>CM062295.1:21022000-21622000 GCA_031216915.1 Pictodentalium vernedei
TGCCAATAAGAATTTAACAAATTCAATCTTGTTCGACAGAGCTTCATGAGCAAGAAAGACTGAATTGGTTAAAATTTTCATTATGGGAAAAATTTCATCTGCATTTTGAAATTTTCATTATTTTATAATTTCGATATCAATGTGCAGAGAGTTGATGAGCACACATCTCGCTTGCTAAAAATAAGTACTTCGACCCAACGCTGACCCACAGAATCGCAGACAAGAAAACTGATTTTCGTTTCAATAACTGATAAAAGTATATAAATTTCATACCTACTGAATGATTATTACAATGTACTAAAACACTTGAATTAAACAAAAACTATATAAAAAAAAAACCCGTTCAATGATTTTACAGTTTTTTTTATACCTTAACTCACAAAAAAATGGACTCGAGAAACACTGGACAAAAGGAACACCTTTTACAGTTTAGAGCTGACGTATTGACAGTCGATCTGAATATGCCTCTGGTTGTCATGGTAGCATATTGAGTATCTGGGAGCACGACTCCCCGAAACTAGTAAAAAGATGGCACAGACAACAGATGCTCCCGGAAATGCAAATTGCTAGGAACGACATACTAGTACTGGTTACTTCAAATACAGAACTGTAAAGTGGTTTAAACGATATATATAAAAAACAACGCGTGGAAGTTCAAGGGTAACAGTACTCGGTAAACCTATATTAAAATCTCTTTGGGGAGGAGATTAAACTGGCCCTTGAAAACAAGTCACTCCTTAATTAGGGTAAATATATAAGCAGCTTTGATTACACATGCCCTGGACATTTAATAAGATGCCATAAGAAATGTTTTATCACTTTACCATTTCAAGTGCCACATTTCAAAGAGAATAACACTGGAATGGTAAACGCCATAATACAGTAGAATCCTCTTAACTGAATATCCATTTTGCCAGTGAAAATTATTCAATTTACAGGAGTATACAATTAACAGGGATCTGGTCAGTTTCCTGTGTTCTGGAGGTAAACTGAGCATTTATTCTATTATATCTTGTTTGACAGAGCTCATAGAGCTCTGTCAAACAAGATATAATAGAATAAATACCTGTATTGGATGTAGTGAGACCAAAAAGGTTGATAAATAAGGCGAATTTGGTGGGTGTTACAGTAATTTTTTCGACACATTACAAAAATTTATATACAATTAACAGGAGTTTACTCTACAACCCATATGCAATTAACAGATCAAATTTGTACTGAAGGTATGGTAAATGGTTTGTGTTTGAAAATTATATTCAATTAACAGGGATATACAATTAAGAGATTACCAATTAAGTGGGCTCCACTGTAATGAAAATCGTACATGACCTGCATTTCATGGTAGGTAGTAACGTTGCCAAATTATAGGGTCGTATATCAATGTGAACTTGAGTTATCATCCGGAAACCATTGAGTTTACCATTTTGTGAATTTTCATCTAGCATAACTCTGAACGGAAAGTGTCATAACAATGACAACCAAACTTGACCCAGCATTGCTTGATAAAAAGAAATGTTGCAACATTATAAGGTCAATCTAGAGTTATCATCAGAAACCAGTGATTTTACCATTTGCCGCTTTTCAAGACTCATTTAACTCTGGAACGGAAAATGTCATAACAAAAAAAAATTGAACTTGACCTGCATTTCAGGGTAGGTAGTAATGTTACAAAATTATAAGGTCGTACATCAAAGCGATCTAGAGTTATCACCTGGAAACCATTGATTTTACCACTGTGCAACTTTCCAAGGGGCACAACTCTGGAATGGTAAATGCCAGAACGGTGAAAATTCGAACGTGGCCTACATGTCACGGAAGGCAGTAATGGAGCAAAATTATAAGGTCATACATCAAAGCGAACTGGAGTTATCATCCGGAAACCATTGATTTTACCATTTTGAGACCTTCCAAGGGGCATAACTCTGGAGCGGTGAATGTCATAATGGTGAAAATCAAACTTGACCTGCATTTCATGGTAGGTAGTAATGTTGCAAAATTACAAGGTCATACATAAAAGAAAAGTAGAGTTACCATCCGGAAACCATTTGTTTTGGATGGGTGGATGGGCAGATGGACAGATGGATAGACAGACAGGGCGGTGACTATATGCTCCCCCGAAAAAACTTTAGGGAGCATAAAAATTCCACTTACAGAAATCCAAGGGTACTTTCAGGCAGCATCTGATGATAACTGAAATTGGTAACGGTTTACACAATATTTTACCAAGCAACCTTAATTTCCTCTGTTCACCAGATATTTAATTTTACAATGGTTTTCAAGGGAAACAAGGCGTTGTGCACGTCGATGGTGCACTTGTCTCCAACCAATGCTAACCCTCTTTGTATGGGGTTAGTAAGTTGGGGAGTCCTGACAGTTGCTCACTATTGATCGGTGGCAGTGACGTAGATAACTTTTCGATGGCGGAGGGGCAAGCCCAAAAGTTTCCGACAGACCGAAAATTTTCTGACAGTGTAACAACAAAAAACCAAACAAACAGAAAGAATCTGTTGTTTACTGCAAATGTACTGAAAATTGGTCTTTTTTACCCAAAATTTACCCAAAATGGCATGTTTTATCCCCAAAGCCAGCATTTTAATGTTATTAGGCATAAATTCGCCTAAAAATGGTCCCCAAAAATTTCCGACAAAACTTCTGGTGGGGGGCCTCTGCCCACCCCCCCCCCCGGCCCCCTTTATCTACGCCACTGATCGGTGGTTCTCTCCAGGTAAAACTGTCCAACATGAGGTGACCCTGGCTGTCCAAACTGGCATTAAACCCCAATAAATAAATAAATTGTGGCTGTGTGGGGATCCAAGGGTTAAAGTTTGACCACATCTCAATGTCTAAATAAAATTAATACCCTTCAGTCATGGGAAATAAGATTCGTAACAAATATTGGATCAGACTATATGGATAATACAGCAATATCAAAGCTTTCCGGTTTGTGATCATAATCTTAAGGTATGACTTTGCATTAACCCTTTTAACACCAGAAGCAGGCCTGGCATTCTTAAAAATGCAGGAGGGCTAAAAATCGCTCTCCTCACATAGCCTAGGGGAGCAATTAGCTCTCCTCAATCCTACAAAAGCTAAAAGTGGCAAAATGAAGTTATACTATTAATGAATTGTGCCTAGTGGGCTTTGTACATTTTATTTGGTGCTTCTAACACGGTAGTCTCTGTGAGACGGCTACACTGCCCCTCCCACACCCCCGGGCCTTGAAGGCCTTGAAGGCCCGGAGGTGTGGAAGGAGCAGTGTGGCCAGCTAGCAAAGACTACTAACATAGCAGAGATCTGAAAACCTGCGGGTTTTATGAACAGGCTGTTGTGGTAATCATTATTTTCTAAGGCTAGGGGGGCTATTTTTCGCTCTCCTCAATTTGTTTAAGGCGAGCATTAGGCGAGCGGATAAATCGCTCTCCTGAAAATGCCAGACTGCAGAAGCCGTTTTGCCGGCTGGGTCACAAGCTACGTCATAATGTCAGCAAGGGGGGTAACTGCAAGCTAAATGTGTGGTATAGACTAATCAATATTTTCAAAGTGCAGCCCTTAGGCTGCACGTTGAAAATATTAATTGGTCTACCCCCAAATAATAAATATGGACTCTTCCTATTGCTACGATGGAACTGTCATGGACGATACCACCAGGGTTCAAAGGGTTAATAACATGACATGCACCCCTTTATGTTATGGAGAGATCTCTCCATTGGATCCACTGATATGGACCATACAATGCAATACAACAATGTGACATTCACTTTGGAGTTTTGACCTTGGTCACAGGTTATTCTGAATCCTTGGTGTGAGCAATGATTTTGTGATGTATGTTACATCTATCAAATCAAATTTTGTGGGCCAAGCAAAGTTATAAGTTGGGCAAATGAACAAACAAACAGTTGAATGAATGTTTTTTTTAAATTTATTTGTGTTCAAGGTCACACAGTTCTGCATAATGGCTAATCATGACCACAACCTGGATATGATCAAGCCCAACCAATCGTTTATAATATTTATACCATGTTTAGTGGACTTCCACCCCTAGTATTGGTTACTAGGTCCTATTCAAATACAGTAAACAAGAACTGTTGTACCTCCCAGGATTCCCACTGGGAAACAAGTGGCTGGATGGATGGAGTGATTGATAGTCATATAGGCAAACATGGTTAAAATATGCCTCCACATTTTTTTTGTTGAGCATATTAAGCACACAAAAGGATGGCCAATGGACATCTGACTTGTGCATTATTCCTTTTATCCCATATCATAACGGTCATATCCAGTCATCATTTTTCACAAAAATAGTCATTATAATTTTACTCTTTGCCTCAAAAATATTACTTATGACACCCCCCCCCCCCCCCCCCCCCCCCCCCCACCACCACCAAAGAACTGAGTCTGTTCCAACGAGAAACCAGTAGCTATGTTTGGGTGGAAGCTTAACTCGTGGGGGTTTTGGTGGCAATCCACTCTCCACTTTACATGTGATGCTAGTGTTTTTATATTAACCCTTCATGTAATGAAATGGCAACATATGCCCGTGTAATTTACAAATTAAGCAGTTAAAAAAAACAATTATTTTTTTTAAATATTTCAACAAAATCATATCAAGTAACCCATGATTGGAATGAGCTCGTTGAGCTCATTCCAGTGAGGAGTCACATGATATGGTTTTATTGAAATGTTTTGAAAAATAGCTGTTTTTTACAAACTGAGCAGTTGGAAAAAAACCCAATTATTTTTAAAAAATTTCAACAAAGCAGTGTCAAGTAACCCCTCATTGGAATGAGCTCATTGAAGGCATTCCAATTAGTAACATGATATAGTTTGTTGAAATTTTGTGAAATTGAAAAAAAAAAATTATAAGAACAAACTATGATATTGTGTGGGTTATTAACCGTTTATCTAACGAATCAGCCGCATCCGCCCACGTAATTTACCAATTAAGCAGTTGAAAAAATAAAAAATTCAAAATATTTCAACAAAACCATATCATGTGACCCCTCATTGGAACGAGCTCATCGAGCATGTTCCAATGAGAGGTCACATGATGTGGTTTTGTTGAAATTTGAAAAATATTAAAAAGCAACAAGTAAAATAATAAATTTTGATATTCTGTGCGTTGGGTAAAGGGTTAACCCTTTACCCAACGAATCGCCCACATCCACTCGTGTAATATGCAAATTCAGCAGCTGAAAAAATATTATTTTTCGAAAAATTTCAATAAAACCATATCATGTGACCCCTCTTTGGAACGAGCTCGACGAGCTCGTTCCAAAGAGGGGTGACATGATATGGTTTTGTTGAAATTTTTTGAAAAAATTTAAAAAACGTTATTTAAAATAATAAATTTTGAAATCATCTGCATTGGGTAAAGGGTTAAAGGGCTTAGGCATCATTAAGCTGAAAGAAATGAGCTTAAAGAAATATTGGGACAAATAATTAATACAGCAGTTGTTTCCAGGAATAATATTTATTTAGATAATAAAAATAGTATTAATGTTACAAACTCCAGTGAGTATCACATTATCATGGCTGTAATACAGTTTTATTAACCCCTTCTCCTAACAAAATTTCCCACAAATTGTGTGCTGGAACACTGAACAAAATTTATGTAATTTCAGAAAGCAGTTCAATGAGCTTATTGCCAAGTAGGGTTTATAAGTAATGTTATGCTTTTATGTCATGTTTTTGAAGGAATATTATAATGTAATGAAACATCATAATTTTACAGTTATTTTGGAAAATTTCGATAAATTGTTAGGTAAAGGGGTTATGGTGCGACTTTCACATTTGTCTATCACAGACGGTGCTTAACATTAAAGATCTAATTCCAGTTTCTGAGCATTTTCTTAATTTGTAGTCAACCAAATATGCCGCTCAACTTGCAGATACAGTTAAAACTAGAAGTCTTGTCATGAAATGCGCACAAATAGCACGTTGATATGCGCGTTAATGTGCGTGTTATGGCCCAAGTAAAGCTATCAAATTCTGTACATACGGCCTGTGCACAAGCAATGTTTCAGCCAATGGACCTCCGGGTAACCCGGAGGTCCATTGGCAGAAACATTGCATATGTTTGCTATGAGTAACCAGGAGAACCTGCCATGCTTTGGATGCCATTCGATATGGCAATTGCGTGCAAATCCAACATGCAATTAAGCCTACATCAGCACACTATTCGTGACAGGACTTCTAGCTTTAACTGTACTCAGCAGGTTAGCAAGTGCAGGCTCTCTGTATATTGAAAGATAGTGAAGGTAAGACCTTGGAATATGACATCTATGTTTTTATACAGCTTGTATGGTTTGTAGTATCATTTTTGTTCAAATTCTGAGCTTAAGTTCATTGAAAATTGTAAAAATCCTCCATATCATTTGCACTTACAGAAAACTGAAGCAATATTTTGAAACATCTGATTTTTCTTCAAAACCATGCTTTGCAAACCTGGTTGCCAAGACAACTTACCATTAAAACAATTTAGTGAATTGAAATAAAAATAGAGAGGTGCATGTTTTCCATCTATTGTTTGATAGGTCTGTGGACTATAACTATGGATCTTTCGTATTTTCTGAGTTCTGCAAGTCACAAGACCTAATAAAAAGTTAAAAATCTGTTTCTCAAGCCCTCCTGCATGGTCCTTTAGGCTACCACATGCTCTCTTTTTATAAGCAATGCAAACTTAAAAAAATTAAAAATTAAATAGTTTATGTCTGATAGTTTACTCAAGTTAATAAAATTGATAAATTTGTCCTGTGAGTGCAACAAGGCATTGCAATGCTTCATATTGCAAAGCCTTCTTACACTCAAGGGACAAAATACACCCTACCCATGCTATGCTGTAGTTTATGAAACCTAAAACATAAAATAAACTGAGACCATGAACTGTTGATGGAAAAGAAATTAGTGTTCAACTGATGATCGGAACCGGCCACCACAATTGGCCGATTATGGGCAATCGGATGACAAGGATAACGGCTCCTGGAACATCGGTTCAACCGATTGTTGCCAAGCAATTTGTGATTTTTCTGAATTGCATTTTATTATCTTCTGCAATTGTTCAATTGTTAATGTAAAATGATGTCGATGATACCATTCAATAAAGTTGAGAAACAACCACAATGTGTATTCCTAATCTCTCTAGACGCCCGTTTACGGAATATACGTGTTAAACGAATGTAAAGCTTACAACTGAGCACACTTGCAGGAATCGCCAGTCCATACCGGAAAAGTGAAGGATGCACTCCATTGACTCAGGTCGCAGTAAAATTACCAGTCGCGCGCACTTGGGCGGTAAACGTGGCTCTGAGAGCCACGTTTACCAACCAAGTGTGCGCGACTGGTAATTTTACTGGGGCCCCAGTCAACGAAGTTTAACACTTTGAAAAATGTTCAGTTTAATGTAGTTCTTTCAAGCCTCGACTTGTCTTGTAGTGCACAGTATTACAATCGGAATCGGCATCAGAATCGGCCGATTGTGGGCTCAAATAATCGGTCAGCGACCATTTTTGGTAATCGGTTGGACACTGAAAGAAATAATTACAAAATTAAATAAAATAAAAAAAACCCACCCACATGCAATTTTACAAAAAATGGCCTGAGAAACAGAAGATCTAGTTTGTGGGGCCCAAGAGAGACCTCCATATTTGAAATGATGTAAAAATATCAAAATGATATAAAATTGAAAAACATATATCTTTTGAGCTCTACAGTATACTAAAATTTCATTCAAACAGGATGAACTTTAATTTTTAATACGCTGATGTTATACCATCACCACAACAACAACCCCAGACTAGTTTTTCATCAGCTTAAACGTAAAAGCATTTTTAGACATGTTTTTCTGAAAAGATTATTATTTAAAAAATTTCTGAAGGCTGTGGCTCAAAATGAGATTGAAAATAGAAGGTAAAGAAAAAAACATAAAATTGGCATTGCTATCATCGGTTGTCTAAATTTGACATGAAAATGTTAAGATCCCTCTTTGGAACGAGCTCGACGAGCTCGTTCCAAAGAGGAGTCATAACCTATGTTTTTGAGATCAAAAAATGAAAGAAATATTGAAAATTAATTGGCGATTTTTGTGAATAGCGCTGGCCGGTTTTGGCCGTTACATTGGGTAAAGGGTTAAAATGATCAGAAACAGGTGTATGTAACCATGGTAACAGTGCCTTTATAAATACAGAGGTACAAGAACCACAAATGTGCTGTGTTTAACACAAAAATCTCCAAAATGGCCTTAATTTTGAAGTTAAGTAAAAATATCAAAAATGATTCGAAAAACTAAAATTTCATGAAAATCGGCCGACATTTAATTTCTGGTAACAGCAATGTCAATAAAGTCCCCCCAAAATTTGGCCATAACTGAATTTTCTAGGTCGGCATCACACTTTGGCCATAACTGAATTTTTCAGGTCGGCATCACACTTTCATATGTGTTTTTTGTTGGAGAATACATTTCCAAAATTTTGAGAATGAAAGTTGAAAACTGGAATTGAAAGTAAAAGATTAAGAAAAAAGTTTAAATTGGGCACTGTTTTGGATAAAGGCAGGAAATACAAACTCTCAGCCTTAGCTGAGAACAAGAAACAAAAGTCAATAAGTGTGCTAAATTTTCCGGCTGGATTGCTTTACATGAATGACTTAATGTTTGGTGGATGAAGAAAAGAAAGAAGACAGTTGTTCAGAACATTCATCACAAACTAAAATTCAGAGTCATAAGCGGAGATTGAGGAAGCTGAGATGTTCTGATAACTTAACTAGAAGGAGGTCAACAGGCTGAGATGTTCTGATAACTTAACTAGAAGGAGGTCAACAGGCTGAGATGTTCTGATAACTTAACTAGAAGGAGGTCAACAGGCTGAGATGTTCTGATAACTTAACTAGAAGGAGGTCAACAGGCTGAGATGTTCTGATAACTTAACTAGAAGGAGGTCAACAGGCTGAGATGTTCTGATAACTTAACTAGAAGGAGGTCAACAGGCTGAGATGTTCTGATAACTTAACTAGAAGGAGGTCAACAGGCTGAGATGTTCTGATAACTTAACTAGAAGGAGGTCAACAGGCTGAGATGTTCTGATAACTTAACTAGAAGGAGGTCAACAGGCTGAGATGTTCTGATAACTTAACTAGAAGGAGGTCAACAGGCTGAGATGTTCTGATAACTTAACTAGAAGGAGGTCAACAGGCTGAGATGTTCTGATAACTTATCTAGAAGGACGTCAACAGGCTGAGATGTTCTGATAACTTAACTAGAAGGAGGTCAACAGGCCGAGATGTTCTGATAACTTAACTAGAAGGAGGTCAACAGGCTGAGATGTTCTGATAACTTAACTAGAAGGAGGTCAACAGGCTGAGATGTTCTGATAACTTATCTAGAAGGAGGTCAACAGGCTGAGATGTTCTGATAACTTAACTAGAAGGAGGTCAACAGGCTGAGATGTTCTGATAACTTAACTAGAAGGAGGTCAACAGGCTGAGATGTTCTGATAACTTATCTAGAAGGACGTCAACAGGCTGAGATGTTCTGATAACTTAACTAGAAGGAGGTCAACAGGCTGAGATGTTCTGATAACTTATCTAGAAGGACGTCAACAGGCTGAGATGTTCTGATAACTTAACTAGAAGGAGGTCAACAGGCTGAGATGTTCTGATAACTTAACTAGAAGGAGGTCAACAGGCTGAGATGTTCTGATAACTTAACTAGAAGGAGGTCAACAGGCTGAGATGTTCTGATAACTTAACTAGAAGGACGTCAACAGGCTGAGATGTTCTGATAACTTAACTAGAAGGAGGTCAACAGGCTGAGATGTTCTGATAACTTAACTAGAAGGAGGTCAACAGGCTGAGATGTTCTGATAACTTAACTAGAAGGACGTCAACAGGCTGAGATGTTCTGATAACTTAACTAGAAGGAGGTCAACAGGCTGAGATGTTCTGATAACTTAACTAGAAGGAGGTCAACAGGCTGAGATGTTCTGATAACTTAACTAGAAGGAGGTCAACAGGCTGAGATGTTCTGATAACTTAACTAGAAGGACGTCAACAGGCTGAGATGTTCTGATAACTTAACTAGAAGGACGTCAACAGGAAATTTCTGACTTTGTAAAAAGAATGAGAAACAATAACAATGACGGCCTTGGTAAATATTACTTTTCTCAGGTTGATAATTCCTTTTATCTAACAATCATATAGATTTTGGCCTGAAAACCACAAGAAACGGTAGTATCACATAATGTGTTCCGATTCTGTATCATATAGACGACTCATTCTGATTCCTATTATATAAACGACTCGTTTCCAGTAGCGCTACGGGCTATCATAACAGGCACATGGATACATTCTATGTGCGTTTCAGTGATCGACCGAACATTATGTCCCAAAAATGTTTAAAAATAATTTAACCCTTTACCTAACATGAAAAGGAGTAGACACTTGCAAAAAAAATTCTTGAATAACTAATTTTATTCATTTTTTGTCTCAAAAACATAGGTTATGACCACTCGTTGGAACGAGCTCAATGAGCTCGTTCCAACGAGGGGTCATAACCTATGTTTTTGAGATAAAAATTGAAAAAATAATGAAAATTAACTGGCGATTTTTGAGAATAGCGTTGGCCGGTTTTGGCTGTTACGTTGATTAAAAGGGTTAAAATTTAATCTGTGTATGTGACAGAATTGTTAGATAAATGAATTATCATGATAATGTGCATGCCCTGTGATTTGCATCAGATTCTCGGGGGTGTCCAAAAATGGGATCACAACTCGCCGGCAGAGCCGGCTCGTTGAGATCCCATTCTGGACACCACCTCGAATCTGATACAAATCACAGGACATGTACATAATCATGATAATCTGAATGTATCAACCTCAAGAAAAGTCAATAATTGTATAATATCTACTTGGATATATTGATATCAGCCTGAGGTAACTTTATATCAGCCTTAGATCTTCAGTCTCAGGCTGATGTGACATTACCAAGGGCTGATCTTTTGGCCGATATGAAACTAACCAAGTAATAACCTCTAAATATCTCTCGGAGAGTGATGCCACATGTGATATGTTTCATTATGTTTACATTGACCACTACACATTTTCAATGTTTGGGTTTTATAATTGCATTTAAAACATATTTTAATTGTAATCAAAACAACCCATTCTTTTTGTTTACACGAACACACGGTTGGTGGTACAGTAGAATCCTCTTAACTGAATATCCATTTTGCCAATGAAAATTATTCAATTAACAGGAGTATTCAATTAACAGGGATTGTGCCATTTTCCTGTATTTTGGAGCTAAACCTACAGTACGTGGAGAGTGGATTGTAACTAAATCACCCGTGGAGTGGAGTGGAGTTATCACCCAAGCTATAACTTTCAAATTTTGTACATATCGACAAAAAACACAAGCAATGTTTCAGCAAATGGACCTCCGGGTTCAACCCGGAGGTCCATTGGCTGAAACCTTGCTGGTGCTGGTTATGCTTTGCAACACATTTGCAATTATTGCTCGGATGGAATCTCCACTCTGCGGGTGATTTAATGATAATGCACTCTCCACGTACTGTAGCATTTATTCTATTACATCTTGTTTGACAGAGCTCTGTGAGCTCTGTCAAACAAGATATAATAGATTAAATGCCTGTATTGGATGTACTGAGGCCAGGTAGGTCTATAAACGAAGGAAAACTGGGAAGAGTCAGGGTAATTTCTCGACAGGTTACAATATTTTTTATTGAATTAACAGGAATTTACTCTATAACCTATATTCAATTAACAAGTCGAATATGTACTGGAGGTATGGTAAATGGTTTTGTGTTGGGAAATTGTATTCAATTAACAGGGTTATTCAGTTAAGAGATATCCAATTAAGTGGGCTCCACTGCACTTCTGCTGTCAATTTTATTACAAAAACAAAATGGAAAAAGAAACACGCAAATCATGGGGCCTTTTTCATTTTAATAACACACTATTTTGAGTTATGGATGCTTTATTAACATGAGACAATACATGTTTATTGATATTTGGTATCTTATGAGGTAAACTCATTTAAAAACATAACTAATTGCCCCTGTCATTTCACTCTTTGTGAGGCTACGAGTGATAAATTCAGACAAGTTTGCATTCATGTCAAGGTTGCCAAAGGTCTACTTGGACGTAGTTCCATTGTTGATGCAAATTTTAACTACTTAAATCGAATTGCTGGCATGCTCACCATGGTTGGTGTGTAAAGCTAAAATTTATGTCATTGGCTTTTTATATATAGTAGAATAGGTAATCAGTTCCATACACCCTGCTGAAACACCGTGTAACTAATAATATACTGTGGAATGCAATCCAACTGCACGACAAGCTGAAGTACTTGCTGTGTTCTGGAAATGGAAGTTTCTAAAATTGAATATATTTATTTATTGGTGTTTAAGGTCATATATTTCTGCACAATGGGTAATCATCACCACAACACTGATATAAAGTAAAGTCCAGCCAATCGTTTATACACATGTTGCCCATTTCAGAGGACTTACACCTCAGGCATTGGCTACCAGGTCCTATTTTATCAGTAAAACATAACTTGTTTACCCACAGTAAAAAAGCACTGCTTCACTTCCCGGGGTTCCCACTGTAATCAAAATTGAATTTAAATACTTGAGTGCTGAGTATGTTGGTCATAACAGATTCATTTTCTATTTATGCAGTATCTCATCCTTACATATGGAGTAGGCTCCTGCGAAAATTCGAAATTCAATTTGAAATTCAATTCCAAAGTTAATATTCAATTTGATTCGAAATCAGAAATTCGAATATACTTCGGCCATAAATTTGTGACAGTTCTGAGTAGAAATAAAATTGACTGGTGTTTAAGGTCACATATTTTTGCACAATGACTACCATAGTTACTCTATGTATTGGGACACTCTATGATTTGGGACACACATTTTTTCCAGAAAACTATATTTTTTTTATGCTCCAAAGTTTGGGACATTCAGGAAATTTGTTTCCAGTTGACCCGTCGCTAGTAGCAGATGACACTCATAAAAAAAATTCTTGAGTAACTAAAAATTTTCATTTTTTGCTTCCAAAACATAGCTTATGATCCCTCATTGGAACGTGCGCAATGCGCGCGTTCCAATGAGGGATCATAAGCAAAAAATGAAAAATATAAAAGAAATTGGACGGCGATTTTTGTATATAGTGATGGAAAACGAATCACCCACAACTTTATTCAGCATCAAATCAAGACCAGGCTGTGTTCTTTCCTCATTTTCTAAGAATTGGGACACCTGTGAAAATAATTATTTTTAGCTGAACCAATATATAGAGTAAATACGGGTAATCATGACCACAACATGAGTATCAACTCAAGATCAGAGGTGAGCGTTAATAATCCATGCTGCCCATTTTAGAGAGGATTTGCACCTCCCAAGCAATGGTGACTGTGTCCTATTTTACCAGTAAAACAGAGCCTGTTTATCGCAGTGAACAGGCTCTGCTTCACTTCCTGGGGTTCCCGTGGGGATCTGAGTAGAAAGGTAACTGACTTGTAGCAGTAACAGTGTTTGTAGTGATGCAGCTAAAACTGTATAACAGGTGTAGCTACATCGCTACAAACACTGTTACCACTACATCTGTATAACAGGTGTAGCTACATCGCTACAAACACTGTTACCGCTACAACTGTATAACAGGTGTAGCTACATCGCTACAAACACTGTTACCGCTACAACTGTATAACAGGTGTAGCTACATTGCTACAAACACTGTTAGCGCTACAACTGTATAACAGGTGTAGCTACATCGCTACAAACACTGTTACCGCTACAACTGTATAACAGGTGTAGCTACATCGCTACAAACACTGTTACCGCTACAACTGTATAACAGGTGTAGCTACATCGCTACAAACACTGTTACCGCTACAACTGTATAACAGGTGTAGCTACATCGCTACAAACACTGTTACTGCTACAACTGTATAACAGGTGTAGCTACATTGCTACAAACACTGTTACCGCTACAACTGTTCTTTTCAACTTGTTGACCCATGACCATTTATGAAAATTTTATGTTCAAGACACGGAAAAGTTATTCAGCAGTTCAGCTTCAATAAATGGTTTGTCCCACAACATGATCACATTATTTTATATTGCATATTGTTCTGTTCGATCAGTTATTAAATACATCACCAAAAGCAACAGTTTTCAAAAAGAATACCCCTGATTATTATATAGAGGATCTCAAACGAGTGATGTTTGGATATAAGATTTTTTGAAACGAGTTTGATGAATTTGATTCACAACGAGCCTTTAGGCGAGTTGTGAATCGAATTCATCAAACGAGTTTCAAAAAATCTTATATTCAAACATCACGAGTTAAAGATTCTGTATATCACATGAATTTTCGAATGTTTTTTACACTTTGTATTTAATTCATTGTCACTAAATTCTACCAAAACAACCGACAATCAGTTCGTTGGCTCAGACGCTTCACACCATGACGTCATGAATGTGCTTTACTTGCACCTATTGTCGTAATTGACGTCATGTGAATTACGCACAAGAATACAATGCTGCTATGGGACCACGCACCGATTAAACACTAGTTGATAATCAGGAAATAAGACATGGGTTGTTACGTCAAAATTAACGACGTTTCATGTGATATATATTATATAAATAGAAGTAAAGCAGGCTCTAATTTACAAGCGGACTGACTCCATTCAGCATTGAATTGTTTGTTTGTTGGTGGTTAACGTCACATATTTATGCACCATGGCTAATCGTGACACAACATGGAGATGAAGTCAAGTTAAGTCAATCGTTGATCAACATGTTGCCCATTTTAGAGGACTTTCACCCCAAGCATTGGTGACTGGGTCCTATTTTACTAGTAAAGCGGCAGCATTGAATTATTCTTTCATTTGTAGAAATTTCGCATTTTTATTTAAAAGCTACAAAGTCAACAATTTGAATAGTTTCAATCAATAGCTAGTATACTGGTTTATATCTCAGTTTTTAGCATGGGAAATGATGAGGTGAAAAATGCACTCTACATAACCGTGTGTCTTTTAATATTCAGAAGTATTATTTTTGAAAAAAATGTTTCTTTTGATGACATTATCCGTTAAGTGTGATTCGATTTGAAGTTTGTTTCGAAATTTGATTTGAAATTCAATTTGTTTTCATCAATTCAATTCGATCAAAATCGGCAATTCGCAAGTCTCTACTATGGAGTACACGAAGTATGGGCAAGAGCCCCGGTTGACTTATGCCCTGTGGACAAAAAGTCCTGAAGAATACAGACAAAAATAATAATTTTCTGGAAAAAGATATTTTGATATTCAAATTTTATAAGAAAACATGGGTTTATTTACATAGATTTCAAAAGACTTTTTTTCAAATACATTTATTTATTGGTGTTCAAGATCAATTTCAACCTATCCAGCTATTTGATTATCATGACCGTAACACAGGCATAAAGTCAAGTTTAGCAAGACATTTATACTGAAATTACCCATGTGAGAGGACTAATATGGCAGGTGTTACTTATAGAGGTATATTCTATCAGTAAAAAACAACTTAATGACCAAAGCAAATAAATACTGATCCACTTCCCAAGGTTCACACCTCACAAACCAGGACAACTAGAAGGAGTTATTCCATTATCAATAAACATAATACTGAATGAACTGAATGAATTTGGGGTGGGGGCTAGATCACTCAATATTTTCAACCTCCAGCCAAAAGGCTGGAGGTTGAAAATATTAAATGATCTGAGTTTAACTCCATTCCTTGAAAAGCTTTATACAAAGAATGCCATGAGATAACAGGGTATTTTTTGTTGTGGATGAGAAAAACTACCTGTAGCAGACAAATAGTCATGGTCACTTTCAGCATCTATGGCTATATCATGACTGCAAAATAAGAGTGAAGTCAAGTTTAGCTGATCATTTATACTCATGCTGCCCACTTTAGAGGACTTCCACCTAAAAGGGTTGGTTACTGGGTACTATTTTACCTGTGAAACAGAACTTGTTTACTGCAGTAAACAAGCACTGCTCCACATCTCAGGGTTCCAATGGTGAGAACCTGATGTTGTGTACCTCTCAGAGATGTATCATGTGAATAATAGACATCTACTGTGTGGAGAAGAAGTCCAAGATACATTTCCGCTTTATTCCCTTACAAGGCTAATGAATTTCTACTGTACGTTTACTTCAGAAAATATTTATATCTTTAACCCTTTGTCTGAGGTAATGGCTATATTTGATCAATAGAACTAATCACAAGTAGAGGTATGACTGTCCCAGATCAGCCTGTCCATACCCCCCCCCCCAACCCCCCCCCCCCAGCCACCATGATTATTTTAAGATGAAAAGGAGCATAACTTTGACAAAAAAAGTTTGATCGAAACTATAACCTCAGGTGCACAGGTTCCCATGGCAGTGAACATCCCTACCAAGTTCCAAAGGAATCCACCCAAAAATATCTGAGAAAATCTCTAGGCAAAATTCAGGCCTATGAAGCTGCTATTTCAAGTCGAAAAAGGGCATAGTTCTGTCAATTATTATTATTAGTTCAACCAACTATATCTTATCTTACAGAGCTCAGTTAGCAACAAGATATAATTGGTTCATTTTTAGTTCAACAAGAGCAAAATAGAATCATCAAAGAGAATTCTGGGTAAAAGAAAAATTTATGCGGCAGATCTTTTCAATGATGATGAGGAGAAACAAGAATTTTTTTTTTAATGACCTAAATGTTTTTCTGAACAGATAATAAAAAAAAATGCTATGGGAGTGATTTTAACTCAATGATAATAAAAAACGCTAGGGGATGAATAAAATAAAATTTAAGTATATCAAATTGAATTTTGTTACTATATTTGTAGTTTTAATTATTTCAAGTACATGCCCAGGGTTATGAGTTAAATAATTAATTTTACTTATCAGTTAACTCTCTACCTAACGAATCAATCACATCTGCCCATGTAATTTATAAAATGAGATGAAAAAATATTATTTTAAAAAGAAATTCAAAATAACTATATCATGTGACCCCTCATTGGAATGAGCTCATTCCAATGAGGTGTCACATGATATGCTTTTGCGGAAATATTTTTTAAATTTAAAAAAAAATATTGTGTGCATTGGGTATAGGGTCAAACAATTTTAATTTTAGGCCACACCAAGTAGATCTTCTGTTTCTCAGGCCATTATTTGTAAAATTGCATGCAGGCGAGAGGTTTTTTATTTTATTTTTTATTTCAATAATTAATTCTTTGCCATCAAAAGTTCATGTTCTTGGTTCAAGTTTTAGGCCTCAAAATCTACAGAATAGCATGGGTGGTGGTGTATTTCATCCCTTGAGTGCAAGAAGGCTTTGCAATGCTAAAGCATTGCAAAGCCTTCTTGCACTCAAGGGACAAGTTCATCAATTTTTTCAACTTGGGTAAAATATCAGACATAAACCATTTAATTTTTATTTTTTTTAAGTTTAAATTGGTTATAAAAAGAGAGCATGCGGCT
The DNA here is from genome assembly GCA_031216915.1 of Pictodentalium vernedei. NCBI lineage: Eukaryota > Metazoa > Mollusca > Scaphopoda > Dentaliida > Dentaliidae > Pictodentalium > Pictodentalium vernedei. The sequence continues at coordinate 21,039,521 of CM062295.1, forward strand.
GCCAAAAAGACCATGCGGGAGGGCCTGAGAAACAGATTTTATATTTTTTAGGCCTTACACTGTATATTTATTTTTGTTAACAACAAGTTCACTGCAACTGTTTGAACTTTTGAACATGATTTACAAACAATAAACATATTTTAACATAAAAAACTGCAGAATAAAATAACTGGAATCATATATACTTCATACAACTGTCAGACTTCATATAACATATATGTATAAAAAGTAAGTGTGTGCACTAACCAGGACAAAAGTCAGTTTACGTGGATTTAATTCACAGCCAATTGAAATGATGAAACTTTGAAAATTTTATATAAATACACCTAACTACTGTTGAAATACACTGGCAGTCAAAGTGTGTTGAAAATCAGAGGTGTATAACTTACAGAAAACATTATTATCACAAAATAAAAAAAAGTATCTACATTATTTATGATACAGAAAATATACAATTAGCAATAGCTGTAATAAATATCTATATATATATTTTGGACGGTTTGAATAATAATAACTTACATTTGATATAAAAATCTTTCTTCTTTATCAACCATACATTCCTGAGAAAAAAATCTATCAAAATGATTTATGAAAAAAAATATATATCTGTTTCCACTAAAACCTCTGTTAATGAATACTTTGTTTTACAACAATCACTCACATTTATTACAGAATCAAACAAGAGGTGGGCCACACCCAGTACATACCCTCACTGTTGCCTACCGCCTCGCTGCATACCAAATTTTGTTGAAGCATATCGTATTTCATTAAAATAAGGTTCCTGCTGGCAAGGACTGATAAAATTCAAGGCCATTTGTCGATATTTTTGAGCATTTTTCAAGACCAAACCACAGCAAATTCAAGGCCCTGCCTTCACTTGTTCTAACTAGGACCTCTGGCTATTACCCCCTCCTCCCACTTCCCTAAAGGGAAGTGGGAGGTGGGGGTAATGGCCAAAAGTCCTAGTTAGGATTAAGCCTTCATGAACCATTGCATATAGAACTATAGAGTCATGATTATGTGTTTCGTCAGCATTTTTATTTTGTGAATATTTAAGGCTTTTCAAGGCCTCCTGACACATTTTCCAGGACTTCATGACCTTGAATGACCTTCAGATTCAGGGTGTTCTTCAATCCAATGCGCCATGGGAACCCTGTGTAGAGCTGTAGGTTTTTAAGTTTCTTGTTCGGTTTCGATTTTTCAGGTTGAGTAAAACCTCGGTTCGGTTCGGTTTTCAGTTTGTTCATAAGGCCAAATAAAATTCAATAAAACTCATTCTATATGTCTGGAATCATAACTGAATGGCAGTGAAATTGAATGAAACTCAATGAATGCCCGAAATAAGCTATAATACATGAAGAATCAGGAAGGCCAATATAATAATTACCTAAATATACAGAACTTTTATCGTGCTTGGCCATTTTTCGAGGTCTGACACCTACGCGCAACTTGAGGAAAGCTGCGAACACAACTAAGCAGAAATGTCGGAATTCACAGAATGTCTGGGTACTCTCACTACTCTGGGATGGCTACATCCTGTAAATTTCTGCAGCAAGAGAGTATTTTAATAAAAACGAAAAACCTTAGATTACGGGATGTCGACGGTTTCGGTTTTTAAAAAAAACAAAAAACCTCGGTTCGGTTTTGGTAAACCTACAGCTCTAACCCTGTGAAATCCATTCAATCACTGCTGAGATATCATTCTGGACCAATAGATGGACAGACTGTTGGGCAGATGGATGGATGGTCACATGTCATTCAGTGTACCCCCAATCTCTTCAAAAGTTAAGGTAGTTGTGCATTTTAGTTAATTATTTATTTATTGGTGTTTAGCAACACTTTTGACAGCCAGGGTCACCTTGTGCCGGACACTTTTACTGGTGGAGGAAGCTAGAGTACTCGGAGAGAACCACTGAGCAACTGCAGTCAACTGTTACAGTCCCCAACGTACTAACTCTGTACAAGCATGGTTTGCATTGGCTGGTGACAAGTGCACCATCGACGTGCAGTACACCTTAGGACACAGCACAACCATGCCCCTACAGGCCTGGCATCTAGAAACTCAAGGAGTGCAAAACAGTTGCCCTCCTCAGATTGCTTGGGAGTGCAATTGCAACTGAAATTTTCAATGCCAAAACTTGTATGCTATTCTGATTGTATTCATTGCAAGGTATTAATATTGCAACTGAACAATTGTACTACATTCAGCTACATAGTGGAAAAATTGGCACACACATCTTCGCATTACCGGGTATTCAAAATGTCGCATTCAATTCTTATGTGACTGTCTTCTACACTTAAAATGAATCGAATTGCAACACAGAATGGGTCATGAATTATTGCGAATCAATACAACATTGACAAATCGTTCTCTGATTTCCAATGTGTTCTCTGTGCCAGTAGGCACAGAGAACACATTGGAACTCAGGGGATGAAATGATAATAGATTTTAAGGGCAGTCCCAAACAGGTCCGGCATTTCCAAAAAATCAAGGGGTGCAAAAAATTGCCCTCAGTTTTTTCTAGACGTGCAGTAGGCATGCAGCACTCCCCCACTCCAAACGATTGCCATGGCCAATCAGGATTAAGTGCCTTGCCCAAGGACAAAATACAATTTTCCCTGGGTGGATCAAACCATGGACCTTTCGGTTTAAAGTTCAATGCCATAACCACTAAGCCACCATGCTCCCTTGCATTTTAGTTAATTATAGACCATGACAAACTTTTCATCATAACAGAATTCATCAAACTGCAAATGATTATCAGTGGCATAAATCAACTGTGGTGCTTAGTTTATCACTGCTTGGCAAATTCGAAAATGGTGTTCTGAAGATTACTAAGCACAAGTGAATATCGCATACATACGTGTGTCAGACCTTCGATTTTGGAAACCAACATGCCCATCCTGTTTAACACGCATATTTTAAACCTTGCAGGAACTTTTTTGGCTATCATTTTCGTGGGGTACTTATTTATTTATTTATTTATTGGTATTTAACCTTTTAACCCTTTACCCCAACGTAACGGCCAAAACCGGTCAGCGCTATTCTAAAAAATCGTCAGTTAATTTTCATTATTTTTTCATTTTTTGTCTCAAAAACATAGGTTATGACCACTCATTGGTACGAGCTCTTTGAGCTCGTTCCAATGAGGGGTCATAACCTATGTTTTTGAGACAAAGAATGAAAAAAATTAGTTGTTCAGCTTTTCATGTTAGGTAAAGGGTTAACAATGTGATGGCCAAAATCGGCCAGTGTTATTTTCAAAACTCACCATTCAATTATTTTAATCATATTCCGTCTCAAAAACATAATTTATGATCATTTACTGTAACATGCTCATTCAGCTAATTCTAATGAGGGGTCATAAGCCATGTTTTTGATGCAAACACTAAAAAAAAAGGCACATATTCAAGAATTTTGTTTGCATGTGTCATCTGCTTTTCATGTTAAGTAATGGATTAACCCTTTACCCAATGCAAAGAATATCAAAATTTATTATTTTAATTACTATTTGTTAAAATTTTAAACAAAATTTTAACAAAACCATCTCACGAGACCCTTCATTGGAACAAGCTCATCGAGTCTGTTCCAATGAGGGGTCTCATGATATGGTCTTGTTGAAATATTTTTAAAAATTTATTTTTTTCAACTGCTCAGTTTGCAAATTACATGGGCGGATGCAGGTGATTTGTTAGGTAAAGGGTTAAGGTCATATATTCCTGCAAAATGCCAAATCATGAACGTAACATGCTTCACAACAGCCATGATTAGATTGGGTGAAAAATATTTTAAAAATACTCAGTGGGTTAAGAGTTGTCACAGGATTACTTTTTCAAAAAGAATTTTTTTTTTTTATAAAATAGACAGAATGTTGGTATTTTTACATGATACAGTACAACCCTGTTAATTGAATAGCCATGTTGTCAGTGAAAATTATTCAATTAACAGGAGTATTCAATTAAGCAGGATTTGTCACTGTGCTGTATTCTAGAGATAACCTGAGCATTTATTCTATTATATCATGTTTGACAGAACTTCTGGAGCTCTGTCAAACAAGATATAATAGATTAAATGCCTGTAATGGATGCACTTAAGCAAAGTATGTTTATAAACAAGGAGAACTTATTTATTTTCAGGTTATTTCCATGACAAATTGCAATTTTTTTTATTCAATTAATAAGAGTATGGGAGCGCGGTGGCTCAGTGGTAGTCTGTTGGACTTCTATCTATGCTAGAGGTCCCTAGTTTGATCCCCGTCCGGGACGACCCACCTTGTGTCCTTGGGCAAGGCACTTTATCCCAGTTGCCTACATGGGGGCACGATGACGCCCTGTACTAAGGCGTACTGCACGTTGATGGTGCACATGTCTTTAACCGCTGTAACCCTGCTTGAGCGGAGCTTGAACAGAGTTAGAATGTTGAGGAGCTGACAGTTGCTTGTCGATGCTCAGTGGTTCTCTACATGTACTCTGGCTTCCTTCACCTGTAAAACTGTCACGGTCACGGTTAGGCATTGTGCATAAGTATGTGACCTTAAACACCAATAAATAAATATAACAGGAGTGTACAATATAACCCATATGCATTTAACAGGGCAAATTTGGACTGACAGTATGGTTTGGTGTTTAGAAATTATATTCATTTTACAGAGTTATTCAATTAAGAGATATATAATTAAGTGGGATTCACTGTATATGCACAATTTTCTTATTTTATTTTTTTGGTATACTCCATGGATTTCCAGCACTCTATTGGGGAACTAAAATTCACTGATTTTTAAAGAAGAACTATTAAAATTCATCGATCTTCCATGGCAGAAGAAGAAAAATGCAGGCCTGTAAATCTAAGAAAATCAATCGCTTCATTTTCATGGCAGTAACACAAATTTAATTTTGTGGGAATGACAATCTTTCTCCTGAGTAAATTTAAGGATTAGCTTGTATTTTATAGACTGTAAATCCACAAAATATATTCTGTAACATTTCCACTGTGTAAAATGTTATCATACATGATTCATCAAGCAATTGCATGAAACAAAATAACCTAATATTTAGAGCACATAAACTCCAGTCTGTCATATCATGTTATATTGTAACATTCTGGATTAATATCCAGTCAGTTCATAAATATTTTTTACTAACTTCTGTACATGTGCTGACTCAAGTGTTAGCATAAATGATTTAGAACATTTTGAGTGAGAGTGGCATTTTTAACCCTTTACCCAATGTAATGACTAAAACTGGTAAAAACTTTTCACAAAAATTACCATTCAAATTTCAATTATTTTTTTCAGTTTTTTGTCACAAAAACATATTTTATGACCCCTCATCGGAACAAGCTCATTGAGCTTGTTCCAATGAGGGGTCATAAGCTATGTTTTTGACATAAAAATGAAAAAAATGTTAAAAAATTTATAGTAATTTATATATTTTTTATACTTACCAATGACCCAGACATAGCTGGTGCTAACTCTTAAAATATAGGGCCAAACACAAATTTTGCCCCCCAATCCCCAAAATTTGCATCTGAAACTAAAGAAAACATGTCCTGAAAGGCCCTCCACACTTCGCCCCTACTGCGCATGCGCAGTGTCAAGGACGTTCCGAAATTGGCGCCATTTATCATTCTAATAACCAGTGCCTGGTAAGCGCTATGTACTCAGCGGGGAGGCAAGAGTTCCCAACTCCTGGGAGGGCCATCCCCGTCTGGGTCATTGGTAAGTATAAAAAATATATAAATTACTATAAATGTTTTAACATTTTTATACTGTACCAATGACCCAGACATAGCTGAATAGTAAAAAGGCTGGAGGGCCAAGGACATAGAGCAAAATGGAATACGCTCAATAAAATAAAATAGAGTCATCCCCTGTAGGGAAAAGAAGTAATAGGCCTTACATGTATCTTTCTTATTTATGATAAATTAGAAAGATACAACACCTTCCAAAAATTGAGCTTCATACATCCATGTACTCTATTAATATCCAATAATCCTTATACTAATAATTTTTAAAGTAAGCCAATAATAAAGTAAGTCTAGAGAATAGAGACTCTTATACTCCTAAAAGTGTGTGAGAATTGCATAATCATGTCCGTTGACATATGCAATATTCAAAAGCTATACTTTAAAAACTAAGACTTGAATGAATTTTATAACTTAAACTTCTCACTAAACAACCATCCCAATAACAGCTCAGAATTACTAACTCCGGAGGAGGTATCCCCTTGTTTTCATAGTAAAAACAGGTGACCCAAGGGAACACCCTCCCCCCCCCCCCTTTTTCTTGCCCTGGGTCAAATAGCCCAGAGCGAAGAGGGCAGTCGAACGGAGACACTGCCGAAACAGACAGCCTACCTAGCTATAGTAGCAACTGTTAAGTGAATGACATTCTGAGCAGTAGATAATAGACCTAACAATAGAGGCCTCCAGAAATGGACTCGAAATTTCTGAGATAAAATTCATGAATGGATGGCTGAGTGCAATGAGCAGCCTTCAAAAATCTATAATAGCAACACTATTAATGTAAGCCCAAGAAGTAGAAGAACTCTTACTTCATGAGCCGAAATCTTAAGCACAACTGCTAAGCCAATGATATACCATAAGCAGTACGCTAGTTAATAGAATCCATTAACAATAAAATGGAGCGCAGCGTCCTTCTACTAGACATCAAAGACAGAAGAAGCTTACGCCCTTGTAATAAACAGATATCTGTTTATAAATACATAAACTGTACCCGGAAAGAGTAAAGGCCTATGCCCATACGAAGACGGAAGGACCTTAAAATAATAGGTTCCGGATAATAGGAGCCTAACTCTTATGCAACAATCCAACCTAAATAGTAACGGAAGTATTGATTCCGAAACCATGAAAGTGAAAATCATCCATCGATAGTGCATGAAACTCACTGACTCTACAGTAAAAGAGAAATCAACAGAATTACTGTCTAAAAGGTCAGAATTTGAAAACTACTGTTTCCAGAGGCTCAAATGATTACTTAGCTAAATAAGAACCTGAAGTTAAAATCCGTATAGGAATTTAATCTAAAGATTCTAAGTCTATTTATCAAAAAGTTACTAACTGACTTAGATAAAGAGACAAAAGACTCAATTGTAAACTATCGTAGAGTGCATAGGTATGAGGTAACATAAACCTATAACCTAAATAACAACAGGCTGCAGTAGATCTTGTGAAACAAGTATACTAAAAAATAGCAATGAGTAGTATGGAGGGATCAACCATATGAACATAATGATCCCTACACCACGACGGAAGAGCCTCCACTTTAGTCGCATAGAATAGCGAAGAAGAGGATCTCCTATAGTAAGAAATCGCGTCCAAAGCTCGTCCAGTACAGTGCTTACAATGCAATACGGACCACACAACGGAATACATGAAGGTTGCGACCTTGCTGGTTGTGATAAAGATGACACGATTTACCCAGTGAAAAAAGATCCTCACATAGAGGAAGATTTCACGTTAAGATCCACAGTAGACAAGAGAGTAAATTACTCATGATCTCTGTGAAGATAGAGATGCTATCAACAGAAATGTATTGTGGTTGTTTATCTTAGCAATACCTGCTAAAACAACAGCGCCGGAGGATACGCGTATCCTATCATTCCGTCCTATAGATCAATAGAGCGTTAACAGTATTAGCTCAGAGATCTGGACAAGCCAACACATACGTCTGCAACTGATTAGCAAGCTGTGTCATAAATAAAACATCATTGGGCGCTACCATAGATAGCAAATCTGATTGAATACTTGTTTGTTGAGAGTCCATTCTGACAGCAACAAGCGACCCATAAGAGAACGGGAGTGCGATAAAACAATCAGACGACCCAGAATATGACGGATCAAAACTGCACTTGGTGTACTATAACCAACAGACGGATTCTTTCCATTAAATTGAATAACGGAAACGAAAGACTGCCTCCCTGGTTCCGGAGATACGCCACTACTGTCGAATTAAAGGACAGGAATTTGGGCATGCGTTTCTGAATAATGTTCATGCAATGACATAAAGCAAGCCTAAAAAACATTATTCCGCGGAAGTTAAACTGATAGCTAAAAGACTGCGGAACCCAAAGACCCTGGCACTTCGAATCCGTAGGGATCAGTATATATCCCAATCTGTTTGACTGGCAACCGTCATAACAGCCACACTCGGGTCCGGCAACTGCGGCGGCACTCTCTGAGTCAACCACCGAATGTTTGCCCCAGTCTGAATCTCTTGTAACACTAGATAGACAAGAGAATGTATAAATCAAGCAATTCATGGATTGCCGGAAAGTTGCCGTCGAAGAGAAGCTCCTCCGAGAACGAAGCGACTCTGAGAGAGTTCTTAACCTACTATCCACGCGTGGATGTAGCTAGGGCTGCATCACGTCTAACCAACTCCAATCAGCCACTGAAGGGCGGAGTTATACGTGAACAAACTACTGCCCTCAAAAGAAATTACATTGAGAATAATATCCCGTAAATCTTTTCTTGAAGACGTAATGATAACGCCTCAGTAAGGCGGATTACGTATAATAAAGCGTCTAAGTTAAGTCTACTATACATAATGTCGTTCCCAACATTGAAATTGGAAAAGACATAAACGGCGAAAAAGAATATATGCAGTCTTTAATCACACCGTCTAGACGCATATGAACTCTCGGTATGCCCTGCTCTGCCAAAATAAACTATATGTAAAAAAGATAAAATGGCAGAAATGAGCCACGCGGACAAGAAACTAAACTATCATGCTTAGTAGCAGGCTTGTATATATATATAAATATATAGCGTCGAAAAATAAAACACATGTTGTAATGACAATATTGGACTGCTTCGGTAAGTCAGGGACAAAGTCCCTGTACCGATCGAAAAATCCGAGTCCAATGACGCTATAAGTCTCTTATCCAAGATCGCAGCAATGAAGTCCGAAAAATAATCACTGGAAGAAATGCCAGAAGATATGAAAGGCATCTTCCGATACTACTAAAGGGAAAAACTCGAAATCTTTCGAATCCCTTTCGCCATCCTGTCGGACCCTATAAAGCGTTCGGTCGTCCATAGCTTGATGCAACCGCGGACCGCACCGACCCAGCGCCGTCGGATAATTCCTGATTCGACCGAGAAACCGTCAATTGCTGGGATGCTGCGAAACAACTGTGCTAACTCGGATAGCACGTCCGTCACTGAGGCCTGAGGAGCAGCGGTCTTACGATGCATTGCCGCAGGAAGCTCCGAGATCGTTACCCCTTGCATACTTCCAATATGCGAGCGAACGGAGTGTATAGGCCTCGTGTCCCTTGGCTACCGGATGGCGCGACCTATTCGCTGTGGAATCACTGAATGCCGAAACTGATCGGATACTCGAGGTCACGTAGCCAATGTGCGGTCGTGTGCCCTGCTGTGAGGATGAGGAAGCATTAAAGACAGTCTCTCGGACTGTCAATATAACGGAGCGTCCCGAGCAACGGACATATGCTCCGAATGTAAAATATCTGAACCACAACATGCGGTCCCCTATGTTGTTGGCTTCCTCCGATCTGTCCTCAATCTGCCGTCACTGGGTGAGTACTAAAGTAATTAAAGTGCTCGCATCACCCAAATCTCCTTCCTAGACCGCAACGGACGAACCCGGCAGCCGAACCATTCGATGAATGTACGCTACACCGGGTGAGCTAGCGAATGTCACTCCGTAAGCGATAGACATATTCATGAGCACTTATTGCCGCTAACTCCTCATTAACTATGACGACAGAGGCACACTTTTGAAAGACATCTCCATAACTCTTCGAACAAGAAACCAGAAATGCTTGGATAGCAAGCATAAAATAATATATATAGCGTCGTTCAATAATTCGAAAGTTTGTGTGACATTATTGGACTATGTCGGAACTGAGGGACGATGTCCCTGAACCGAACCAAAAAATTCCCAAAAGTCCACCGACGCTATCAGTTTCTTATCCGGCATCGCAGCATATGTTGTTCCGAAAGGGAAAGCTTGAAATCCACCGAATCCCTTTCGGTATCCCGTCGGACCGGATGAAACTTTCGGACGTCCGTACCCGCTTCCGCGGAGCGTCCTGACCCAGCATCGTCGGATAAAATATATGCGACAGATTCAGTTGATGCTGGGATGCTGCGATAAACTGTGCTATTAAGGAAAGCACATCCGTTCCCGAGGCCTGTGCAGTAGTGGACTTACGATGCATTGCCGCTGGAAGCTCCGTGTACGTTGACTCCCGCACACTTCCTATGCGAACGTCCGGAGTCTGCAGGCCTCGAGTCCCCGGCTACCGACCCAGCGCTGTCGGATAATTCTCGATCCGACACCGTTTCTGTCGGCTGCTGCGATAAGCTGTGCTATGTGCACAAGAATGTCCGGCGTCGAGACCTGCAGAGGCGCAGTCTATCGCTGCTTCGCCGAGGGCAGCTCCGCATCAGATGGCTCCCGCATACTTTCCTATGCGAACGTCCGGAGTCCATCGGTCTCGAATCCCTGGCTGCCGGATGGTGTGACCTGGTCGCCGAAGAATCCTTGATCGGCGAAGCTGGTAATATATCGGCGGTCACGCAGCCAAGGTGCGGTCGTGTGCGCTGACGAGAAGAGGAAGCCTTAGCAGTCTCAGCGGACTGCCTATACAACGGAGCGTCCCGAGCGACGGACGTATGCTCCGCTAACGACACATTTGTACCACAACATCTGGGGCCAGATGTTGTTGAACGAGAGAGGGGCCTCTCTCGCTTGCCGTCCGGATGGACCGGAACGAGCTATGAACCGGACTAAAAGGCTTCCTCCGTTCTCCCTCCGATCCGCCGTCACTGGGTGTGCATTAAGTTAATTTTATAGTGCTCGCATCACCCCAAAATTCCTTCTAGACCGCAACGGACGAACCCGGCTGCCGAACCATTCGGTGAATGGACGCTACACCGGGCGAGCTAGCGGACGTCAAAGGCCGTCGAACCTACTAGGGTCCTCTTAGGCAATTGGCGTATTACATGAGCACTTTTCCGCTAGCCCTTCATTAATTGTGACGACGGAGGCACACTGTTGGAAGACATCACAGATACATCACCCTAATCTTGATCGTCTGAAATAGAAATTGATAAAGTAGAGTGACCCTGCGGGGAAAGGACCGGAGTGTCCAAATCCCCAACAACATACCGTGACATACGCTTCCCATATTGTCATCGAAATCATACGATATAGAACAGGAGTTAATGCGAGTACACTGACCACATATAGAATGATAATAAGGTCAGAGGAAGACTTCCTCTTAAAACAATTGATCAATATCCTTTCAATGTGAAAAGAAAACAAGTCCTGGTACTCGCACTAACCCCTGGCAATCAAAATACATAATAATAATATGATCCATTAATATAGAAAAAATAATTGAAATCAAAATATTTTGAAAAAATATTTTTTCAGAACAGCCCAAGTTTCTGAAAAGTAACGTTGAGCCCCAATGGATCCCAAGCCTAAGTGTGGACAAAAATTTTAAAAATATTTTAAACAATTTATTCAACACTTACGAACAATAATAATGTATCTAGTTATGATTAAAATAACATAAAGATATTATTATTTAGAAATCCCCCCCTCACACAGAGGGCTGTTGTAAATGTAAACAATGAGTGTAAAAACACTAAAATAAGACTCCAGGCACCCAGGCCCGAAATCAGTTACCAAAAATACACCATCTGATGCAAAACAGAGACTTCCAGGGAAGAAACTGCAGAACATCAGATGGTAGATGCAGAACACAACGCCTAACCACCCGTAGGTGAAGACGTAAACATGGGGAAAGAACAGAATTCATTCTGTTATTCAGCTAAAACTCCCAAGAAATTTTAGTAATAATAATTACAGAAACTATGCCAAAGCATGGGAGAATAGCAAGGGGGAACTTAAAGGACAGGGAGAGAGGAAAAACACTTGAAAAAACAGTGTAACTAAATAATCAGAATGACAACAAAATGGCTGCTGCCTTGAAAATAGGTAACTTAACATAATTTCATTAAAAAATTTTAAGTTACAGCCCTGATAATATTCTGTCACACATTCTTTTCCTCTCCTCCTTTTCTATCCTCCTTAGAATCACCATTTCACTAATATTTATGTGTCTGGCATCATTTAAACTGAGATTTAAAAGCACAAAGATCAGTCAGATGTTAACTGATGAAGGGCCAAACTTAGAATGATAAATGGCGCCAATTTCGGAACGTCCTTGACACTGCGCATGCGCAGTAGGGGCGAAGTGTGGAGGGCCTTTCAGGACATGTTTTCTTTAGTTTTAGATGCAAATTTTGGGGATTGGGGGGCAAAATTTGTGTTTGGCCCTATATTTTAAGAGTTAGCACCAGCTATGTCTGGGTCATTGGTACAGTATAAAAATTTAGCTATTCAAGAATTTTGTTGACAAATGTCGTCTGCTTTTGGAGTTTGGTAAGGGTTAATACTACTCTGACTCAGAACAGAATTAATTATGCATTCTGATCGAGACTACTCACATATGTTGAACAAGACAAGATCAGAAATTGGTCATGTGAAAAATTGTACGTCATCAAATCAACCTGTTACATTTTCAATATACAAATATACATCATTCATGAACAATTAAGAAATTTATATTACTATAAAAGTCCATTATTTTTAATGACATTAAATATTTTTTTTGACTTCAACTGTTTTAGTAACATTGCAGCCCAGGATTCTGGATTGGAGCTTGTTTATTTATTTATTGGTGTTTAAGGTCACATATTTATGCACAATGGCTAATCATGACCGTGACAGTTTTATGGGTGAAGGAAGCTGGAGTACCCGGAGAGAACCACCGATCAACGGTGAGTAACTGTCAGCTCCCCAACATACTAACTTCACACAAGCAGGGTTAGCATTGGTTGAAGACAAGTGCACCATTGACATGCAGTACGCCTTAGTACACAACGCCACCGTGCCCACATATGGAATTAACTGACACCATATATACCATATTAGGCCACCAACAAACGGTGTAACAAATATATCTTACCGACTGCTGCATCGATGCACAGAACTAATAACAGCGATCAAAATTGAATTAGAGAATTCTCACAATGTGTTCACGTGTCTTTCCCTTGTTACAATTTATGGGAGAGTGCCTACAGGTACTTTCCCATAAATTGTAACAAGGCAAATTTATACATGCCAAACAGTTTCATTTCGGGGTAACATGACACACATACACAGAATATGAAGCCTTTTAAGTTGCATAACCTGCACTTCAGACCAAATATGGGTTTCCAACACTCAATCTTTCAACTTGAAGCATTTATCAGCTACCAACATTTTGAGTAATCAATGAACAAAGGGGAGATTACCCACAGCTGTCAGCATATATTGATGTTGACAGGCAGTACCGGTATATGGTTTTATATGCAGTCTGCATGTGACGTCTTTGAACCAATGAAATTCCCAGATACTTGTAGGAAGTAAGATATGTCGATATATCCTAACTGTAACACAAGTGTTAAGTCAAGTTTAGCCAATGATTTATACCTATGCGACCCATTTTAGAAGACTTCACCCCAAGAGTTGATTTCCGGTCATATTTTACCAGCGAAACCAAACTTGTTTTCCATAATAATAAAGCACTGCTTCACACCAGGGGTTTTTTATTGACTCTTGCTGAGTATTTCCTTGGATTTTTTCATGAAATCCAGTCATGGCTGCTGTTAATTCTTAAGAATTGAATGCAATTTTTAGAATCTTTATTGGAGTATGAACGTGTGGGAATGGGTACAAATTATGTATGAATCCCAGGGATTCATACAATTTGTATCCATTCCCACACATTCATACTCCAATAAAGATTATAAAAACTGCATTCAATTCTTATAATTACATTCCGTAACTGTTTAAACTACTTTTTACCAAAAAACAAAGCAGAAAGATGAAATAAAACATGTATGAACAAACGAGGCAAAAAACCACCCTCACACAAAAGACAAATCACACAACTCTGAGTTGAGCGCCGGTTCCATCTAAATGATATCCCAAAGGCAAATAAGAAATGGAAATGAGTATTTTAGTAATGGGCTTTATGCCACAGTTGGGAAATGTCACCAAAGAATCAGCAGCGGAGTTGATCACTGCGAGAGGCGCTAAAAGTTAAAAACCCTCCCAAACACCGCCCGAATCACATTCTGTCAACTGCGCTCTACCGTAAATGCGGGTCAGAGTTCGACCAAATATATGCACTAGGAAAATGAGTTACATTTGGTCATGACATTTTCATCCAGCTGACCAATGGGAATTGAGTATTTGGACCCAAAATGTATAACTACATTAACAATGTAATTATACACAAATGAAGCCCAGCTATGATCAGTGACATGACTGGTCCAATGTACAGCGGTGCATTCTGTTAAGCAGAAGCCAAATTATACCCTTTCTGTTGGCAAGAGTATTGATTCTGGGCGTAAATATCTGCTAGCAGCATGCAAGGGGTTAAAGTATAGTTCCAGTGTATAATTAGATTGTGCATCCCTAGAGATAGCAGGCAAACATATGAGGGGATCAGAGGTTCTTTATGCCATGAATAGTATGGAAGCTCACTGAATGCTGTCAAACAAGATTAAATTGGTGAAATTCCTAGATGAATTATGGGAAGAATATGTAGCTTAAAATTTCAGTATTTCAACAGAAATGTGCACGGGGTTAATTTGACTCCTTTTCCAGAAGAGATCGATGTGAGGAAATGTTTAGAGATTATCCAAAAAAAAGGATTTTCTGATATCCATTGTGGGATTCTTGACATCCTCCCATTAACTGGTAGAGTGCAAAATTATTTTTGGTGATCAAAATTTGTCAACATATCTTTGCCTTGTTAGAATTTATGGGAGAGTGCCCATAGGCAGCCCATAGGCACTCTCGCATAAATTGTAACAAAGCAAATCATTAACCCTTTACCCAACGTAGACGATATCAGAATTTATTTTTTTAAATATCATTTTTTCAAATTTTTCCAAAAATTTCAACAAAACCATATCATGTGACCCCTCGTTGGAACGAGGGGTCATATGATATGGTTTCGTTGAAATTTTTGGAAAATAATATTTTTTCAACTACTGAATTTGCATATTGCGCGGGCGGATGCGGGTGATTCGTTGGGTAAAGGGTTAAAGACTAAATAATTTCACTTCAAGGATAATGTGAAGTCTATCCATGGAATATGATGTCTTTAAGGCCATACAAAGTAGATCTTCTGTTTCTCAGGCCATTATTTGTAAAACTGCATGCGGGCGTGCGTTTTTTTATTTTATTACATGCCCATGCAGTCTCTCTTATGCAATGCGGCTGTGCAATACGGAATTCCGTATTGCACACCAACCTGTTCCAACCGGGACTTTTTTTATGCAATGCGACTGCATAAAGTGCATGGTGTTTACCACCGTTGATAGAAAAGAAAGTTAGGTCAGTAGGTGCTTGGGTCATGTAATAAATACAAAACCACATGTATGTTTCAATGAGTCGTTTTGTATTCAAATCGTCAGATGTGCGTAGAAAGAAAACGTCTCGACCTTCGGTCTCGACGTTTTCTTCCTACGCACATCTGACTCATTGAATACAAAACGACTCATTGAAACATACATGTAGTTTTGTCTATTTATTTTTTATTTCTGTAATTATTTCTTTGCCATCAAAAGTTCACGTTCTTGGGTTATGTTTTTGGCCTCATAATCTATGGAATAGCATGGGTGGTGGCGTATTTCATCCCTTGAGAGCAAGAAGGCTTTGCAATGCTAAAGCACTGCAAAGCCTTCTTGCACTCAAGGGACAAATTTATCAATTTTTTTTAACTTGGGTAAAATATCAAACATAAACCATTTAATTTTTTTTTTAAAGATTATATTGGTTATAAAAAGAAAAAAGAGAGCATGCGGCAGCCAAAATGACCATGAGGGAGGCCCTGAGAAACAGATTTTTTTATTTTTTTAGGCCTAAGATGGGTTACCTGCACTTCAGATTAAAGCCCAAATACTGGCTTCCAGCACTCTACCAGTTAAAGAGCTTCATGGAAGTTTCTGAAGAACCAGAAACCCTGATAGTCAAAAACGCAATGCGAGCCATTTTGTTGTGTGTCCAAAGACATTACAAAGTCCACTGAACAGAAATGATGAAAGCTTAGAAATCATCATCGTCATCGTAAGTATTGTACTGTGGTCCTTCATAGGCAAATGCTTCTTTGGTAGCTTTGCCAACACTTTTTTTCTTTTTCTTTCCACCTGTCTTTGGTTTTGATTCCAGTGCAGGCAAAGTTCTGGCACCAAAATCACTTCTTTTCTGAGAATACAAATCTGTACCACTATAAGTTCTTGAAAAATCTGAAAATATATAAAGTTATGCTATTTATATCTATTCTCCAAATATATAAAGTTATGTTATTAATATCTATTCTCCAAATATATAAAGTTATGTTATTAATATCTATTCTCCAAATATATAAAGTTATGCTATTTATATCTATTCTCCAAATTGAGTAACACTAGGAGTCTTTTCTCCCATATTTATTTATTTATTTATTTATTTATTTATTTATTTATTTATTTATTTATTTATTTATTTATTGGTGTTTAAGGTCACATATTTCTGCACAATGGCTAACCATGACCGTGACAGTTTTACGGGTGGAGGAAGCCAGAGTACCCGGAGAGAACCACTGAGCAACGGCGAGCAACTGTCAGCTCCCCAACATACCAACTCCACACAAGCAGGGTTAGCATTGGTTCAAGACAGGTGCACCATCAACGTGCAGTACGCCTTAGTACACAGCGTCACCGTGCCCCCACATGGGCAATGGGAGTGAAGTGTCTTGCCCAAGGACAAAATGCGGTTGCCGCAGACAGGATTCGAACCGAGGACCTCTCGGCTTACAGCCTGCACCTCTACCTACTGAGACACATCTTTTCTCCCAAAAGGAACAACAAAACTAATGAAGATGGAACACACAAGATTATATTTTCTCATGATGGTGTTATCAGGCATAGAAATAAGGAATGATGTTTGTAACCTGTTTACAGGTTTATGCCTAAGTTAACATTCATAACCCATCGTAACCTATTTTCGCTAACTTGCCTCAAAATTGTAATTCATATCCTGTCACTTTTTATGCCTATTTATTGAAAAGCTACTTTGGTATCATGATCATTTTTATTTTGAACAGAACTGTTCATTTTGCCATTCATTACATACTGTTAAGTGTTTGCAAGCATTAAAAAATAATATTGTCTGTCCTATCAATATCTTAGTTCAGCGATCTGAACATACAGTACAAGTCAAAATAAGTTGTAGCATAACTGCAATAAACTAAGTAAAGAAGCTGCTCCTGCACTGATAAGATCAGAATCTGACCTCATTTTCTGGAAAGCTCTCTGTGAGAGCTTTCCTGAAAATGATGTCAGATTCTGGACTTATCAGTGTAGGAAGAGAAAGATATATAGTTTATAGTGGTTATCCTAGAGCTTATTTTGACTTGTACTGTAGTAACTACCCACCTGCCCACTTCAGTTGTTGGGCAGGTGGCCACTACGTTCAGATCGCTGAAGTTATCAGTATCTGGGTTTCAGTCCAATGAATTGTTGATCACATGATCAACCATCAACACCAGAGGTTGGCCACTTTTCGATTCGGCTGACGGTAAAATGATATCATGAACGATGTGCAGCCTATGCATTTTGAAATCCCTGTAACCTCCCTATAACCTGAATGACCATTCGCGACTTATTTCCAGGTCTGTGATATTCAGACTTTTTTTAAAACAGAAACTGAAAACTGTTCTCTAGGCATTCTAGGTGAGTGACAAGCAGCTACCCTAGCAAATATAGATGCAAATGGAGCATGGTGGCTCAGTGGTTACAACTTGTACTTCAAACCAATGGTCCATAGTTTGATCCTGCTAGAGGTTACTGTGTTGTGTCCTTGAGTAAGGCCCTTCATCCTGATTGCCCAAATGGGGGCATGGTGGCACTGTGTACTAAGGCATACTACAGGTCAATGGTGCACTTATCTTCAACCAATGATATCCCTGCTTGTGTGGAGTTAGTACGTTGGGGAGTCTGGCAGTTGCTCAACATTACTCGGTGGTTCTCTCCAGGTACTCCAGCTTTAGTGATGAGCCGATAAGAGAATTGCCTATTCATCTGAAACCAAATAGTTTTGATTTACTATCGGCCGATACCGATGCCAATACCAAATAGTTTTGTTCACCCATATTATTTCCATAATGAAAGAGTCAATGACTCTGTAGCTCAACTTGGATATGACAGGAATTAGTACTTGCTGTGACCAAGACAACTGAATAATGAATATGACAGGAATTAGTATTTGTTTTGGCCCAGTCAACAATAATAAAAGAATTACAAGGTGACTGTAATGGTCTACAGATTAAGACCAATCAATGTAGATTATTATTTTTGTGTGGAAATTTTCAGTCCCAAACAAAATATTTTCAGACTAAAATTTTTTCTTCTTCTTCTTAAAATTGACCAAAATGCATCAAAACACAAAAAACTAATTTCCGGATTTTGGTCCAAAATTTTCTAAGTCCCACCCGGACCCCAAATTTTCAGTGTAAAAAAAATTTATTTTTTTTTGTCTTAAAATTGACCAAAACGCATAAAAAACAAAAAAACTAATTTCCGGATTTTGGTCCAAAATTTTCTAAGTCCCACCTGGACCCCTAATTTGCATAATTTATTCACGAGAAAAACTCTGTATTATATGTAATGTATCCCATGGTACTAAACATTCATACAAAAATTTATTCAAATCAGATCTTTCATTTGGAAGTTCTGCGCAAAAATCTGATTGCACTTAATTTTGAACAAAATGGCTGCTAGCGGCCATCTTGAATTTCAGACTGGACCCCAAAACACTCCTTCTCGTCCCACAGTGATAACAAAGGTACCCAAGAAGTTTCGTGAAGATCGGTTCATAAATACGGCCTCTAGCCCGAGCCGTATTGGGATTTGCACTCACAGTGCTGAAAGTAACTCTAAATAAATCAAAGTTAGCCTAATTTGCATAATTTACGCACAAGAAAAAAACCTGTAATATATGTAATGTATCCCATGGTACTAAACATTCATACAAACAAGAGGCCCCACGTGGCCTTAATCGCTCACCTGACAAAGTGACTCTAAGAAGTATTTTAGGTCACCTTCACCATGTCATGCCTCATCAACATTAACTGGTTGAGTGATAGATTTTGTTTGAAGTTCAACATTTGTTACCTAAAATTAGGTTTATTTAAAATCATTGGTGTGTGGCCAATCCCCAATGATTTTTAATAAAGCAAATTTATCTCTGCAGACAAACTGGTTTAGCATGAAGCACAAACAAGGAATGTGAAGAGATAGCCTTGGACATCTCTCCCCAACTGTGGATATCTTCCATGTGCTACATGTATATATTTGCATGCAAGAAAACAAAAATTTTCACAAATTTTATTTTTTTTTATCATCATTGGAACAAGCTCAAACAGCTTATTCCAATAGGGGTATGGGAAGATCAGGTATATTTTTGAGACAGAAATGTGAATATATAAATAACGGTGTTTTTTTGTGAATGATGCTGGAGAATTTTGCGTAAAGATATGGTAAATGGTTTGTTCTAGATACAGAATGATGCAAAAGTATTTAAATTTGATTAGGCAAGTTGTTCCTATAATGCATTTAAAAATTGAAGTAACTGTTTTTTTGCTGACGAACTTTTAGATGTGTGTGTCTGTGTTTGTGTGTGTGTGTGTGTGTTTGTGTGTGTGTGTGGGGGGGGGGGGGGGGGGTAAGAGTGTTCTTGCAAACAAAATTCCTGAATAAATGGAAAATTTTATTTTTTGTGTGAAAGACATAGTGCGTGAATGTTGATTGGAACAAGCTTAGAGAGCTCATTTTAATGTGAAGTCATAAAGCTGTGTTTTACGTACGAAATTCTGGAATAACTCAAAAAATTGCTTTTTTGACTCAAAAAGCATGGTGTGCGACCTCTCATTGGAATGAGCTCAAAAAGCTCATTCCAATGGGGTATTTACAAGCGATAAGTACATGTATGTTTAAGAGACAAAAATTAAAATTTGAATAGCGATTTTTGCGAAGAATGCTGACAAGTTTTGGCAGTTATGCTGGTAAAAAGGTAAGATATGCAAAGTGGTTGTTTTTTAGAGGCGACATTTAATTAAGGGGAATTAACCCTTGATTACTGAGGTAACTTCTAAAAGTACTGAAATTTCATGAAGCAATGTGAATAACAGACAACAGTTGCCTAAAAATTTCATGAATAACTAAAAATTTTATTCCTTTGTCTCGAAAACATGGCATATGACCTTTGTTGGAATGAGCTGAATGCGTGTGTTCCAATGAGGGATCATAAAATTTGAACGAAGATTTGTGTGAATAATGCATTAGTACTGCTAGATTTGGGTAAACGGTTCACCCTGGATACCACCCCTTCTATAGTAGATCTTTTCTGCAAATTTTGTCTAAGATTCTATCAACTTTACAAATAAATGCGTTCATGAATCACAATCAGATCCACCCTACAATGTTGCATACCAAATATCAAAAGATTCTGCCTGCTGGATCTGGAGAAGAAGATTTTTTAAGAAATATGCCTGAAACGCACTAAGTTAAAATTTGGGCTCCTATACGGAGCCCAAATATAAACCCAGGGGGCCAATTTGAACAAACTTGAATCAGATCCACCCCACAATGTTGCTTACCAAATATGAAAAGATTCTGAAGCTGGATCTGGAGAAGAAGATTTTTTAAGAAATTTGCCTGAAATGCACTAAGTTCGAATTCGAGCTTCTATAGTGAGCCCAAATATGAAACTAGGAAGCCGATTTGAACAAACTTGAATCAGATCCACCCCACAATGTTGCATACCAAATATCAAAAGATTCTGCCTGCTGGATCTGGAGAAGAAGATTTTTTAATAAATTTGCCCGAAATGCACTAAGTGCGAATTCGGGCTTCTATATTAAGCCCAAATATGAATCCAGGGGGCCGATTTGAACAAACTTGAATCAGATCCACCCCGCAATGTTGCATACCAAATATCAAAAGATTCTGCCTGCTGGATCTGGAGAAGAAGATTTTTGAAGAAATTTGCCTGAAATGCACTAAGTGCGAATTCGGGCTTCTATATTAAGCCCAAATATGAATCCAGGGGGCCGATTTGAACAAACTTGAATCAGATCCACCCCGCAATGTTGCATACCAAATATCAAAAGATTCTGCCTGCTGGATCTGGAGAAGAAGATTTTTGAAGAAATTTGACCGAAATGCACTAAGTTTGAATTCGAGCTTCTATAGTGAGCCCAAATATGAATCCAGGGGGCCGATTTGAACAAACTTGAATCAGATCCACCCCGCAATGTTGCATACCAAATATCAAAAGATTCTGCCTGCTGGATCTGGAGAAGATGATTTTTTAAGAAATTTGCCTGAAATGCACTAAGTTCGAATTCGAGCTTCTATAGTGAGCCCAAATATGAATCTAGGAAGCCGATTTGAACAAACTTGAATCAGATCCACCCCACAATGTTGCATACCAAATATCAAAAGATTCTGCCTGCTGGATCTGGAGAAGAAGATTTTTTAATAAATTTGCTTGAAATGCACTAAGTTCAAATTTGGGCTCCTATACTGAGCCCAAATATAAACCCAGGGGGCCGATTTGAACAAACTTGAATCAGATCCACCCCACAATGTTGCTTACCAAATATGAAAAGATTCTGCCTGCTGGATCTGGAGAAGAAGATTTTTTTAAGAAATTTGCATGAAATGCACTAAGTTCAAATTCGAGCTTCTATAGTGAGCCCAAATATGAATCTAGGAAGTCAATTTGAACAAACTTGAATCAGATCCACCCCACAATGTTGCATACCAAATATCAAAAGATTCTGCCTGCTGGATCTGGAGAAGAAGATTTTTTAAGAAATTTGCCTAAATGCACTAAGTTCGAAATCGGGCTCCTATACTGAGCCCAAATATGAACCCAGGGGGCCGATTTGAACAAACTTGAATCAGATCCACCCTACAATGTTGCATACCAAATATCAAAAGATTCTGCCTGCTGGATCTGGAGAAGATTTTTTAAGAAATTTGCCTGAAATGCACTAAGTTCGAAATCGGGCTCCTATACTGAGCCCAAATATTAACCCAGGGGGCCGATTTGAACAATCTTGAATCAGATCCACCCCACAATGTTGCTTACCAAATATGAAAAGATTCTGCCTGCTGGATCTGGAGAAGAAGATTTTTGAAGAAATTTGCCTGAAATGCACTAAATTCGAATTCGAGCTCCTATAGTGAGCCCAAATATGAATCTAGGGAGCCGATTTGAACAAACTTGAATCAGATCCACCCTACAATGTTGCATACCAAATATCAAAAGATTCTGCCTGCTGGATCTGGAGAAGAAGATTTTCAAAGAAATTTGCCTGAAATGCAGTAAGTTCAAATTATGGCTCCTATACTGAGCCCAAATATAAACCCAGGGGGCCGATTTGAACAAACTTGAATCAGATCCACCCCACAATGTTGCATACCAAATATCAAAAGATTCTGCCTGCTGGATCTGGAGAAGAAGATTTTTTAAGAAATTTGCCTGAAATGCACTAAGTTCGAAATCGGGCTCCTATACTGAGCCCAAATATGAACCCAGGGGGCAGATTTGAACAAACTTGAATCAGATCCACCCTACAATGTTGCATACCAAATATCAAAAGATTCTGCCTGCTGGATCTGGAGAAGAAGATTTTTTAATGTTTTTCCCATTGCCTACAGTGTTAAAAAGTGCTGACTCAGCACTTTTTCAAAGTCCCGAAACTGTACCCTATGATAAAACCGATGGCAATTTTTTTTTACCAATCCTTTCTGTTGGTCCTAAGGAAGCTGCACACCAAATAAAAATTCTCAGTGCCGTGCAGTTTTGGAGATATGGGCGTTTTAAATTTTTTCTATTTTTAGCTCCTGCGGTTCCCACGGGGCTGCAGGAAAAATTTTTTTTGCATAAATCAAGTACTCATGACCCAATAAGCCCTCACATAAAATTTGGTTCAAATCAGCCTCTCGGTTTGGAAAATAGAAATTTTGGGCGGGGCAAAAAATTTTGCCCCTCTCATAACAACGTCAAGTATAGCCCCACAAACTTCTCTTGAACAAATCTGAGTCTACACCTCAAAAGGAAGCTGCACACCAAATATCAAGTCTCTGCTACTGCTGGTTCATGAGAAGAAGATTTACAAAGATTTTGGTGTCCCTTGGGGGCGTGGCACCACCCAGGAGGAGGGGCAACTTCATTTGAACAAATCTGAATTGGCATTAGGTAATAAACATTTAGCCAACATTTGAATAAAATTGGGCTAGTGGTTTAGGAGGAGAAGTCGATAATGTAAAGTTAACGCCGGACGACGACGACGATGGACGACGACGGACGACGGACGGAAAGTGATTAGTAAAGCTCCCCTTGAGCTTCGCTCAGGTGAGCTAAAAATTATTCAAATCAGAGCTTTCATATGGAAGTTCTGTACAAAAAACAGATTTCGGCATCGTCGGTACAAAATGGCTGCTGGCAGCCATCTGGAATTTGGGACTGCACCCAAAAACACTCGTTCTCGTCCCACGGTCATAACAAAGGTACCCAAGAAGTTTCGTAAAGATTGGTTCATAAATATGGCCTCTAGTCTGAGCCATAGCAGCTTGGCACTTACAGCTCTGAAAGTAACACTAAATAAATCAAAGTTAGTCTAATTTGCATAATTTACGCACGAGAAAAAAACCCGTATTATATGTGATGTATCCCATTGTACTATACATTTATACAAAACTTTATTCAAATCAGAACTTTCATACAGAAGTTCTGTACAAAAAACTGATTTTTGCATCATCGGTACAAAATGGCCACTGGCAGCCATCTTGAATTTCGGACCACACCCAAAAACACTCGTTCCCGTCCCAGGGTCATAACAAAGGTACCCAAGAAGTTTCACAAAGATTGGTTCATAAATACGGCCTCTAGCCCGAGCCATAGCAGCTTGGCACTTACAGCTCTGAAAGTAACACTAAATAAATCAAAAAGTCAGTCTAATTTGCATAATTTACGCACGAGAAAAAAACCCGTATTATATGTGATGTATCCCATGGTAATAAACATTTATACAAAACTTTATTCAAATCAGAACTTTCATACAGAAGTTCTGTACAAAAAACTGATTTTTGCATCATCGGTACAAAATGGCCGCTGGCAGCCATCTTGAATTTCGGACCACACCTAAAAACACTCGTTCCCGTCCCAGGGTCATAACAAAGGTACACAAGAAGTTTCGCAAAGATCAGTTCATAAATACGACCTCTAGCCCGAGCCATAGCCAATTGTTGACGTACGGACAGATGGACGGACGGACAGACAGACGGACGATGGGCCATGACAATAGCTCAAATCTGACTTCGTCAAAGTTGAGCTAAAAATGGTCGAAAAAAGTGCGGTGACAATATTGAATATACTTTCGGTGCAAGTAATAAAATAAATAAAGAAAATAAATTACGATAGCTACATGGTAAACACACCGCGTCACCGCTATTATCATACACAATAAGATATATCACACATTGGGCCAAAAGGTACACAACCCTAGTTCTTGGCTCTTGCGGTGATATCAAACTCGCCCCTTTTTGTCTATGATGTATGCCGACAGACCTTCGATTTTGAAAAAACACCACATGCACACCGCAGAGCGCTCGTCATTTAAGACTTGCATGCACCTTTTACCAGGCAAGATTCCAGCATGAAACATTCAGTTTGGCCAAAGCAAGCATACACTGTTGTAGTTTACTAATTACCGTTCAGTATACTCCAATGTCCACATTCCAGAACGCATACGAAAACATCACAATGTCAACAACTTCGTCACACGAGTGACATGTCACCTGCACTGTAGAACTGATTCAAGTTGATGCGGGTGTTCGCTGGGCCACAGTCTTACAAAGGCTAAAATGTTGTCAGATTTTTTACGTCAAAGATTGAAGTTTAGTAATCACTGTCAATGGAAAAAAGTGGCACGACTTTATCACAAAGTTCTTCATATGCTTATTTAAATGTTACGTCGGGGGTCTGATCTACACAGTGTAATACACAGCCCGTTAGTTAGTTATTAGCAGAACATTAAAATGGCTGTGAAATAGAGTTAGAATAGGTACACAATAATTTTTTTCATCAATCGGCAAGAGCCGATATTTTTCGTGCTATTCATACTGATTGCCGATAGGCTTTTATCGGCCGATAGCCGATTGCTTACCGATAGATCGGCTCATCCCTATCTGGCTTCTATAACCCATAAAACTGGCCGACACAAGGTGATCTTGGCTGTCAAAAATGTCATCAAACCCCAATAAATAAATAAATAATAGATGAAGGTGGCAGCTGATAAGATCAATTCTGCTGGTTTAACTCTTAACCCACTGAGTATTTTTAAAAGTATTTTCCGGCAAATTTAGCCATGACTACTGTGAAGCAGCCATGACTACTGTGAAGCAGCCGTGACTAGATTTGATGGAAAATTCAATACTATTTAATTAAAGAAATCACTTAACAAAAACTTGATACAATTTACTGTCTAAAAGTTTTTTTCATTGAAATCAGCAAATAATCAGGGCTGTAACTTAAAATTTTTTAATGAAATTATGTTAAGTTACCTATTTTCGAGGCACAGCCTGTTGTGGTCATTCTTGTTATCAAGTTACACTTCTGGTTCAGTGTTTTCCTCTCTCCCTTTCCTTCAAGTCCCCTCTTGCTATTCTCCCATGCTTTTGGCATATTTTCTGTAATATTATTACTAAAATTTCTTGGGAGTTTTAGCTGGATAACAGAATGAATTCTGTTCTTTTCCCCATGTTTACGTCTTCACCTGTGGGTGGTTAAGCATAGTGTTCTGCATCTACCATCTGATGTTCTGCAGTTTCTTCCCTGGAAGTCTCTGTTTTGCATCAGATAGTGTATTATTGGTAACTGATTTCGGGCCAGGGTGCCTGGAGTTTTGTTCTAGTGTTTTTACACTTATTGTTTACATTTACAACAGCCCTCTGTGTGAAGGGGGATTTCTTGAAAATAATATCTTGATGTTAATTTAATCATAACTAGATACATTATTATTGTTCGTAAGTGTTGCATTAATTTTTTAAAATATTTTTAGAATTTTTGTCCACACTTAGGCTTGGGATCCATTGGGGCTCAACGTTACTTTTCAGAAACTTGGGCTGTTCTGAAAAAATATTTTTTCAAAATTTTTTGATTTCAATTATTTTTTCTATGTTAATGGATCATGTTATTATGTATTTTGATTGTCAGGGGTTGGTGTGAGTACTAGGACTTTGTTTTCTTTTCACAATGAAGGATATTGTTCAATTGTAATAAGAGGAAATCTTCCTCTGACTTTCATAATCATTGTATAAATGTAGTCAGTGTACTCGCACTAACTCCTGTTCTGTATATGTTAATTTCGATGACAACATGGGAAGCGTGTGTCACGGTATATTAGTGGGGAAATGGCCATTCCGGTCCTTTCCCTGCAGGGTCACTCTACTTTATCAATCTCTATTTCAGACGATCAAGAACAGAGTGATGTATCCATGATGTCTTCCAAAAGTGTGGCTCCGTCATCACAATTAATGAAGAGCTAGCGGAAAAGTGCTCATGTTAATACGTCAATTGCCTAAGAGGACCCCAGTAGGTTCGATGGCCTTTGACGTCCGCTAGCTCGCCCGGTGTAGCGTCCATTCATCGAATGGTTCGGCAGCCGGGTTCGTCCGTTGTGGTCCAGAAGGAGTTTGGGTGATGCAAGCACTATAAATCAACCAAATGCACACCCAGTGACGGTGGATTAGAGGAGAGAACGGAGGAAGCCTTTTAGTCCGGTTCCTAGCTCGTCCAGGTCCATCCGGACTGCGAGCGAGAGAGGCCCCTCTCTCGTACAACAACATCTGGCCCCAGATGTTGTGGTACAAAATGTTTCGCATTCGGAGCATAAGTCCGCCGCTTGGGACGCTCCGATATATAGTCAGTCCGGAGAGACTGTCAATAAGGCTTTCTCATCCTCATGGTAGCGCACACGACCGCTCTTGGCTACGTGACCTCAGATATCCAGTCAACTTCGCCAATCAGAGAATCATCGGCGACCAGGTCACACCATCCGGTAGCCAGGGGCACGAGGCCTGCAGACTCCGGACGTTCGCATAAGAAAGTATGCGGGAGTCAACGTACACGGAGCTTCCAGCGGCAAAGCATCGTAAGACCGCTACTGCACAGGCCTTTTGACGGACATGCTATCCCAAATAGCGCAGCTTATCGCAGCATCCCAGCATCGACAGAATCTCTGTCGCATCATGTATTATCCGACGACACTGGGTCGGGACGCTCCGCGGAAGCAGGTACGGACGTCCGGAAATTTCATCCGGTCCGACGGGATGCCAAAAGGGATTCGGAGGATTTCGAGCTTTCCCTTTCGGAACAACATCAGCTGCTGTGTATGTCATCTGACTTTATCTTCTGGAGGTTCTTTCGTCGGACCAGAATGCTGCGATGCCGGATAAGAAACTGATAGCGTCGGTGGACACAGAAATTTTTGGTTCGGTTCAGGGACATCATCCCTCAGTTCCGACACAGTCCAATAATGTCACACAAACTTTCGAATTATTGAACGACGCTATATATATATTATTATATGCTTGCTATTAACAAGCATGTCTGGTTTCTTGTTCGCAAAGTTATTGAGATGTCTTTCAAAAGTGTGCCTCTGTCGTCATAGATAATGAAGAGCTAGCGGCAATAAGTGCTCATGGAATACGTCAATCGCCTAAGAGGTCCCTAGTAGGATCTACAGAGTTGACATTCGCTAGCTCACCCAGTGTAGCGTCCATTCATCGAATGGTTCGGCAGTCGGGTTCGTCCGTTGCGGTCTAGGAAGGAGATTTGGGTGATGCGAGCACTATAATAGACTTTAGTACACACCCAGTGACGACGGATTAGAGGACAGATCAGAGGAAGCCTGTTAGTCCGGTTCCTAGCTCGTCCAGGTCCGTCCGGGTTGCGAGCGAGAGGGCTCCCTCTCTCGTACAACAACATATGGGACCGGATGTTGTGGTACAGTCATTTCGCATTCGGAGCATATGTCCGCCGCTCGGGACGCTCCGTTATATTGACAGACCGAGAGACTGTCGATAATGCTTCCTCAACCTCACAGCAGCGCACACCACCGCACATTGGCTACGTGACCTCGAGTATCCGGCCAGTTTCGTCATTCAGTGATTCCACGGCGAACAGGTCACGCCATCCTGTAGCCAAGGGACACGAGGCCTATACACTCCGTTCGCTCGCATAATAGAAGTATGCACGGGGTAATGAACACGGAGCTTCCAGCGGCAAAGCATCGTAAGACTGCTTCTCCACAGGCCTCATTGACGGAAGTGCTATCCAAAATAGCACAGATTATCGCAGCATCCCAGCAAACGACAGATTCTCGGTCGGATCAGGAATAATCCGACGGCGCTGGGTCGGTGCGCTCTGCTGTTGCATCAGGTACGGACGACCGAACACTTTATAGGGTCCGACAGGATGGCGAAAGGGATTCGGACGATTTCGAGCTTTCCCTTTCGGAACAACAGAAGCTGCCATACATTTCTTCCGGCATTATCTTCCAGAGGTTGTTCCGTCGGACTACATTGCTGCGATGCTGGATAAGAGACTAATAGCGTCATTGGACACGGAGTTTTGGATCAGTTCAGGGACATTGTCCCTGACTTGCCGACACAGTCCAATAATGTCATTAGAACATTCGAATTATTTAACGACGCTATATATAAGCTTGCTACCAAGCATGATAATCTAGTTTCTTGTCCGCAATGCTCTATTCTGCCTTTCATCAATTCTAGGAAATAATTTATATTGGCAGAACAGGGCATACCGAGAGTTTCTATGCGTCTTGACGGCGGGACTGAAGACTGGGAATTATCTTTTTCGCCGTCTATGTCAATTCCAACCACGATGTTGGAAACGACAATGATGTCTATTGGACTTAACTTAGACGCTTTATCATACGTAGACCACCTTACTGAGGCGTTATTATTACGTCTTCAAGAGAAAGAATTCCAGGATATGATCCTCAATGTGATTTCTTTCAAGGGCAGTAGTTTTTCCACGTATAACTCCGCCCTTCAGTGGCAACCTGGAGTTGGTTAGACGTGACGCAGCCCTAGCTACATCCATGTGCATGAATAGTAAGGTGAAGAACTCTCTCAGAGTCGCTTCGGTCTCGGAGAAGCTTCTCTTCGACGGCAGCCTTTCAGCAATCTATCAATTGCTCGATATACACGTTCTCTTGTCTATCAAGTGTAACAAGAGATTCAGACTGGGGCAAACATTCGGTGGTTGACTCAGAGAGTGCCACTGCAGTTGCCGGATCCGAGTTTTATGATAATGACGGATGCCAGTCAAACAGGTTGGGGTACAATATTGATCCCAACGGATTCGAAGTGCCAGGGTCTTTGGGTTCCGCAGTTTCTAGGCAAGCACTTAACTTCCAGGAAATGATGTTATTTTGGCTTGCACTATGTCATTGGATGAACATTATTCAGAAACGCATGTCCAAATCCTGTCCGATAATACGACAGTAGTTGCGTATCTCCGGAACCAGGGAGGCACTCATTCGTTTCCATTATTCATTTTAACGGAAAGAATCCTTCTGTTTGTTACAGCACACCAAGTTCTGCTTCGGTCCGTCATATTCCGGGTCGTCTGATTGTATTAGCAGACTCCCTTTCACGTAAGGGTCGCTTGTTGCCGTCAGAATGGACTCTCAACAAACAAGTATTCAATCAGATTTGCTATCAATGGGAGCACCCATTGATAATTTATTTGCGACACAACTCACTAATCAATTGCAGACATATGTGTTTCCATGTCCGGATCCCTGAGCTTATGTTGTTAACGCTCTATTGATCTAATAGGACGGAATGATAGGATATGCGTATCCTCAGCGCTGTTGATTCAGCAAGTATTGCTAAGATAAACATCCACAATACAATTCTGTTGATAGCATCTCTGTCTTCACAGAGACCATGGGTAAATTTACTCTGGTGTCTACTGTGGGACTTACCGCGAAAACTTCCTCCATGAGAGGATCTTCTTTCGCTGGGGAAATCGTGTCAACTTCATCACAACCCGCAAGGTCTCAACCTTCACGTATTCCGTTGTGTGGTCCTTCTTGCACGGCAAGCATTGTACAGGACAAGCTATGGACGTGATTTCTTACTGTAGGAGAACCTCCTCTTCGCTATACTATGCGGCTAAAGTGGAGGCTCTTCGGTCGTTGGTGTAGGGATCAGTACGCCTTAGTACACAACGTCACTGTGCTCCCACGTAGGCAATGAGTGTGAAGTGTCTTGCCCAAGGACACAATGCGATTGCCGCAGGTGGAATTCGAACCGAGGACCTCTTGGCTAGCAGCCGGCACCTCTACCTACTGAGCCACCGCGCCCCCACTGGGATACATGTAAATGCAATGACGTAAATAGATATTAAAATAAAATTTTACCACAAAAACACAATTAAGAGAGTGGATTATTACTTAATTGCAGCGCCATATATTTTCCACTTCAAAAGTATTTATAATTGTTCATAACAGCATGAGAAATACTTGCAAACTTTCATCACATGGACCACCGGGTGGAACCCGGTGGTCCATGTGATGAAAGTTTGCAAGTGACTCTTGTGTCCTGCCAAAATACCATTGGAAAAGGGTTCCATATTTGGCCCCTGTAGACACCCAAAACAACCCCTGTCCCTATCAAACTCAAACGGACCCATTTGCATTCATCAATTCCTGTAGAAAACAGTGTGCTCAACAGTTCTGTACTAGTAAACAGAGATCATTAACATCATTCCTAACCTCTACTGGGATACATGTAAATATAATGATGTAAACTACTAGATATAAAAATTTGTTTACATATACAGAATGAAGAGAGTGGATCACTACTTGATTGTAGCGCCATATATTCTCCATGGGGATAATGGGAAGACAGCCGAAAAATGCAATCTGGCTATGTTATACCCCCACAGTATCGCTGTACTATAACTGTTTAACTATTTCTGTATATATACTGTATACATGGATACTGTGAAATAATCAATCAATCAATCAATCAATCAATCAATCAATCAATCAATCAATCAATCAATCAATCAATCAATCCACTCAAAAAGTATTTATGACTGTTCATAACAGCACATGAAACACTTGCAAACTTTTATGATATAGACCACAGGGTATAACCCAGTGGTCCGTGTTATGAAAAGTTTGCAAGTGCGCTTTGCTTCTTGTGTTTTGACCTCAGAAAATTTAAACTAGAGGTACTGTGAGAAAACTCACAAAGTGATACCTCCCCCCCCCCCCCCCCAGCGCCTGAAATGTATAAGTTAGATTATCTCCCCTTGGAAATGTCAGAACGGAATTATATTGCTTCATGCACATCTTCATATGGAGTTCTTCCATTGTGTAAAGTTTCATGAAAATTCTTCAAACGGTTTAGGAGGAGTTGCGCTTACAAGGATGGAGAGACGGTATAAGTTAGATTATCTCCCCTTGGAAATGTCAGAACGGAATTATATTGCTTCATGCACATCTTCATATGGAGTTCTTCCATTGTGTAAAGTTTCATGAAAATTCTTCAAACTGTTTAGGAGGAGTTGTGCTTACAAGGATGGACAGACGGTATAAGTTAGATTATCTCCCCTTGGAAATGTCAGAACGGAATTATATTGCTTCATGCACATCTTCATATGGAGTTCTTCCCTTGTGTAAAGTTTCACGAAAAGTCTTCAAATGGTTTAGGAGGAGTTGCACTTACAAGGATGGACAGACGGACAGACTGGGTGATTCCTATGTACCCAACCCCCCCCCCCCACCCCCCAAACTTTGTTTGCAGGGGGTATAATAATTAGTAAGTGAAAAAATCCATCCCCAGCGATTTATTAGTAATCATCCTGGCACACAGTTGATCAGTTAATAAACAACATCACTAAAAGCACATTATATTTTGTATTGCACAGCGCAAACATTCTTGTGTATTTCAGACTATTTCATTCTTCTGGAGTAAGGAGAGCATTAACCAACAAGCATTTTCTGTGCTAATTGTGACACAACTTCAAGCTTTAACTGTAAGTATCTATACTGAAAATCAATAAATTTGTTCCAAGAAAATATTTGTTCCGAGAAAGGCATGGACAGTGAAGAGTTCAATGACCTGGATCTTGTATCTTTCCAAACTCAACTGTTTTAGAGGAATGGAACATCTAATAGGAGATGCAAACTTAGTAATTTGCATATGTTTATTTCAGATTATGAAAAAAAAAAATTGAATTACACCTTTTGGCTTGGATAAGTGAAAAGTTAATTAAAGCTGAACTCAAAAAATCATTGGTCAAAAAGAGAAAATTTAGTTAGGTACGCTCAAATTTTACTTATTTTAATGGCAAGTGATTTTTTATATTGGGCTGGAATATCTGCCGGCAGCACCCAAGGAGTCAGCCCTGGTAATTCACCCTCAGCAATCGGCAGTGCGAAGGAAAATGCCGAGGGAACAAAAAATATCCACAGCAAAAATACTGCTGAGGATGGCTTTTTCAGAAAGCTGTGTGGTGGCAATAGTAGTTACAGTCTTACAATTAACAGTACAAGTTGCAGCATAACCACTAGAAACTATGTGTTATGCTTCTTCTATGTTGATAACACCAGAATCTGACATCAGTTTCTGGAAAGCTCTTACCGAGCTTTCCAGAAACTGATGTCAGATTCTGGTGTTATCAACATAGAAGCAGTGAGATATTTAGTTTGTGTTCATGCTGCATCTTATTTTCACTCATAATATACATATTGAGCAAGTCGCCTGCTTACTTCCAGGATTTTTTCTTACCATTCACATGGTTCATGATATTGGCATAATTGAGTGAAAGATTCTGCACATTGTGATTTTATACACATGTATCTCAAACTACTCACATGTTAAAGATACTTGAAAGTTTTCACTACACTGCATACTACATTTTCATGGCAATTGAGAATGTGCCCTGCTCCCTGTTGATTTTTACACAATCGAACAGGTTTCACAGCAATTGCGGTAGAAGCACCAATTTTCCATAGGAATACAGTTAAAACTAGAAGTCCTGTCATGAAATGCGCACAAATAGCATGTCGATCTGCACGTTAATCTACGCGTTATAATCATAGTGAGGCAATTAAATTCTGTCTATATGGCTTGTGCACAAGCCATGTTTCAGCCAATGGACCTCTGGGTAACCCGGAGGTCCATTGGCAGAAATATTGCCTGTGTTTGCTATGAGTAACCAGGAGAACCTGCCATGCTTTGGATGCCATTCGATATGGCAATTGCATGCAATCCCTGCGCGTAATTAAGCCTAGATAAGCGCACAGTTTGTGACAGGACTTCTAGTTTTAACTGTATTTTTGCCGAGGAAACAAGGATGAATTTCCAGGACTGAGAAGTTAATGACACTGACAGGCTGTCATGAGAAAAGAATAAAACAGTACCTCTTGAATCATCATCTTCATCATCAGAATCAACTCTCCTATTTCTGAAATCAGCACTTCTCCTACCATCAAATTCATTATTTCTCCTTTTGTCCAATTCACTAGTTCTTCTATTTTCAAAATCATTATTCCTTTTATATTCATATTCACTTTTTCTCCTTCTATCAAAGTCATTATCTCTGTTATCAAATTCATTATTCCTCCTATAATCGGACTCGAAATTCCTTCTGTTGTCAAATTCATTTCTTCTTTTTGAATCTTTATCATTCCATTTCTTGTTGCCATATTCATCATGATCATCTTCTACACCAAGAACAGATTTTGCTCGCTTGATTTCAGCACGCAGGTCTTTCGCTAATTTTTCTGCTACTTTTTCATTAGCATTAGTATCTGAAAGTAAAATTTGTTATCATCTTCATCAGCAAATAGCCTATTAAAGATGCATGAGGTCAGGGGTCAAGGTGAGTCACATTGATTTAAAATGTGGATTCAACCTGTTAACTGAATATAAACAGGGTGTTTAGCATGATTATAAACAACATTATGCACTTTGAAATGAGTCAAATTAGGCTTATAAAAATTTTTGATGAGGGAGTAAGACATTTTTTTTATATATTCACAAAATGGTTGTGAAAATAGTTGGAATCACAAATTTAACTACTTACATTATTATGTGCAAACCAATGTTTTCAGCAGTGAAAATTTCCAATAATGTACTTGAAAATTTAACCAACTATACCTTGTATGACACAGGTCTCTGAGCTCTGTCAAACAAGGTATAGTTGGTTAAATTTTTGTGCTACAAGTGCAAAATATGGTTGTAAAAGAGATTTCCAGGTGAAAAAAGGTGATGACGCTGATTTTCTATGATGACAGAGGTGCCCGAGAAACAAGAAATTTTTTTCTAATAACATTATGACAAGCAAATCAGATGGACTTTCAGTTTTGGGACTCATTTGACATGAACTGACACAAACTGATCCAAGACAGATAAAAAAATCAGGCCAAAAGACTTAACCATTTGAAAATTATGTTTTACTTATTTTTTTGGGGGGGGGGGAGGGGGGTAGGGGGGGGTGTGGTGGAAAATTTACTCTCATTTTGTTTTTTGAGACAACACAATGTAAAATCGGTAGAGACTCTTTTCTATCGAGGAATAATGATGTGGCATTCAAACATCATTAAGATGCATCATAGCTGAGCATTCTGATAAGGAAATCATTTTTACTGGCAACTATACTTTTTAAAAACTTCCATAAGGCCTAAAAAAAATAAAAAAATCTGTTTCTCAGGCCATCCCGCATGGTCCTTTTGGATGCCGCATGCTCTCTTTTTATAACCAATTTAAACTTAAAAAAAAAAAAAATTAAATGGTTTATGTCTGATATTTTACCCAAGTTAAAAAAATTGATGAATTTGTCCCTTGAGTGCAAGAAGGCTTTGCAATGCTTTAGCATTGCAAAGCCTTCTTGCACTCAAGGGATGAAATACACCACCAACCATGCTATTCTGTAGATTATGAGGCCTAAAACTTGAACCAAGAACATGAACTTTCGATGGCAAAGAAGTAATTACAGAAATAAAAAATAAAATAAAAAACCGCGTACCCGCATGCAATAATGTAGGGCTGAAACGATTGGCTCATTTACATTTTAACCGAGAGCTATAACTGGATAATATCCGGTTAACCATAGCCATTGTTTCACTGAATCAGGGATCAGAACTGTAGGAATTGGAAAGCAGTATTCTCAGAAACTATTCGGTAGTGTGTATACAAACGAACGTTGTCGAGTACTCGACAACGTTCGTTTGTATACATACTACAGAATAGCTTCTGTGGTTAATCAGTACTCATGGGAATTGCCAATCATTAACGAAGTTTTGAACGCCAAAGTCGATTATTTCTCAATATATATAGCGCTGCGTGGAGGTGTAATATATCTCAAAGACGAAGCGGAAGATTTACTATGTTTTAACCGTGCAATGACGATCACTATCGATATTTCGGATAACCGGTTGACGTTTTTTTTAATCGGTTAGATAGGTAACCGGTTTCAAACCGGTTATCCGGTTAACCATTTCAGTACTACAATAATGGGCTAAGAGATGGGAAGTACAGTGGAACCCTGTTAGGTGAATAGTCACTTTATCAGGGAGAAAAATATTCAATTAACAGGAATATACAGTTAAAAGGACTTGGATCATTTTCCTATTTTCTAGTTATAAACTGAGAATTCTGTCTATTATATCTTATTTGACAGAGCTCACTAAGTTATGTCAAACAAGATGCAATAGAAGAAAGGCCCACACAGTGGAACCCTGTTAATTGAATAGCCACTTTTCCAATGAAAATTATTCTCAATTAACAGGAGTATTCAATTAACAGGGATTGTGTCACTTTCCTGTGTTCTAGAGATAAACTTAGCATTCTTTCTATTATATATTGTTTGACAGAGCTCTAGGAACCTTGTCAAACAAGATATAATAGATTAAATGCCTGTACTGGATGTACTGATGTCAAATTGGTCTATAAACACAGAAAAACTTGTGAGAGTCAGGGTAATTTCTTGACAGGTTACAAGATTTTTTATTCAATTAATAGGAGTTTACTCAATAATCTATATTCAATTAACAGATCAAATCTGTACTGGTGCTAAGGTAAATGGCTTTGTGTTGGGAAATTAAATTCAATTAACAGAGTTATTCAGTTAAGATATATCCAATTAAGTGTGCTCCACTGTACTAAGTGCAACTAACATGGCTATTCTGCATTAACCAGGAGCCAATGCATATATCATATGAACTGCAGGGCAGCAATATGATCATTTCCTATTTTTCGAGCAACTGTAAGTACCTTTAACAGCTGAATCCACGGTATCCATGATTTCTTCTTGAGACATTTTACTCAAAGCAGCCAGCTGTGCTAAAAAGTTCTTCTTTTGAGACTGAAATGAAAATATGACATGACAGAGGATCTCAAATGAGGTGGCATTTTATGTGGAATTCATAAACTAAGTTCCTTTAATTGATTTTGGGATGAAGTTTACCTCAGCTCAAATTGATATCAGGAGACAAGATTTGTATATTTGGTATAAAAAAAGAACAGCCTTGAGATATGTTTCATCACATGATCAAGTATGAAATACAGAATGGGGCAGATTTTAAAAAAGAAGCAATTTTAACTGTGACACTATCAAATCATTTCATGTGATTTCTTGAATGTAAGGCCAATAAAAAAAATTCTTGTTTTTAGAACTGCCCTCATTATTAGCTGCTAGGTCACTGATGTCAAAATACCCAAATTTAAGCAGCAAATTTTTCCACAATACAACTAAAGATTTAACCAATTCAATTTTGTTTGACAGAGCTCAGAGAGCTCTGTCAAACAAGACTGAATTGGTTAGCTTTCCAGTTGAATTATGGGAAAACTTTGGAGGTTAAAATTTTGAAATCAGAGTGAAGAGGGTTAAAAATAGGGCCCTGCGATTACTCAAATTTCAAGTCGAATCTCGAGTTGGAATGCAAAATCAACTTCACTCATCTCCAATTCACAGATGTCCTTTTTCTCGAGTCGATTCGGTCTCGATAAACGACAGAGTTTTCATTGTGAGTTCTTTCTGTAAATGATGCAATAATCCAGTTTGGCCACAAAAGAAATAGGAAAATATGTTACAAAACCGTATTCGTATCACTGTTAAATGATAGCAACACGATTTACTGACGCCTCATCGCAGCCTTAGTAAAGTCAGCATTATACATAAGGTGTAATGGTTAACTCCCTCTTTGTGAAGAAATCGGACCATCAGTTTTATAAATATCGACTCAAAAAATGACTCGACTCGCAAGTTTTAAACTAGAAGATATTTGTAGCAAACATGCAATAAAAAAATGGTTAGCTTCATCAGAAATAGGCAATCCTTAGAAATTATAACTATTTGGCAACCTGGGTAACAAACAATCTTGCTCACCTGAGCATAGGCAACCAATTTCAAAAGACAAATTTCCAGCAAACTGCAAGTAAAGCTGCTTTCATCTGGAGGTTTATCCAATGTGTTAACTCTAAAAAAATTTCATTCTATTTTTTGTTGAAATTTAAAAAAAGTAAAAAAATTTATAGTAATTTATATATTTTTTATACTTACCAATGACCCAGACATAGCTGGTGCTAACTCTTAAAATATAGGGCCAAACACAAATTTTGCCCCCCAATCCCCAAAATTTGCATCTAAAACTAAAGAAAACATGTCCTGAAAGGCCCTCCACACTTCGCCCCTACTGCGCATGCGCAGTGTCAAGGACGTTCCGAAATTGGCGCCATTTATCATTCTAATAACCAGTGCCTGGTAAGCGCTATGTACTCAGCGGGGAGGCAAGAGTTCCCAACTCCTGGGAGGGCCATCCCCGTCTGGGTCATTGGTAAGTATAAAAAATATATAAATTACTATAAATTTTTTAACATTTTTATACTGTACCAATGACCCAGACATAGCTGAATAGTAAAAAGGCTGGAGGGCCAAGGACATAGAGCAAAATGGAATACGCTCAATAAAATAAAATAGAGTCATCCCCTGTAGGGGAAAGAAGTAATAGGCCTTACATGTATCTTTCTTATTTATGATAAATTAGAAAGATACAACACCTTCCAAAAATTGAGCTTCATACATCCATGTACTCTATTAATATCCAATAATCCTTATACTAATAATTTTTAAAGTAAGCCAATAATAAAGTAAGTCTAGAGAATAGAGACTCTTATACTTCTAAAAGTGTGTGAGAATTGCATAATCATGTCCGTTGACATATGCAATATTCAAAAGCTATACTTTAAAAACTAAGACTTGAATGAATTTTATAAACTTAAACTTCTCACTAAACAACCATCCCAATAACAGCTCAGAATTACTAACTCCGGAGGAGGTATCCCCTTGTTTTCATAGTAAAAACAGGTGACCCAAGGGAACACCCTCCCCCCCCCTTTTTCTTGCCCTGGGTCAAATAGCCCAGAGCGAAGAGGGCAGCCGAACGGAGACACTGCCGAAACAGACAGCCTACCTAGCTATAGTAGCAACTGTTAAGTGAATGACATTCTGAGCAGTAGATAATAGACCTAACAATAGAGGCCTCCAGAAATGGACTCGATATTTCTGAGATAAAATTCATGAATGGATGGCTGAGCGCAATGAGCAGCCTTCAAAAATCTATAATAGCAACACTATTAATATAAGCCCAAGAAGTAGAAGAACTCTTACTTCATGAGCCGAAATCTTAAGCACAACTGCTAAGCTAATGATATACCATAAGCAGTACGCTAGTTAATAGAATCCATTAACAATAAAATGGAGCGTAACGTCCTTCTACTAGACATCAAAGACAGAAGAAGCTTACGCCCTTGTAATAAACAGATATCTGTTTATAAATACATAAACTGTACCCGGAAAGAGTAAAGGCCTATGCCCATACAAAGACGGAAGGACCTTAAAATAATAGGATCCGGATAATAGGAGCCTAACTCTTATGCAACAATCCAACCTAAATAGTAACGGAAGTATTGATTCCGAAACTATGAAAGTGAAAATCATCCATCGATAGTGCATGAAACTCACTGACTCTACAGTAAAAGAGAAACCAACAGAATTACTGTCTAAAAGGTCAGAATTTGAAAACTACTGTTTCCAGAGGCT
The DNA here is from genome assembly GCA_031216915.1 of Pictodentalium vernedei. Taxonomy (NCBI): domain Eukaryota; kingdom Metazoa; phylum Mollusca; class Scaphopoda; order Dentaliida; family Dentaliidae; genus Pictodentalium; species Pictodentalium vernedei. The sequence goes on from CM062295.1 coordinate 21,078,841, forward strand.
CAAATGATTACTTAGCTAAATAAGAACCGAAGTTAAAATCCGTATAGGAATTTAATCTAAAGATTCTAAGTCTATTTATCAAAAAGTTACTAACTGACTTAGATAAAGAGACAAAAGACTCAATTGTAAACTATAGTAGAGTGCATAGGTATGAGGTAACATAAACCTATAACCTAAATAACACAGGCTGCAGTAGATCTTGTGAAACAAGTATACTAAAAAATAGCAATGAGTAGTATGGAGGGATCAACCATATGAACATAATGATCCCTACACCACGACGGAAGAGCCTCCACTTTAGTCGCATAGAATAGCGAAGAAGAGGATCTCCTATAGTAAGAAATCGCGTCCAAAGCTCGTCCAGTAGAGTGCTTACAATGCAATACGGACCACACAACGGAATACATGAAGGTTGCGACCTTGCTGGTTGTGATAAAGATGACACGATTTACGCAGTGAAAAAAGATCCTCACATAGAGGAAGATTTCACGTTAAGATCCACAGTAGACAAGAGAGTAAATTACTCATGATCTCTGTGAAGATAGAGATGCTATCAACAGAAATGTATTGTGGTTGTTTATCTTAGCAATACCTGCTAAAACAACAGCGCCAGAGGATACGCGTATCCTATCATTCCGTCCTATAGATCAATAGAGCGTTAACAGTATTAGCTCAGAGATCTGGACAAGCCAACACATACGTCTGCAATTGATTAGCAAGCTGTGTCATAAATAAAACATCATTGGGCGCTCCCATAGATAGTAAATCTGATTAAATACTTGTTTGTTGAGAGTCCATTCTGACAGCAACAAGCGACCCGTAAGAGAACGGGAGTGCGATAAAACAATCAGACGACCCAGAATATGACGGACCAAAACTGAACTTGGTGTACTATAACCAACAGACGGATTCTTTCCATTAAATTGAATAACGGAAACGAAAGAGTGCCTCCCTGGTTCCGGAGATACGCCACTACTGTCGAATTAAAGGACAGGAATTTGGGCATGCGTTTCTGAATAATGTTCATGCAATGACATAAAGCAAGCCTAAAAAACATTATTCCGCGGAAGTTAAACTGATAGCTAAAAGACTGCGGAACCCAAAGACCCTGGCACTTCGAATCCGTAGGGATCAGTATATATCCCAATCTGTTTGACTGGCAACCGTCATAACAGCCACACTCGGGTCCGGCAACTGCGGCGGCACTCTCTGGGTCAACCACCGAATGTTTGCCCCAGTCTGAATCTCTTGTAACACTAGATAGACAAGAGAATGTATAAATCAAGCAATTCATGGATTGCCGGAAAGTTGCCGTCGAAGAGAAGCTCCTCCGAGAACGAAGCGACTCTGAGAGAGTTCTTAACCTACTATCCACGCGTGGATGTAGCTAGGGCTGCATCACGTCTAACCAACTCCAATCAGCCACTGAAGGGCGGAGTTATACGTGAACAAACTACTGCCCTCAAAAGAAATTACATTGAGAATAATATCCCGTAAATCTTTTCTTGAAGACGTAATGATAACGCCTCAGTAAGGCGGATTACGTATAATAAAGCGTCTAAATTAAGTCTACTATACATAATGTCGTTCCCAACATTGAAATTGGAAAAGACATAAACGGCGAAAAAGAATATATGCAGTCTTTAATCACCGTCTAGACACATATGAACTCTCGGTATGCCCTGCTCTGCCAAAATAAACTATATGTAAAAAAGATAAAATGGCAGAAATGAGCCACGCGGACAAGAAACTAAACTATCATGCTTAGTAGCAGGCTTGTATATATATATAAATATATAGCGTCGAAAAATAAAACACATGTTATAATGACAATATTGGACTGCGTCGGTAAGTCAGGGACAAAGTCCCTGTACCGATCGAAAAATCCGAGTCCAATGACGCTATAAGTCTCTTATCCAAGATCGCAGCAATGAAGTCCGAAAAATAATCACTGGAAGAAATGCCAGAAGATATGAAAGGCATCTTCCGATACTACTAAAGGGAAAACTCGAAATCTTTCGAATCCCTTTCACCATCCTGTCGGACCCTATAAAGCGTTCGGTCGTCCGTAGCTTGATGCAACCGCAGACCGCACCGACCCAGCGCCGTCGGATAATTCCTGATTCGACCGAGAAACCGTCAATTGCTGGGATGCTGCGAAACAACTGTGCTAACTCGGATAGCACGTCCGTCACTGAGGCCTGAGGAGCAGCGGTCTTACGATGCATTGCCGCAGGAAGCTCCGAGATCGTTACCCCGTGCATACTTCCAATATGCGAGCGAACGGAGTGTATAGGCCTCGTGTCCCTTGGCTACCGGATGGCGCGACCTATTCGCTGTGGAATCACTGAATGCCGAAACTGATCGGATACTCGAGGTCACGTAGCCAATGTGCGGTCGTGTGCCCTGCTGTGAGGATGAGGAAGCATTAAAGACAGTCTCTCGGACTGTCAATATAACGGAGCGTCCCGAGCAACGGACATATGCTCCGAATGTAAAATATCTGAACCACAACATGCGGTCCCCTATGTTGTTGGCTTCCTCCGATCTGTCCTCAATCTGCCGTCACTGGGTGAGTACTAAAGTAATTAAAGTGCTCGCATCACCCAAATCTCCTTCCTAGACCGCAACGGACGAACCCGGCAGCCGAACCATTCGATGAATGTACGCTACACCGGGTGAGCTAGCGAATGTCACTCCGTAAGCGATAGACATATTCCATGAGCACTTATTGCCGCTAACTCTTCATTAACTATGACGACAGAGGCACACTTTTGAAAGACATCTCCATAACTCTTCGAACAAGAAACCAGAAATGCTTGGATAGCAAGCATGAAATAATAATATATATAGCGTCGTTCAATAATTCGATAGTTTGTGTGACATTATTGGACTATGTCGGAACTGAGGGACGATGTCCCTGAACCGAACCAAAAATTTCTAAGTCCACCGACGCTATCAGTTTCTTATCCGGCATCGCAGCATATGTTGTTCCGAAAGGGAAAGCTTGAAATCCACCGAATCCCTTTCGGTATCCCGTCGGACTGGATGAAAATTTTCGGACGTCCGTACCCGCTTCCGCGGAGCGTCCCGACCCAGCATCGTCGGATAAAATATATGCGACAGATTCAGTTGATGCTGGGATGCTGCGATAAACTGTGCTATTAAGGAAAGCACGTCCGTTCCCGAGGCCTGTGCTGTAGCGGACTTACGATGCATTGCCGCTGGAAGCTCCGTGTACGTTGACTCCCGCACACTTCCTATGCGAACGTCCGGAGTCTGCAGGCCTCGAGTCCCCGGCTACTGACCCAGCGCTGTCGGATAATTCTCGATCCGACACCGTTTCTGTCGGCTGCTGGGATGCTGCGATAAGCTGTGCTATGTGCACAAGAATGTCCGGCGTCGAGACCTGCGGAGGCGCAGACTATCGCTGCTTCGCCGAGGGCAGCTCCGCATCAGATGGCTCCCGCATACTTTTCCTATGCGAACGTCCGGAGTCCATCGGTCTCGAATCCCTGGCTGCCGGATGGTGTGACCTGGTCGCCGAAGAATCCTTGATCGGCGAAGCTGGTAATATATCGGCGGTCACGCAGCCAAGGTGCAGTCGTGTGCGCTGACGAGAAGAGGAAGCCTTAGCAGTCTCAGCGGACTGCCTATACAACGGAGCGTCCCGAGCGACGGACGTATGCTCCGCTAACGACACATTTGTACCACAACATCTGGGGCCAGATGTTGTTGAACGAGAGAGGGGCCTCTCTCGCTTGCCGTCCGGATGGACCGGAACGAGCTATGAACCGGACTAAAAGGCTTCCTCCGTTCTCCCTCCGATCCGCCGTCACTGGGTGTGCATTAAGTTAATTTTATAGTGCTCGCATCACCCCAAAATTCCTTCTAGACCGCAACGGACGAACCCGGCTGCCGAACCATTCGGTGAATGGACGCTACACCGGGCGAGCTAGCGGACGTCAAAGGCCGTCGAACCTACTAGGGTCCTCTTAGGCAATTGGCGTATTACATGAGCACTTTTCCGCTAGCCCTTCATTAATTGTGACGACGGAGGCACACTGTTGGAAGACATCACAGATACATCACCCTAATCTTGATCGTCTGAAATAGAAATTGATAAAGTAGAGTGACCCTGCGGGGAAAGGACCGGAGTGTCCAAATCCCCAATAACATACCGTGACATACGCTTCCCATATTGTCATCGAAATCATACGATACAGAACAGGAGTTAATGCGAGTACACTGACCACATATAGAATGATAATAAGGTCAGAGGAAGACTTCCTCTTAAAACAATTGATCAATATCCTTTCAATGTGAAAAGAAAACAAGTCCTGGTACTCGCACTAACCCCTGGCAATCAAAATACATAATAATAATATGATCCATTAATATAGAAAAAATAATTGAAATCAAAATATTTTGAAAAAATATTTTTTCAGAACAGCCCAAGTTTCTGAAAAGTAACGTTGAGCCCCAATGGATCCCAAGCCTAAGTGTGGACAAAAATTTTAAAAATATTTTAAACAATTTATTCAACACTTACGAACAATAATAATGTATCTAGTTATGATTAAAATAACATAAAGATATTATTATTTAGAAATCCCCCCCTCACACAGAGGGCTGTTGTAAATGTAAACAATGAGTGTAAAAACACTAAAATAAGACTCCAGGCACCCAGGCCCGAAATCAGTTACCAAAAATACACCATCTGATGCAAAACAGAGACTTCCAGGGAAGAAACTGCAGAACATCAGATGGTAGATGCAGAACACAACGCCTAACCACCCGTAGGTGAAGACGTAAACATGGGGAAAGAACAGAATTCATTCTGTTATTCAGCTAAAACTCCCAAGAAATTTTAGTAATAATAATTACAGAAACTATGCCAAAAGCATGGGAGAATAGCAAGGGGGAACTTAAAGGACAGGGAGAGAGGAAAAACACTTGAAAAAACAGTGTAACTAAATAATCAGAATGACAACAAAATGGCTGCTGCCTTGAAAATAGGTAACTTAACATAATTTCATTAAAAAATTTTAAGTTACAGCCCTGATAATATTCTGTCACACATTCTTTTCCTCTCCTTTTCTATCCTCCTTAGAATCACCATTTCACTAATATTTATGTGTCTGGCATCATTTAAACTGAGATTTAAAAGCACAAAGATCAGTCAGATGTTAACTGATGAAGGGCCAAACTTAGAATGATAAATGGCGCCAATTTCGGAACGTCCTTGACACTGCGCATGCGCAGTAGGGGCGAAGTGTGGAGGGCCTTTCAGGACATGTTTTCTTTAGTTTTAGATGCAAATTTTGGGGATTGGGGGGCAAAATTTGTGTTTGGCCCTATATTTTAAGAGTTAGCACCAGCTATGTCTGGGTCATTGGTACAGTATAAAAATAACCATTTCGGTTGTAAAGTCAACACAAACCTGTAATTCAACCTGCAGTTCTTCTTCCATTTCTTTATTAAGTCTTTCTTTCTCTTTTTCTAAATCAATCTTTAATTCTTTTTCCATATCTTCCATTGCACGTCTTTGTTTTTGCTCCAAATATGACTGGGAAAGAATTGCACTGGCATTCCTAGAAACAAAAACATTAAGTCTCTTCAAATCACAAACCTGCCAATCTTACAGACATGTAATGGAGAAGCCAAAATGATACAGATAATTTTTTAAAGTCTTTATTTGAAACTTCACAAAAAATAGCACATGATCAATTTCAAATTACTGCTCTCCTACTCCCGAGCTGTTTTCATTGTCAAAAACTTTTTTTGTCATCTCGTTTGGTTTAAAATTCACAGATGAATATTATAATGACCCAGAAGCAATTTATAGATCAATTTTAGTGAACAAGGTTCAGAAATTGTCAGATTATGAATAATTTAAAATGCTTATCACACAATGTGTAATTTAACCTTTACCTAATGCCAGCTCTATTCATAAAAATTTGCCAAACAAATTTTTAGTGTTCAACTGTTGATCGGAACCGGCCATCACAATCGGCCAATTGTGGGCAAACGGATGACAACAGCAAGGGCTCCTGGAACAAAAGTTCAACCGATTGTTGCCAAGCATTTTGTGATGATTCATCAACCGCATTTTATTATCTTCTGCAATTGTTCAATTGTTAATGTACAATGACGGAATATACAAGTTAAACTACATGTAAAGCTTACACTTGAACGTTCTTTTGGCAATCGCCAGTTCATACTGGAAAAGTGAAGGTTGCACTTTATTGACTCAGGTCACTGTAAAATTAGCAGTCGCACACACTTTGGCGGTAAACGTGGCTCTGAGAGCCACGTTTACCGCTGAAGTGTGTGCAACTGCTAATTTTACAGAGACCCCCAGTCAACGAAGTTTAACACTGTGAAAAATGTTCAATTAATGTAGTTCTTTCGAGCCTCAACTTGTCTAGTAGTGCATGGTATTACAATTGAAATTGGCACCAGAATCGGCCGATTGTGAGCTCAGATACAGGTAATCGGTCAATGACCATTTTTGGTAATCATTTGCGCAGCACTACAAATTTTATTATTTGTTTCAACATTTGCCTTGAAAACATATCTTATGGCCTCTCACTGTAATGAGCTCGTTCAAAATAAACAGGTCATAAGCTATGTTTCTGAGGCAAAAAATGAAAATGTTTAGTTATTCAGGAAATGAGTTTTTTGCAAATGTCGTCTGCTATTGAAATGTAAGAGAAGATTAATTCAATTCTACTTCTGAAACCAACTCATAAACGTTACCTCGACGTTGACTTCTGATGTCATTCTTGTGTCAGACGTGTTATGAACAATATTTTCTGTTAACAAACTATTTGATGGTGATTATATGAGAAAGAAAATTCTGTTGTATTATTTAACCCTTTGCCCAACGAATCAGCCACATCCCTCCACGTAATATGCAAATTCAGCAGCTGAAAAAATACTATTTTTCAAAATATTTCAACAAAACCGTATCATGTGACCCCTCTTTGAAACGAGATCGTCGAGCTCGTTCCAATGAGGGGTCACATGATATGGTTTTGTTCAAATTTTTTTAAAATTTGATATCATCTGCACTGGGTAAAGGGTTAAACTTGCAAGAAGGAAACAGGCCTGGAGATGTTTGTGAAATACTGCCTGTTACATATTGTATACAGCAGTGCTTCAATTCTGAGGCATGTCATTGTTTTTATGTACATATGATGCACCTTTTCTCTATCAGAGGTACACTTTTTCTTTTATACCCAAAGTACAGTAGAATCCTCTTAATTGAATATCCATTTTGTCAGTGAAAATCATTCAATTAACAGGAGTATACAATTAACAGGGATTTGGTCAGTTTCCTGTGTTCTGCAGGTAAACTGAGCATTTATTCTATTATATCTTGTTTGACAGAGCTCATAATAATGATAATAATAATAATTGATTTTGTAAAAGCGTAAAACCACGAAGAGTGCCCTAAAACGCTTCACAGAAATAAAATATACTTTTCTGAAAATAAAGAGTCACATGTTTCAGTTTCCTTCAGGGAGGTTCAGGAGAATGCTTCAGTAAATAGGAAAGTTTTAAGATTTCTTTTGAAGATGTTGATAGTTTCTGAATTTCTGACACTAACAGGCAATGCATTCCACAATCTTGGACCTACGATGGAGAACACACGATCATTAGCCAGATTAGATCTGCTAAAAGGTATGACTAGTTGAATTTGATCTTTAGATCTCAGACTGCATGATGGAGTGTATACAGTGATGAGCTCTTGCAGGTAAACTGGAGGCATTTTGTGGATACATTTGAATACTAAGATCAATATTTTGAAATTAATTCTCTGTTTAACTGGAAGCCAATGTAATTGTCTTAAAACAGGTGTTATGTGTTCAGAGCATTTGGTACCAGTAATTATCCTAGCAGCAATATTCTGAACTTTTTGAAGCTTCTGAATCAAATACTGCGGCAGCCCCACTAACACTGAATTACAATAGTCTAGTTGTGAGGTGATGAAGGAATGCACAAGTTTTTCAAGTGCTGACTGGTTAAGATAAGTTCTCAGTCTTCCAATATTCCGAAGCTGCCAGTAACATTTTTGACATATTTTATTGATATGGATGTCTAGCTTTAAATTTGAGTCCAAAATCAGTCCAATATTCCTGGCCGATTCACTTTTCATGGTGATGTTGTTTCCAACCTGAATTGATGTAACAATGGGTGTAGGCATGCGAACCCCGGATATCACTAAGAATTCTGTTTTAGAGTCATTCATTTTCAGTTTAAAATCTATCATCCATTCCCGCACCAGATTTATGCAAGTTTCCATGTTGCTAACTGCAGTGATTGAGTGACTTTGAAGAGATGAATTAAATGTAATGTACAGTTGGGTATCATCAGCATACAGATGATATGATATGCCATGCCTTTTAAGAAGACGACCCAGAGAAGAAGTGTACAGAGTAAACAAAAGTGGACCAAGAACTGAGCCCTGAGGAACACCACACTTTAACATCTTGCTTTCTGAACCGGTCTTGTTGATATATATTTGTTGACTGCGACCTTCTAGATATGATGCAAACCATGATAAGACAGTTCCACATATGCCGTGCTGTGTCAATGTCTGCAAAAGAATATCATGGTCGACTGTGTCGAATGCTGCTGACAAATCCAAGAGAACAAGCAGTACAGCCTTACCCTCAGACACTGATTTAACAATGTCGTTGTTGACTCGCAGTAAAGCTGTCTCTGTACTGTGATTGGCTCTGTATGCAGACTGGAAAGGCTCTAAAAGATCATTTTCATGCAGATGTTTTTTGAGTTGTGAAGCAACAACCTTTTCCAACAATTTAGACAGGAAGGAGAGGTTCGATACTGGTCGATAATTCTTCAGGTTGTCAGGATCAAGAGATGGCTTCTTGATGAGTGGAGTAACAAGTGCTTTTTTCAGTGGGCGTGGAACAAATCCCTCATGAAGGGATGCAGATATAATAGATGATATGGCTGGCAGAAGATGATCAATTGTCTCTTTCAGAAGGAATGTTGGAATTTCATCTAGATCATTGGATTTATTGGATGATGACAAAATCATTTTTCGAATATCTTCTTCCAAGACAGTATGAAAACTGGGAAAATCTCTTTTTATGTCAAGTTGATCAAACTCTGGTGGTTTACGTGATGGTATACTATCCAGGATTAATTGAATTTTGGTTATGAAAAAATCACTGAATTTTTCCAGAATTTCATTGGTATTTAGATGATCTGGGAGAATGACTTTTTGTTCTTTACCAAGGAGACTATTGGTTACCGAGAATAATACCCTAGTATTTGATGACCCCTCTATCAGAGAATTGTAGTACTCCCTCTTCGCTTTTTTTGATGATCTTATTAGTTGTATTTCTTTGGTGGCAGAACATCTGCCGGTGAATCTCAAGCTTCGTTTTGTTGTATAGACGCTCAAGTCTGCGACGCTGTTGTTTAGCAGCTCTAACGTCTTCTGTAAACCACTCCACTTTTTCCCTATGAGTTATAACTTTTGACTTTGGTGGTGCATGTTCAGCCATGATGCCCTTAAGAGTTTCTTCAAATAAAGATAACAGTTGCTCATAGAGCTCTGTCAAACAAGATATAATAGAATAAATGCCTGTATTGCATGTAGTGAGGCCAAAAAGGTTAATAAATAAGGGGAATTTGGTGTGTGTCACAGTAATTTTTTCAACATACTACAAAAATTTAAATACAATTAACAGGAGTTTACTCTACAACCCAATTAATAGATCAAATTTGTACTGAAAGTATGGTAAATGGTTTTGTGTTTGAAAATTTGAATATTCAATTAACAGGGATATACAATTAAGAGATATCCACTTAAGTGGGCTCCACTGTATTAGAAATAGAAGATCTCTAATGGGTCATGATTTTAAAAAAAAGTTCTGAACCAAGTTCTCTAAAATTAATCTGTGTCGAGGTTTACTGAGGCCGAGATCAATTTTTTCTAAACAAGATTCAAAAATGTCATTTTAAATAATGATGAAATTAAACTTTTTTTTATCACATAATGAGTTATTTAACCTTTTAGCCAGTCCTGGTAATTCATCCTTGTTTCCTCGGCAAACAAATTGGTGTGGAAAACTGGTGCTTCTACAGCAATTGCTGTGAAGCCTATTCGATTGTGTAAAAATCATCAGGGGGCAGGGCATAGTCTCAATTGCCATGTATATTTAGGATGCGGTGAAGTGAAAACTTTCAAGTAACTTTAACATGTGAAAGTAATTTGAGATACATGTGTAATTAATATAATCACAATCAAAATGCAGAATCTTTCATTCAATTAGCCCATGCTAATATCATGAACCATGCGAATACTGGGAAAAAAACTAAGAAGTGAGCAGGCAACTTGCTCAATATGTATAGTATGGGTGAAAATAAGATGCAGTATAACCATAAACTAAGTATCTCACTACTTTTATGTTGATAACACTAGAATCTGACATCAGTTTCTGGAAAGCTCTGTAAGAGCTTTCCAGAAACTGATGTCAGATTCCAGTGTTATCAACATAGAAGAACACATGTTTCTAGTGGTTATGCAGCAATTTGTACTGTAAATTGTAAGGTTAGCAATACATCATAGTGAAACCCACATGGTTTGATTCCTTGTGTAACCTGGACGTTGTGCAATTTCTGCCACCACTAGGCTTTCTGAAGAAGCCATCCTCGGTAGTATTTTTGCTGTGGATATTTTTCATTTCCTTGGCATTTTCCTCAGCACTGCTGACTGTGAGGGTGAATTACCGGGGTTGTTCAGCTTCCTAATGACTCATCATTTATCATTCAAATTTTATTATTTTTAAAAATTTTTGCCTCAAAAAGTTAAAAAATTTATAGTAATTTATATATTTTTTATACTTACCAATGACCCAGACATAGCTGGTGCTAACTCTTAAAATATAGGGCCAAACACAAATTTTGCCCCCCAATCCCCAAAATTTGCATCTAAAACTAAAGAAAACATGTCCTGAAAGGCCCTCCACACCTCGCCCCCACTGCGCATGCGCAGTGTCCAGGACGTTCCGAAATTGGCGCCATTTATCATTCTAATAACCAGTGCCTGGTAAGCGCTATGTACTCAGCGGGGAGGCAAGAGTTCCCAACTCCTGGGAGGGCCATCCCCGTCTGGGTCATTGGTAAGTATAAAAAATATATAAATTACTATAAATTTTTTAACATTTTTATACTGTACCAATGACCCAGACATAGCTGAATAGTAAAAAGGCTGGAGGGCCAAGGACATAGAGCAAAATGGAATACGCTCAATAAAATAAAATAGAGTCATCCCCTGTAGGGAAAAGAAGTAATAGGCCTTACATGTATCTTTCTTATTTATGATAAATTAGAAAGATACAACACCTTCCAAAAATTGAGCTTCATACATCCATGTACTCTATTAATATCCAATAATCCTTATACTAATAATTTTTAAAGTAAGCCAATAATAAAGTAAGTCTAGAGAATAGAGACTCTTATACTCCTAAAAGTGTGTGAGAATTGCATAATCATGTCCGTTGACATATGCAATATTCAAAAGCTATACTTTAAAAACTAAGACTTGAATGAATTTTATAAACTTAAACTTCTCACTAAACAACCATCCCAATAACAGCTCAGAATTACTAACTCCGGAGGAGGTATCCCCTTGTTTTCATAGTAAAAACAGGTGACCCAAGGGAACACCCTCCCCCCCCCCTTTTTCTTGCCCTGGGTCAAATAGCCCAGAGCGAAGAGGGCAGCCGAACGGAGACACTGCCGAAACAGACAGCCTACCTAGCTATAGTAGCAACTGTTAAGTGAATGACATTCTGAGCAGTAGATAATAGACCTAACAATAGAGGCCTCCAGAAATGGACTCGATATTTCTGAGATAAAATTCATGAATGGATGGCTGAGCGCAATGAGCAGCCTTCAAAAATCTATAATAGCAACACTATTAATGTAAGCCCAAGAAGTAGAAGAACTCTTACTTCAAGAGCCGAAATCTTAAGCACAACTGCTAAGCCAATGATATACCATAAGCAGTACGCTAGTTAATAGAATCGATTAACAATAAAATGGAGCGTAACGTCCTTCTACTAGACATCAAAGACAGAAGAAGCTTACGCCCTTGTAATAAACAGATATCTGTTTATAAATACATAAACTGTACCCGGAAAGAGTAAAGGCCTATGCCCATACGAAGACGGAAGGACCTTAAAATAATAGGTTCCGGATAATAGGAGCCTAACTCTTATGCAACAATCCAACCTAAATAGTAACGGAAGTATTGATTCCGAAACTATGAAAGTGAAAATCATCCATCGATAGTGCATGAAACTCACTGACTCTACAGTAAAAGAGAAACCAACAGAATTACTGTCTAAAAGGTCAGAATTTGAAAACTACTGTTTCCAGAGGCTCAAATGATTACTTAGCTAAATAAGAACCGAAGTTAAAATCCGTATAGGAATTTAATCTAAAGATTCTAAGTCTATTTATCAAAAAGTTATTAACTGACTTAGATAAAGAGACAAAAGACTCAATTGTAAACTATCGTAGAGTGCATAGGTATGAGGTAACATAAACCTATAACCTAAATAACAACAGGCTGCAGTAGATCTTGTGAAACAAGTATACTAAAAACTAGCAATGCGTAGTATGGAGGGATCAACCATATGAACATAATGATCCCTACACCACGACGGAAGAGCCTCCACTTTAGTCGCATAGAATAGCGAAGAAGAGGATCTCCTATAGTAAGAAATCGCGTCCAAAGCTCGTCCAGTACAGTGCTTACAATGCAATACGGACCACACAACGGAATACATGAAGGTTGCGACCTTGCTGGTTGTGATAAAGATGACACGATTTACCCAGTGAAAAAAGATCCTCACATAGAGGAAGATTTCACGTTAAGATCCACAGTAGACAAGAGAGTAAATTACTCATGATCTCTGTGAAGATAGAGATGCTATCAACAGAAATGTATTGTGGTTGTTTATCTTAGCAATACCTGCTAAAACAACAGCGCCGGAGGATACGCGTATCCTATCATTGCGTCCTATAGATCAATAGAGCGTTAACAGTATTAGCTCAGAGATCTGGACAAGCCAACACATACGTCTGCAATTGATTAGCAAGCTGTGTCATAATAAAACATCATTGGGCGCTCCCATAGATAGCAAATCTGATTAAATACTTGTTTGTTGAGAGTCCATTCTGACAGCAACAAGCGACCCGTAAGAGAACGGGAGTGCGATAAAACAATCAGACGACCCCGAATATGACGGACCAAAACTGAACTTGGTGTACTATAACCAACAGACGGATTCTTTCCATTAAATTGAATAACGGAAACGAAAGAGTGCCTCCCTGGTTCCGGAGATACGCCACTACTGTCGAATTAAAGGACAGGAATTTGGGCATGCATTTCTGAATAATGTTCATGCAATGACATAAAGCAAGCCTAAAAAACATTATTCCGCGGAAGTTAAACTGATAGCTAAAAGACTGCGGAACCCAAAGACCCTGGCACTTCGAATCCGTAGGGATCAGTATATATCCCAATCTGTTTGACTGGCAACCGTCATAACAGCCACACTAGGGTCCGGCAACTGCGGCGGCACTCTCTGAGTCAACCACCGAATGTTTGCCCCAGTCTGAATCTCTTGTAACAGTAGATAGACAAGAGAATGTATAAACCAAGCAATTCATGGATTGCCGGAAAGTTGCCGTCGAAGAGAAGCTCCTCCGAGAACGAAGCGACTCTGAGAGAGTTCTTAACCTACTATCCACGCGTGGATGTAGCTAGGGCTGCATCACGTCTAAACACTCCAATCAGCCACTGAAGGGCGGAGTTATACGTGAACAAAATACTGCCCTCAAAAGAAATTACATTGAGAATAATATCCCGTAAATCTTTTCTTGAAGACGTAATGATAACGCCTCAGTAAGGCGGATTACGTATAATAAAGCGTCTAAGTTAAGTCTACTATACATAATGTCGTTCCCAATATTGAAATTGGAAAAGACATAAACGGCGAAAAAGAATATATGCAGTCTTTAATCACACCGTCTAGACGCATATGAACTCTCGGTTTGCCCTGCTCTGCCAAAATAAACTATATGTAAAAAAGATAAAATGGCAGAAATGAGCCACGCGGACAAGAAACTAAACTATCATGCTTAGTAGCAGGCTTGTATATATATATATATAATATATAGCGTCGAAAAATAAAACACATGTTGTAATGACAATATTGGACTGCGTCGGTAAGTCAGGGACAAAGTCCCTGTACCGATCGAAAAATCCGAGTCCAATGACGCTATAAGTCTCTTATCCAAGATCGCAGCAATGAAGTCCGAAAAATAATCACTGGAAGAAATGCCAGAAGATATGAAAGGCATCTTCCGATACTACTAAAGGGAAAACTCGAAATCTTTCGAATCCCTTTCGCCATCCTGTCGGACCCTATAAAGCGTTCGGTCGTCCGTAGCTTGATGCAACCGCGGACCGCACCGACCCAGCGCCGTCGGATAATTCCTGATTCGACCGAGAAACCGTCAATTGCTGGGATGCTGCGAAACAACTGTGCTAACTCGGATAGCACGTCCGTCACCGAGGCCTGAGGAGCAGCGGTCTTACGATGCATTGCCGCAGGAAGCTCCGAGATCGTTACCCCGTGCATACTTCCAATATGCGAGCGAACGGAGTGTATAGGCCTCGTGTCCCTTGGCTACCGGATGGCGCGACCTATTCGCTGTGGAATCACTGAATGCCGAAACTGATCGGATACTCGAGGTCACGTAGCCAATGTGCGGTCGTGTGCCCTGCTGTGAGGATGAGGAAGCATTAAAGACAGTCTCTCGGACTGTCAATATAACGGAGCGTCCCGAGCAACGGACATATGCTCCGAATGTAAAATATCTGAACCACAACATGCGGTCCCCTATGTTGTTGGCTTCCTCCGATCTGTCCTCAATCTGCCGTCACTGGGTGAGTACTAAAGTAATTAAAGTGCTCGCATCACCCAAATCTCCTTCCTAGACCGCAACGGACGAACCCGGCAGCCGAACCATTCGATGAATGTATGCTACACCGGGTGAGCTAGCGAATGTCATTCCGTAAGCGATAGACATATTCCATGAGCACTTATTGCCGCTAACTCTTCATTAACTATGACGACAGAGGCACACTTTTGAAAGACATCTCCATAACTCTTCGAACAAGAAACCAGAAATGCTTGGATAGCAAGCATAAAATAATAATATATATAGCGTCGTTCAATAATTCGAAAGTTTGTGTGACATTATTGGATTATGTCGGAACTGAGGGACGATGTCCCTGAACCGAACCAAAAATTTCTAAGTCCACCGACGCTATCAGTTTCTTATCCGGCATCGCAGCATATGTTGTTCCGAAAGGGAAAGCTTGAAATCCACCGAATCCCTTTCGGTATCCCGTCGGACCGGATGAAACTTTCGGACGTCCGTACCCGCTTCCGCGGAGCGTCCCGACCCAGCATCGTCGGATAAAATATATGCGACAGATTCAGTTGATGCTGGGATGCTGCGATAAACTGTGCTATTAAGGAAAGCACGTCCGTTCCCGAGGCCTGTGCCGTAGCGGACTTACGATGCATTGCCGCTGGAAGCTCCGTGTACGTTGACTCCCGCACACTTCCTATGCGAACGTCCGGAGTCTGCAGGCCTCGAGTCCCCGGCTACCGACCCAGCGCTGTCGGATAATTCTCGATCCGACACCGTTTCTGTCGGCTGCTGGGATGCTGCGATAAGCTGTGCTATGTGCACAAGAATGTCCGGCGTCGAGACCTGCGGAGGCGCAGTCTATCGGTGCTTCGCCGAGGGCAGCTCCGCATCAGATGGCTCCCGCATACTTCCTATGCGAACGTCCGGAGTCCATCGGTCTCGAATCCCTGGCTGCCGGATGGTGTGACCTGGTCGCCGAAGAATCCTTGATCGGCGAAGCTGGTAATATATCGGCGGTCACGCAGCCAAGGTGCGGTCGTGTGCGCTGATGAGAAGAGGAAGCCTTAGCAGTCTCAGCGGACTGCCTATACAACGGAGCGTCCCGAGCGACGGACGTATGCTCCGCTAACAACACATTTGTACCACAACATCTGGGGCCAGATGTTGTTGAACGAGAGAGGGGCCTCTCTCGCTTGCCGTCCGGATGGACCGGAACGAGCTATGAACCGGACTAAAAGGCTTCCTCCGTTCTCCCTCCGATCCGCCGTCACTGGGTGTGCATTAAGTTAATTTTATAGTGCTCGCATCACCCCAAAATTCCTTCTAGACCGCAACGGACGAACCCGGCTGCCGAACCATTCGGTGAATGGACGCTACACCGGGCGAGCTAGCGGACGTCAAAGGCCGTCGAACCTACTAGGGTCCTCTTAGGCAATTGGCGTATTACATGAGCACTTTTCCGCTAGCCCTTCATTAATTGTGACGACGGAGGCACACTGTTGGAAGACATCACAGATACATCACCCTAATCTTGATCGTCTGAAATAGAAATTGATAAAGTAGAGTGACCCTGCGGGGAAAGGACCGGAGTGTCCAAATCCCCAACAACATACCGTGACATACGCTTCCCATATTGTCATCGAAATCATACGATACAGAACAGGAGTTAATGCGAGTACACTGACCACATATAGAATGATAATAAGGTCAGAGGAAGACTTCCTCCTAAAACAATTGATCAATATCCTTTCAATGAGAAAAGAAAACAAGTCCTGGTACTCGCACTAACCCCTGGCAATCAAATACATAATAATAATATGATCCATTAATATAGAAAAAATAATTGAAATCAAAATATTTTGAAAAAATATTTTTTCAGAACAGCCCAAGTTTCTGAAAAGTAACGTTGAGCCCCAATGGATCCCAAGCCTAAGTGTGGACAAAAAATTTTAAAAATATTTTAAACAATTTATTCAACACTTACGAACAATAATAATGTATCTAGTTATGATTAAAATAACATAAAGATATTATTATTTAGAAATCCCCCCCTCACACAGAGGGCTGTTGTAAATGTAAACAATGAGTGTAAAAACACTAAAATAAGACTCCAGGCACCCAGGCCCGAAATCAGTTACCAAAAATACACCATCTGATGCAAAACAGAGACTTCCAGGGAAGAAACTGCAGAACATCAGATGGTAGATGCAGAACACAACGCCTAACCACCCGTAGGTGAAGACGTAAACATGGGGAAAGAACAGAATTCATTCTGTTATTAAGCTAAAACTCCCAAGAAATTTTAGTAATAATAATTACAGAAACTATGCCAAAAGCATGGGAGAATAGCAAGGGGGAACTTAAAGGACAGGGAGAGAGGAAAAACACTTGAAAAAACAGTGTAACTAAATAATCAGAATGACAACAAAATGGCTGCTGCCTTGAAAATAGGTAACTTAACATAATTTCATTAAAAAATTTTAAGTTACAGCCCTGATAATATTCTGTCACACATTCTTTTCCTCTCCTCCTTTTCTATCCTCCTTAGAATCACCATTTCACTAATATTTATGTGTCTGGCATCATTTAAACTGAGATTTAAAAGCACAAAGATCAGTCAGATGTTAACTGATGAAGGGCCAAACTTAGAATGATAAATGGCGCCAATTTCAGAACGTCCTGGACACTGCGCATGCGCAGTGGGGGCGAGGTGTGGAGGGCCTTTCAGGACATGTTTTCTTTAGTTTTAGATGCAAATTTTGGGGATTGGGGGGCAAAATTTGTGTTTGGCCCTATATTTTAAGAGTTAGCACCAGCTATGTCTGGGTCATTGGTACAGTATAAAAATACATAGCTTATGACCTCTTAGTGGAATCAGCTCATTGAGTTCATTCCAATGAGATCTCATCTCAGAAGTGTTTTCTGTAAATGTCATTTGCTATTTGTATTAGGCAGACGGTTAATACCAAATGAGAGAAAACAAGAAGAATGTTACTAAGGTAACACATGCCTCTCCCTTGTGACCTTCACCTTGCAGATGCGGCAGAAACTATTATACGCGACACACCTTCTGACTGTCCTTAACATTTGTAAAAAGTTTAACAATTGTGCTATGATTCGTTTCTGAGTTCAGGCTGAGACACGAATATTGACCAATTTTTAGTGTGACCTTGAAATGTGACCTTGACCTTGAAGGTACGAACCCAGCTAGGGTGTGTGACACATCCTCCCATGGTCCTCTATAATTGTGTGAAGTTTGATGACTGTGGCCCTAACAGTTTTCGAGTTATTGGCTCGGACACACACACACACACGGACGGACACACGGACATGCACACTTCAATCACTATATGCCATCCGACTTAAATAATTAATTCAATTCTACTTCTGAAACCAATTCAGTCAAAATGCCACAAAGTTGAAGTTGACTTCTGACGTCATTCCCATATTAGACATGTTGTGAATGATATTTTCTTTAATGAGTTATTTGAGAGTGATTATGCGATAAGTAGCGAATATCTAATAATTTTGACACCTCACCTAGGGCTGTCGCGACTATCATTTTTTGTAATCGACAAATCGTGACCAGTAATCGACGGTTAGTCGATTAATAGTCGCTTCCCATGAATTTTTAGCAAATCGTTCTTCTGTTCGTAAAACTCTGAAAATGACAATGGCACCAGTGTGTTCAGACGAAGTGGGGTTGTGGGAACAACAAATCGGTCCCGACTGAAGATACATGTAGTCCAATCTTGGACCCACAGTCCGTAATATAATATTACTGACTGCGGGTCCAAGTTTGAACTAGACTGAAGCCGATGAATTAAAATGAATTTACCAAAGAACGTTCCTGCATATGTTTCCTTTCTGCAATAAGTTTCTCGAAATTTTGAACATTGAGATCTATGCATTCCCTCATCAGTTGTTAAAATTGGATCTTAGTCTAAAGTTCCGAACTTTGAGAAGTGATCTGACGTTCTGACTTTCGTCATAATTTTGTCACTTCCGCGCTTTGGGTTTTCCAATGGGTGCATTCGTGTGTACAAGACTGGAGAAATTCAGAAGAATCTATTCTTCTCAAGTAACTGTGAGTGTTCTTTCTTACACAGTCAGTGACAGTCGTACAGTCTTCCGGATATGAATGTTAACTATGGTTAGATATTTAAAGTTATTCACCTTCATTGATCATTCACCTCACAAAACAATGCAATTTAGCCCCGACGTTTAGTAGACGTGTACCACCTTGAAAATGAACGACGATCGACTAAAAATAAAAAAACGTCGACTACTTCAGTAGTCGACGGTTAGTCGACTAATCGAATAAACACGACAGCCCTAACCTCACCTCAGGTCTACCTGGGAGATAGAAAGAACTGCAAGGTACAGTAAGTTCCATCAGTAAGACCACCTAAAAAGCATGTATGTTGGTACAATATGTGTTCTACCTGTAAGATAGAAAAACCTGCCAACTCGGAACTAGACCTTTAACCCTTAAGGGCCTAGACAGGTGTCCTGAATTCACACCTGACCACACCCTGTACACGTCTAGTGGCTCAATAGTGATATCTTAACATGCAGCCAAGATTTGACTAGAAACAACTGCCAATATAATTTGTTTATTGTCAGCAGAACCTACTCATGAAGGTATGTTAAACACCTGTTCAGGAGTCAGAAATAGCCCTTTAAGGGTTAAACCCTAGTAAATATATGAATACGAGGTTTGTTTTTGCTATGGAATAAGTACTGGTTGCACCTAACAATGGTGCAGTAGAACCCTGTTAATTGAAAAGCCACTTTGCCAATAAAAATTATTCAATTAACAGAAGTATTCAATTAACATGGATTTTGTCACTTTCCTGTATTCTAGAGATAATCTTAACATTTATTCTATTATATCTTGTTTGACAGAGCTTCTTGAGCTCTGTCAAACAAGATATAATAGATTACATGCCTGTATTGGATGTACAGAGGCCAAATAGGTCTTTAAACAAAGAAAAATAGGCCGATGAAATCGTCAGATGTGTACCCATATGCGCAACTAGTAGAAAGCTTATGAAGGAGGGCCACCACGGATGCCAGGCTATTTTTTGTTTTTAAAAATTTGATTAGCAGTTTCCATCTTGGTTTCAAAAAGTGATGATAAATAGTGAATATAAGGCCAATATGAAAGAAAAATGGTTAGCATTTGGACATTTTTGACTAGCATTTTGCGATGCGAATCCAGTCATTAAATACCCTGGATGCCGACATTATGTACACCATACAAGGTATGGGTACATATAGAAATGGACTGGAGGAGTATCTAATTTGATGGATAAAGGGTTAATATCTCTGGATCAAATTATCAGATTAACACCAAAAACTATACAGCTCGGCACATCAGTAACCTGAACACAATTCTAAAATAACTTGACAATCCAAGCAATATTTTTCAAGTTATCGAATGCCAAAGGGATTGGAGGAATTTTCAATTTGAAGGATAAAGGGTTAATATCTCAGGATCAAAATAACAGATTTACACCAAAAACTATACAGCTCGGCACATCAGTAACCTGAACACAAATATAAAGTAACTTGACAATCCAAGTAATATTTTTCAAGTTATCGAATGCCAAAGGGATTGGAGAAATTTTCAATTTGAAGGATAAAGGGTTAATATCTCGGGATCAAATCATCAGATTTACACCAAAAACTATACAGCTCGGCACATCAGTAACCTGAACACAAATATAAAGTAACTACACAATCCAAGCAATATTTTTCAAGTTATCGAATGCCAAAGGGATTGGAGGAATTTTCAATTTGAAGGATAAAGGGTTAATATCTCAGGATCAAATTATCTGATTTACACCAAAAACTATACAGCTCGGCACATCAGTAACCTGAACACAAATATAAAGTAACTTGACAATCCAAGCAATATTTTTCAAGTAATCGAATGCCAAAGGGATTGGAGGAATTTTCAATTTGAAGGATAAAGGGTTAATATCTCAGGATTAAATTATCAGATTTACACCAAAAATTATACAGCTCGGCACATCAGTAACCTGAACACAAATATAAAGTACCTTGACAAACCAAGCAATATTTTTCAAGTTATCAAATGCCAAAGGGATTGGTGGAATTTTCAATTTGAAGGATAAAGGGTTAATATCTCAGGATCAAAATAACAGATTTACACCAAAAACTATACAGCTCGGCACATCAGTAACCTGAACACAAATATAAAGTAACTTGACAATCCAAGCAATATTTTTCAAGTTATCGAATGCCAAAGAAATGGATATGGACGCCGGACAGATGGATGGACAGGCGGACGGACAGACAAAGGATGGACAAACGACGGATGGTCACCCCGGATGCCGGCATTATGTGTACCATACATAGTATGGGTACACATAAAAATTGGGGAGAGTCAAGATAATTTCTCGACAGATTACAAGATTTTTATTCAATTAACATTTACTCTATACTCTATATTCAATTTATTTATTGGTGTTTAAGGTCACATATTTCTGCACAATGGCTAATCATGACCATGACATTTTTATGGGTGGAGGAAGTCGGAGTACCTCGAGAGAACCACCAAGCGAGGGCGAGCAGATGTCAGCTCCCCAACATACCAACTCCACGCAAGCAGGGTTTGCATTGGTTGAAGACAGGTGCACTATTGACGTGCAGTATGCCTTAGTACATAAAGCAACCATGCCCCCACGTGGGCAATGGGGGCAAAGTGTCTTGACTAAGGACACAACATGGTTGCCACAGGTAGGATTCGAACCGAAGACCTTTCAGCTTGCACCTCTACCTACTGAGCCACCACGCTGCCCTATATTCAATTAACAGGTCAAATAACGAATCGCCTGCATCTGCCCACAAAGTTTACAACTTAAGCTGTTAAACAAAATTTTTTTTTTTTTAGAAATTTCAACAAAACCGTATCATGTGACCCCTTCAATGGAACAAGCTCAATGACCATGTTCCATTGAGGGAGTAATATGATATAGTTTTGGAGAAATGTTCGGAAATATTTGAAAAAACAAAAATTAAGTTAATAAATTTTAATATCATCTGCTTTGGGTAAAGGGTTAAGTATTGAAAACTGATTCACGAAGGACAAATTTGTCGGTTTCAACCCTGCACAGCCATCACGGTTCATGGATTGCAACCAAAATGGGACGTTCTTATCGAGACATTATACTGAGTCATCCTGTTATAACAAGTTGCTTTAAAATCCCTTCATAAATATGACCTGCAGACTGTGCTAAAGGTTGTGAGGTTTCAAACCAATGCAGCCATCACAGTCAACTGACTGCGACCACAATGGGACGTTCTTGACGATTGGACAAGAACTACAGAGTGTAGCTTGTGCTAAAGAAAATGTGAACAGTTTCACAGACTTCTGCAAGCACAATATCAATAGCCTATCTTGACTTTGTTAAGTTAAGCTAAAAATGAGGATGGGAGGACGAAAAAAAGACCAGATGAAATCAACATATCTGTATTTTCCCCTAAATAAGGCTATTACCTCTTTCAACACTAGAGGCTGCTTTTCTGATCCAGGAACACGATATGTCATAATTTCATTAAGTAGGATGGCTACTAAGTGAACATGTGTGGTAGAACAATTAATATTTTCAATGTGCAGCCTGAAGACTACACATTGAAAATATTAATTGGCAGTCCCCCAACCAATGGATATGGACTCTTCCAATTTCTGCCATTTAACTGGCATGGAAGATTCTACCAGTGTTGAAAGGGTTAATGGGTAGAGTGATAAATTTATTTTCAAATATGATTTGAAATAAGAATATTTTTTCAAAGATACAATGCTCCCAACAAGGGTAGCCTTAATTAAGCAAAACTTGTTCATAAATCATTGTTTTATTACTATTTAATGTTGAGTGTGTTGGCATGCTCCAATAAGGCTATAATTAAAAAATTGTTTGTTTGCTTATTCCCTGCCTACTCGGCAAAATTACCCCTACTCAAAAGTTTTTATTGCCAGTTCTGGAAAAATTTTTTTTTTAAAAGTCCAAAAGTTGATTTTAATCCTTTACCCAATGCAGACGATATCAAAATTTATTATTTTAAATATTATTTTTTAAATTTTTCACAAAATTTCAACAAAACCATATCATGTGACCACTCTCTGAAACGAGCTCATCGAGCTCGTTCCAAAGAGGGGTCACATGATATGGTTTTGTTGAAATTTTTCAAAAAATAATATTTTTTCAGCTGCTGAATTTGCATATTATGAGGGCGGATGCGGGCGATTCGTTGGGTAAAGGGTTAACTGGTGTGTCCATTACATTTTTTGAAAAATGCTAATTTGATGACAAAAAAAATGTTATGAAAATTGGGTTCATGTTGCTCAACAGTATGCAATGCCCAAATGAAAGACATTTTTTCTCTATTTGTTATCAGCCTTGGGAACTAGAAACTTTTGCCTAGGCAAAAATATTGATCAATTTGTTGAGTTTCAATGCATTGTATGCAACAAAATTGCCAAGGAAAACTGAAAATACTTAGGCAAAACCATAGGCATTGCAGGTTGCCGAGGCTAATTCCCAGGGCTGTGCTATCACCACACAATTTTGTGAAATTTCATGTTTTGAACCTATGGATGGAGTTCTGTGTCGTAGTAATTTCACGGTATGTCCTCAAGATTTATTCTCTAGTCGCAAGTGTGAAATCAAATTCTATTAAGTTCATTATACAGACCTTTTATATGCAATACAGTAATTAGGCCTAAAAAAATCAAAAATCTGTTTCTCAGGCCCTCCCGCTTGGTTCTTTTGGCTGCCACATGCTCTCTTTTTATAATCAAGTAAAACTTTAAAAAAAATAAAAATTAAATGGTTTATGTCTGATATTTTGCCCAAGTTAAAAAAATTGATGAATTTGTCTCTTGAGTGCAAGAAGGCTTTGCAATGCTTTAGCATTGCAAAGCCTTCTTGCACTCAAGGGATGAAATACACCACCAACCAAGCTACTCTGTAGATTATGAGGCCTAAAACTTGAACCAAGAACATGAACTTTTGATGGCAAAGAAGTAATTACTGAAATAAAAAATAAAATAAAAAACCGCTTGCAATTTCACAAATAATGGCCTGAGAAACAGATCTACTTTGTGTGGCCTTAAATAAAAATATTTCCCCACCTACCTACGCTAATTTTAACACCTGGGTAGGGAATAGGCAAACAGAGATATTTTTAATACCAATCTAAATGGCAACAAAATTTTATATTAACATTTTTTTTCTGCTGCACAAGTGACAAAACTATGCATACAGTTTCAAGCCACTAGAGTGGCTTTCCACACTTTTCAGCAGAGCCATGATAGTGGCTTCTAATACAGTGGAGCCCACATAATTGGATATCTCTTATCTGAATAACCCTGTTAATTGAATATAATTTCCCATCACCAAATCATTTACCATACCTCAGTACAAATTTGACCTGTTAATTGAATATGGGTTATAGAGTACACTCCTGTTAATTGAATAAAAATCATGTAACCTGTCGAGAAATTACCCTCACTCTCACCAGTTTTCCTTTGTTTATAGACCTATTTGGCCTCAGTATATCCAATACAGACATTTAATCTATTATATCTTGTTTGACAGAGCTCATGGAGCTCTGTCAAACAAGATATAATAGAATAAATGCTAAGTTTATCTCTAGAATACAGGAAAGTGACACAATCCCTGTTAATTGAATACTCCTGTTAACTGAATAATTTTCATTGGCAAAGTAGCTATTCAATTAACAGGGTTCCACTGTACTCAATCAGTTAAAAAATATGCCTAGATCATAGTGGTACAAGCACTTTTCACAACAGCCTTAGTAGTTGCAACTAGTACTTGAGAACTGAGACATGCTGTAGACAGATTATGTGTTTTTCATGTGATGATTGTTTACAGACAGTATGCTGTCCTAACAACATTTACAGACCTAATGATAGTGCCTCAACTCATATTACTACTATAAGGCAGGAAATAGACAGAATCCCCTTAATTTTCTTTGCAAATAAAGATTTTTAAGGGAGGAATTTTTTTTAAATTGAATCTTTCCTGATATTGATTTTTGGTGCATGACTTGATATAATAAAGGCGATATCACTTTATTTAACCCTGCCATACCCAATTCTACCATATTTGGTTGATTAACTGGAAGAGGGCTGGATTAATTTTGGTGGTCTTGATTTTTACATTAATTTGTGATAAAGCAAATTTATATAAGGCCACACAAAATAGATCTTCTGTTTCTCAGGCCATTATTTGTAAAATTTCATGAGGGCGAGCGGTTTTTTATTTTATTTTTTATTTCTGTAATTATTTCTTTGCCATCAAAAGTTCATGTTCTTGGTTTATATTTTAGGCCTCATAATCTATGGAATAGCATGGGTGGTGGTGTATTTCGTCCCTTGAGAGCAAGAAGGCTTTGCAATGCTAAAGCATTGCAAAGCCTTCTTGCACTCAAGGGACAAATATATCAATTTTTTTAACTTGGTTAAAATATCAGACATAAACCATTTAATTTTATTATTTTTTAAGTTTACATTGGTTATAAAAAGAAAGCATGCGGCAGCCAAAAGGACCATGCGGGAGGGCTTGAGAAACAGATTTTTAATTTTTTTAGGCCTAAACAAACTATTATTTGCATTTGACTGAATATGAAACAATGAAAATGGAAAAACAAGGAAAATGCTAGACTTTGCTCTGGTACCATCATTTTTTTTTAAATCCCTGACAGTGGCTTCCAGCACTCAACCAGTTAAATACATGCTTGTGTGTGGAGAAGTTTAACCCTTTACCCAATGCAGACAATACAAAAATTTACTATTTTAAATATTATTTTTCAGTTATTCTATCATGTGACCCCTTGATGAGCTCATTCCAATGAGGAGTCACATGATGTTTTATTTAAATTTTGGGAATAATATATGTTTTCTAATGGCGAGCAAATGCTACCAATTCCTTAGGTAAAGGGTTAATAAAAAACAAGCTGTAATTCTATAATCTAATTAATTATTATGCTCTCTAATCGTATTCCAACAATTCATCAAATGCCAGTGTTAATCCACAACACACTATCAAAATACCAAAATTTCAAGATACATCTTTCTCCCATAATGCAACTGTGAACGTAACAAATTCAATCTCAATTTGCTCTATCAAACAAGACTGAATTTATTAAATTTCTAGTTGAATAAGAGGCTCTAAGGGATCTTAATTGCTAACCTGATAAAGTTCTTTAACCCTTTACCCAACAAGAAAGGCGGATGACACTTGCAAATAAAATTCTTTAATAACTAAATTTTTCATTTTTTGCACCCAAAACATAGCTTATGACATCTCATTGGAATGAGCTCATTGTGCTCGTTCCAATGAGGAGTCATAAGCTATGTTTTTGAGACAAAAAGTGAAAAAAATAATGAAAATTGAATGGTGAGTCTGAATCTCTTGTTTCACTTGACTGGACAAGACGATGTTCATTTTGAGCGAATGAATCTTCCACTCCAATTCTGAGTAAAAAATATCTGGAGTGGCCGAGTGCGTAGTCGCCCCATCGGAATGAGATCCACGGTGGCTCCACACAAACCTATCAGTCGCATGAATTGTCTCACTGTTACTACATCTGAGTGAAGACAAAAGCGAGCATAACGACTGACTAATTTTGCTCTGGTTAACGGCAGACGAATGAGATTGTTGTGCGTCTCGAAGCTCATTCCACGGTGGGTGAATGACTTGGACGGCACTAAATCCGACTTCTTTTCATTTACTATGAAACCAAGAGGTCAGAGCAGATGAAGCAGACTCTGAACATCGTTCGGAGGCGTTAACTCGTTGCCTTACCTCTGATGAAAGTTGTCCAGGTAGGCCGGCATTACTGCAGACGAATGAGCTCAGAAATTAGTCATTACCGAGGTCATTATTCGAGTGAAAGCCCAAAGCGCTAGATTCAGAACGAAGCACATTGCTCGGAACGGATAAACGACTCCAAGGACAGCGAAGCGAAGATACTTTCTGAACGCCGGATGTACCACGACGTGAAAGTACGCATCCTTGAGATCTATGCTCGCAGCATAATCGTTCAATCAAATGCTCACACTCACCGATCGAATGGCCTCCATATAAAATTTTGGAACCATGATCAGCTTGTTTATCCAGCTCAGATCTATGACTGGACGAAATGAGCCATCTAGTTTTGGAACCAGTAACAGATGACTGTAGAAACCTGGAGATTCCTGGTTTTCTACGACCTCTATCACGTTCTTCTCCAGAAGAGATTGGACTTCTGATAGAAGCGAATCTCTCTTTTGAGGATTTGATGAAAGCTGAGTCCATCGTGAACTTCGAGTTAACGGGGGTTTTCCTTTGAAGGACAGTTTCAGACCTTTGGAAATCACCTCTCGAACCCATGGGTCATCCGTAATTGACAACCAATTGGTTAAGAATCTCGATAGCCTTCCACCCCCTGGAACGCGATAAGAGGTTTACACCGTTACCTCCTGGATCTGCGAGGCTTGCGGGAGGAGAAACCACGTCCTCCACGACCTGCACCTCGCCCCGTCGACCTCGGGGCGTCTGACCGGTTGTCTCACCCAGTATTATGACCCCTATCCTGAGTCGCTACCCTGAAGGTCCCTGGAGTAAGACCTAGAGGTTTTCTTAGATCCTCTATAGGAACTACCCTTGGACGTACTTGCCCCAGAAGTGCCTGTCTTACTCCTCTCTGCTGAATCCGACTTTTCTGAAGCGAATTTAAAAAGCAGAGAGTCAGAAGCTTTCTTAGTAATCTGATCATAGATTATAGAAAGCTTACCGTCGAAGAGAAGCTCTCCAGAGACCGGAGCGACTCGAAGAGAGTTTTTCACCTTATGATCCACTCTAGTGGATGCAGCCACTGAAAGGGCAGAGTTATATGTAGAGTATGCTATGGCCCTCGAAAGAACTCGTAAGGAAGTTTGTACATCCTGGAATTCTTTTCCTTCGAGACGTAATGATAATGCTCTGGTATGGGGATCTGCGTACGATAATGCGTCTAAACTGATTCTGTTAGACGAGAATGTCATTTCCAGCGTACTGGATTGAATCAACATAGACAACGTCAAAATCAATTCTAGGTCTTTTGCCTGGTCGTCCAGATGCAGAGGAACTCTTGGCACACCCTGTCCTGCATTTCAAATTTATTTCTGCTATTGATGAAAGGCAGCTGTAGAGCATGAGGTGATATGAAACCAGACTTGAGGCTAGTTTGAATATAGTGTCATTTAGAAGTTCAAATGTCCGTGTGACATTTCTGGACTGGATCGGAAACTCAGGCGCAATGTCCCTATTCCGGCCGAAAAAATCTGTGTCCAGTGACGCTATCAGTCTCTTATCTAACCTTTTGGTCCGGCGAACAACTTCTGGAAGGTGTTGCCGGATGAAATCTACGGCTACCTTATGTTGTTCTGAAAGGGAAAATTCCAGCTCCGCTGAATCCCTTTCGCCATCCAACTGGACCACTCGATAATCTTGGTCGTCCCTTTCTGACTTTGTAGGGAAGCGAACCGACCCAGCTTCCTCAGACAATTCCTGTTCCGAAAAAGTTTCTGACGGCTGCTCGAATGCTGCGATGAGCTGAGCTATCTGCGATAGCAAGTCCGTCATGGAGGCCTGTGGAGCTGCAGTCCTATGTGATTTAGCCGCTGGAAGCTCCTGGGACACTGAGTCCTGCATACTTCTTTTATGCGAACGTCCCGACTGTAAAGGCCTCGTGTCCCTGGCTACCGGATGGCGTGACCTGGTCAATGTGGAATCCCTGGTCGGCGAAGCTGGCTGGATATCAGCGGTCACGTAGCCAAGGTGCGGTCATGTGTGCTTGCGTGAGGATGAGGACTAGTTGCGCCGGACTGTCTATGCGACGGAGCGTCCCGAGCAGGAGGAGTAGACGTATTCTCCGACTGACGAACGTTACGCACAACAACATCTGGGCCCAGATGTTGTTGTAAGAGAGAGGGGCCTCTCCCGCTTGCAGTCCAGGTAGACCTGGACAAGCTAGCTACCGGACTGACTGGCTTCCTCCGTTCTATCCTCCGATCGGTCGTCGCCGGGTGTGCACGATCAGTGTTTATAGTGCTCGCAACACCTGATCTCCTCTCCTGGACCGCAATGGACAAACCCGGCGTCACAACCATTTCGTGAATAATTGCTTCACCGGGTGAGCTGACGGGCGACAATGCCGCCGATCCTACTTGGGACCTCTTAGGCATTTGTCGAATTTCATTGAGCACTTTGGCCGCTAGCTCTTCATTTGACTGCGATGATGGAGGCACACTTCTTGAAGACATCATGGAATCATGGAAACATCACCCTGTTCTTGTTCCTCTGAAAAAGAGACTGACAAACTAGATTGACCTTGTTGTGAGAGGACCGGAATGGACCTCTTACCACGAACAATATACCGTGACACACGTCTCCAACATTTGTCATCCACAATTGGCACACACTAAGCAAGAATTAGTGCGAGTACACTGACTACATGAAACACAATGAACATGAGAATCAGAGGAAGACTTCCTCGATTTACAATTTGAAAAATATTCTTTCATATTGAAAAAAATATAAACAGTCATAGTACTCGCACTAGCCCTTGAAAACAAAGATATATGATAATAATATAATCCATTACAGCATTTCTAAAATATAATTCAAAAGAAAACAATTTTCGTAAAAATTTACAAAGTGAGCCCAAGTTCCCAATGGGAATGATGAGCCCAAATGGATGCCAAAAAAGCCTAAGTGTGGACAAAAATTTTAAAACATATTTAAAAATTAATGTCACACTTATGGACAATATTAATGTATCTGGCTAGGAGCAGAACTAAACAGAAGACAAGGAATCACTATCAGAAGTAACCATTGTCAATGTAAACAAAAGTGTATAAAAACCTGAAACAAGACTCCAGGCACTGAAAACATGGCCCAAAATCAGTCACCAATTTAAACACTAACCAATGTAAAACAGAGCTTCCAGAGAAGAAACTGCAGTACATCGGATGGTAGATGCATGACCAAAATGCCTAACCACCCTAGGGTGAGAATGTAACCATGGGGAAAAACAAAATAAACATTCTGTTACCAAGCCAAAACTCCCAAGAAATTTTTGTAAAAAAATTACAAAAATTATGCCAAAAGCATGGGAGAATAGCAAGGGGGAATCAAGGAAAAGGAGAGGAAACACTGAACAAACAATGGAAATTTCAGAACAAGAATGAAAACATCAGGCCCATGCACTTAAATTAGGGAACATGAAATAATTTTGTAAAAAAGTTAAAAAAATTTATAGTAATTTATATATTTTTTATACTTACCAATGACCCAGACTTAGCTGGTGCTAACTCTAACAAAACCAGGGCCAAACACAAATTTTGCCCCCCAATCCCCAAAATTTGCATCCAAAACAAAAAGAAATCATGTCCTAAAGGACCTCCATACTACGCCTCTACTGCGCATGCGCAGTGACGCAGACGTCCCAAAATTGGCGCCAATTATCATTCTTACTGGCAGTGCCTGGTCAGCGCTATGTACTCAGCGGGAGGCAAGAGTTCCCAACTCCAGGGAGGGCCATCCCCGTCTGGGTCATTGGTAAGTATAAAAAATATATAAATTACTATAAATTTTTTAACATTTTTATACTGTACCAATGACCCAGACTTAGCTGAATAGTAAACAGGCCGGAGGGCCTAGGACATAGAGGAAAATCCAATAAGCTCAACTATATAGTAAAGAGGTAACCCCTTAAGGAGAAAAGGAGTATTAGGCTTTACATGTATCTTTCTTATTTAATATTAAATTAGAAAGATACACTACCCTTAATAATTGAGCACAATAACATTCATGTTCTCTATTAACATCCAGTATAACCCTTATACTAATTATTTTTAAAGCAAGCCAATAAATAAAGTAGTCCAGAGAATTGAGACTCTTTATAGTCATTTAAAAGTGTCCGAGTATTGTATATTAAAGCCCGTTTGACACTTGACATATACAAATGCTTCACACCGAGCTACACTTTAAAAATAAGACATGAATGAATTTAAACATTAATATTACACTTTAAAACCATCCCGGAAGCGACTCAGAAATACTGACTTGGAGGAGGCATTCCCTTGCTTTTCACTATAAAGCAGGTGACCTAAGGGAACACCCGCCCCCCCCCCCCCCCCCCCTTCCCCTTGCCCTGGGTCAAATAGCCCAGAGCGAAGAGGGCAGCCGGACGGAGTCACTGCCGGAACAGAAAGCCTGCATAACTATAGTTGCAACTGTTTAGTGGACGACATTCTGAGCAACAGATAACGGACCTAAACAATGCAGGTCTCCAGAAATGGACTCAATATTTCTGAGATAAAAATTCGTAAATGTGGATGGCTGAGACCAATAAGCAGCCTTCATTAAATCTGTAATAGCAACACTATTAGCATAAGCCCAGGAAGTAGAAAGAGCTCTTACTTCATGAGCAGAAATCTTAAGCACAGACTGCTGAGAAGAAGATAAATCTTCATAAGCAGTACGGATAGTTAACTGAATCCATCTAGCAATAGAATGGACTGAAATGTCCTTTCTATTAGGCATCAAAGACAGAAAGAAACGTTTCCGTCCCTTTCTGATAAACTGAGATCTCTGTTTATAGATACGTAGTGCTCTAACAGGACAGAGTAAAGGCCTACGCCCGTCTGAAGACGGAAGAGCCTTAATAACAATAGGTTCCGGATATTTATTAGGAGCCTGATTCTTAGCTAAAAAACCCACATTAGTAGTGAAGGTGATAGTGTTCCCAACACTACGATAATGAGAATCATCCACCGATAGTGCATGAAGCTCACTGACTCTTCTGGCAGAAGAGAAAGCTAAGAGAAAAGCTGTCTTATAAGATAAGAATTTGAAATCTACTGTCCCAAGAGGTTCAAATGGCTTTTCCTTCAATTTAAGGAGAACCCAAGCTAAATTCCACTTAGGAATTAATCTAAGAGTTCTGGGTCTATTTATCGAAAAGTTTCTAACCAACTTCGATAAAGAGACATTAGATCCAATTTGTAAACTATCATGATGTGCATAGGTATCAGATAACATAGATCTATAACCCTTTATAGTAACAGGCTGCAGTTGATTACGTCAAACAAGTATACTAGAAAGTTTGCAATGTCTGGTATAGAGGGATCAAATATATCTACAGAATGATCCCTACACCAACGACGAAAAACCTTCCACTTAGCCGCATAGTTTAGCAAAGAGGAGGTCCTCCTACAGTTAGAAATCGCGTCCACTGCTCGTCCTGTAAAGTGCTTGCCATGCAAGAAGGACCGCACAACGGAAAAACGTGAAGGTTGAGACCTTGCGGGTTGTGATGGAGTTGGCGCGATTTCCCCTGCAAAAGAAGATCCTCTCGTGGGGGAAGCTTCCGCGGTAGGTCCCACAACAGACACCTGAGTAGATTTATCCTCGGTCTCTGTGGCGACAGAGATGCTACCAACAGAATCTTGCATTGAGATTGTTTTATCTTTAGCAATACTTGTTGAATTAACGGCGCTGGAGGATACGCATATCCTATCATTCCGTCCCAAGGGATCGACAGAGCGTCTACTGCAAATGCTCTTGGATCCGGACACGGAGACACATACGTCTGCAACTGATTGTTGAGATGTGTCGCAAATAAGTCTATCATTGGCCGTTCCCATTGGTAGCAAATCTGATTGAATACTTGTTTGTTGAGAGTCCACTCCGACGGCAACAAACGACCCTTTCGTGAAAGGGAGTCTGCTAGCACATTCAGACGACCCGGTATGTGACGGACCGAAAGAAGAACGTGATGTTCTAACGCAAACAGAAGGATTCTTTCCGTTAGATTGAACAACGGAACTGAATGAGTGCCTCCCTGATTCCGTATATACACCACTACTGTCGTATTGTCGGATAGGATTTGGACATGAGCATTGTGAATAATGTCCATCCAGTGACGTAACGCAAGCCAAATTGACATCATTTCCTTGATGTTTATGTGCTTGCACAGGAATTGCGGATCCCAAAGACCCTGGCATCTCGAATCCGTTGGGATTAATGATGCACCCCAACCTGTTTGACTGGCATCCGTCATAACGGTGAAACTCGGATCCGGCAACTGCAGCGGAACTCCTTGAGTTAACCACTGAATGTTTGCCCAAGTCTGAATCTCTTGTTTCACTTGATCTGACAAGAGAACGTCTACATCGAGCGAATGAATTTTCACACTCCAATTCTGAGTCAGGAAAATTTGAAGAAGACGTGTGCGTAACCGCCCCATCGGAATGAGATCCGCGGCGGCTCCGCACAGACCTATCAGTCTCATAAATTCTCTTGCCGTGACTTTGTCTGCGTGCAGACAATAGCGAGCGTAACAACTGACTAATTTCGCTCTGGTTAACGGCAGACGAACGAGATTGTTGTGCGTCTCGAAGCTCATTCCCAGATGAGTGAATGACTTGGACGGCACCAGATCCGACTTCTCCTCGTTTACTATAAAACCGAGACGTCGGAGCAATAGAAGAAGATTCTGAACATCGTTCTGAAGCGTTAACTCATTGCCGTACCTCTGAAGAATGTCGTCCAGGTAGGCCGACGTTACCGCAGACGAATGAGCTCGGAAGTAGATCATTACCGAGTTCATTACCCGAGTGAAAGCCCAGGGTGCTAGATTCAATCCGAAGCACATCGCCCGGAATTGATACACCACTCCAAGGACTGCGAAGCGTAGATACTTTCGGAATGTCGGATGTACCATGACGTGAAAGTATGCATCTTTGAGATCTATGCTCGTTGCATAATCGTTCACCCGAATACTCGCTCTGACCGATCGAATCGTCTCCATATAAAACTTCGGAGCGACGATCAGCTTGTTTATCCAGCTCAAATCTATGACTGGACGGAACGAGCCGTCTGGTTTCGGAACCAGAAACAGATGGCTGTAGAATCCCAGAGATTCCTGGTTTTCTACGACCTCTACCACGTTCTTCATTAAAAGAGACTGCACCTCTGATAACAGAGCATCTCTTTTCTGTGGATTTGACGGAAGTTGAGTCCACTTTGGACTTCGAGTTAATGGAGGCTTTCGTTTGAAGGATATCTTCAGACCTTCCGAAGTCACTCCTCTCACCCAAGGGTCGTCCGTAATCGACGCCCACTCTTGTGAAAAACTCGACAACCTTCCGCCAAACGGAACGCGATAGAGGTTTAAGCCATCACCTCCTGGACCTGCGAGGCCTGCGGTAGGAGAAACCACGTCTTCCACGACCCGCACCTCGCCTCGTCAACCTCGGGGCGTCCGACCGATTGTCCCGGCCTGAAGGACGTCCCGAACGAGAGTCGCTATCCTGACGGTCTCTCGAATAAGACCAAGAGGACGCACCGGAACCTCTATAGGAACCTCTCTTGGGCGCATTAGACCCAGAAGTGCCTGTCTTATTCGTGTCTGCTGTATCCGACTTTTTAAGAGCCGATCTGAACAACAGAGAATCATTAGCTTTCTTTTTAATTTTATCATAAATAGCGGAAAGCTTGCCGTCAAAGAGAAGTTCTCCTGAGACCGAAGCGACTCTAAGAGAGTTCTTCACCTTAGAATCCACTAGTGTGGATGTAGCTAGGGCTGCGTCACGTCTAACCAACTCCAGATTTGCCACTGAAAGGGCGGAGTTACACGTGGAATAAGCTACTGCCCTTGAAAGAAGTCTTAAGGAGGATTGTATATCCTGAAACTCTTCCCCTTGAAGGCGCAGTGATAACGCCTTAGTAAGGTGATCTGCGTAAGATAAGGCATCTAAATTGGCTCTGTTAGACGCAATAGCTGTTTCCAAGACCGCGGTTGGAATAGAAGCTGACGACGGTAATGATAGCTCTAAGTCTTCCGCCTCGTCGTCCATACGCAGAGGAACTCTCGGTATACCCTGTCCTGCCGTATCGAATTTATTCCTTGCATTAATGAAAGGCAGGTTGAGAGTATTAGCGGACAAGAAACCTGCTTTCCCCGTCTTGGAAGCAAGTTTAAATATAGCGTCGTTCAATAAATCAAATGTTCTAGCAACATTATTGGACTGCGACGGAAACTCGGGAGCGATGTCCCTGAACCGCTCAAAAAATTCAGAGTCCAATGACGCTATAATTCTTTTGTCCGGAAGCGCAGCAGTCTGGCCCGACGGAACAACTTGAGGGAGAAAGTGCCGGATGAAGTCCACGGCAGCTTTATGTTGTTCCGAAAGGGATAACTCCAAGTCATCCGTATCCCTTTCACCATCCGGTCGGATCTCATGATGTTCCCGGTCGTCCACCCCCGATGCTTCGGCGGAGCGTACCGACCCAGCGCCGTCGGATAATTCTCGATCCGACACCGTTTCTGTCGGCTGCTGGGATGCTGCGATAAGCTGTGCTATCTGCACAAGAATGTCCGGCGTCGAGACCTGCGGAGGCGTAGTCTTTCGCTGCTTCGCCGAGGGCAGCTCCGCATCAGATGGCGCCCGCATACTTTTCCTATGCGAACGTCCAGAGTCCATCGGTCTCAAATCCCTGGCTGCCGGATGGCGTGACCTGGTCGCCGAAGAATCCTTCATCGGCGAAGCTGGTAATATATCGGCGGTCACGCAGCCAAGGTGCGGTCGTGTGCGCTGACGAGAAGAGGAAGCCTTAACAGTCTCTGCGGACTGCTTATACAACGGAGCGTCCCGAGCGACGGACGTATGCTCCGCTAAAGACACATTTTGTACCACAACATCTGGTCCCAGATGTTGTTGTACGAGAGAGGGACCTCTCTCGCTCGCGGCCCGGCTGGACCTGGACGAGCTAGGAACCGGACTAAAAGGCTTCCTCCGTTCTCGCTTACTATCCGCCGTCACTGGGTGTGCATCTATCATGTTTATAGTGCTCGCATCACCCAAAATTTCCTCTTGGACCGCATCGGACGAACCCGGCTGCCGAACCATTCGGTGAATGGACGCTACACCGGGCGAGCTAGCGGACGACATTTGTCTAATCTCCATGAGCACTTTTTCCGCTAACTCTGAATTCATTTGTGACGACGGACGCACACTTGAAGAAGATAACATGGAAACATCACCCTGTTCTGGTTCCTCTGAAATAGAAACTGAGAGAGTAGAGTGACCTTGCGGAGAAAGAGCCGGCATCGCTCTTTCTCCAGAAACAACATATCGTGACACACGTTTCCAATGTTTCTCATCCCAATGTTCACATATAGGACAGGGATTAATGCGAGAACACTGACTACAATTAATACAATGATCATGAAAGTCAGAGGAAGATTTCTTCCTATTACAATTTGAACAACGTCCCTTCATTGTGAAAGAACAACAATAAGTCCTAGTTACTCGCAAAAACCCCTGACACAAAGATACATAATAACATGATCCATTAATAAATGAAAAAACAATTGCAAATCAAAATAATTTTGAAAAAATATTTTTTCAGCGAAGCCCAAGTTGCTGAAAAGTAACATTGAGCCCCGATGGATCCGATGGCAAAGTGTGGTCAAAAATTTTAAATTTATATAAAATAATTAATGAGACACTTTCGGATAATATAAATGTATCTTATAATGAGATAAACTACAGCAAAGGCAACCACCCCCCCTCAAAAAAGGCTGTTGCCAATGAAAACAAACAGTGTAAAAACACCAGAAAACATGACTCCAGGCACTGAAAAAACTGGCCCGGAATCAGTCATCAATTACACTCTATCTGATGCAAAACAAAGACTCCCAGGGGAGAATCTGTAGAACATCAGATGGAAGATGCAGAACACAAACGTTATACACCCATGGGTGAAAACGTAACTATGGGGAAAATAACAGAAAACATTCTGTAACCAAGCAACTCTCCCAGGAAATTTTAGAAATGAAATTTCTCAAAAATATGCCAAAAGCATGGGAGAATTGCAAGGGGGGACTTTAGAAGGCTAGGGGAGAGGAAACACTGAATAAGCAGTGCAACAATTAGCAAGAATGACAACAAGAGGCCCATGCCTCGAAAATAGGCAACTTAACATAATTTCATCAAAAAATTTTAAGTACAGCCCTGATTATTTTTTGTCACTTCTTTTTCCTCTCCTCCTTCTATCCTCCTTAAAATCACATTTTCTCCAAAAATTACGTGTCTGGCATCCTTTAAACTGAGATTTACAAGCACAAAGATCAGTGAGATGTTGACTGATGAAGGGCCAAACAGAGAATGATAATTGGCGCCAATTTCGGGACGACTGCGTCACTGCGCATGCATAGTAGAGGCGTAGTATGGAGGTCCTTTAGGACATGATTTCTTTTTGTTTTGGATGCAAATTTTGGGGATTGGGGGGCAAAATTTGTGTTTGGCCCTGGTTTTGTTAGAGTTAGCACCAGCTAAGTCTGGGTCATTGGTACAGTATAAAAATACTATAAGTTACAGCCCTGAACACATCCTGCCACTATTTCTTCCTCTCATCCTTTTATTTCATCCTTAGATCCACCATTACTTTCATAATTATGTGTCTGGCATCATTTAAACTGAGATTTACAAGCACAAATATCAGTGACATGTTACTGATTTTAGGACCAAACAAAGAAAGAGGATTTGCGCCAATTTTGGTACTTCCTTGACACTGCGTATGCGCAGTGGATAAAAGTATGGAGGACTACATAGGACATTGAATTTTTGGGTTTTGATGCAAATTTGGGGGATTGGGGGCAAAATTTGTGTTTGGCCCTAGAATTTTAAGAGTTAGCACCAGCTAAGTCTGGGTCATTGGTGCAGTATAAAAATATAATGATTTGATCAAATAAGCAGTTCTTTAGTTATTTGACGGAAACCAAAAGTTAACCGGCTAGCTGATCCAAAATCGAAAAGACTCTTCCTCTAGTCACCTATAATGCATCAAAAAAACAAATGGATTTAAGTCAGCATTCATAAGTTACTGGATGGAAACCAAATTCAATATGGTCACCATGATTCCATATTGAATGGTCTAGCTGGACCAAAATCAAAAGAAAGCTCCCTCTAGACACCAATAATGCAAAAACCAAAAACTGAAATTGATTCGAGTCAGTAATCATTAGTTATTGGACGGAAACCAAGTTCAAAATGGCTGCCATAATGAATTGGCCACTGGCAGTCATCTTGGATCAGCTGACTGGTTGAAAATCGAAAGGTAGCTTCCTTTAGACATCAACTATGCATAATTAAAAAATATAAATGATTTGAGTCAGCATTCACTAGTTATTGGACAGAAATCGCTCGCACAGCCCCATCAGTCACATGAATTCCCTTGCTGTTATGCATCTGAGTGCAGACAAAAGCAAGCATAACAACTGACTAATTTCGCTCTGGTAATGGCAGACAAACCAGACTGTTGTGAGTCTAGATCATTCCCAAGTGAGTGAATGACTTGGACGGAGCTAGATTCAACTTTTTCTCATTTATGATGAAACTGAGATGTCGGAGCAAAAGAAGCAGACTCTGAACATCGTTCTGAAGAATAATGCTGTTGCTGTATGTCTGTAGAATGTCGTCCAAGTAAGCCGACGTTACCGCAGACGAATAAGCTCGGAAGTATGACATTACCAAGTTCATTATTCGAGTGAATGCCCAGGGAGGAGGTTCAGACCAAAGCACATTGCTCTGAACTGATACACCTTCCCTAGTACGGCGAACCGCAGGTACTTTCTGAATGCCGGATGTACCAGGACATGAAAGTATGCATCCTTTAGATCTATGCTTGCCGCATAGCCGTTCACTCAAACGCTCGCTCTTACCAACCGAACATCTCCATATAGAATTTTGGAGACACAATAAGCTTGTTTATCCAGCTCAAGTCTATTACTGGTCGAATAAGCCGTCTGGCTTCAATACGATGAACAGGTGACTGTAAAAACCCTGGGAATCCTGATTCTCTATTGCTTCCTTTAATAATAGAGCCTGTACCTCCACTAGGAGAGACACTCTTTTGAAAGGATCTGACGGAAGATCTGTCCAATGCAGACATCTTCTTAGTGGGGGTACCGCTCTGAATGATAGCCGTAGGCCATCCGAGACTACACTTCTCACCCACTGATCTTCCGTGACTGCTATCCAATTTCTCGTGAAGATGATACCCTTCCGCCAACTGGCACGCAATAGAGGTCTTGAACATCACCTGTATGACCTGCAAGGCTTACGGGAGGAGAAACTACGTCCTCCCCACAAAGAACCTTGTCCTGTTGGCCTAGGGGCATCTGACCGATAGTCCTCATCAGAACTACGCCCCTTTCACGAGTCGCTATATTGACCACCTCCAGAGTAA
Organism: Pictodentalium vernedei; assembly: GCA_031216915.1. Classification (NCBI taxonomy): domain Eukaryota; kingdom Metazoa; phylum Mollusca; class Scaphopoda; order Dentaliida; family Dentaliidae; genus Pictodentalium; species Pictodentalium vernedei. The sequence goes on from CM062295.1 coordinate 21,118,179, forward strand.
TTGTAAGAGGGTTTCTTGTACCCTCGTGAGGAGTTCCATTTTGATGTTTAGATCTAGAATATCCTCCTTTACTCTTGTCTGCTAAAGCTGGTTGATAAAATGCCAACTTCAATAGCAGATCACATGACGCTTTCTTAGTAGCCAGATCATAGACTAACGAAAGCTTGTCGTCCAAAATAGTATGTCCGGAGACCGGAGCAACCCCAGATAGAGCTTTTCACCTTGTCATCTGTAAGTAATGACGATGGAAGAGCAGCATCTTGTCTGATTAACTCCAGATTAGCTACTGTGGGAGTTATACGTGGTATACAAATTGTCCTGAAAAGAACTCTAAGAGGGGTACAAACGTCCTCAAATTCCTTCCTGTTGAGACGTTGCGCCTTATCTCTGGTACGGTAATCTTCTTAAGACATTGCTTCCAAATTCACTCCACTTGATGAAATTGCCGTTGTAATTGTGTCTGAGCGAATAGTGAATGATGCAGGCAAGGATACATCTAGATCACATGGCTGCTCATTCAAACGCAGAGGAGCCAATCCCGGCTTCAGACAAAACAGAGCATCCTGAGTGGAGGGCGGACATATGCTCCAGCTCATGCAAGTTTCTCATAACAACATTTGGCCCCAAATGTTGTTAGGTTAGAGAGGAGCCTCTCCCGCTTGTGGTCTATTAGACCTCGCCGAGTACAAGAAACTTGCTGACTTCCACCCTATTTCCTCCCTGTTTCCATCGTCTCTGGGTGAGCTTATTTATATTAAAGTGCTTGCTCTACCCACATCTACACTTCCTTCGACCACAACGGACTTACCCGGCGTCACGGCACCCACAGACAGAGTACCGCTTCAATGGTCGAGCTAGCTGCTTACAAGAGATTAAAACCCTTAACAAAAGGCCGTAACTCTTACAATAATGAGCATTGCAGCTAGTTCTATGTGCTCAACAGAGCGCGATGATGGTAGCCCACTTGGATGGGTGTCAGAATTTCATCACCATGTTCATGTTCCTCTGAAATAGAAACTGACAAAATGAATTATAACATGGTGAGAGGCCTGGCACTCAGAACCTCACTACCAACAACGTACCGTGACACCTGTCTTCAACATCAGTCATCCCAGTGAACACAAGACTCACAGACTTCTGCAAGCATAACTTGGCAAAGTTAAGCTAGCTGCCTCAAAAAATATGACTGACTGATGTGAAATGAAGTATCAATAAATAGAGACCTAATTTTCAAATACATGAAGAGTTTATAATATTAGTGGAATCCACTAAACAATAATTTCATATTTAGATACAAATGAACTTACCCAGCTCCTCGGAGTCTTTGAGCAGTAAATTCATCTTGAGCTTCGGATTCTAATGATGTATTTATTTCCCTAGAAAATTAACAAAAAGTTAAAAAATTTATAGCAATTTATATATTTTTTATACTTATCAATGACCCAGACTTAGCTGGTGCTAACTCTAACAAAACCAGGGCCAAACACAAATTTTGCCCCCCAATCCCCAAAATTTGCATCCAAAACCAAAAGAAATCATGTCCTATAGGACTTCCATACTACGCCCCCACTGCGCATGCGCAGTGTCAAGGACGTCCCGAAATTGGCGCCAATTATCATTCTTACTGGCAGTGCCTGGTCAGCGCTATGTACTCAGCGGGGAGGCAAGAGTTCCCAACTCCTGGGAGGGCCATCTCCGTCTGGGTCATTGGTAAGTATAAAAAATATATAAATTACTATAAATTTTTTAACATTTTTATACTGTACCAATGACCCAGACTTAGCTGAATAGTAAAAAGGCTGGAGGGTCTAGGACATAGAGGAAAATCCAATAAGCTCAACTATATAATAAAGAGGTAACCCCTTAAGGAGAAAAGGAGTATTAGGCTTTACATGTATCATTCTTATTTAATATTAAATTAGAAAGATACAATACCCTAAATAACTGAGCACAATAATATTCATGTTCTCTATTAACATCCAGTATATCCCTTATACTAATTATTTTTAAAGCAAGCCAATAAATAAAGTAGTCCAGAGAATTGAGACTCTTTATAATCTTTTAAAAGTGTCCGAGTATTGTATATTAAAGCCCGTTTGACACTTGACATATACAAATGCTTCACACCGAGCTACACTTTAAAAACAAGACATGAATGAATTTTAACATTAATATTACACTTTAAAACCATCCCGGAAGCGACTCAGAAATACTGACTTTGGAGGAGGCATTCCCTTGCTTTTCACTATAAAGCAGGTGACCTAAGGGAACACCCGCCCCCCCCCCCCCCCCCTTCCCCTTGCCCTGGATCAAACAGCCCAGAGCGAAGAGGGCAGCCGGACGGAGTCACTGCCGGAACAGAAAGCCTGCATAACTATAGTTGCAACTGTTTAGTGGACAACATTCTGAGCAACAGATAACGGACCTAAACAATGCAGGTCTCCAGAAATGGACTCAATATTTCTGAGATAAAAATTTGTGAATGTGGATGGCTGAGACCAATAAGCAGCCTTCATTAAATCTGTAATAGCAATACTATTAGCATAAGCCCAAGAAGTAGCAAGAGCTCTTACTTCATGAGCGGAAATCTTAAGCACAGACTGCTGAGAAGAAGATAAACTCTCATAAGCAGTACGGATAGTTAATTGAATCCATCTAGCAATAGAATGGACCGAAATGTCTCTTCTATTAGGCATCAAAGACAGAAAGAAACGTTTCCGTCCCTTTCTGATAAACTGAGATCTCTGTTTATAGATACGTAACGCTCTAACAGGACAGAGTAAAGGCCTACGCCCGTCTGAAGACGGAAGAGCCTTAATAACAATAGGTTCCAGATATTTATTAGGAGCCTGATTCTTAGCTAAAAAACCCACATTAGTAGTGAAGGTGATAGTGTTCCCGACACTACGATAGTGAGAATCATCCACAGACAGTGCATGAAGCTCACTGACTCTTCTAGCAGAAGAGAAAGCTAAGAGAAAAGATGTCTTATAAGATAAGAATTTGAAATCTACTGTCCCAAGAGGTTCAAATGGCTTTTCCTTCAATTTAAGAAGAACCCAAGCTAAATTCCATTTAGGAATTAATCTAAGAGATCTGGGTCTATTTATTGAGAAGTTTCTAACCAACTTAGATAAAGAGACATTAGATCCAATTTGTAAACTATCATGATGTGCATAGGTATCAGATAACATAGACTTATAACCCTTAATAGTAACAGGCTGCAGTTTGATTTCGTCAAACAAGTATACTAGAAAGTTTGCAATGTCTGGTATCAAAAATATCTACAGAATGATCCCTACACCAACGACGAAAAACCTTCCACTTAGCCGCATAGTTTAGCGAAAAGGAGGTCCTCCTACAGTTAGAAATCGCGTCCACTGCTCGTCCTGTAAAGTGCTTGCCATGCAAGAAGGACTGCACAACGGAAAAACGTGAAGGTTGAGACCTTGCGGGTTGTGATGGAGTTGACGCGATTTCCCCTGCGAAAGAAGATCCTCCCGTGGAGGAAGCTTTCGCGGTAGGTCCCACAACAGACACCTGAGTAGATTTATCCACGGTCTCTGTGGCGACAGAGATGCTACCAACAGAATCTTGCATTGAGATTGTTTTATCTTTAGCAATACTTGTTGAATTAACGGCGCTGGAGGATACGCATATCCTATCATTCCGTCCCAAGGGATCGACAGAGCGTCTACTGCAAATGCTCTTGGATCCGGACACGGAGACACATACGTCTGCAACTGATTGTTGAGATGTGTCGCAAATAAGTCTATCATTGGCCGTTCCCATTGGTAGCAAATCTGATTGAATACTTGTTTGTTGAGAGTCCACTCCGACGGCAACAAGCGACCCTTTCGTGAAAGGGAGTCTGCTAGCACATTCAGACGACCCAGTATGTGACGGACAGAAAGAAGAATCTGATGTTCTAGCGCAAATAGAAGGATTCTTTCCGTTAGATTGAACAACAGAACTGAATGAGTGCCTCCCTGATTCCGTATATACGCCACTACTGTCGTATTGTCGGATAGGATTTGGACATGAGCATTGTGAATAATGTCCATCCAATGACGTAACGCAAGCCAAATTGACATCATTTCCTTGATGTTTATGTGCTTGCACAGGAATTGCGGATCCCAAAGACCCTGGCATCTCGAATCCGTTGGGATCAATGATGCACCCCAACCTGTTTGACTGGCATCCGTCATAATGGTAAAACTCAGATCCGGCAACTGCAGCAGAACTCCCTGAGTTAACCACTGAATGTTTCCCAAGTCTGAATCTCTTGTTTCACTTGATCTGACAAGAGAACGTCTACGTCGAGCGAATGAATTTTCACACTCCAATTCTGAGTCAAGAAAATTTGGAGAGGACGCGTGCATAACGCCCCATCGGAATGAGATCCGCAGCGGCTCCGCACAGACCTATCAGTCTCATAAATTCTCTCGCTGTGACTTTGTCTGCGTGCAGACAATAGCGAACATAACAACTGACTAATTTCGCTCTGGTTAACGGCAGACGAACGAGATTGTTGTGCGTCTCGAAGCTCATTCCCAAATGTGTGAATGACTTGGACGGCACCAGATCCGACTTCTCCTCGTTTACTATAAAACCGAGACGTCGGAGCAATAGAAGTAGATTCTGAACATCGTTCTGAAGCGTTAACTCGTTGCCGTACCTCTGAAGAATGTCGTCCAGGTAGGCCGACGTTACCGCAGACGAATGAGCTCGGAAATAGATCATTACCGAGTTCATTACCCGAGTGAAAGCCCAGGGTGCAAGATTCAGTCCGAAGCACATCGCCCGGAATTGATACACCACACCTAGGACTGCGAAGCGTAAATACTTTCTGAATGTCGGATGTACCATGACGTGAAAGTATGCATCTTTGAGATCTATGCTTGTTGCATAATCGTTTACCCGAATACTCGCTCTGACCGACCGAATCGTCTCCATATAAAATTTCGGAGCGACGATCAGCTTGTTTATCCAGCTCAAATCTATGACTGGACGGAACGAGCCGTCTGGTTTCGGAACCAGAAACAGATGGCTGTAGAATCCCGGAGTCTCCTGGTTTTCTACGACCTCTACCGCGTTCTTCATTAAAAGAGACTGCACCTCTGATAATAGAGCGTCTCTTTTCTGCGGATTTGACGGAAGTTCGAGTTAATGGAGGCTTTCGTTTGAAGGATATCTTTAGACCTTCCGAAGTCACTACTCTCACCCAAGGGTCGTCCGTAATCGACACCCATTCTTGTGAAAAGCTCGACAACCTTCCGCCAACCGGTACGCGATAGAGGTTTAAGCCATCACCTCCTGGACCTGCGAGGCCTGCGGTAGGAGAAACCACGTCCTCCACGACCCGCGCCTCGTCCCGTCGACCCCGGGGCGTCCGACCGGTTGTCCCGGCCCGAAGGACGTCCCGAACGAGAGTCGCTACCCTGACGGTCTCTCGAATAAGACCAAGAGGACGCACCGGAACCTCTATAGGAACCTCTCTTGGGCGCATTAGACCCAGAAGTGCCTGTCTTATTCTTGTCTGCCGTATCCGACTTCTCAGAAGCAGATTTGAACAACAGAGAATCCGAAGCTTTCTTTGTAATTTTATCATAAATAGCAGAAAGCTTGCTGTCAAAGAGAAGTTCTCCGGAGACCGAAGCGACTCTAAGAGAGTTCTTCACCTTAGTATCCATGAGTGTGGATGTAGCTAGGGCTGCGTCACGTCTAACCAACTCCAGGTTTGCCACTGAAAGGGCGGAGTTACACGTGGAATAAGCTACTGCCCTTGAAAGAAGTCTTAAAGAGGATTGTATATCCTGAAATTCTTTCCCTTGAAGGCACAGTGATAACGCCTTAGTAAGGTGATCTGCGTAAGATAAGGCATCTAAATTGGCTCTGTTAGACGAAATAGCTGTTTCCACCACCGCGGTTGGAATAGAAGCCGATGACGTAATGATAGCTCTAAGTCTTCCGCCTCGTCATCCATACGCAGAGGAACTCTCGGAATACCCTTTACGCTTTATGTTGTTCCGAAAGGGATAGCTCCAAATCATCCGTATCCCTTTCACCATCCGGTCGGACCTCATGATGCTCCCGGTCGTCCGCCCCCGATGCTTCGGCGGAGCGTACCGACCCAGCGCCGTCGGATAATTCCCGATCCGACACCATTTCTGTCAGCTGCTGGGATGCTGCGATAAGCTGTGCTATCTGCACAAGAATGTCCGGCATCGAGACCTGCGGAGGCGCAGTCTTTGCTGCTTCGCTGAGGGCAGCTCCGCATCAGATGGCTCCCGCATACTTTTTCTATGCGAACGTCCGGAGTCCATCGGCCTCGTGTCCCTGGCTGCCGGATGGTGTGACCTGGTCGCCGAAGAATCCCTGATCGGCGAAGCTGGTAAGATATCGGCGGTCACGCAGCCAAGGTGCGGTCATGTGCGCTGACAAGAAGAAGAAGCCTGAGCAGTCTCCGCGGACTGCCTATACAACGGAGCGTCCCGAGCGACGGACGTATGCTCCGCTTGCGACACATTTTGTACCACAACATCTGGTCCCAGATGTTGTTGTACGAGAGAGGGGCCTCTCTCGCTCGCGGCCCGGCTGGACCTGGACAAGCTAGGAACCGGACTCAAAGGCTTCCTCCGATCTCGCTTACTATCCGCTGTCACTGGGTGTGCACATTGAATGTTTATAGTGCTCGCATCACCCAACATTTCCTCCTGGACCGCATCGGACGAACCCGGCTGCCGAACCATTCGGTGAATGGACGCTACACCGGGCGAGCTAGCGGACGACATTTGTTTAATCTCCATGAGCACTTTTGCCGCTAGCTCTGAATTCATTTGTGACGATGAAAGCGCACTTGCAGAAGATAACATGGAAACATCACCCTGTTCTTGTTCCTCTGAAATAGAAACTGAGAGAGTAGAGTGACCTTGCGGAGAAAGAGCCGGCATAGCCCTTTCTCCAGTAACAACATACCGTGACACAAGTTTCCAATGTTTGTCATCCCAATATTGACATATAGAACAGGGATTAGTGCGAGAACACTGACTACAATTAATACAATGATCATGAAAGTCAGAGGAAGATTTCTTCCCATTACAATTTGAACAATATCCTTTCATTGTGAAAAGTCAACAACAAGTCCTAGTTACTCGCACAAACCCCTGACACAAAGATACATAATAACATGATCCATTAATAATGAAAAAACAATTGCAAATCAAAATAATTTTGAAAAAATATTTTTTCAGCAAAGCCCAAGTTTCTGAAAAGTAACGTTGAGCCCTGATGGATCCGATGGCTGAGTGTGGTCAAAAATTTTAAATTTATATTAAATAATTAATGAGACACTTACGGATAATATAAATGTATCTTATAGTGAGATAAACTACACCAAAGGCAAACAGCCCCCCTCAAAAAAGGCTGTTGCCAATGTAAACAAACAGTGTAAAACACCAGAAAAACATGACTCCAGGCACTGAAAAAACTGGCCCGAAATCAGTCATCAAAATTACACTCTATCTGATGCAAGACAGAGACTCCCAGGGGAGAATCTGCAGAACATCAGATGGAAGATGCAGAACACAACGTTTATACACCCATGGGTGAAAACGTAACTATGGGGAAAATAACAGAAAACATTCTGTAACCAAGCAACTCTCCCAAGAGAATTTTAGAAATGAACTTTCTCAAAAATATGCCAAAAGCATGGGAGAATTGCAAGGGGGGACTTAGAAGGCCAGGGGAGAGGAAACACTGAATAAGCAGTGCAACATTTTAGCAAGAATGACAACAAGAGGCCCATGCCTCGAAAGTTAAAAAATTTATAGTAATTTATATATTTTTTATACTTACCAATGACCCAGACATAGCTGGTGCTAACTCTTAAAATATAGGGCCAAACACAAATTTTGCCCCCCAATCCCCAAAATTTGCATCTAAAACTAAAGAAAACATGTCCTGAAAGGCCCTCCACACTTCGCCCCTACTGCGCATGCGCAGTGTCAAGGACGTTCCGAAATTGGCGCCATTTATCATTCTAATAACCAGTGCCTGGTAAGCGCTATGTACTCAGCGGGGAGGCAAGAGTTCCCAACTCCTGGGAGGGCCATCCCCGTCTGGGTCATTGGTAAGTATAAAAAATATATAAATTACTATAAATTTTTTAACATTTTTATACTGTACCAATGACCCAGACATAGCTGAATAGTAAAAAGGCTGGAGGGCCAAGGACATAGAGCAAAATGGAATACGCTCAATAAAATAAAATAGAGTCATCCCCTGTAGGGAAAAGAAGTAATAGGCCTTATATGTATCTTTCTTATTTATGATAAATTAGAAAGATACAACACCTTCCAAAAATTGAGCTTCATACATCCATGTACTCTATTAATATCCAATAATCCTTATACTAATAATTTTTAAAGTAAGCCAATAATAAAGTAAGTCTAGAGAATAGAGACTCTTATACTCCTAAAAGTGTGTGAGAATTGCATAAACATGTCCGTTGACATATGCAATATTCAAAAGCTATACTTTAAAAACTAAGACTTGAATGAATTTTATAAACTTAAACTTCTCACTAACAACCATCCCAATAACAGCTCAGAATTACTAACTCCGGAGGAGGTATCCCCTTGTTTTCATAGTAAAAACAGGTGACCCAAGGGAACACCCTCCCCCCCCCCTTTTTCTTGCCCTGGGTCAAATAGCCCAGAGCGAAGAGGGCAGCCGAACGGAGACACTGCCGAAACAGACAGCCTACCTAGCTATAGTAGCAACTGTTAAGTGAATGACATTCTGAGCAGTAGATAATAGACCTAACAATAGAGGCCTCCAGAAATGGACTCGATATTTCTGAGATAAAATTCATGAATGGATGGCTGAGCGCAATGAGCAGCCTTCAAAAATCTATAATAGCACCACTATTAATGTAAGCCCAAGAAGTAGAAGAACTCTTACTTCATGAGCCGAAATCTTAAGCACAACTGCTAAGCCAATGATATACCATAAGCAGTACGCTAGTTAATAGAATCCATTAACAATAAAATGGAGCGTAACGTCCTTCTACTAGACATCAAAGACAGAAGAAGCTTACGCCCTTGTAATAAACAGATATCTGTTTATAAATACATAAACTGTACCCGGAAAGAGTAAAGGCCTATGCCCATACGAAGACAGAAGGACCTTAAAATAATAGGTTCCGGATAATAGGAGCCTAACTCTTATGCAACAATCCAACCTAAATAGTAACGGAAGTATTGATTCCGAAACTATGAAAGTGAAAATTATCCATCGATAGTGCATGAAACTCACTGACTCTACAGTAAAAGAGAAACCAACAGAATTACTGTCTAAAAGGTCAGAATTTGAAAACTACTGTTTCCAGAGGCTCAAATGATTACTTAGCTAAATAAGAACCGAAGTTAAAATCCGTATAGGAATTTAATCTAAAGATTCTAAGTCTATTTATCAAAAAGTTACTAACTGACTTAGATAAAGAGACAAAAGGCTCAATTGTAAACTATCGTAGAGTGCATAGGTATGAGGTAACATAAACCTATAACCTAAATAACAACAGGCTGCAGTAGATCTTGTGAAACAAGTATACTAAAAAATAGCAATGAGTAGTATGGAGGGATCAACCATATGAACATAATGATCCCTACACTACGACGGAAGAGCCTCCACTTTAGTCGCATAGAATAGTGAAGAAGAGGATCTCCTATAGTAAGAAATCGCGTCCAAAGCTCGTCCAGTACAGTGCTTACAATGCAATACGGACCACACAACGGAATACATGAAGGTTGCGACCTTGCTGGTTGTGATAAAGATGACACGATTTACCCAGTGAAAAAAGATCCTCACATAGAGGAAGATTTCACGTTAAGATCCACAGTAGACAAGAGAGTAAATTACTCATGATCTCTGTGAAGATAGAGATGCTATCAACAGAAATGTATTGTGGTTGTTTATCTTAGCAAAACCTGCTAAAACAACAGCGCCGGAGGATACGCGTATCCTATCATTCCGTCCTATAGATCAATAGAGCGTTAACAGTATTAGCTCAGAGATCTGGACAAGCCAACACATACGTCTGCAATTATTAGCAAGCTGTGTCATAAATAAAACATCATTGGGCGCTCCCATAGATAGCAAATCTGAATGAATACTTGTTTGTTGAGAGTCCATTCTGACAGCAACAAGCGACCCGTAAGAGAACGGGAGTGCGATAAAACAATCAGACGACCCAGAATATGACAGACCAAAACTGAACTTGGTGTACTATAACCAACAGACGGATTCTTTCCATTAAATTGAATAACGGAAACGAAAGAGTGCCTCCCTGGTTCCGGAGATACGCCACTACTGTCGAATTAAAGGACAGGAATTTGGGCATGCGTTTCTGAATAATGTTCATGCAATGACATAAAGCAAGCCTAAAAAACATTATTCCGCGGAAGTTAAACTGATAGCTAAAAGACTGCGGAACCCAAAGACCCTGGCACTTCGAATCCGTAGGGATCAGTATATATCCCAATCTGTTTGACTGGCAACCGTCATAACAGCCACACTCGGGTCCGGCAACTGCGGCGGCACTCTCTGAGTCAACCACCGAATGTTTGCCCCAGTCTGAATCTCTTGTAACACTAGATAGACAAGAGAATGTATAAATCAAGCAATTCATGGATTGCCGGAAAGTTGCCGTCGAAGAGAAGCTCCTCCGAGAACGAAGCGACTCTGAGAGAGTTCTTAACCTACTATCCACGCGTGGATGTAGCTAGGGCTGCATCACGTCTAACCAACTCCAATCAGCCACTGAAGGGCGGAGTTATACGTGAACAAACTACTGCCCTCAAAAGAAATTACATTGAGAATAATATCCCGTAAATCTTTTCTTGAAGACGTAATGATAACGCCTCAGAAAGGCGGATTACGTATAATAAAGCGTCTAAGTTAAGTCTACTATACATAATGTCGTTCCCAACATTGAAATTGGAAAAGACATAAACAGCGAAAAAGAATATATATGCAGTCTTTAATCACACCGTCTAGACGCGTATGAACTCTCGGTATGCCCTGCTCTGCCAAAATAAACTATATGTAAAAAGATAAAATGGCAGAAATGAGCCACGCGGACAAGAAACTAAACTATCATGCTTAGTAGCAGGCTTGTATATATATATAAATATATAGCGTCGAAAAATAAAACACATGTTGTAATGACAATATTGGACTGCGTCGGTAAGTCAGGGACAAAGTCCCTGTACCGATCGAAAAATCCGAGTCCAATGACGCTATAAGTCTCTTATCCAAGATCGCAGCAATGAAGTCCGAAAAATAATCACTGGAAGAAATGCCAGAAGATATGAAAGGCATCTTCCGATACTACTAAAGGGAAAACTCGAAATCTTTCGAATCCCTTTCGCCATCCTGTCGGACCCTATAAAGCGTTCGGTCGTCCGTAGCTTGATGCAACCGCGGACCGCACCGACCCAGCGCCGTCGGATAATTCCTGATTCGACCGAGAAACTGTCAATTGCTGGGATGCTGCGAAACAACTGTGCTAACTCGGATAGCACGTCCGTCACTGAGGCCTGAGGAGCAGCGGTCTTACGATGCATTGCCGCAGGAAGCTCCGAGATCGTTACCCCGTGCATACTTCCAATATGCGAGCGAACGGAGTGTATAGGCCTCGTGTCCCTTGGCTACCGGATGGCACGACCTATTCGCTGTGGAATCACTGAATACCGAAACTGATCGGATACTCGAGGTCACGTAGCCAATGTGCGGTCGTGTGCCCTGCTGTGAGGATGAGGAAGCATTAAAGACAGTCTCTCGGACTGTCAATATAACGGAGCGTCCCGAGCAACGGACATATGCTCCGAATGTAAAATATCTGAACCACAACATGCGGTCCCCTATGTTGTTGGCTTCCTCCGATCTGTCCTCAATCTGCCGTCACTGGGTGAGTACTAAAGTAATTAAAGTGCTTGCATCACCCAAATCTCCTTCCTAGACCACAACGGACGAACCCGGCAGCCGAACCATTCGATGAATGTACGCTACACCGGGTGAGCTAGCGAATGTCACTCCGTAAGCGATAAGACATATTCCATGAGCACTTATTGCCGCTAACTCTTCATTAACTATGACGACAGAGGCACACTTTTGAAAGACATCTCCATAATTCTTCGAACAAGAAACCAGAAATGCTTGGATAGCAAGCATAAAATAATAATATATATAGCGTCGTTCAATAATTCGAAAGTTTGTGTGACATTATTGGACTATGTCGGAACTGAGGGACGATGTCCCTGAACCGAACCAAAAATTTCTAAGTCCACCGACGCTATCGGTTTCTTATCCGGCATCGCAGCATATGTTGTTCCGAAAGGGAAAGCTTGAAATCCTCCGAATCCCTTTCGGTATCCCGTCGGACCGGATGAAACATTCGGACGTCCGTACCCGCTTCCGCGGAGCGTCCCGACCCAGCATCGTCGGATAAAATATATGCGACAGATTCAGTTGATGCTGGGATGCTGCGATAAACTGTGCTATTAAGGAAAGCACGTCCGTTCCCGAGGCCTGTGCAGTAGCGGACTTACGATGCATTGCCGCTGGAAGCTCCGTGTACGTTGACTCCCGCACACTTCCTATGCGAACGTCCGGAGTCTGCAGGCCTCGAGTCCCCGGCTACCGACCCAGCGCTGTCGGATAATTCTCGATCCGACACCGTTTCTGTCGGCTGCTGGGATGCTGCGATAAGCTGTGCTATGTGCACAAGAATGTCCGGCGTCGAGACCTGCGGAGGCGCAGTCTATCGCTGCTTCGCCGAGGGTAGCTCCGCATGAGATGGCTCCCGCATACTTCCTATGCGAACGTCCGGAGTCCATCGGTCTCGAATCCCTGGCTGCCGGATGGTGTGACCTGGTCGCCGAAGAATCCTTGATCGGCGAAGCTGGTAATATATCGGCGGTCATGCAGCCAAGGTGCGGTCGTGTGCGCTGACGAGAAGAGGAAGCCTTAGCAGTCTCAGCGGACTGCCTATACAATGGAGCGTCCCGAGCGACGGACGTATGCTCCGCTAGCGACACATTTGTACCACAACATCTGGGGCCAGATGTTGTTGAACGAGAGAGGGGCCTCTCTCGCTTGCCGTCCGGATGGACCGGAACGAGCTATGAACCGGACTAAAAGGCTTCCTCTGTTCTCCCTCCGATCCGCCGTCACTGGGTGTGCATTAAGTTAATTTTATAGTGCTCGCATCACCCCAAAATTCCTTCTAGACCGCAACGGACGAACCCGGCTGCCGAACCATTCGGTGAATGGACGCTACACCGGGCGAGCTAGCGGACGTCAAAGGCCGTCGAACCTACTAGGGTCCTCTTAGGCAATTGGCGTATTACATGAGCACTTTTCCGCTAGCCCTTCATTAATTGTGACGGCGGAGGCACACTGTTGGAAGACATCACAGATACATCACCCTAATCTTGATCGTCTGAAATAGAAATTGATAAAGTAGAGTGACCCTGCGGGGAAAGGACCGGAGTGTCCAAATCCCCAACAACATACCGTGACATACGCTTCCCATATTGTCATCGAAATCATACGATACAGAACAGGAGTTAATGCGAGTACACTGACCACATATAGAATGATAATAAGGTCAGAGGAAGACTTCCTCTTAAAACAATTGATCAATATCCTTTCAATGTGAAAAGAAAACAAGTCCTGGTACTCGCACTAACCCCTGGCAAAATACATAATAATAATATGATCCATTAATATAGAAAAAATAATTGAAATCAAAATATTTTGAAAAAATATTTTTTCAGAACAGCCCAAGTTTCTGAAAAGTAACGTTGAGCCCCAATGGATCCCAAGCCTAAGTGTGGAAAAAAATTTTAAAAATATTTTAAACAATTTATTCAACACTTACGAACAATAATAATGTATCTAGTTATGATTAAAATAACATAAAGATATTATTATTTAGAAATCCCCCCCCTCACACAGAGGGCTGTTGTAAATGTAAACAATGAGTGTAAAAACACTAAAATAAGACTCCAGGCACCCAGGCCCGAAATCAGTTACCAAAAATACACCATCTGATGCAAAACAGAGACTTCCAGGGAAGAAACTGCAGAACATCAGATGGTAGATGCAGAACACAACGCCTAACCACCCGTAGATGAAGACGTAAACATGGGGAAAGAACAGAATTCATTCTGTTATTCAGCTAAAACTCCCAAGAAATTTTAGTAAGAATAATTACATAAACTATGCCAAAAGCATGGGAGAATAGCAAGGGGGAACTTAAAGGACAGGGAGAGAGGAAAAACACTTGAAAAAACAGTGTAACTAAATAATCAGAATGACAACAAAATGGCTGCTGCCTTGAAAATAGGTAACTTAACATAATTTCATTAAAAAATTTTAAGTTACAGCCCTGATAATATTCTGTCACACATTCTTTTCCTCTCCTCCTTTTCTATCCTCCTTAGAATCACCATTTCACTAATATTTATGTGTCTGGCATCATTTAAACTGAGATTTAAAAGCACAAAGATCAGTCAGATGTTAACTGATGAAGGGCCAAACTTAGAATGATAAATGGCGCCAATTTCGGAACGTCCTTGACACTGCGCATGCGCAGTAGGGGCGAAGTGTGGAGGGCCTTTCAGGACATGTTTTCTTTAGTTTTAGATGCAAATTTTGGGGATTGGGGGGCAAAATTTGTGTTTGGCCCTATATTTTAAGAGTTAGCACCAGCTATGTCTGGGTCATTGGTACAGTATAAAAATATAGGCAACTTAACATAATTTCATAAAAAATTTTAAGTACAGCCCTGATTATTTTTTGTCACTCCTTTTTCCTCTCCTCCTTCTATATCCTCCTTAGAATCACCATTTCTCCAAAAATTACGTGTCTGGCATCCTTTAAACTGAGATTTACAAGCACAAAGATCAGTGAGATGTTGACTGATGAAGGGCCAAACAGAGAATGATAATTGGCGCCAATTTCGGGACGTCCTTGACACTGCGCATGCGCAGTGGGGGCGTAGTATGGAGGTCCTATAGGACATGATTTCTTTTGGTTTTGGATGCAAATTTTGGGGATTGGGGGGCAAAATTTGTGTTTGGCCCTGGTTTTGTTAGAGTTAGCACCAGCTAAGTCAGGGTCATTGGTACAGTATAAAAATATACTGTTTTTCAACACTGCTGAAGATCAAATTATACAAAAGTTAAAAAATTTATAGTAATTTATATATTTTTTATACTTACCAATGACCCAGACTTAGCTGGTGCTAACTCCAACAAAACCAGGGCCAAACACAAATTTTGCCCCCCAATCCCCAAAATTTGCATCCAAAACAAAAAGAAATCATGTCCTAAAGGACCTCCATAGTACGCCTCTACTGCGCATGCGCAGTGACGCAGTCGTCCCGAAATTGGCGCCAATTATCATTCTTACTGGCAGTGCCTGGTCAGCGCTATGTACTCAGCGGGGAGGCAAGAGTTCCCAACTCCAGGGAGGGCCATCCCCGTCTGGGTCATTGGTAAGTATAAAAAATATATAAATTACTATAAATTTTTTAACATTTTTATACTGTACCAATGACCCAGACTTAGCTGAATAGTAAACAGGCTGGAGGGCCTAGGACATAAAGGAAAATCCAATAAGCTCAACTATATAGTAAAGAGGTAACCCCTTAAGGAGAAAAGGAGTATTAGGCTTTACATGTATCTTTCTTACTTAATATTAAAATCAGAAAGATACACTACCCTTAATAATTGAGCACAATAACATTCATGTTCTCTATTAACATCCAGTATAACCCTTATACTAATTATTTTTAAAGCAAGCCAATAAATAAAGTAGTCCAGAGAATTGAGACTCTTTATAATCATTTAAAAGTGTCCGAGTATTGTATATTAAAGCCCGTTTGACACTTGACATATACAAATGCTTCACACCGAGCTACACTTTAAAAATAAGACATGAATGAATTTAAACATTAATATTACACTTTAAAACCATCCCGGAAGCGACTCAGAAATACTGACTTGGAGGAGGCATTCCCTTGCTTTTCACTATAAAGCAGGTGACCTAAGGGAACACCCCCCCCCCCCCCCCCCCTTCCCCTTGCCCTGGGTCAAATAGCCCAGAGCGAAGAGGGCAGCCGGACGGAGTCACTGCCGGAACAGAAAGCCTGCATAACTATAGTTGCAACTGTTTAGTGGACGACATTCTGAGCAACAGATAACGGACCTAAACAATGCAGGTCTCCAGAAATGGACTCAATATTTCTGAGATAAAAATTTGTGAATGTGGATGGCTGAGACCAATAAGCAGCCTTCATTAAATCTGTAATAGCAACACTATTAGCATAAGCCCAGGAAGTAGAAAGAGCTCTTACTTCATGAGCAGAAATCTTAAGCACAGACTGCTGAGAAGAAGATAAATCTTCATAAGCAGTACGGATAGTTAACTGAATCCATCTAGCAATAGAATGGACTGAAATGTCCTTTCTATTAGGCATCAAAGACAGAAAGAAACGTTTTCGTCCCTTTCTGATAAACTGAGATCTCTGTTTATAGATACGTAGTGCTCTAACAGGACAGAGTAAAGGCCTACGCCCGTCTGAAGACGGAAGAGCCTTAATAACAATAGGTTCCGGATATTTATTAGGAGCCTGATTCTTAGCTAAAAAACCCACATTAGTAGTGAAGGTGATAGTGTTCCCAACACTACGATAATGAGAATCATCCACCGATAGTGCATGAAGCTCACTGACTCTTCTGGCAGAAGAGAAAGCTAAGAGAAAAGCTGTCTTATAAGATAAGAATTTGAAATCTACTGTCCCAAGAGGTTCAAATGGCTTTTCCTTCAATTTAAGGAGAACCCAAGCTAAATTCCACTTAGGAATTAATCTAAGAGTTCTGGGTCTATTTATCGAAAAGTTTCTAACCAACTTCGATAAAGAGACATTAGATCCAATTTGTAAACTATCATGATGTGCATAGGTATCAGATAACATAGATCTATAACCCTTTATAGTAACAGGCTGCAGTTTGATTTCGTCAAACAAGTATACTAGAAAGTTTGCAATGTCTGGTATAGAGGGATCAAATATATCTACAGAATGATCCCTACACCAACGACGAAAAACCTTCCACTTAGCCACATAGTTTAGCGAAGAGGAGGTCCTCCTACAGTTAGAAATCGCGTCCACTGCTCGTCCTGTAAAGTGCTTGCCATGCAAGAAGGACCGCACAACGGAAAAACGTGAAGGTTGAGACCTTGCGGGTTGTGATGGAGTTGGCGCGATTTCCCCTGCGAAAGAAGATCCTCTCGTGGAGGAAGCTTCCGCGGTAGGTCCCACAACAGACACCTGAGTAGATTTATCCACGGTCTCTGTGGCGACAGAGATGCTACCAACAGAATCTTGCAATGAGATTGTTTTATCTTTAGCAATACTTGTTGAATTAACGGCGCTGGAGGATACGCATATCCTATCATTCCGTCCCAAGGGATCGACAGAGCGTCTACTGCAAATGCTCTTGGATCCGGACACGGAGACACATACGTCTGCAACTGATTGTTGAGATGTGTCGCAAATAAGTCTATCATTGGCCGTTCCCATTGGTAGCAAATCTGATTGAATACTTGTTTGTTGAGAGTCCACTCCGACGGCAACAAGCGACCCTTTCGTGAAAGGGAGTCTGCTAGCACATTCAGACGACCCGGTATGTGACGGACCGAAAGAAGAACGTGATGTTCTAACGCAAACAGAAGGATTCTTTCCGTTAGATTGAACAACGGAACTGAATGAGTGCCTCCCTGATTCTGTATATACGCCACTACTGTCGTATTGTCGGATAGGATTTGGACATGAGCATCGTGAATAATGTCCATCCAGTGACGTAACGCAAGCCAAATTGACATCATTTCCTTGATGTTTATGTGCTTGCACAGGAATTGCGGATCCCAAAGACCCTGGCATCTCGAATCCGTTGGGATTAATGATGCACCCCAACCTGTTTGACTGGCATCCGTCATAACGGTAAAACTCGGATCCGGCAACTGCAGCGGAACTCCTTGAGTTAACCACTGAATGTTTGCCCAAGTCTGAATCTCTTGTTTCACTTGATCTGACAAGAGAACGTCTACATCGAGCGAATGAATTTTCACACTCCAATTCTGAGTCAGGAAAATTTGAAGAGGACGTGTGCGTAGCCGCCCCATTGGAATGAGATCCGCAGCGGCTCCGCACAGACCTATCAGTCTCATAAATTCCCTCGCCGTGACTTTGTCTGCATGCAGACAATAGCGAGCGTAACAACTGACTAATTTCGCTCTGGTTAACGGCAGACGAACGAGATTGTTGTGCGTCTCGAAGCTCATTCCCAGATGAGTGAATGACTTGGACGGCACCAGATCCGACTTCTCCTCGTTTACTATAAAACCGAGACGTCGGAGCAATAGAAGAAGATTCTGAACATCGTTCTGAAGCGTTAACTCGTTGCCGTACCTCTGAAGAATGTCGTCCAGGTAGGCCGACGTTACCGCAGACGAATGAGCTCGGAAGTAGATCATTGCCGAGTTCATTACCCGAGTGAAAGCCCAGGGTGCTAGATTCAATCCGAAGCACATGGCCCGGAACTGATACACCACTCCTAGGACTGCGAAGCGTAGATACTTTCGGAATGTCGGATGTACCATGACGTGAAAGTACGCATCTTTGAGATCTATGCTCGTTGCATAATCGTTCACCCGAATACTCGCTCTGACCGATCGAATCGTCTCCATATAAAACTTCGGAGCGACGATCAGCTTGTTTATCCAGCTCAAATCTATGACTGGACGGAACGAGCCGTCTGGTTTCGGAACCAGAAACAGATGGCTGTAGAATCCCAGAGATTCCTGGTTTTCTACGACCTCTACCGCGTTCTTCATTAAAAGAGACTGCACCTCTGATAACAGAGCGTCTCTTTTCTGTGGATTTGACGGAAGATGAGTCCACTTTGGACTTCGAGTTAATGGAGGCTTTCGTTTGAAGGATATCTTTAGACCTTCCGAAGTCACTCCTCTCACCCAAGGGTCGTCCGTAATCGACGCCCACTCTTGTGAAAAACTCGACAACCTTCCGCCAACCGGAACGCGATAGAGGTTTAAGCCATCACCTCCTGGACCTGCGAGGCCTGCGGTAGAAGAAACCACGTCTTCCACGACCCGCACCTCGCCTCGTCGACCTCGGGGCGTCCGACCGATTGTCCCGGCCTGAAGGACGTCCCGAACGAGAGTCGCTATCCTGACGGTCTCTCGAATAAGACCAAGAGGACGCACCGGAACCTCTATAGGAACCTCTCTTGGGCGCATTAGACCCAGAAGTGCCTGTCTTATTCGTGTCTGCTGTATCCGACTTTTTAGGAGCCGATCTGAACAACAGAGAATCATTAGCTTTCTTTTTAATTTTATCATAAATAGCGGAAAGCTTGCCGTCAAAGAGAAGTTCTCCTGAGACCGAAGCGACTCTAAGAGAGTTCTTCACCTAAGAATCCACTAGTGTGGATGTAGCTAGGGCTGCGTCACGTCTAACCAACTCCAGATTTGCCACTGAAAGGGCGGAGTTACACGTGGAATAAGCTACTGCCCTTGAAAGAAGTCTTAAAGAGGATTGTATATCCTGAAACTCTTCCCCTTGAAGGCGCAGTGATAATGCCTTAGTAAGGTGATCTGCGTAAGATAAGGCATCTAAATTGGCTCTGTTAGACGCAATAGCTGTTTCCAACACCGCGGTTGGAATAGAAGCTGACGACGGTAATGATAGCTCTAAGTCTTCCGCCTCGTCGTCCATACGCAGAGGAACTCTCGGTATACCCTGTCCTGCCGTATCGAATTTATTCCTTGCATTAATGAAAGGCAGGTTAAGAGTATTAGCGGACAAGAAACCTGCTTTCCCCGTCCTGGAAGCAAGTTTAAATATAGCGTCGTTCAATAATTCAAATGTTCTTGCAACATTATTGGACTGCGACGGAAACTCGGGAGCGATGTCCCTGAACCGCTCAAAAAATTCAGAGTCCAATGACGCTATAATTCTCTTGTCCGGAAGCGCAGCAGTCTGGCCCGATGGAACAACTTGAGGGAGAAAGTGCCGGATGAAGTCCACGGCAGCTTTATGTTGTTCCGAAAGGGATAGCTCCAATTCATCCGTATCCCTTTCACCATCCGGTCGGACCTCCCGATGTTTCCGGTCGTCCGCCCCCGATGCTTCGGCGGAGCGTACCGACCCAGCGCCGTCGGATAATTCTCGATCCGACACCGTTTCTGTCGGCTGCTGGGATGCTGCGATAAGCTGTGCTATCTGCACAAGAATGTCCGACGTCGAGACCTGCGGAGGCGCAGTCTTTCGCTGCTTCGCCGAGGGCAGCTCCGCATCAGATGGCTCCCGCATACTTTTCCTATGTGAACGTCCGGAGTCCATCGGTCTCGAATCCCTGGCTGCCGGATGGTGTGACTTGGTCGCCGAAGAATCCTTCATCGGCGAAGCTGGTAAAATATCGGCGGTCACGCAGCCAAGGTGCGGTCGTGTGCGCTGACGAGAAGAGGAAGCCTTAACAGTCTCTGCGAACTGCTTATACAACGGAGCGTCCCGAGCGACGGACGTATGCTCCGCTAAAGACACATTTTGTACCACAACATCTGGTCCCAGATGTTGTTGTATGAGAGAGGGACCTCTCTCGCTCGCGGCCCGGCTGGACCTGGACGAGCTAGGAACCGGACTAAAAGGCTTCCTCCGTTCTCGCTTACTATCCGCCGTCACTGGGTGTGCATCTATTATGTTTATAGTGCTCGCATCACCCAAAATTTCCTCTTGGACCGCATCGGACGAACCCGGCTGCCGAACCATTCGGTGAATGGACGCTACACCGGGCGAGCTAGCGGACGACATTTGTCTAATCTCCATGAGCACTTTTGCCGCTAGCTCTGAATTCATTTGTGACGACGGACGCACACTTGAAGAAGATAACATGGAAACATCACCCTGTTCTGGTTCCTCTGAAATAGAAACTGAGAGAGTAGAGTGACCTTGTGGAGAAAGAGCCGGCATCGCTCTTTCTCCAGAAACAACATATCGTGACACACGTTTCCAATGTTTCTCATCCCAATGTTCACATATAGGACAGGGATTAATGCGAGAACACTGACTACAATTAATACAATGATCATGAAAGTCAGAGGAAGATTTCTTCCTATTACAATTTGAACAATGTCCCTTCATTGTGAAAGAACAACAATAAGTCCTAGTTACTCGCAAAAACCCCTGACACAAAGATACATAATAACATGATCCATTAATAAATGAAAAAACAATTGCACAACAAAATAATTTTGAAAAAATATTTTTTCAGAGAAGCCCAAGTTGCTGAAAAGTAACGTTGAGCCCCGATGGATCCGATGGCAAAGTGTAGTCAAAAATTTTAAATTTATATAAAATAATTAATGAGACACTTTCGGATAATATAAATGTATCTTATAATGAGATAAACTACCACAAAGGCAACCAGCCCCCCTCAAAAAAGGCTGTTGCCAATGAAAACAAACAGTGTAAACACACTAGAAAACATGACTCCAGGCACTGAAAAAACTGGCCCGGAATCAGTCATCAATTACACTCTATCTGATGCAAAACAGAGACTCCCAGGGGAGAATCTGTAGAACATCAGATGGAAGATGCAGAACACAAACGTTATACACCCATGGGTGAAAACGTAACTATGGGGAAAATAACAGAAAACATTCTGTAACCAAGCAACTCTCCCAGGAAATTTTAGAAATGAAACTTCTCAAAAATATGCCAAAAGCATGGGAGAATTGCCAGGGGGAACTTTAGAAGGCTAGGGGAGAGGAAACACTGAATAAGCAGTGCAACAATTAGCAAGAATGACAACAAGAGGCCCATGCCTCGAAAATAGGCAACTTAACATAATTTCATCAAAAAATTTTAAGTACAGCCCTGATTATTTTTTGCCACTTCTTTTTCCTCTCCTCCTTCTATCCTCCTTAGAATCACATTTTCTCCAAAAATTACGTGTCTGGCATCCTTTAAACTGAGATTTACAAGCACAAAGATCAGTGAGATGTTGACTGATGAAGGGCCAAACAGAGAATGATAATTGGCGCCAATTTCGGGACGACTGCGTCACTGCGCATGCGCAGTAGAGGCGTACTATGGAGGTCCTTTAGGACATGATTTCTTTTTGTTTTGGATGCAAATTTTGGGGATTGGGGGGCAAAATTTGTGTTTGGCCCTGGTTTTGTTGGAGTTAGCACCAGCTAAGTCTGGGTCATTGGTACAGTATAAAAATATAACAATTTTTCAAGTACTTTTCATTTTTCTTGGAACTTCCTCACCAAAATATGCTAAAAGATCTCTGAACCAAAATTTCACAAAATATTTAATTCAGAAGTTTTCAAAAGAACTAAACACCTGAGACACACTGTAAAGTGCTAAACAAACCAAAAAACAAAAACCAGTCAATGTCTGATCTTAGTTAAGAATGGCAGTAACAAAATGGCATGAAAGAAATATAATATAATGGAGGCTTTCAGGAATATTAACCCCCTGCACACTGATGTCGAAATATCTAAAGTTCAAGGTGCAAATTTTTCCCATAATGCAACTAGAAATTTAAACAATTCAATCTTGTTTGTCAGAGCTCATTGAGCTCTGTCAAACAAGACTGAATTGGTTAAATTCCCAGTTGCATTATGGGAAAAATGACTACTTGAAAGAGTGAAGGGAGTTAAGATTTATTTATTTATTCATTAGGGTTTAACAACACTTTTGACACCCAGGGTTACCTTGTGTCCAACGGGTTTAGGAAGCCAGAGTACTCAGAGGGAACCTCTGGGCAATGGCAAGCAACTGTCAGCCTCTCCAACATACTGACTCCATACAAGCAAGGTTAGTATTGGTTGAAGAGAAGTGGTCCATTGACATGCAGTCAGGCCAGAAAATAAGCAGTCTGACATTTGCAGAATGAGGTCCACAGAGGATGAATTTGATGATGCTATCCCATACAGTGGGCCAATTTATCCTCTAGGTACCTCCCCTCCCCAAGCATTGGTTACTGGGTCCTATTTTACAGCTCAAGTTTAGCCAATCATTTATACCCATGTTGCCTATTTTAGAGGACTTCCACCCCCAAGCATTGGTTACTGGGCCCTATTTTACCAGTAAAACCATGTTCAACAAGTACTGCCTCACTTCCTAGGGTTCCAACAAGGGGGGTGGGGGTGGGGGGGGGTGGGGAATAGGCCTATTTAATTACTAAGATTCTACACTACTTACATCTCTTTCTTTAACTTCTTTGATTGCAGTGCATCTACAAGCTTCTGCTCTTGTCTATCTCTGGCTGTTTGAAGTTTCTCGTTGATATGGGAGACATCATTATAATGTTGCTGAATTATCTGATCGGTCCATACAGGTAGTGAATGACTATTTGTAATTTTCTTCTCTAATTGATCCTGAAAAAAATATTTACAATTCAATTACTGGTATTTAGTTTAAATAATATTTCTTTCAGCATACATAAGTATTATCAACGTAATGCTTATGTACCAAATGTATAAAAAATGTCAGTTAAGCTCTTGTTTATTAAGGCCCTATCTCGAAGAGTCAGAGATGTGTCGAGCCTTAGGAATAAGAGGGAGTCTCTAATATAACATTTGGTACATAAATATAATGATAGATTTATCTTGCAATTCTCAACAGTAATAACTTGATTAACCCTTTACCTAACAAATGGCCCGCATACGTCTGCGTAATTTGCAAATTGAGCAGTTGAAGTGATGCCTCACTGGAATCAGCTCATCAAGCTTGTTCCAATGAGGCATCACATGATAGGGTTTTTTAAAAAAAATTGGAGAAATTAAAAAAAATAGTAATTAAAATAAAATTTTTTGATATTCTCTATGTTGGGTAAAGGGTTAAAGCTTTACCTATGAATGGGTCACATCCACTCACTTAATTTACTAATTGAGCAGTTGAAAAAAACATTGTGTTTCCAACAAAACCATATAATGTGACTCCTCATTGGAACACTGATATGGTTTTGTTGAAATTTTTTGAAAAATTTGATAAAATAATATTTAAAATAATAAATTTTGATATTGTTTGCATTGGGTAAAGGGTTGTTTATATTTATTTATTTATTGGTGTTTTAGGTCACTTACTACGCAAAATGGCTAATCGTGACTGTGACAGTTTTTATAGGGGAAGGAAGCTGGCGTACCTCGAGAGAACCACTGATCATCGACGAGCAACTATCAGCTCATCAACATTCTATCTCTGTTCAAGCTCTGTCAAGCAGGGTTACAGCGGTTGTAGACATGTGCACCATCAGTACGCCTTAGTACATGACATCATCGTGCCACCCATGTAGGCAACAGGGATCAAGTGCCTTGCCTAAGGACACAATGCAGGTCATCCCAGATGGGGATCGAACTCGGAACCTCTAGCATAGAAGTACAACAGTCTACCACTGAGGCTCTGTGCTCCCGGGTAAAAGGTTAATTGTGGAACACCAAACAAATGAGAGAGAAGCTCATAACACTTTCCAATCCAGAGAAAGTAAATGGCAAAATCAGTAACAAGCTCACCCTCTCTTCCCCCCTCCTCATGTTTTGTGATAAAATTTTGTTCACACAAAACAAAGAAGTAAAGAACAACAACTTATATATAACCTGGAAAATGAATTGCAAGATTACTATTTATCTCACAAGCGGGGCGTTTTTGCACTGTTATGCAATTAATGTTTAATGTATCTGGGCCCTTGTACCGAATTCGTATCAAGTGTCCCTGATACAAGTGCGTGATTCTGCTGTTGCCAAAACAACAGCATTAATATTATTTTTCAATCGCTTCGCGTTTTCCTTTCAGAGAAAACAATATTAGGTGAGGCTTAGCCTCACCTAATATTGTTTTCTCTGAGCTGTATATGACACTGTATCTGCCAACTCCAACGCCCTGTAACGTATTTATTATGCATTGCATGCTAAAATGTCACTGGGGAAGTAGTTAAATTATGCACACTTTTCTGCATTTTGGGTTGGTTTGTAGCCTATTATTGGGATTTACCTGAACACTCAAGTCGAGGCTTCTCTCTTGACGTTAAAGGATTAGCTTTTGCCATGAAATGTGGAATACTCCACCACAATAAACGATGAACGGCATATTTTAAAATATAATAAACCTTTACAACAAGAGGGATATTTAATTCACCAGTAATTATTGGAAAAGTAACAACCAAATTCACGTTGATGAAACACACAGTTGTTCCACTTCGCAAGACAGTATTCAGTGAAGTGAATCCCAGTGACGTAATTTTCTCTGAAGTGTAACGTCATTACTGACCTCAATATGGAGATCAATGAACGCTATTCTATTTTTTAATTTGCGTCTTTCCATCGATAAGGTAAATGAAAAAGTTCCTCTTAAAATAGTTTTATAACACATTTTGTGGTCAATATTGTGAGATAAATTTATCATCACCACAATGTGTGTCTCCGGGAATTCTGATCAAGTCTTGTTGTAGGCACAAAAATACATTTCGACTCGCCCTAACAAGCTCGTCGAAATACTATTCTGTTCCTACAACTCGACATGATTTGAATTACCGGAGACACACACTGTGGTGATAATCTGTAAAGAACATAATATGCCACCTGCCGTGCTGGCTTTTGGTCACCTGTTCCAGACAGTACATATCTTATATCAGGGATTCTTTTGGGCATCTACAGGGGTCATTTATGGGAACCTTTCCCAATGACATTTTGGGCATGATTTATCCCAATTCTTAACCCCAGATTTCCCAATCACAGTTCCCACTAACAAAAATCGCGACATCGACGCCACAGCTGCGACGGGTGGTGCAATCTCACAAAATTCTAAGTTCATCAAGGACCATAACTCCAAGAAAAATATTTGGAACAACACATGCATTGAACAGTGGCTAGACATCAATAAGATACACTTACATGCCAAATATAAAGTCATTCCATCAAGTATTTCAAAAGTTATTGAGTTTTGAAACTCGTTGGTCACAGACAGACTGACAGATCGACTGACAAAATTCTAAGTTCATCAAGGGCCATAACTGCAAGAAAAATATCTGGAACAACACATGCATTGAACAGTGGCTAGACATCAATAAGATACACTTACATGACAAATATAAAGTCATTCCATCAAGCATTTCAAAAGTTATTAAGTTTTGAAACTTGTTGGTCACAGACAGACCGACTGACAGACCGACATTGCCACTTATAGCTAGTCGCAGCTAAAAATTTAATGCACAATTGTTGCCCTGAACTGGGTAGTCACAAGGCCTCAGAAAACCACTGGTTTTCTGAGGCCTTGTGACCACCCAGTTCAGGACACCAGCTGTATATTAAATTTATATTGCTTGCGTAATGAAGTCTCTTCATTCAAAGGCAATGGCAAATTCCTCTTTAATAGTATAAGAACAGGGGCGTGGTGGCATCGCGGTAATCGGTTCTCATCAGATCACCGAAGTTAAGCTACATCGAGTACGGTTAGTAGTTGGATGGGTGACCATTTCAGCGACTGATTCGTGCTCCTGCGTTGTGTCCTTGGGCAAGGCACTTAACCCTGATTGCCTACATGGGGGCACGATGACACTGTGTACTAAGGCATACTGCACGTTGATGGTGCGCATGTCTTGAACCAATCTAACCCTGCCTGTTCCAGGGTGCAGAGTTGAGAGTTACGATGTTGGAGAGCTGGCAGCTGCTCAGCATTGCTTGGTGGTGCTCTCTAGGTACTCCGGCTTCCTCCACCCATGGAAACTGTCACCGACATGATATGACCCTGGCTGTTAATGTGTCGTTAAACCCTAATAAAAATAACTAAAAAAAAAAACTAGAGATACTGTGAGCAAGCTCACAAAGTGATACCTGCCGTGCCTGTCAGAACGGAATTATACTGCTTAATGCACATCTTCATATGGAGTTCTTACATTGTGTAAAGTTTCATGAAAATTCTTCAAACGGTTTAGGAGGAGTTGCGCTTATAAGGATGGACAGATGGACAGGGTTATAAAAATAGTATAAGAACAGTTTTATAGAGTTCAGAGACTGCGTTAACATGATTCCAAATGACTATTTGTTATAAAACTTACTTATAGTACACATGTAGTTGCTTTGATATTGGTCTTAATATTCACTGCTAAATTCAAATGTAAAATTTTTAGTCTCTGTAGGTTTTTCCCCTCCAAAACAAATTCTCAATTGGAGCCCACATGACGCAAATTTTCCCAATGGCAGTGTCGCAGAGGGTAGAAGAATCCCTGTATGTAATTGTCTTGTCTGTAGCCTTCTTTAGTTATGATAAGTTAAAAGGATTTTAACTGTCCCAAGAGGAAGAAAATCTCTACCATCATGAGCTCTTATAGGTCATGAAAAGAGAGACTCAGAAAATCAGTTTGATGATATAAGGTCTATTGATACACAAATACATGATCACAGCCACCCCCAACCCCCCCCCCCACCCCCCTCACCCCCACCCCATCAAATTTTGTAGCAGAATGCAAAGTAACAATAACACAGTATGTTTGTGTTACAGTTATCCCTTTACCCAACGAATCGGTCACATATGCCCATGTAATATGCAAATTCAACAGCTGAAAAAATATTATTTTTCACAAAATTTCAACAAAACCATATTACCATATAAAACCATATCTTTGGAATGAGCTCATCAAACTCGTTACATTGAGGGGCCACATGATATGGTTTTGTTGCTGCACACCAAATATCAAAACATTCCGACTGCTGGATCTGAAGATTTTTAAAGAAAATTTCTCATTTTGAACTAAGTTACAATTCGAGTTCCCACAGTGAGCCCAAATATGGACCTAGGGACATGGCTTAAACAAACTTCAATCTCCCCCCCTCCTACAAATATTTCCGAGAGCAAATTTTTCCTATAATGTACCTAGGAATTTAACCAATTCAGTCTTGTTTGACAGAGCCCAATGAGCTCTGTCAAATGAGACTGAATTGGTTAAATTATGAAGTGCATTATGGGAAATATTTGTAACTTGAAATTTTGATATTTAGACATCAGAGTGCAGAGGGTTAAAAAAGACAGCCTTCAAAATTGGATTCCAGGTAAAAAAAATTACCCCTAGTAGACCCCTTTGAAGACCTATACCGGCTAGAAAAATTTAGGTCATAACTTTTGGTGCGCCTCTAAACCTCACTCTATACTTTTTTAAACCTCAGCATTAGATTACTGATAAAAACGTACCCTTAATAGACCTCTTTGAAGACATCTGTCAGTAAAAAAAATTTTGGTCATAACTTTTGGTGCCCCCCTACACCCCCCACCCCACCCCACACACTTTTTTAAACCTGACGATGATCTCCACCATAAAAAAGTACTCCTAGAAGACCCATTTTGGACACTCTGGGTGGCCCCATATTCATTTCTATAGCGGACAGACAGACTGACATACATACATACATACAGACAATCTAAAATGTAGTACAGATTAGTACAAAAGTTGCACTCTATGTATCACATTAATCCAAACTTGAACCTTAAAGATATACGACCGATGTAACACAAGGAGTTTTTTAACCCTTTACCCAACGAATCGGCCGCATCCGCCCATGCAATATGCAAACTGAGCAGTTGAAAAAGTTAAAAAAATTTATAGTAATTTATATATTTTTTATACTTACCAATGACCCAGACTTAGCTGGTGCTAACTCTAACAAAACCAGGGCCAAACACAAATTTTGCCCCCCAATCCCCAAAATTTGCATCCAAAACAAAAAGAAATCATGTCCTAAAGGACCTCCATACTACGCCTCTACTGCGCATGCGCAGTGACGCAGACGTCCCGAAATTGGCGCCAATTATCATTCTTACTGGCAGTGCCTGGTCAGCACTATGTACTCAGCGGGGAGGCAAGAGTTCCCAACTCCAGGGAGGGCCATCCCCGTCTGGGTCATTGGTAAGTATAAAAAATATATAAATTACTATAAATTTTTTAACATTTTTATACTGTACCAATGACCCAGACTTAGCTGAATAGTAAACAGGCTGGAGGGCCTAGGACATAGAGGAAATTCCAATAAGCTCAACTATATAGTAAAGAGGTAACCCCTTAAGGAGAAAAGGAGTATTAGGCTTTACATGTATCTTTCTTATTTAATCTTAAATTAGAAAGATACACTACCCTTAATAATTGAGCACAATAACATTCATGTTCTCTATTAACATCCAGTATAACCCTTATACTAATTATTTTTAAAGCAAGCCAATAAATAAAGTAGTCCAGAGAATTGAGACTCTTTATAGTCCTTTAAAAGTGTCTGAGTATTGTATATTAAAGCCCGTTTGACACTTGACATATACAAATGCTTCACACCGAGCTACACTTTAAAAATAAGACATGAATGAATTTAAACATTAATATTACACTTTAAAACCATCCCGGAAGCGACTCAGAAATACTGACTTGGAGGAGGCATTCCCTTGCTTTTCACTATAAAGCAGGTGACCTAAGGGAACACCCGCCCCCCCCCCCCCCCCCCCCTTCCCCTTGCCCTGGGTCAAATAGCCCAGAGCGAAGAGGGCAGCCGGACGGAGTCACTGCCGGAACAGAAAGCCTGCATAACTATAGTTGCAACTGTTTAGTGGACGACATTCTGAGCAACAGATAACGGACCTAAACAATGCAGGTCTCCAGAAATGGACTCAATATTTCTGAGATAAAAATTCGTAAATGTGGATGGCTGAGACCAATAAGCAGCCTTCATTAAATCTGTAATAGCAACACTATTAGCATAAGCCCAGGAAGTAGAAAGAGCTCTTACTTCATGAGCAGAAATCTTAAGCACAGACTGCTGAGAAGAAGATAAATCTTCATAAGCAGTACGGATAGTTAACTGAATCCATCTAGCAATAGAATGGACTGAAATATCCTTTCTATTAGGCATCAAAGACAGAAAGAAACGTTTCCGTCCCTTTCTGTTAAACTGAGATCTCTGTTTATAGATACGTAATGCTCTAACAGGACAGAGTAAAGGCCTACGCCCGTCTGAAAACGGAAGAGCCTTAATAACAATAGGTTCCGGATATTTATTAGGAGCCTGATTCTTAGCTAAAAAACCCACATTAGTAGTGAAGGTGATAGTATTCCCAACACTACGATAATGAGAATCATACACCGAAAGTGCATGAAGCTCACTGACTCTTCTAGCAGAAGAGAAAGCTAAGAGAAAAGCTGTCTTATAAGATAAGAATTTGAAATCTACTGTCCCAAGAGGTTCAAATGGCCTTTCCTTCAATTTAAGAAGAACCCAAGCTAAATTCCACTTAGGAATTAATCTAAGAGTTCTGGGTCTATTTATCGAAAAGTTTCTAACTAACTTCGATAAAGAGACATTAGATCCAATTTGTAAACTATCATGATGTGCATAGGTATCAGATAACATAGATCTATAACCCTTTATAGTAACAGGCTGCAGTTTGATTTCGTCAAACAAGTATACTAGAAAGTTTGCAATGTCTGGTATAGAGGGATCGAATATATCTACAGAATGATCCCTACACCAACGACGAAAAACCTTCCACTTAGCCGCATAGTTTAGCGAAGAGGAGGTCCTCCTACAGTTAGAAATCGCGTCCACTGCTCGTCCTGTAAAGTGCTTGCCATGCAAGAAGGACCGCACAACGGAAAAACGTGAAGGTTGAGACCTTGCGGGTTGTGATGGAGTTGGCGCGATTTCCCCTGCGAAAGAAGATCCTCCCGTGGAGGAAGCTTCCGCGGTAGGTCCCACAACAGACACCTGAGTAGATTTATCCACGGTCTCTGTGTCGACAGAGATGCTACCAACAGAATCTTGCATTGAGATTGTTTTATCTTTAGCAATACTTGTTGAATTAACGGCGCTGGAGGATACGCATATCCTATCATTCCGTCCCAAGGGATCGACAGAGCGTCTACTGCAAATGCTCTTGGATCCGGACACGGAGACACATACGTCTGCAACTGATTGTTGAGATGTGTCGCAAATAAATCTATCATTGGCCGTTCCCATTGGTAGCAAATCTGATTGAATACTTGTGTGTTGAGAGTCCACTCCGACGGCAACAAGCGACCCTTTCGTGAAAGGGAGTCTGCTAGCACATTCAGACGACCCGGTATGTGACGGACTGAAAGAAGAACGTGATGTTCTAACGCAAATAGAAGGATTCTTTCCGTTAGATTGAACAACGGAACTGAATGAGTGCCTCCCTGATTCCGTATATACGCCACTACTGTCGTATTGACGGATAGGATTTGGACATGAGCATCGTGAATAATGTCCATCCAGTGACGTAACGCAAGCCAAATTGACATCATTTCCTTGATGTTTATGTGCTTGCACAGGAATTGCGGATCCCAAAGACCCTGGCACCTCGAATCCGTTGGGATTAATGATGCACCCCAACCTGTTTGACTGGCATCCGTCATAACGGTAAAACTCGGATCCGGCAACTGCAGTGGAACTCCTTGAGTTAACCACTGAATGTTTGCCCAAGTCTGAATCTCTTGTTTCACTTGATCTGACAAGAGAACGTCCACATCGAGCGAATGAATTTTCACACTCCAATTCTGAGTCAGGAAAATTTGAAGAGGACGTGTGCGTAACCGCCCCATCGGAATGAGATCCGCGGCGGCTCCGCACAGACCTATCAGTCTCATAAATTCTCTCGCCGTGACTTTGTCTGCCTGCAGACAATAGCGAGCGTAACAACTGACTAATTTCGCTCTGGTTAATGGCAGACGAACGAGATTGTAGTGCGTCTCGAAGCTCATTCCCAGATGAGTGAATGACTTGGACGGCACCAGATCCGACTTCTCCTCGTTTACTATAAAACCGAGACATCGGAGCAATAGAAGATGATTCTGAACATCGTTCTGAAGCGTTAACTCGTTGCCGTACCTCTGAAGAATGTCGTCCAGGTAGGCCGACGTTACCGCAGACGAATGAGCTCGGAAGTAGATCATTACCGAGTTCATTACCCGAGTGAAAGCCCAGGGTGCTAGATTCAATCCGAAGCACATCGCCCGGAATTGATACACCACTCCTAGGACTGCGAAGCGTAGATACTTTCGGAATGTCGGATGTACCATGACGTGAAAGTACGCATCTTTGAGATCTATGCTCGTTGCATAATCGTTCACCCGAATACTCGCTCTGACCGATCGAATCGTCTCCATATAAAACTTCGGAGCGACGATCAGCTTGTTTATCCAGCTCAAATCTATGACTGGACGGAACGAGCCGTCTGGTTTCGGAACCAGAAACAGATGGCTGTAGAATCCAGGAGATTCCTGGTTTTCTACGACCTCTACCGCATTCTTCATTAAAAGAGACTGCACCTCTGATAACAGAGCGTCTCTTTTCTGCGGATTTGACGGAAGATGAGTCCACTTTGGACTTCGAGTTAATGGAGGCTTTCGTTTGAAGGATATCTTTAGACATTCCGAAGTCACTCCTCTCACCCAAGGGTCGTCCGTAATCGACGCCCATTCTTGTGAAAAGCTTGACAACCTTCCGCCAACCGGAACACGATAGAGGTTTAAGCCATCACCTCCTGGACCTGCGAGGTCTGCGGTAGGAGAAACCACGTCTTCCACGACCCGCACCTCGCCCCGTCGACCTCGGGGCGTCCGACCGATTGTCCCGGCCTGAAGGACGTCCCGAACGAGAGTCGCTATCCTGACGGTCTCTCGAATAAGACCAAGAGGACGCACCGGAACCTCTATAGGAACCTCTCTTGGGCGCATTAGACCCAGAAGTGCCTGTCTTATTCGTATCTGCTGTATCCGACTTCCTAGGAGCAGATTTGAACAACAGAGAATCCTTAGCTTTCTTTGTAATTTTATCATAAATAGCGGAAAGCTTGCCGTCAAAGAGAAGTTCTCCTGAGACCGAAGCGACTCTAAGAGAGTTCTTCACCTTAGAATCCACTAGTGTGGATGTAGCTAGGGCTGCGTCACGTCTAACCAACTCCAGATTTGCCACTGAAAGGGCGGAGTTACACGTGGAATAAGCTACTGCCCTTGAAAGAAGTCTTAAAGAGGATTGTATATCCTGAAACTCTTTCCCCTGAAGGCGCAGTGATAACGCCTTAGTAAGGTGATCTGCGTAAGATAAGGCATCTAAATTGGCTCTGTTAGACGCAATAGCTGTTTCCAAC
This sequence comes from Pictodentalium vernedei, assembly GCA_031216915.1. Taxonomy (NCBI): domain Eukaryota; kingdom Metazoa; phylum Mollusca; class Scaphopoda; order Dentaliida; family Dentaliidae; genus Pictodentalium; species Pictodentalium vernedei. The sequence continues at coordinate 21,151,477 of CM062295.1, forward strand.
ACCGCGGTTGGAATAGAAGCTGACGACGGTAATGATAGCTCTAAGTCTTCCGCCTCGTCGTCCATACGCAGAGGAACTCTCGGTATACCCTGTCCTGCCGTATCGAATTTATTCCTTGCATTAATGAAAGGCAGGTTGAGAGTATTAGCGGACAAGAAACCTGCTTTCCCCGTCCTGGAAGCAAGTTTAAATATAGCATCGTTCAATAATTCAAATGTTCTTGCAACATTATTGGACTGCGACGGAAACTCGGGAGCGATGTCCCTGAACCGCTCAAAAAATTCAGAGTCCATGACGCTATAATTCTCTTGTCCGGAAGCGCAGCAGTCTGGCCCGATGGAACAACTTGAGGGAGAAAGTGCCGGATGAAGTCCACGGCAGCTTTATGTTGTTCCGAAAGGGATAACTCCAAGTCATCCGTATCCCTTTCACCATCCGGTCGGACCTCATGATGTTCCCGGTCGTCCGCCCCCGATGCTTCGGCGGAGCGTACCGACCCAGCGCCGTCGGATAATTCTCGATCCGACACCGTTTCTGTCGGTTGCTGGGATGCTGCGATAAGCTGTGCTATCTGCACAAGAATGTCCGGCGTCGAGACCTGCGGAGGCGCAGTCTTTCGCTGCTTCACTGAGGGCAGCTCCGCATCAGATGGCTCCCGCATACTTTTCCTATGCGAACGTCCGGAGTCCATCGGTCTCGAATCCCTGGCTGCCGGATGGTGTGACCTGGTCGCCGAAGAATCCTTGATCGGCGAAGCTGGTAATATATCGGCGGTCACGCAGCCAAGGTGCGGTCGTGTGCGCTGACGATAAGAGGAAGCCTTAACAGTCTCTGCGGACTGCTTATACAACGGAGCGTCCCGAGCGACGGACGTATGCTCCGCTAAAGACACATTTTGTACCACAACATCTGGTCCCAGATGTTGTTGTACGAGAGAGGGGCCTCTCTCGCTCGCGGCCCGGCTGGACCTGGACGAGCTAGGAACCGGACTCAAAGGCTTCCTCCGTTCTCGCTTACTATCCGCCGTCACTGGGTGTGCATCTATTATGTTTATAGTGCTCGCATCACCCAAAATTTCCTCTTGGACCACATCGGACGAACCCGGCTGCCGAACCATTCGGTGAATGGACGCTACACCGGGCGAGCTAGCAGACGACATTTGTCTAATCTCCATGAGCACTTTTGCCGCTAGCTCTGAATTCATTTGTGACGACGGACGCACACTTGAAGAAGATAACATGGAAACATCACCCTGTTCTGGTTCCTCTGAAATAGAAACTGAGAGAGTAGAGTGACCTTGCGGAGAAAGAGCCGGAATCGCTCTTTCTCCAGAAACAACATATCGTGACACACGTTTCCAATGTTTCTCATCCCAATGTTCACATATAGGACAGGGATTAATGCGAGAACACTGACTACAATTAATACAATGATCATGAAAGTCAGAGGAAGATTTCTTCCTATTACAATTTGAACAATGTCCCTTCATTGTGAAAGAACAACAATAAGTCCTAGTTACTCGCAAAAACCCCTGACACAAAGATACATAATAACATGATCCATTAATAAATGAAAAAACAATTGCAAAACAAAATAATTTTGAAAAAATATTTTTTCAGCGAAGCCCAAGTTGCTGAAAAGTAACGTTGAGCCCCGATGGATCCGATGGCAAAGTGTGGTCAAAAATTTTAGAATTATATTAAATAATTAATGAGACACTTTCGGATAATATAAACGTATCTTATAGTGAGATAAACTACAGCAAAGGCAAACAGCCCCCCTCAAAATAGGCTGTTGCCAATGAAAACAAACAGTGTAAAAAACACCAGAAAACATGACTCCAGGCACTGAAAAAACTGGCCCAGAATCAGTCATCAATTACACTCTATCTGATGCAAAACAGAGACTCCCAGGGGAGAATCTGTAGAACATCAGATGGAAGATGCAGAACACAAACGTTATACACCCATGGGTGAAAACGTAACTATGGGGAAAATAACAGAAAACATTCTGTAACCAAGCAACTCTCCCAGGAAATTTTAGAAATGAAATTTCTCAAAAATATGCCAAAAGCATGGGAGAATTGCAAGGGGGGACTTTAGAAGGCTAGGGGAGAGGAAACACTGAATAAGCAGTGCAACAATTAGCAAGAATGACAACAAGATGCCCATGCCTCGAAAATAGGCAACTTAACATAATTTCATCAAAAAATTTTAAGTACAGCCCTGATTATTTTTTGTCACTTCTTTTCCTCTCCTCCTTCTATCCTCCTTAGAATCACATTTTCTCCAAGAATTACGTGTCTGGCATCCTTTAAACTGAGATTTACAAGCACAAAGATCAGTGAGATGTTGACTGATGAAGGGCCAAACAGAGAATGATAATTGGCGCCAATTTCGGGACGTCTGCGTCACTGCGCATGCGCAGTAGAGGCGTAGTATGGAGGTCCTTTAGGACATGATTTCTTTTTGTTTTGGATGCAAATTTTGGGGATTGGGGGGCAAAATTTGTGTTTGGCCCTGGTTTTGTTAGAGTTAGCACCAGCTAAGTCTGGGTCATTGGTACAGTATAAAAATATATTATTTTTCAAAACATTTCAACAAAACCATATCATGTGACCCCTCGTTCCAACGAGCTCGTTCCAACGAGTGATCACATGATATGGTTTTGTTGAAATTTTTTGAAAAATTTAAAAAAAATTATATTTAAAATAATAAATTTTGATATCGTCTGCATTGGGTAAAGAGTTAATAATGGCTGAAGTTTCATTTTACCTGTAATTCTTGTAGAGTTTTATCTTGCTTCAGTAAAACTGCCTGCCGTCTGGCCTGACCAACCTGCAAAAGCAAAAAGATCATAAACACAAATACGTAAAAAGAAGGTGTCTATGGCAACCAATAGTGCCACAAAATTATGTTTCTTCTTCAATCTTGTAGGATTATTGTTTGGTGCATACCCCTAAATTGAGTTTTGTAGAGTACCACAGAGCACTCTTGAAAATATTTTGTTGCTTAGAGAAATGTTTAACCCTGCCCGTGCATGGTATGATTATCATACAGTTAAAACTAGAAGTCCTGTCATGAAATGTGAAACAAATAGCACGTCAATATGTGCATTAATCGACGCATTACAACCATAGTATGGCTATCAAATTTTGTACATATGGTCTGTGCACAAGCAATGTTTCAGCCAATGGACCTCCGGGTAACCCGGAGGTCCATTGGCAGAAACATTGCCTGTGTTTGCTATGAGTAAGCAGAAGAACCTGTCGTGCTTTGGGTGCCATTCGATATGGCAATTGTGCGCAATAACTACATGCAATTAAGCCTAGATAAGCACACAGTTCATGACAGGACTTCTAGTTTTAACTGTAGTAGTCTGTTACAGGGTTCCGGCAGGCAAGGACTGATAATATTCAAGGCTATTCAAGGCCGTTTCTCGATATATTTTTCAAGGCTCTCAAATAACCAAATTCAAGAATTTTCTAGGCCTGCATTCACTGGTATTAAAATTACATACTTCCTACAATGGACGTGGAAGGAGGGGGTAATGATCAGAGGGTCCTCATTAGGACTATGTCATCACAAACTCTGGCATATAAAACAAATAGTTTTGAGAACGTGCTTTGTAATCATTTTATTTTGTGTATTCAAGGCTTTCTGGCACACGTTCCAGGATTTCAAGGCCTTGTATGACCCTTAATCAAATTCAACGGCATTCCTTGAACCCAAGGCCCCATGGAAACACTATGTTTAAAAAGATTCCAATTTTTAAGGAATTTTCTTCATCCATCTGTGAAAACAATTTGAAATGTTTCAGAAATTTTCCTGGGAATTACTAATGATTAAACAGTTATTTTGGTAACTGTGAGTGTCCATCACTTTTTTATGCATCAAAGTTTAACAAAGAATCAGTTTTAATTACTGCAGATTTTGACTGGTTAAAAAAAAATGTTAAGAATTTTTTTTTTTGCATAATTCAGTTGATGTGGGAGGGAGGTTTGTTTATAGACTTCTTATGTCTAACAATGGGTGGGGGGGGGGGGGGGGGGACAAGGGCTTTTTTTATGGGGAATTAATATCTAAAATACCAGAGAAGAGAAATAAATAACAGAAAAATATTTTTGTTTTTTTCCCCAGCTAATTAATTTTTCAGCATCCTATCTGGCATAGAGGCCAGATTGAAGAGTTCTGTATCCCAAGACTGGCATTAAAATCTTGTTATCGTTCCATTTATTTCTTCCAAATAAAAACTTATGTGCTGTCACTGGAACACTAGAATGAGCTACTGGACCTCATTCCAGTGAGAGGACATGAGCTATGGTTTAGAAGAGATAAAAAAAAGAAGAAATTGGGGAAAACACTGGCATAATGGAACCATGTGAACTGAAGAGCCACTTTTTGCCAGTGAAAAGTATTCAATTGACCCGTTACCCAACACAGATGATATTGAAATTTGCTATTTAAAAAATTTTTTCCAAAAATTCTACAAAACCATATCATGTGACCCTTCACTGGAACGAGCTCGTTCCAACGAGAAGGTCACATGATATAGATTTGTTAAAATGTTTCGAAAAATATATGTTATTTAACTGCTTAATTTGTACATTAAGTGACTGGATGTGACCGATTCATTATCTAAAGGATAAAAAGGATTATGTAATTAACAGGAATTTGGTTCCATTCCTATATTCTTGTGATAAACTTAGCATTTATTCTACAGTTAAAACTAGAAGTCCTGTCATGAAATGTGCACAAATAGCATGTTGATATGCGCGTTAATGTACGCGTTATAGCCCAAGTAAAGCTATCAAATTCTGTACATATGGACTGTGCACAAGCAATGTTTCAGCCAATGGACCTCCGGGTAACCCACAGGTTCATTGGCAGAAACATTGCATGTGTTTGCTATGAGTAACCAAGAGAACCTGCCGTGCTTTGGATGCCATTCGATATGGGAATTGCGCGCAATTCCAACGCTCAATTAAGCCAAGATAAGTGCACTATTCGTGACAGGACTTCTAGTTTTAACTGTATCTTGTTTGACAGAGTTAAAGAGCTCTGTTAAATGTGATATAATGGATTGTTTGCTCACACTTCTTTGTTTTATTATTTACTTGTGTTAAACAACACTCTCAACAATCAGGGATACATTGTATCAGAACTTAATCCAAATTATTTATTTATTTATTTATTGGTGTTTAAGGTCACACTCTTATGCACAATGTCTAATCATGACTGTGAGGAAGCTGGAGTACCTGGAGAGAACCACCAAGCATCGACAAGCAACTGCCAGCTCCTCAACATTCTAACTCTGTTCAAGCTCCGCTCAAGTAGGGTTGAAGACAGTACGCCTTAGTACATGGCCTCACCATGTCCCCATGTAGGCAACCAAGATCAAGTGACTTGCCCAAGAACACAATGCGGGTCGTCCCAGACAAGGATCAAACTCTGGCTCTCTAGCATATTAGTTCAACAGTCTACCACTGAGCCACCGTGCTCCCACTTAATCCAAGTAGTCCTATAAACACTGGACATTCAGTGACTGTCAAACATTTTTCAACAGATCTGCAGATTTTTTATTCAATTAACAGGAGTTTACTCTATAACCAAAATGCAATTAACAGGGCAAGTTGGTACTAAAGGTATGGGGTAAATGGTTTGGTGTTTGAATGCAATTAAGAAGGTTATCCTTTTATGAAATATCTAGTCAAGTGGGTTTCACTCTACTTCATTTTCAACCTCGGCAAGATGATAATTTAAAGAAGAAAGAAAAATGAAAAATCAGTCTTTAACTCTTCAAGGCCTCAAGATATTTCAACATTTTTAAGGCAGTCTACAATCTGTGGCTTTGCAGTCGTTTCTACGGAAGCCTTAGCTGCCTATACTGGCAGACAAGACCTGCAACAGCCAAGGTATACAAAATGTACTTTGCAAGTTTACACAAAGATTGGATTTTGGGGCATCTGTACTGTTATTTAACTGGTTAAGTGCAAGAAGCCACTATCATGGCTCTATTGAAAAGTGGTGGAAGTCACTTTAGTGGCTTTACACTATATGCATTATTTATTTCTTAGTGTTTTATGGTTATATACTTATGCACATTGACTAATCAGGACTGTGACAGTTTTACGGGTGGAGGAAGCCAGAGTACCCGGAGAGAACCACCGAGCAATGATGAGCAGCTGCCAGCTCCCCAACATCGCAACTCCGCACTGCAGCACAGACAGGGTTAGATTGGTTGAAGACATGTGTACCATTGACGTGCAGTACACCTTAGTACACAGCGTCATCACTGCCCCCATGTGGACAATCATGGTTAAGTGCCTTGCCCAAGGACACAACGCGGGAGTCTGAATTGATCGCTCAGACGGTCACCCATCCAGTGATTAACTGGGCTCGATGTTGCTTAACTTTGGTGATCTGGCGAGAACCGGTTACCACAATGCCAACGTGCCCCCCACCACTATATGCATTAGCCTGAGGTCTGATCAGCAGAAGAAGAAATAAAATATATACAAAACTGTTTGGTTGAAATTTATTGGAGACTGCCTATTGGCACTCTCCAATAAATTGTAACAAAACAATTATTAAGAACAAAATCTTGCTGAACTAAATCCATTTGTGCTGATATAAAATACCCATGTTTCAAATCACCTTTGAAAAGTAATTTCGCACTCAACTAGTTAAAAGCAGTGATGTTTTTCTAGGAAATGCAGGGAATTCCGTTCCCCTTCATTTTTTGAGGGCCAAAGTTGTTCCCCATAGTTTTAAGAGTTGCAATGGCTTGATCTTGATGAATATACAACATGGTGAGCACTCATTTGTCTTGCTAGGTGCACTGAATCTGTTTCTTTGCCCAAATTATACTTATTTTAGTGGCAAGAGAAATCCTATCCAGGGACGGAATATCCACAAACAGCATGCAAGGAGTTAATTAATGAAATTTATTACTTTCCAAAGTGTGATTTACTGGGATTTCCCGGTTGATTATAAACGATAACTTCACAAGTGAATTATGCAATCAGCAAGTGTGTCAAGTATCTATGTGCACAAACTAAGATGCTTTGCTGTAGGTGTAATGGGGACTTCATTGTATTGTTTCTTTTAACCCTTTACCTAACATGAAAAATGAAAAGCAGATGACACTTGCAAAAAAAATTCTTAAATAACTATTATTTTCATTTTTTGTCTCGAAAACATATGAGCTTATTCCAATGAGGGGTCATAACCTATGTTTTAGAGACAAAAAATGAAAAAATAATGAAAATTAACTGGTGATTTTTTAGAATAGCGCTAGACGGTTTTGGCCGTTACATGAGGTAAAGGGTTGAATAATATAATTATCATTAATACTGAAAAGTAATAAACAGAGTAATCACTTGACTGGACTGGTTATATGAAATAATTCATTGAAGGCGAGGGATTATATTGTACAACGTCCCTCACCTCTCATGAATTATTTCACGTAACCAGTCCAGTCAAGCGATTAATCTCTATAAAAACTAATAAAATTTTACCTGCGGCCAACCTATCAGCATGCAAGGAGCTAATTAATGAAATAAAAACTAACAAAATTTTTTAATTTTTACCTCCAGCCGTCCTATCAGCACACCAAGATCAGCATCCTGCTGTTTGATTGCCTCTTCAGTTTCCATAGCAAGTTGTCTACGTAAGTCATCAATAGCACGTTGTTTCTCTTCCTCTATCTTTCTTTCTTCAGCACTTATTTCTTCATCCTGCAAATAGCAAATTCTAGTAAAATTCATGTTTATCTCTTTGTATGCCTCTGGGAGACATTTACTGAGATTTCCGGGTTTGATTATAAATGATAACTTCACAAGTGAATTATGCAATCAACAATCGGGTTATGTCTCCGTGCATGCAAACAAAGACACTTTGTTGTGGGTGTAATGGGGACTTCATTGTTTTTTTACCGAACATGCAAAAAAAATTCTGGAATAACTATTATTTTCATTTTTTGTCTTAAAGACATAGGTTATGACCCCTCATTAGAATGAGTTCAATGAGCTCGTTCCAATGAGGGATCATAACCTATGTTTTAGAGACAAAAAATGAAAAAATATTGAAAATTAATTGCCGATTTTTTAGAATAGCGCTGGCCGGTTTTGGCCATTACATTAGCTAAAGAGTTAAAGAATATAATTATCATTAATAATGAAAAGTAATAAACAGAATAATCGCCTGACTGGACTGGTCTGTGAAATAATTCATTCGAGGCGAGGACTATATTGTACAACATCCCTCACCTCTCATGAATTACTTCAGTTAACCAGTTCAGTCAAGCAATTATTCTCTATATATTAGTCAAAAGACAAACTTCTCCAAAAATCTAACAGAAGTCACCTCTTAATAGTACATGTAAAAGTAAACTGACAAAAATTTACCAAGCCCTCAGGCCATCAGTCTATTTCTGTTTGGAATTTGACGTTGTTTAATATGGGCTTTTTTGCTTACCAAGTTTTTGTGCACAGACAACTTAAAACAATATACAGGTATTTTTCACCTGCCTTAGTTATGAATATTCCAAGCAATAAGTATATTTAATCCCCCTTGAAAACATTTAGATATTAACATGATTTGTAGAACAATCTGGTATAATTATAACACTAGTACATTTCTGATTGTAAGGTCATTAAAATGTCAATTACATCAAATCTTGACTGAGTAACATTTCAAGCTTTGATTCATGGAAAATGAATCTTTATCAAATTTTTCACATTGAATCATCTTGAATATATCAGTTGGCTGAAAAACCGAACGGTACGTTCACTTTTCTAACCAACTGAAATATTCCACATGAGTGAATCAAAACATAGGCAATGACCTATTTGAGAGCTAGACTGGTACCAAGCCATGACAAAATCAAATTTCTTACAGAATTATTTACTTATTGGTGTTTAAGGTCACATAAATCTGCACAATGGCTAATCATGACTGCAACGATTTTATGGGTGGAAGAACCCAGAGAGATCCACCAGGTAATGTCGAGCAACTGTCAGCTCCCCAACATACTAAGTCCACGCAAGCAGGGTTAGCATTGGTCAAAGACAAGTGCACCACGAACATGCATTACAATGCCACCATGCTTCCACATGGGCAATGAGGGTGAAGTGTCTTTCTCAAGTACACAACATGGTTGCCGCATCTTACAGAATAAGACTGGTGACCAGAGTTCTTGAAAGATTACTGAAATGAGGCTTGTCAAGTTTGTAGACAGCTTAATCCTCTGCACATTGATGTCAAAATTTTCAAAATTTCAATTAGCAAGTTTTTCCCATAATGCATCTAGGAATTTAACCAATTCACTCTTCTTTGACAGAGCTCAATGAGCTCAAGGATGAAGTCCAACAAGAAAAAATCTTACCAAATTCTCTTTCTTTTTGTCCAAGTTTTTCACTTTTTCTTCTGGATTCAGCATATCAAGTTGTTTTCTTTCTTTAGTGAGTTCTTCTAACTTCTGTCTTCTTTGCAATAATCTATTTTCAAGGCTGACAAATTAAAGAGAGTAAATATATCATCAGTGCATAATGAAACAACAACTTGCAATAAATAAATTTTATTACTTTCCAAAAGTGTGATTTACTGGGATTTCTGGGTTTGATTATAAACAATAATTTCAAAAGCGAATTATGCAATCAACAATTGTGTCATGTATCTGTGTGCGCAAATGAAGATGCTTTGCTTTGGGTGTAATGGGGACTTCATTGTTTTTTCGTTTTTTTAACCCTTTACCTAACATGAAAAGCAGACAACACTTGTAAAATAAATTCTTGAATAACTATTATTTTCATTTTTTGAATCAAAAACATAGGTTATGACCCCTCATTGGAAAGAGCTTGATGAGCTCATTCAATGTGGGGTCATAACCTATGTTTTAAAGACAAAAAATGAAAAAATAATGAAAAGTTAATTGGCGATTTTTAGAATAGCGCTGGCCGGTTTTGGCTGTTACGTTAGGAAAAGGATTAAATAATATGATTATCGTTAATAATGAAAAGTAATAAACAGAGTAATCGTTTGACTGGACTGGTTATGTGCAATAATTCATTAGAGGCGATTCGAGGTGAGGGACTATATTGTAAAACACGCATGCACATTTGAGCACTCGTGTTTGTGCAACGCCCCTCACCTCTCATGAATTATTTCACGTAACCAGTCCAGTCAAGCGATTACTCTCTATATAGAGTTGTGTGGTTTAACATTTTGTGGTTGCCCCTGTTTTGGTTTAAGTATGGGGAAATATTTGGGGTTTTTTTGGCTTGCAATTTGTTTGGGGGTTTTTTGGGGGAGGGGGAAATGGGGTGGTTTAGAGGGGGGGGGGGGCATTTTTGGTAACTAACAAGCTAATTACATAATTTTAAAACTAAACCATTAAAAATATAAAAAAATTACTTTGTATTTTTTACCCTAACAACACCACCTCTCAACACTGCCTCCTGGAGATATCCGAAACAGTGGCTTCCACTTAAATGGATATTGCCTACAAAAATTCTTTTGGGTATCTACAAGGGATGAACATGGGACCTTGTCTCAATGACATTTGGGCATGCTTTTTCCCAATTTACCAACCCCAAATTTCCCAACATCGGTCTCCACTCAAACAAAACTTTAATGAACAATTGGTGTCCCTATTTGGGTATTCATAAGGCCTGAGACCTTACAGCTACCCAGTTCAGGAGACCAGTTGTGCATCAACTTTAAATTGCTTACCTAACAAAGCTTAGAAAGTATCTGATTTCAAAGACAAATGGCAAGTTCTTCTTTAACTGGTAGAGTGCTAAATTACTTTTCGATGGTCATTTGTAGCATGAGTATTTTTTTTTCAAAGATATCACACTATCAGTAAAAAGAGACTTAGTCCAGCAAGATACTGCTTATAAATAATTGTTTTGTTGCAATTTATTGGAGAGTGCCAATTGGCACTCTCCAATAAATTGTAACAAAATGATTTTATATTGATATTTTTCTTCTACTGCTGAAGCAACAGCAAATTAGTGCACACAGTATAAAGCCACTATAGTGGCTTTCAGCACTTTTCAGTAGAGCCCTGAGTGTGGCTTCTAGCACTCAACCAGTTAACAGTATAAGAACAGTTATATAAATTATCTATTCCTGGTGACATCAGCAAGAAGCCACAGAGCCCAACCCATAAACTGATATGTTTAATTTGTTTTCATATCTTGAACTCAAATAATCAAGGGGTGATGATAGAATTTTTCTAACTACTTGGGAAATGGAGCTGGGTGCATTCGAAGTGGAAAGAAATGATAAATTTATAGTAATTTGTATATTTTAATACTTACCAATGGCCCAGACTTAGCTAGTGCTAACTCCAAAATATCAAGGACCAAACATGAATTTTGCCCCCCAATCCCCAAAATTTGCATGCAAAACCGAAAATTAGAAGTCCTATCTGGACCTCCATACATTTAATCTCTGCGCATGTGCAGGCACCAGGAAGTGACCGAAATTGGCGCATTCATTATTCTTTGTGAAAGAGAGTATTACATAACAATTCAGCAGGGAGGTATGAGTTCCCACTCATGGGAGGGCCATCCCTGTCTGGGCCATTGGTAAGTATAAAAATATAAAAATTACTATAAATTTATCATATTTTTACACAACAACCAGTGGCCCAGACTTAGCTGAATAGTGAAAAGATGGAGGGCCTAGGACTTCCAAAATAGTTCCAATCCTGCAATCCATGCTGAAAGGAAATTAGAATAATTAGAAAGTTAAAAAATTTATAGTAATTTATATATTTTTTATACTTACCAATGACCCAGACATAGCTGGTGCTAACTCTTAAAATATAGGGCCAAACACAAATTTTGCCCCCCAATCCCCAAAATTTGCATCTAAAACTAAAGAAAACATGTCCTGAAAGGCCCTCCACACTTCGCCCCTACTGCGCATGCGCAGTGTCAAGGACGTTCCGAAATTGGCGCCATTAATCATTCTAATAACCAGTGCCTGGTAAGCGCTATGTACTCAGCGGGGAGGCAAGAGTTCCCAACTCCTGGGAGGGCCATCCCCGTCTGGGTCATTGGTAAGTATAAAAAATATATAAATTACTATAAATTTTTTAACATTTTTATACTGTACCAATGACCCAGACATAGCTGAATAGTAAAAAGGCTGGAGGGCCAAGGACATAGAGCAAAATGGAATACGCTCAATAAAATAAAATAGAATCATCCCCTGTAGGGAAAAAGAAGTAATAGGCCTTACATGTATCTTTCTTATTTATGATAAATTAGAAAGATACAACACCTTCCAAAATTGAGCTTCATACATCCATGTACTCTATTAATATCCAATATAATCCTTATACTAATAATTTTTAAAGTAAGCCAATAAATAAAGTAAGTCTAGAGAATAGAGACTCTTATACTCCTAAAAGTGTCTGAGGATTGCATAATCATGTCCGTTGACATATGCAATATTCAAAAGCTATACTTTAAAAACTAAGACTTGAATGAATTTTAAAAACCTAAACTTCTCACTAAACAACCATCCCAATAACAGCTCAGAATTACTAACTCCGGAGGAGGTATCCCCTTGTTTTCATAGTAAAACAGGTGACCCAAGGGAACACCCTCCCCCCCCCCCCTTTTCTTGCCCTGGGTCAAATAGCCCAGAGCGAAGAGGGCAGCCGAACGGAGACACTGCCGAAACAGACAGCCTACCTAGCTATAGTAGCAACTGTTAAGTGAATGACATTCTGAGCAGTAGATAATAGACCTAACAATAGAGGCCTCCAGAAATGGACTCGATATTTCTGAGATAAAATTCATGAATGTGGATGGCTGAGCGCAATGAGCGGCCTTCAAAAATCTATAATAGCGACACTATTAATGTAAGCCCAAGAAGTAGAAGAACTCTTACTTCATGAGCCGAAATCTTAAGCACAACTGCTATGTCAATGATATACCATAAGCAGTACCGATAGTTAATAGAATCCATTAACAATAAAATGGAGCGTAACGTCCTTCTACTAGACATCAAAGACAGAAGAAGCTTACGCCCATAGTAATAAACAGATATCTGTTTATAAATACATAAACTGTACCCGGAAAGAGTAAAGGCCTATGCCCATACGAAGACGGAAGGACCTTAAAATAATAGGTTCCGGATAATAGGAGCCTAACTCTTATGCAACAATCCAACCTAAATAGTAACGGAAGTATTGATTCCGAAACTACGAAAGTGAAAATCATCCATCGATAGTGCATGAAACTCACTGACTCTACAGTAAAAGAGAAACCAACAGAATTACTGTCTAAAAGGTCAGAATTTGAAAACTACTGTTTCCAGAGGCTCAAATGATTACTTAGCTAAATAAGAATCGAAGTTAAAATCCGTATAGGAATTTAATCTAAAGATTCTAAGTCTATTTATCAAAAAGTTACTAACTGACTTAGATAAAGAGACAAAAGACTCAATTGTAAACTATCGTAGAGTGCATAGGTATGAGGTAACATAAACCTATAACCTAAATAATAACAGGCTGCAGTAGATCTTGTGAAACAAGTATACTAAAAAATAGCAATGAGTAGTATGGAGGGATCAACAATATGAACATAATGATCCCTACACCATGACGGAAGAGCCTCCACTTTAGCCGCATAGAATAGCGAAGAAGAGGATCTCCTATAGTAAGAAATCGCGTCCAAAGCTCGTCCAGTACAGTGCTTACAATGCAATACGGACCACACAACGGAATACATGAAGGTTGCGACCTTGCTGGTTGTGATAAAGATGACACGATTTACCCAGTGAAAAAGATCCTCACATAGTGGAAGATTTCACGTTAAGACCCACAGTAGACAAGAGAGTAAATTACTCATGATCTCTGTGAAGATAGAGATGCTATCAACAGAAATGTATTGTGGTTGTTTATCTTAGCAATACCTGCTAAAACAACAGCGCCGGAGGATACGCGTATCCTATCATTCCGTCCTATAGATCAATAGAGCGTTAACAATATTAGCTCAGCGATCTGGACAAGCCAACACATACGTCTGCAATTGATTAGCAAGCTGTGTCATAAATAAATCATCATTGGGCGCTCTCATAGATAGCAAATCTGGTTGAATACTTGTTTGTTGAGAGTCCATTCTGACAGCAACAAGCGACCCGTAAGAGAACGGGAGTCCGATAAAACAATCAGACGACCCGGAATATGACGGACCAAAACTGAACTTGGTGTACTATAACCAACAGACGGATTCTTTCCATTAAATTGAATAACGGAAACGAAAGAGTGCCTCCCTGGTTCCGGAGATACGCCACTACTGTCGAATTAAAGGACAGGAATTTGGGCATGCGTTTCTGAATAATGTTCATGCAATGACATAAAGCAAGCCTAAAAAACATTATTCCGCGGAAGAAAACTGATTGCTAAAAGACTGCGGAACCCAAAGACCCTGGCACTTCGAATCCGTAGGGATCAGTATTATATCCCAATCTGTTTGAGTGGCAACCGTCATAACAGCCACACTCGGGTCCAGCAACTGCGGCGGCACTCTCTGAGTCAACCACCGAATGTTTGCCCCAGTCTGAATCTCTTGTAACACTAGATAGACAAGAGAACGTGTAAATCGAGCAATTCATGGATTGCCGAAAAGTTGCCGTCGAAGAGAAGCTCCTCCGAGAACGAAGCGACTCTGAGAGAGTTCTTAACCTTACTATCCACGCGTGTGGATGTAGCTAGGGCTGCATCACGTCTAACTAACTCCAAACAGCCACTGAAGGGCGGAGTTATACGTGAACAAACTACTGCCCTCAAAAGAAATTACATTGAGAATAATATCCCGTAAATCTTTTCTTGAAGACGTAATGATAACGCCTCAGTAAGGCGGATTACGTATAATAAAACGTCTAAGTTAAGTCTACTATACATAATGTCGTTCCCAACATTGAAATTGGAAAAGACATAAACGGCAAAAAAGAATATATGCAGTCTTTAATCACACCGTCTAGACGCATATGAACTCTCGGTATGCCCTGCTCTGCCAAAATAAACTATATGTATAAATGATAAAATGGCAGAAATGAGCAACGCGGACAAGAAACTAAACTATCATGCTTAGTAGCAGGCTTGTATATATATATATATAGCGTCGAAAAATAAAACACATGTTGTAATGACAATATTGGACTGCGTCGGTAAGTCAGGGACAATGTCCCTGAACCGATCGAAAAATCCGAGTCCAATGACGCTATAAGTCTCTTATCCAAGATCGCAGCAATGAAGTCCGAAATAATAATCACTGGAAGATAATGCCAGAAGATATGAAAGGCATCTTCCGATACTACTAAAGGGAAAACTCAAAATCTTTCGAATCCCTTTCGCCATCCTGTCGGACCCTATAAAGCGTTCGGTCGTCCGTACCTGATGCAACCGCGGACCGCACCGACCCAGCGCCGTCGGATAATTCCTGATTCGACCGAGAAACTGTCAATTGCTGGGATGCTGCGAAACAACTGTGCTAACTCGGATAGCACGTCCGTCACTGAGGCCTGAGGAGAAGCGGTCTTACGATGCATTGCCGCTGGAAGCTCCGAGATCGTTACCCCGTGCATACTACCAATATGCGAGCGAACGGAGTGTATAGGCCTCGTGTCCCTTGGCTACCAGATGGCGCGACCTATTCGCCGTGGAATCACTGAATGCCGAAACTGATTGGATACTCGAGGTCACATAGCCAATGTGCGGTCGGTGTGCCCTGCTGTGAGGATGAGGAAGCATTAAAGACAGTCTCTCGGACTGTCAATATAACGGAGCGTCCCGACCAACGGACATATGCTCCGAATGTAAAATATCTGAACCACAACATGCGGTCCCCTATGTTGTTGGGCGAGAGAGGGACCTCTCTCGCTCACAGCCTGGACGGACCTGGACAAGCCAGGAGCCGGACTAACAGGCTTCCTCCGATCTGTCCTCAATCTGCCGTCACTGGGTGAGTACTAAAGTAATTAAAGTGCTCGCATCACCCAAATCTCCTTCCTAGACCGCAACGGACGAACCCGGCAGCCGAACCATTCGATGAATGTACGCTACACCGGGTGAGCTAGCGAATGTCACTCCGTAGGCGATAGACATATTCCATGAGCACTTATTGCCGCTAACTCTTCATTAACTATGACGACAGAGGCACACTTTTGAAAGACATCTCCATAACTCTTCGAACAAGAAACCAGAAATGCTTGGTTAGCAAGCATAAAATAATATATATAGCGTCGTTCAATAATTCGAAAGTTTGTGTGACATTATTGGACTATGTCGGAACTGAGGGACGATGTCCCTGAACCGAACCAAAAATTTCTAAGTCCACCGACGCTATCAGTTTCTTATCCGGCATCGCAGCATTATGGTCCGACGAAAGAAGCTGTAGAAGATCAAGTCAGATGACATACACAACAGCATATGTTGTTCCGAAAGGGAAAGCTCGAAATCCTCCGAATCCCTTTCGGTATCCCGTCGGACCGGATGAAACTTTTGGACGTCCGTACCCGCTTCCGCGGAGCGTCCCGACCCAGCATCGTCGGATAAAATATATGCGACAGATTCAGTTGATGCTGCGATAAACTGTGCTATTAAGGAAAGCACGTCCGTTCCCGAGGCCTGTGCAGTAGCGGTCTTACGATGCATTGCCGCCGGAAGCTCCGTGTACGTTGACTCCCGCACACTTCCTATGCGAACGTCCGGAGTCTGCAGGCCTCGTGTCCCTGGCTACCGGATGGTGTGACCTGGTCGCCGAAGAATCCTTGATCGGCGAAGCTGGTATATATCGGCGGTCACGCAGCCAAGGTGCGGTCGTGTGCGCTGACGAGAAGAGGAAGCCTTAGCAGTCTCAGCGAACTGCCTATACAACGGAGCGTCCCGAGCGACGGACGTATGCTCCGCTTGCGACACATTTCGTACCACAACATCTGGGGCCAGATGTTGTTGAACGAGAGAGGGGCCTCTCTCGCTTGCCGTCCGGATGGACCGGAACGAGCTATGAACCGGACTAAAAGGCTTCCTGCGTTCTCCCTCCGATCCGCCGTCACTGGGTGTGCATTAGGTTAATTTATAGTGCTCGCATCACCCCAAAATTCCTTCTAGACCGCAACGGACGAACCCGGCTGCCGAACCATTCGGTGAATGGACGCTACACCGGGCGAGCTAGCGGACGTCAAAGGCCGTCGAACCTACTAGGGTCCTCTTAGGCAATTGGCGTATTTACATGAGCACTTTTCCGCTAGCCCTTCATTAATTGTGACGACGGAGGCACACTGTTGGAAGACATCACAGATACATCACCCTAATCTTGATCGTCTGAAATAGAAATTGATAAAGTAGAGTGACCCTGCGGGGAAAGGACCGGAGTGTCCAAATCCCCAATAACATACCGTGACATACGCTTCCCATATTGTCATCGAAATCATACGATACAGAACAGGAGTTAATGCGAGTACACTGACCACATATAGAATGATAATAAGTCAGAGGAAGACTTCCTCTTAAAACAATTGATCAATATCCTTTCAATGTGAAAAGAAAACAAGTCCTGGTACTCGCACTAACCCCTGGCAATCAAAATACATAATAATAATATGATCCATTAATATAGAAAAAATAATTGAAATCAAAATATTTTGAAAAAATATTTTTTCAGAACAGCCCAAGTTTCTGAAAAGTAACGTTGAGCCCCAATGGATCCCAAGCCTAAGTGTGGAAAAAAATTTTAAAAATATTTTAAACAATTTATTCAACACTTACGAACAATAATAATGTATCTAGTTATGATTAAAATAACATAAAGATATTATTTTTTAGAAATCCCCCCCTCACACAGAGGGCTGTTGTAAATGTAAACAATGAGTGTAAAAACACTAAAATAAGACTCCAGGCACCCAGGCCCGAAATCAGTTACCAAAAATACACCATCTGATGCAAAACAGAGACTTCCAGGGAAGAAACTGCAGAACATCAGATGGTAGATGCAGAACACAATGCCTAACCACCCGTAGGTGAAGACGTAAACATGGGGAAAGAACAGAATTCATTCTGTTATTCAGCTAAAACTCCCAAGAAAATTTAGTAATAATAATTACAAAAACTATGCCAAAAGCATGGGAGAATAGAAAGGGGGAACTTAAAGGACAGGGAGAGAGGAAAACGCTTAAAAAACAGTGTAACTAAATAATCAGAATGACAACAAAATGGCTGCTGCCTTGAAAATAGGTAACTTAACATAATTTCATTAAAAAATTTTAAGTTACAGCCCTGATAATATTCTGTCACACATTCTTTTCCTCTCCTCCTTCTCTATCCTCCTTAGAATCACCATTTCACTAATATTTATGTGTCTGGCATCATTTAAACTGAGGTTTATAAGCACAAAGATCAGTCAGATGTTAACTGATGAAGGGCCAAACTTAGAATGATTAATGGCGCCAATTTCGGAACGTCCTTGACACTGCGCATGCGCAGTAGGGGCGAAGTGTGGAGGGCCTTTCAGGACATGTTTTCTTTAGTTTTAGATGCAAATTTTGGGGATTGGGGGGCAAAATTTGTGTTTGGCCCTATATTTTAAGAGTTAGCACCAGCTATGTCTGGGTCATTGGTACAGTATAAAAATTTACATGTATATCTCTCTATACAATAATAGAGGAGACATATTCTAAATAAGGAGCCCAATTTGAGTAATTCCTTATTGTAAGCATGAAGACAATGCTACTCAGCATGTAACAAGTTCACAATTTTTAAGCTAGTCTGGACTAAGCCCCCAAAATTAGGATGGCATATCTGAGACTGAGTGAAAATCCCCCACAAACATACGCCATACAATAACACTTCAGCTGTATGCAGGATATAATTACGGATAAAACAGCTTCTTTCATAGTTACATACTTTTAAAGCCAGAGAAGAGGTAAGAATCCCCCCCCCCCCCACCTTTCTTTTGAAGGAATCTTCAAAAGAAAGAGGGAAGAGATCTGGAATCAATAAGAGTGGTACCAAAAAACAATATAAATAATTGTCGAACAGGCACTCAGGTATTAATTCATGATTAATAAGTGGTGCTTAATGCCACTTCAGAAGTTAAGGCTATAGCGACGATCCAGGTAATTAATACTGCCCGCTATATAATTGTACAACGCAGACAGCATACATAGATACGTCGAAAACCGGTGATATAAAATATAACATACACATGTCCAATCGAGCCACACTGAATGATCCCTGAAGAGAAAACACACTTCCTAGGCAATCCGCAGGTGGCCTCTGTACAATAAATTCCAGTAACAACACTCTCCAACATGTACTATCCGATATCTACGATCGTAAACACGTGCGAATTGAGTACTGACATAATAGAAACCCGGATCTAGAAATGAAAGTAGGTATGATTAACAGGCTCCGACATGGACCACCCTCGAAATAGGTTATGATTTCAAGGTCCACAAAATAAAGCTTTAGCCTAATAATATAATACGCGAGAGCATTTATATTTAGCATGTAATCATCTGAATACCAGATAACTGGTTATGAAGTCTGCGAGGTACTCAAAGAGTAGCAATTTAATTGTGATGATTTTTAAAATAAGTGATCATATATAACAAATCAACAAATAATCACAGGAAACTAATCCAACTAAAAAGCGGATGTGCCCATGAGGTTGCCATAGAACACGACCCAAATGCATGGTATGTATTTATGAAATAATATGAGGCTAGCGGGAAGAAAACTACGTCTTGCCCGGTAATTGCCTCTAAATACATAGGAAGTGTGTGTGTGAGTGTGTGTGTGTGTGGGGGGGGGGGGGGGGGGGGGGAGGGGAATTCAAAATCATATCGAAATGTCCTCACCCACATTATTTAATCATTCATGTGCCAGTTATCAAATAATATAGGAACCGTGATGGTTCCCAAACTACGTATATAAAAAAGAGCGTTGTTAATGTAAACAATGTCAGAATGAAAACCAGAAACGAGACCCCAGGCGACATGGCCTGAAGTCAGTAACAGATTTTTAAACTATCCGATGTAAGGCAACATCTTCATCAGAAGAAAAAACGATACATTGGATGTATGATGCTTGACCAAAACACCTAAACACCCTAAGGGTGAGGACGTAACCCTGGGGATATACAGAATAAACATTCTGTGTAACATGTTAAACTCCCAAGAAATTTTATAAAAAAATTTCAATAAAAAAAAAGCTTGGGAGTTTACCTGGGGGGGGGGGGGGGGGGGGGGGGATGATCAAGGGAGGGTAGGGAAGGAATATTTAACAAACAGTGGAAAAATCATTATAAACAATGATGACGTCAGGACCATGTCCCGAAATTGGGGAACATGAACTAATTTTTATAAATATTATAAAATTACAGCCCTGAACATTTCAAACAACCGTTTCTTCCTTCCTTCATCCAGTTGTGTCCTTGGATCCACCAAATTAACCATTGATTTGTGTCTGGCATCATTAGAAAATGAGATTTAAAAGCACAGAAGTCAGTTGTTGTTATCTGACAGAGGGCCAAACAAAGAATGATGTTGGCGCCAATTCCGGTCACATCCTGGAGTCTGCACATGCACAGAGAGTAAATGTATGGAGACCAGATAGGAATTCTTATTTTCGGTTTTGCATGCAAATTTTGGGGATTGGGGGGGCAAAATTTGTGTTTGGTCCTCGATATTTTGGAGTTAGCACCAGCTAAGTCTGGGCCATTGGTTGTTGTGTAAAAATATGGGAATTTTGAAAACGTTTTCATCTTTTTAAAATGAGAGAGAGGCCACTTTTCCAGCCCAGAAACATGATCCGTCATAATTTCATTTAAGTAGGGTCGCTGGTAAGCAAATGTTGGGAGTAGACCAATCAATATTGTCAACATGCAGCCGTCCCAAGGCTAGATGTTGTAAATATTAATTGGTCTATCCCCAAATAATGAGTGTGGGCTCTTCCAATTGCTGCCATTGAACTGACATGGGAGATACCACCCGAGTTCAAAGGGTTAAAACTTATTCATCAAGTTATTTTTTCACTTACTTTCTGCCACTTTCCTTGATGACTGTGAAACATTGATTTGTTATTAACAATTGAAAAACACCAAGCAAACAAAATATATACATTCATCATAATACATACTTCCTTTGTTGTTTCATTCTATTCTGCTGCAATTTGTTAGATAATTCTTGCATATTATGTTCATGTTCCCTGAGTATCTTCTCTTTAGCACTGAAATTCAAATAAAAAATGTTAAAAAATATTTACATTCTGCAGAACAAAATATTATTAGGCCCCCACAATGTAGATCTTCTGTTTCTCAGGCCATCATTGTTCATAAAATTGCATTTTGGCAGACAGTTTTTTATTTTTTGTAATTATTTCTTTGCCATCAAAAGTTCATGTTCTTGGTTTGTTTTATGTTTTAGGCCTCATAATCTCCAGAATAACATGGGTGCTAGTGTATTTCGTTCCTTGAGAGCATGAAGGCTTTGCAATGATAAAGCATTGCAAAGCCTTCTTGCACTCAAGGGACAAATTCATCAATTTTTTTAACTTGGGTAAAATATCAGACATAAACCATTTAATTTTTATTTTTTTAAGTTTGCTTTGGTTATACAAAGAAAAAATGCAGCAGCGAAAAGGACCACGTGGAAGGGTCTAAGAAACAGATTTTTAAATTTTTAGACTTTTTACATCTGTTATGCCTGCAGGTCTAAAGGGTAATACATTATACCAACTTCAACCAGTATCAAAATCAGTATCACAACACTTAATACAATGGAGTCCACTTAACTGGATATCTCTTATCGGAATATCCTTGTTAATTGAATATAATTTTCAAACACCAAACCATTTGGCATACCTTCAATACAAATTTAACCTCTTAATAATAGGTTATAGAGAAAACTCCTGTTAAAACATTCATTTATTCATTTATTAGGGTTTAACGACTCATTAAAAGCCAGGGTCATATCATGTCGGTGACAGTTTTACAGGTGGAGGAAGCCGGAGTACCCGGAGAGAACCACCGAGCAACGACGAGCAGCAGTCAGCTCTCCAATTCGTAACTCTGATCGCCGCACTTCCACACAGGCAGGGTTAGATTGGTTGAAGACATGCACACCATCGATGTGCAGTACGCCTTAGTACACATCGTCATTGTGCCCCCATGTAGGCAATCAGGGTTAAGTGCCTTGCCCAAGGACACATCGCGGGAGCATGAATCAGTCACTGAAATGGTCACCCATCCAACTACTAACCACGCTTGACGTTGCTTAACTTCGGTGATCTGAATTGAATAACAATTTGTATAATCTATGAAATAAGTATTCTGACAACTACGGAATTCTGTGTGTGTATTAGAACTATCTGACTGCAGAACATCAAATACAGTGAAGCCCACTCAGTTGTATATCTTAACTAAATAACCCTGTTAATTGAATATAATTTCCAAACACCAAACCATTTATCATACTTTCAATGCAAATTTGCCCTGTTAAATGCATATGGGTTATAGAGTAAACTCTTGTTAATTGAATAAAAGATCTTTCAATATGCCGAGGAAATACCTCGAAAAATTCTCCTTGTTTATAAACATACTTGGCCTCAGCACATCCATTACAAGCATTTAATCTATTATATCTTGTTTGACAGAGCTCCATGAGCTCTGTCAAACATGATATAATAGAATAAATGCTCAGTTTATCTCTGGAATACAGCTCAGAGACAAATCTTCTTAATTGAATACTCCCATTAATTGAATAATTTTCACTGATAAAGGGGGCTATTCAATTAACAGGGTTCTACTGTATAAGTATTTATTCTGTTACAGTAGAACCTGTCTTGAGAGACCGCCCTTTGGGAGACACAAAAGTGGTCTCTCAAGACAGGTGGTCTCTCAAGACAGGTGGTCTCTCAAAACAGGTTTCAGTTTTTCTCAAGTCAGTGAATAACCAACCACAAAACTCAGATTTTTGTAATTACTTTGTTGTTGTTCCTTTTTATGTAGTTTTTGTAACAAATTCAAATGGACCTTATAAAAATTATAAAAATAAATGAAGATTTTCAACACTAATTTACTTTTATAATCCTATCTGTCACATTTCAGGTATGTATGAAATTGTTTATTCAGCAATAATCCTAATCTTTTCACAGGGGTCTTATAAAAACATCTCAATCTTTAACAAGGGGAACTTCCTGGAATGCCGACATCTATTGTTCTCCAACAGGAACCAGTGAAGGTGTGATAATCGGATTAACTAGCTATGTCCTGTATCTATATTTTGGACAAATTATTTCTCATCAAATGAAGACGAGATCAATTAACAAATAGATATTTTCTAAGAATTTTTTTTAGCAAACAACATATGAACATCCATATTTTTAACGAACAATTTTGGACATTTTTACACTTCATATTTACAATCCTACAAAATGAGACATGGTATCACAATACAGATCTAACGTGATCTGGCCGTTCTCCAATTTCTCCTTCTCTCTCTCCAGCCTGTGCTCAAATGCCCTATACTTTTTCTTTTTGGGCAGTACCTTGACCCCATTCCTGAGTTGCAGAATGGATGATATCATTTTATTCTCCACCAAAGCATGCACCGTGTAAATTTGCTTTAACAGATTTGGACACATGCTGAATGTTCCATTGCAATAACATGTTTCTGCTTCAGACAGACACCAAAGATTGTCCGCTGTTGAAAATATCACCATTCTGTTGTCTTCACACGGTATCAAAAAATTATCACCAGAAAGTGTCTTTGTGTATTGGTCTGGCAGGTCTATCTCTTGCTGAGTCCTTGGCAGTTTGGGGATTGCTTTGACACATGCTGTATACAGCTGAGAATGACAACTGTATATGGTTGGAACATCCTCAACGAGATCATCCATAAAGTTTGTATTTACACTTGAATGAATGAATGAATGAAAGGTTTTAGCACGCTGAAGGCACGCAGGGATGATGTGGGCTTTACAAATCCCTTGCGACCTTGTTAACCTTATTTTATTCACTTGGATCACACAGGCCTAGCTTTCCTATTGCCTCAAATGGGGTCTGAGGGGGTATGCAGGCGGTTAGAATTCCCGACAGTTTACGTTGGAATGATAGATTGTCAATACTCAATCCCTCAACACCATTAAGAATATTAGAGAGTGGGCTCTATTCAGTTCCAGCTCGGCGATGGTAGAGGTTTGAGTCCCCCCCATGGTGGCGAGCCAGAATACAATGTTGTGCGATGGCAAATTTAAGGGAAGAAGAGAAAAGAAAACTAAACAGCAACGCCAGTTTGGTAGTGGTCCCGGTATATGACCATAGCGGTTACAAAAAAGGAGTGGAGAAAGCTCCAACAGTTTAGTTTTGAAAAACCATCAAACCTTCTGAGAGATAGGATGCTGTATGTGATTATGAGGTATCTGGTTATCCTTCAGAGATTACAAATGACCTCCCCCCAACCCTCCAAAAAACACACCCTCTCACAGACACACACCCTCAAGCCCTTAAAGCGTTGGCCTTTGCCTTGTCGTCCATGGCCATAGTTCCGTCGCTAGTCTTCAGCGCATTATTATTGGCACTTTTGCTCTTTTGGCCAGTAAGCTTGATTAATTAATAATCGCAACAGAACAACGTTTGCGACTAGCACAATGTCTTGTAACAGAAATCTAAACAGTGGTCACTTCTCTGAATAACGACACTTAGTAATCAAAGGGCAGTGTTTTTATAGAACAGTCTATACCTAATTAACAACCCTCGCTATCGGCATTCAGAGAAAATATTTTAATTTTCCAATTTCACCATGTTGGCATTAAGAGAGTAAATCTTAATGAGTTATGCAACTGAATAGCAATTGAAACCTAATTAAGAGCTTTTAATACTTTTAATTATGTTAGTACAACCACAATGGATTTTCAAATTCCAGAACAGGTAAAAAGTTTTTGTCATGGTTTCAGTCTTCAAAGGGGCGGTCTCTCAAGACAGGTCCATTATGGCATAAAAATACAAGTTGGTACCAGGTCACAGTGGTCTCTCAAGACAGGTGGTCTCTCAAGACAGGTGGTCTCCCATAGCAACAACATTACCATCACAGCCTCCCCCTCCAAGAAGAGAAGCAAGAAACACAAATGCCGTTAACCCTCTCATTTTTCTCCCTTAACACACCCAGACATGATGCAAAGAACCTAAAAGCTAAAGCACCAATATGTCACAGTTAAAGATGGGTCGAAAGGGCTTGCCCCAAACCATCCCTGCACGCCTTTGGCGCACTAAAACCATTCTTTCAGCCAGGTCACAGTGGTCTCTCAAGACAGGTGGTCTCCCATAGCAGGTCCATTATAGAGTAAAACCAATCGGTGCCTGGCAGATGTGGTCTCTCAAGACAGGTGGTCTCTCAAGACAGGTGGTCTCTCAAGACAGGTTTTACTGTATACCACAATTAGTGTGTGTATTCAACATTACATGATATAATACAGACATCGGGAAATGTTCTAGATCCACCACATGCGGCATCTGGGAGTGCGGTGGCTCAGTGGTAGACTGCTGGACTTCTATGCTAGAGGTCCAGAGTTCGATCCCCGCATTGTGTCCTTGGGCAAGGCACTTTATCCTGGTTGTCTACGTGGGGGCACGATGACGACGTGTACTAAGGCGTACTGCATGTCAATGGTGCACATGTCTTCAACTGCTGTAACAATGCATGAGTGCAGCTTGAATAGAGTTGGAATGTTGAGAAGCTGACAGTTGCTCGCCGATGCTTGGTGGTTCTCTCCAGGTACTCTGGCTTCCTCCACCCATAAAACTGTCATGGTCACGATTAGCCATTGTGCATAAGTATGTGACCTTAAACACCAATAAATAAATAATAAATAACATGTGTCATCTCGATTATGCATAAAAACATCATTTAAGAACACGTGATTTGAAGATACAGTTAAAACTAGAAGTCTTGTCATAAACTGTGCACTTACCTTGGCTTATTTGCACATAGAAATTGCACGCAATTGCCATATCGAATGGCATCCAAAGCACGGCAGGTTCTCCTGGTTACTCATTGCAAACACAGGCAATACTTCTTCTTATGGGCCTCCGAGTTACCCGGAGGTCCATTGGCTGAAACATTGCTTGTGCACAGGCCATATGTACAGAATTTGATAGCCTTACTATGGTCATAACGTATAGATTAACATGCAGAATGACATGCTATTTGTGCGCATTTCATGACAGGACTTCTAGTTTTAATTGTATGGGTTCGAGTGATGTTATAACATGATTCAAATGCTTAGACACAAAACTGTGTCCAGCCAGAAAGTTATCAGATCACAGAATATAAAAATATCAACTTCATTCATTAAATTCAAGTCATTGATATATGAGCAGTTTTTATACATATTATTTATTATAAGGTGAATTTGATGAATTTGTTTAAAACTCACTCTTCTGGAAGCTCCATGTTGGATTCTAATACTTTTGTTACCATGGTCTTCTGATGTTGCCGTAATGACTCATCTGCAACCATATTTTGCTGCTCTTCATCCTCAACTTCCTGTAAGAGTTTACGTGAATGTATGTTTGCTTATGATTATTCCATTATTGGGAATCAACACTACTTTCAATAGCCAAGGTCATAATAGACAATTTATAATTTATTTATTTATTGGTGTTTTAAGATCACATATTTCTGCACAATGGCTAATCATGACCTTGACAGTTTTAAGAGTGGAGGAAGCTGGAGTACCCGGAGAGAACCACCGAGCAACGGCGAGCAACTATCAGCTCTCCAACATACTAACTCCACACAAGCAGGGTTAGCATTGGTTGAAGACAGGTGCACCATCAACATGCAGTACGCATTAGTACACAGCGTCACCGTGCCCCCACATGGGCAATGGGGGCGAAGTGTCTTGCCCAAGGACACAACACGATTGCCGCAGGTGGGATTTGAACCGAGGACCTCTCGGCTTGCAGCCTGCACCTCTACCTACTGAGCCACTGCGCCCCCCCCCACCCCCCCCCCCCCCCTGACAGTTTATAAACACAAAAACAAGACACTCTTGGAAACAGAGTTCCTGTGCTTGAAAGAGTCATCAATTCGAGGCGTTTCCAGAATCTTTCCAGAACAGTGGAGCTCACAAAAGTAGATACAGTACATGGAGGGTGGATTGTAACTAAATTGCCCAGGGTGTGGAGTTATCACCCAAAGTATCACTTTCAAATTCTGTACAAGTGGACAAAACTCACAAGCAATGTTTCAGCCAATGGACCTCCGGGTATAACCCGGAGGTCCATTGGCTGGAACTTTGCTTGTGCTTGTTATGCTTTGCAACAAAATTGCAATTATCACTTGGGTGGAATCTCCACTCTGTGAGTGATTTAGTGATAATACACTCTCCATGTACTGTATCTCTTAATTGTATAATCCTGTTATTTGCATATAATTCCCAAACACCTAAACATTTATCATACATTAAGTACAAAGATGGATCTGTTACTTGCACATAGGTGATAGAATAACCTCTGTTAACTAAATAAAAAATCTTGGAAAATATTGAAGAACAAATGCAACACCGATCACTAGTGATCAGACAATCATTCCCCACGGTAGGTGGATTACTGTGAAATATATTGATATTTCCTCAATAAAACCCAAACAAATGTGGATATCAAAGGAACAACTAAACAAACAAGTCCCAATATTACCCATAGTTCTGTGGATTTACTGGAAGCATCCAAATACCTGTGAAAAAGTTTAGTAAGGCTAACTTGCATAATTTATGCATGAGAAAAAAACACTGTATAATATATTATTTATCTTACGTCTCTTCCCTTCAAATCTGAAACAAAAGCATGAAAGCATCTCTGAGATACAGGTGATAATAGTACACAACAAAATACGCACAAAAATATTATCTGAGAAAAATGCTAAGTAAGGCTAATTTACATAATTTATGCATAGGAAAAAACCTATATGATATGTTATTCATCTTATGCTGCTAGACCTCCATACCAAAAATTATTGAAATCGCAAATGTTGTTCAGAAGTTCTGAGTGTATAACGAATTACACGTAATTTCCAACAAAATGGCCACCAGTTGGCCATCTTTAATTTTTTTCAGACAAAAATTGAAGTGCATCAATTTTTCCTAATGCCCCATCAAATCTGAAAATTTGAAAGAAAAGCGCCAAAGCATCCTGAGATACAGGACACTATAGCACAGATCCATGTTTCAGTAAAAACTCAAGTTGAAAACTTGGTCAGGTTGTGTTGAATGTTTGTATTAGAACAATAACCGCACATTACAAAGAATATCCTCATAAAACAAATCTGTTTCAAGTATGTTGGCTCTGTGAGATGCAAGGTCCTAACGTGAAAAATATTTGTGTAAGATTTTTGTCTATATAAACAGGGTTTCCGCTAGGGAAAAATATGTGGGTTCGGTAGTTTAAAGAAAGTGAAACTCAGACGTCAAAGGCGTCTGATGCATGTGCCAAAGGCACGTGCGTATAGAGGGGGGGTTGGGGGGTTTTCCCCCCAGAAAAATTTTGATTTTTAGGTGCTCTCTGGTGGCCTCTGGGGGCATTTTGGTCGCTAAAATGCTGAATAATTGAAGTGAAAAATATGTATTTTTTCCTCCTACAATTCTCTAAATTCCCAAGGGACACACAATACTACATCTGGTCGGAGGTTTCATAAAAATACAAACCCAAAACAACACAAAATCCACAAATTCTGACAGTGACTGCGACGCTTGATCTCAATTTTTTTTTATACAACCCGATACGTGCCAACATAAATAATTGGAAATGCAGAGAGAACAAAATATTCAAAAAGAACCATGATGTGGACGTGTGACATCATACACATGCAATTACATCATTTAACGCTCGAAATAAAAGCCAGTGATTTCGGACCAAACACAACAATTTGAGTCCGAAATTTTATAGGCGACGTTTAGGATTTGAACTTTGTTTCCCCCTCTCGTCTGGGGGTTATAAAGTATCAGGTTGTCGTCAGTAATAGTAGGCATAGTATACAACATAATTATGCCTATATTACGTGGAAACAAAGGATCCTGAGTGTCGTTACGATACAGCATTGTACTCAACATTTTAACTACCAGCTTTTCTGACTGATCATAGTATGATCGGCGCGAGGAATGGGTCCGGTCGATGGACCCGCAGCCGGTATAGCGGAAACCCTGATATAAAGCACGAACAGCACAGGAAAAAAAAACTGCACATGTGAAAAACTTAGAAAAATGAAGTGATTTGGAAGTGATTCCATTAAAAGAAATACCTGCAAAAAAGACAAACTCATTTCATATATTTTGCTTGGTGACATCAAATGGTAACATATGCTACTGTAGCCATAAGCATAGAAAAAACTTTGAAAGATCTCGTCCAATCAGAGGACGAGCATTTTAATCTTATTGAAACGTAGAGTAATGTTATTTCTTTTCAATGAGGTGTAAATAATTAAATACAATCATACCCGCATTTTATGTGCCAACCGGTCTTGTAATTTATTTAGCATTTTCTGTTTTTCACGATCTTTCAGGTCTGAAAAAGAAGGAATATTATAACTGCATATCTAATGTTACCGAGTGTAAGAAAAGTCTCAAGCCTGAAAAGAAATAAAATATCAAGGAGTATTCAAGGAATGTTTTAAAAAAGCCAATAAGATTTAGGCCACACAAAGTAGATCATTTGTTTCTCTGGACATAAAGTATTTTTAATTCATTTTGGTTTGTTTTATGATTCTTAATGTTAATGTTAATTTGCATAGAATTGTTTTAGAGACACTCTGCAATAAAGTTAATTTGTATAGAATTGTTTTATAGATACTCTCCAATAAAGTTAATTTGTAAAGAATTGTTTTAGAGGCATCCTCCAATAAAATTAATTTGCATAGAATTGTTTTATAGACACTCTCCAATAAAGTTAATTTGTAAAGAATTGTTTTAGAGGCATCCTCCAATAAAGTTAATTTGTATAGAATTGTTTTAGAGGCATTCTCCAATAAAGTTAATTTGTAAAGAATTGTTTTAGAGGCATCCTCCAATAAAGTTAATTTGTATAGAATTGTTTTAGAGGCATCCTCCAATAAAATTAATTTGTATAGAATTGTTTTATAGACACTCTCCAATAAAGTTAATTTGTATAGAAATGTTTTAGAGGCATCCTCCAATAAAGTTAATTTGTATAGAATTGTTTTAGAGGCATTCTCCAATAAAGTTAATTTGTATAGAATTGTTTTAGAGGCATTCTCCAATAAAGTTAATTTGTAAAGAATTGTTTTAGAGGCATCCTCCAATAAAATTAATTTGTATAGAATTGTTTTAGAGACACTCTGCAATAAAGTTAATTTGTATAGAATTGTTTTATAGATACTCTCCAATAAAGTTAATTTGTAAAGAATTGTTTTAGAGGCATCCTCCAATAAAGTTAATTTGTATAGAATTGTTTTAGAGGCATTCTCCAATAAAGTTAATTTGTATAGAATTGTTTTAGAGGCATTCTCCAATAAAGTTAATTTGTAAAGAATTGTTTTAGAGGCATCCTCCAATAAAATTAATTTGTATAGAATTGTTTTAGAGGCATTCTCCAATAAAGTTAATTTGTATAGAATTGTTTTATAGATACTCTCCAATAAAGTTAATTTGTAAAGAATTGTTTTAGAGGCATCCTCCAATAAAATTAATTTGCATAGAATTGTTTTAGAGACACTCTGCAATAAAGTTAATTTGTATAGAATTGTTTTATAGATACTCTCCAATAAAGTTAATTTGTAAAGAATTGTTTTAGAGGCATCCTCCAATAAAGTTAATTTGTATAGAATTGTTTTAGAGGCATTCTCCAATAAAGTTAATTTGTATAGAATTGTTTTAGAGGCATTCTCCAATAAAGTTAATTTGTAAAGAATTGTTTTAGAGGCATCCTCCAATAAAATTAATTTGTATAGAATTGTTTTAGAGGCATTCTCCAATAAAGTTAATTTGTATAGAATTGTTTTATAGATACTCTCCAATAAAGTTAATTTGTAAAGAATTGTTTTAGAGGCATCCTCCAATAAAATTAATTTGCATAGAATTGTTTTAGAGACACTCTGCAATAAAGTTAATTTGTATAGAATTGTTTTATAGATACTCTCCAATAAAGTTAATTTGTATAGAAATGTTTTAGAGGCATCCTCCAATAAAGTTAATTTGTATAGAATTGTTTTAGAGGCATTCTCCAATAAAGTTAATTTGTATAGAATTGTTTTAGAGGCATTCTCCAATAAAGTTAATTTGTATAGAATTGTTTTAGAGGCATTCTCCAATAAAGTTAATTTGAAAAGAATTGTTTTAGAGGCACTCTCCAATAAAGTTAATTTGTATAGAATTGTTTTAGAGGCATTCTCCAATAAAGTTAATTTGTATAGAATTGTTTTAGAGGCATTCTCCAATAAAGTTAATTTGTATAGAATTGTTTTAGAGGCACTCTCCAATAATGTTAATTTGTATAGAATTGTTTAGAGGCATTCTCCAATAAAGTTAATTTGTATAGAATTGTTTAGAGGCATTCTCCAATAAAGTTAATTTGTAGAGAATTGTTTTCGAGGCATTCTCCAATAAAGTTAATTTGTATAGAATTGTTTTAGAGACACTCCCCAATCAAGTTAATTTGAATAGAATTGTTTCAGAAGCACTCTCCACTAAAGTTAATTTGTATAGAATTGTACTAGAGGCACTCTCCAGTAAAGTTAATTTGTATAGAAATGTTTTAGAGACCTCTCCAGTACACTTAATTTGTATAGAATTGTTTTAGAGGCATTCTCCAATAAAGTTAATTTGTATAGAATTGTTTTAGAGGAATACTCCAATAAAGTTAATTTGTACAGAATTGTTTTAGAGACCTCTCCAGTAAAGTTAATTTGTATAGAATTGTTTTAGAGGCATTCTCCAATAAAGTTAATTTGAAAAGAATTGTTTTAGAGGCCTCTCCAATAAAGTTAATTTGTATAGAATTGTTTTAGAGACAGTCTCCAATAAAGTTAAATTGTATAGAATTTTAAGAGGCATTCTCCAATAAAGATAATTTGCACAGAATTGTTTTAGAGGCATCCTCCAATAAAGTTAATTTGTGTAGAGTTGTTTTAGAGGCATTCTCCAATAAAGTTAATTTGTATAGAATTGTTTTAGAGGCATTCTCCAATAAAGATATTTTGCACAGAATTGTTTTAGAGGCATCCTCCAATAAAGTTAATTTGTATAGAATTGTTTTAGAGGCATTCTCCAATAAAGTTAATTTGTATAGAATTGTTTTAGAGGCACTGTCCAATAAAGTTAATTTGTAGAGAATTGTTTTAGAGGCACTCCCCAATAAAGTTAATTTGTATAGAATTGTTTAGAGGCACTCTCCAATAAAGTTAATTGGTATATAATTGCTTTAGAGACAGTCTCCAATAAAGTTAATTTGTATAGAATTTCAAGAGGCATTCTCCAATAAAGATAATTTGCACAGAATTGTTTTAGAGGCACTCTTCAATAAAGTTAATTTGTATAGAATTGTTTTAGAGGCACACCCCCAATAAAGTTAATTTGTATAGAATTTCAAGAGGCATTTGCCAATAAAGTTAATTTGTATAGAATTGTTTTAGAGGCATTCTCCAATAAAGTTAATTGGTGTAGAATTGTTTTAGAGACACTCTCCAATAAAGTTAATTTGTATAGAATTGTTTTAGAGACACTCTCCAATAAAGTTAATTTGTATAGAATTGTTTCAGAGACACTCTCCAATAAAGTTAATTTGTATAGAATTGTTTCAGAGACACTCTCCAATAAAGTTAATTTGTATAGAATTGCTTCAGAGACACTCTCCAATAAAGTTAATTTGTATAGAATTGTTTCAGAGACACTCTCCAATAAAGTTAATTTGTATAGAATTGTTTCAGAGACACTCTCCAATAAAGTTAATTTGTATAGAATTGTTTCAGAGACACTCTCCAATAAAGTTAATTTGTATAGAATTGTTTCAGAGACGCTCTCCAATAAAGTTAATTTGTAGAGAATTGTGTTTAAGCAGCACTCTCCAATAAAGTTAATTTGCATAGAATTGTTTTTGAGACACTCCCCAATAAAGTTAATTTGTATACAATTTTGTTTTAGAAGCACTCTCCAATAAAGTTAATTGGCATATAATTGTTTTAGAGGCACTCTCCAATAAGGGTAATTGGTATATAATTGTTTTAGAGGCATCCTCCAATAAAGTTAATTGGTATATAATTGTTTTAGGGGTATCCTCCAATAAAGTTAATTGGTATATAATTGTTTTACAGAGACCCTCCAATAAAGTTAATTTGTATAGAATTGTTTTAGAGACCTCTCCAGTAAAGTTATTTGTATAGAATTGTTTTAGAGGCACTCTCCAATAAAGTTAATTTGTATAGAATTGTTTTTGAGGCATCCTCCAATAAAGTTAATTTGTATAGAATTGTTTTTGGGGCACTCCCCAATAAAGTTAATTTGTATAGAATTGTTTTAGAGGCAATCTCCAATAAAGTTAATTGGTATATAATTGTTTTAGAGGCATCCTCCAATAAAGTTAATTGGTATATAATTGTTTTAGAGGCATCCTCCAATAAAGTTAATTTGTATAGAATTGTTTTACAGAGACCCTCCAATAAAGTTAATTTGTATAGAATTGTTTTAGAGACCTCTCCAGTAAAGTTAATTTGTATAGAATTGTTTTAGAGGCACTCTCCAATAAAGTTAATTTGTATAGAATTTTAAGAGGCATTCTCCCATAAAGATAATTTGTACAGAATTGTTTTAGAGACAGTCTCCAATAAAGTTAATTTCTATAGAATTGTTTTAGAAGCATTCTCCAATAAAGTTAATTTGTATAGAATTGTTTTAGAGGCATTCTCCAATAAAGTTAATTTGTATAGAATTATTTTTGAGGCACTCCCCAATAAAGTTAATTTGTATACAATTTTGTTTTAGAAGCACTCTCCAATAAAGTTAATTTGTATAGAATTGTTTTAGAGGCACTCTCCAATAAAGTTAATTTGTAGAGAATTGTTTTAGAAGCACTTTCCAATAAAGTTAATTTGTATAGAATTGTTTTAGAAGCACTCTCCAATAAAGTTAATTTGTAAAGAATTGTTTTAGAGGCATCTTCCAATAAAGTTAATTTGTATAGAATTGTTTTTGAGGCACTCCCCAATAAAGTTAATTTGTATACAATTTTGTTTTAGAAGCACTCTCCAATAAAGTTAATTTGTATAGAATTGTTTTAGAAGCACTCTCCAATAAAGTTAATTTGTATAGAATTGTTTCAGAAGCACTCGCCAATAAAGTTAATTGGTATAGAATTGTTTTATAGACACTCTCCAATAAAGTTAATTTGTATACAATTTTGTTTTAGAAGCACTCTCCAATAAAGTTAATTTGTATAGAATTGTTTTAGAGGCATTCTCCAATAAAATTAATTTGTATAGAATTGTTTTAGAGGCATCCTCCAATAAAGTTAATTTGTAAAGAATTGTTTTAGAGGCATTCTCCAATAAAGTTAATTTGTATAGAATTGTTTTAGAGGCATTCTCCAATAAAGTAAATTAGTATAGAATTGTTTTAGAAGCACTCTCCAATAAAGTTAATTTGTATAGAATTGTTTTAGAGGCACTCTCCAATAAAGTTAATTTGTATAGAATTGTTTTAGAAGCACTCTCCAATAAAGTTAATTTGTATAGAATTGTTTTAGAAGCACTCTCCAATAAAGTTAATTTGTATAGAATTGTTTTAGAGGCATCCTCCAA
Organism: Pictodentalium vernedei; assembly: GCA_031216915.1. Taxonomy (NCBI): domain Eukaryota; kingdom Metazoa; phylum Mollusca; class Scaphopoda; order Dentaliida; family Dentaliidae; genus Pictodentalium; species Pictodentalium vernedei. The sequence continues at coordinate 21,186,300 of CM062295.1, forward strand.
TAAAGTTAATTTGTATAGAATTGTTTTAGAGGCATCCTCCAATAAAGGTAATTTGTATAGAATTGTTTTAGAGGCATTTTCCAATAAAGGTAATTAGTATAGAATTGTTTTAGAAGCACTCTTCAATAAAGTTAATTTGTATAGTATTGTTTTAGAGGCACTCTCCAATAAAGTTAATTTGTATAGAATTGTTTTAGAAGCACTCTCCAATAAAGTTAATTTGTATAGAATTGTTTTAGAAGCACTCTCCAATAAAGTTAACTTGTATAGAATTGTTTTAGATTCATCCTCCAATAAAGTTAATTGTATAGAATTGTTTTAGAGGCATTCTCCAATAAAGTTAATTTGTATAGAATTGTTTTAGAGGCATTCTCCAATAAAGTTAATTTGTATAGAATTGTTTTAGAGGCATTCTCCAATAAAGTTAATTTGTATAGAATTGTTTTAGATGCATCCTCCAATAAAGTTAATTTGTATAGAACTGTTTTTGAGGCACTCCCCAATAAAGTTAATTTGTATACAATTTTGTTTTAGAAGCACCCTCCAATGAAGTTAATTTGTACAGAATTGTTTTAGAGGCATTCTCCAATAAAGTTAATTTGTATAGAATTGTTTTAGAGGCATTCTCCAATAAAGTTAATTTGTATAGAATTGTTTTAGAGGCACTCTCCAATAAAGTTAATTTGTATAGTATTGTTTTAGAGGCACTCCCCAATAAAGTTAATTTGTATAGAATTGTTTTCGAGGCATTCTCCAATAAAGTTAATTTGTATAGAATTGTTTTAGAGGCACTCTCCAATAAAGTTAATTTGTATAGAATTGTTTTCGAGGCATTCTCCAATAAAGTTAATTTGTATAGAATTGTTTTAGAGGCATTCTCCAATAAAGTTAATTTGTATAGAATTGTTTTAGAGGCATTCTCCAATAAAGTTAATTTGAAAAGAATTGTTTTAGAGGCACTCTCCAATAAAGTTAATTTGTATAGAATTGTTTTAGAGGCATTCTCCAATAAAGTTAATTTGTATAGAATTGTTTTAGAGGCATTCTCCAATAAAGTTAATTTGTGTAGAATTGTTTTAGAGGCACTCTCCAATAATGTTAATTTGTATAGAATTGTTTAGAGGCATTCTCCAATAAACTTAATTTGTATAGAATTGTTTAGAGGCATTCTCCAATAAAGTTAATTTGTAGAGAATTGTTTTCGAGGCATTCTCCAATAAAGTTAATTTGCATAGAATTGTTTTAGAGACACTCCCCAATCAAGTTAATTTGAATAGAATTGTTTCAGAAGCACTCTCCACTAAAGTTAATTTGTATAGAATTGTTCTAGAGGCACTCTCCAGTAAAGTTAATTTGTATAGAATTGTTTTAGAGACCTCTCCAGTAAACTTAATTTGTATAGAATTGTTTTAGAGGCATTCTCCAATAAAGTTAATTTGTATAGAATTGTTTTAGAGGAATACTCCAATAAAGTTAATTTGTACAGAATTGTTTTAGAGGCCTCTCCAGTAAAGTTAATTTGTATAGAATTGTTTTAGAGGCATTCTCCAATAAAGTTAATTTGAAAAGAATTGTTTTAGAGGCCTCTCCAATAAAGTTAATTTGTATAGAATTGTTTTAGAGACAGTCTCCAATAAAGTTAAATTGTATAAAATTTTAAGAGGCATTCTCCAATAAAGATAATTTGCACAGAATTGTTTTAGAGGCATCCTCCAATAAAGTTAATTTGTGTAGAGTTGTTTTAGAGGCATTCTCCAATAAAGTTAATTTGTATAGAATTGTTTTAGAGGCATCCTCCAATAAAGTTAATTTGTATAGAATTGTTTTAGAGGCATTCTCCAATAAAGTTAATTTGTATAGAATTGTTTTAGAGGCACTGTCCAATAAAGTTAATTTGTATAGAATTGTTTTAGAGGCACTCCCCAATAAAGTTAATTTGTATAGAATTGTTTAGAGGCACTCTCCAATAAAGTTAATTGGTATATAATTGCTTTAGAGACAGTCTCCAATAAAGGTAATTTGTATAGAATTTCAAGAGGCATTCTCCAATAAAGATAATTTGCACAGAATTGTTTTAGAGGCACTCTTCAATAAAGTTAATTTGTATAGAATTGTTTTAGAGGCACACCCCCAATAAAGTTAATTTGTATAGAATTTCAAGAGCCATTCGCCAAAAAAGTTAATTTGTATAGAATTGTTTTAGAGGCATTCTCCATTAAAGTTAATTGGTGTAGAATTGTTTTAGAGACACTCTCCAATAAAGTTAATTTGTATAGAATTGTTTCAGAGACACTCTCCAATAAAGTTAATTTGTATAGAATTGTTTCAGAGACACTCTCCAATAAAGTTAATTTGTATAGAATTGTTTCAGAGACACTCTCCAATAAAGTTAATTTGTATAGAATTGTTTCAGAGACACTCTCCAATAAAGTTAATTTGTATAGAATTGTTTCAGAGACGCTCTCCAATAAAGTTAATTTCTATAGAATTGTTTTAGAAGCATTCTCCAATAAAGTTAATTTGTATAGAATTGTTTTAGAGGCATTCTCCAATAAAGTTAATTTGTATAGAATTATTTTTGAGGCACTCCCCAATAAAGTTAATTTGTATACAATTTTGTTTTAGAAGCACTCTCCAATAAAGTTAATTTGTATAGAATTGTTTTAGAGGCACTCTCCAATAAAGTTAATTTGTAGAGAATTGTTTTAGAAGCACTTTCCAATAAAGTTAATTTGTATAGAATTGTTTTAGAAACACTCTCCAATAAAGTTAATTTGTAAAGAATTGTTTTAGAGGCATCTTCCAATAAAGTTAATTTGTATAGAATTGTTTTTGAGGCACTCCCCAATAAAGTTAATTTGTATACAATTCTGTTTTAGAAGCACTCTCCAATAAAGTTAATTTGTATAGAATTGTTTTAGAAGCACTCTCCAATAAAGTTAATTTGTATAGAATTGTTTCAGAAGCACTCGCCAATAAAGTTAATTGGTATAGAATTGTTTTATAGACACTCTCCAATAAAGTTAATTTGTATACAATTTTGTTTTAGAAGCACTCTCCAATAAAGTTAATTTGTATAGAATTGTTTTAGAGGCATTCTCCAATAAAGTTAATTTGTATAGAATTGTTTTAGAGGCATTCTCCAATAAAGTTAATTAGTATAGAATTGTTTTAGAAGCACTCTCCAATAAAGTTAATTTGTATAGAATTGTTTTACAGGCACTCTCCAATAAAGTTAATTTGTATAGAATTGTTTTAGAAGCACTCTCCAATAAAGTTAATTTGTATAGAATTGTTTTAGAAGCACTCTCCAATAAAGTTAATTTGTATAGAATTGTTTTAGAGGCATCCTCCAATAAAGTTAATTTGTATAGAATTGTTTTAGAGGCATCCTCCAATAAAGGTAATTTGTATAGAATTGTTTTAGAGACAGTCTCCAATAAAGTTAAATTGTATAGAATTTTAAGAGGCATTCTCCAATAAAGATAATTTGCACAGAATTGTTTTAGAGGCATCCTCCAATAAAGTTAATTTGTGTAGAGTTGTTTTAGAGGCATTCTCCAATAAAGTTAATTTGTATAGAATTGTTTTAGAGGCATTCTCCGATAAAGATAATTTGCACAGAATTGTTTTAGAGGCATCCTCCAATAAAGTTAATTTGTACAGAATTGTTTTAGAGGCATTCTCCAATAAAGTTAATTTGTATAGAATTGTTTTAGAGGCATCCTCCAATAAAGTTAATTTGTATAGAATTGTTTTAGAGGCATTCTCCAATAAAGTTAATTTGTATAGAATTGTTTTAGAGGCACTGTCCAATAAAGTTAATTTGTATAGAATTGTTTTAGAGGCACTCCCCAATAAAGTTAATTTGTATAGAATTGTTTAGAGGCACTCTCCAATAAAGTTAATTGGTATATAATTGCTTTAGAGACAGTCTCCAATAAAGGTAATTTGTATAGAATTTCAAGAGGCATTCTCCAATAAAGATAATTTGCACAGAATTGTTTTAGAGGCACTCTTCAATAAAGTTAATTTGTATAGAATTGTTTTAGAGGCACACCCCCAATAAAGTGAATTTGTATAGAATTTCAAGAGGCATTCGCCAAAAAAGTTAATTTGTATAGAATTGTTTTAGAGGCATTCTCCAATAAAGTTAATTGGTGTAGAATTGTTTTAGAGACACTCTCCAATAAAGTTAATTTGTATAGAATTGTTTCAGAGACACTCTCCAATAAAGTTAATTTGTATAGAATTGTTTCAGAGACACTCTCCAATAAAGTTAATTTGTATAGAATTGTTTCAGAGACACTCTCCAATAAAGTTAATTTGTATAGAATTGTTTCAGAGACACTCTCCAATAAAGTTAATTTGTATAGAATTGTTTCAGAGACGCTCTCCAATAAAGTTAATTGTAGAGAATTGTGTTTAAGCAGCACTCTCCAATAAAGTTTATTTGCATAGAATTGTTTTTGAGACACTCCCCAATAAAGTTAATTTGTATACAATTTTGTTTTAGAAGCACTCTCCAATAAAGTTAATTGGCATATAATTGTTTTAGAGGCACTCTCCAATAAGGGTAATTGGTATATAATTGTTTTAGAGGCATCCTCCAATAAAGTTAATTGGTATATAATTGTTTTAGAGGCATCCTCCAATAAAGTTAATTGGTATATAATTGTTTTACAGAGACCCTCCAATAAAGTTAATTTGTATAGAATTGTTTTAGAGACCTCTCCAGTAAAGTTAGTTTGTATAGAATTGTTTTAGGGGCATCCTCCAATAAAGTTAATTGGTATATAATTGTTTTAGAGGCATCCTCCAATAAAGTTAATTGGTATATAATTGTTTTAGAGGCATCCTCCAATAAAGTTAATTTGTATAGAATTGTTTTACAGTGACCCTCCAATAAAGTTAATTTGTATAGAATTGTTTTAGAGACCTCTCCAGTAAAGTTAATTTTTATAGAATTGTTTTAGAGGCACTCTCCAATAAAGTTAATTTGTATAGAATTTTAAGAGGCATTCTCCCATAAAGATAATTTGTACAGAATTGTTTTAGAGACAGTCTCCAATAAAGTTAATTTCTATAGAATTGTTTTAGAAGCATTCTCCAATAAAGTTAATTTGTATAGAATTGTTTTAGAGGCATTCTCCAATAAAGTTAATTTGTATAGAATTATTTTTGAGGCACTCCCCAATAAAGTTAATTTGTATACAATTTTGTTTTAGAAGCACTCTCCAATAAAGTTAATTTGTATAGAATTGTTTTAGAGGCACTTTCCAATAAAGTTAATTTGTATAGAATTGTTTTAGAAGCACTCTCCAATAAAGTTAATTTGTAAAGAATTGTTTTAGAGGCATCCTCCAATAAAGTTAATTTGTATAGAATTGTTTTTGAGGCACTCCCCAATAAAGTTAATTTGTATACAATTTTGTTTTAGAAGCACTCTCCAATAAAGTTAATTTGTATAGAATTGTTTTAGAAGCACTCTCCAATAAAGTTAATTTGTATAGAATTGTTTCAGAAGCACTCTCCAATAAAGTTAATTGGTATAGAATTGTTTTATAGACACTCTCCAATAAAGTTAATTTGAATACAATTTTGTTTTAGAAGCACTCTCCAATAAAATTAATTTGTATAGAATTGTTTTAGAAGCACTCTCCAATAAAGTTAATTTGTATAGAATTGTTTTAGAGGCACTCTCCAATAAAGTTAATTTGTATAGAATTGTTTTAGAAGCACTCTCCAGTAAAGTTAATTTGTATAGAATTGTTTTAGAGGCATCCTCCAATAAAGTTAATTTGTATAGAATTGTTTTAGAGGCATCCTCCAATAAAGGTAATTTGTATAGAATTGTTTTAGAGGCATTCTCCAATAAAGTTAATTAGTATAGAATTGTTTTAGAAGCACTCTCCAATAAAGTTAATTTGTATAGTATTGTTTTAGAGGCACTCTCCAATAAAGTTAATTTGTATAGAATTGTTTTAGAAGCACTCTCCAATAAAGTTAATTTGTATAGAATTGTTTTAGAAGCACTCTCCAATAAAGTTAACTTGTATAGAATTGTTTTAGATTCATCCTCCAATAAAGTTAATTTGTATAGAATTGTTTTAGAGGCATTCTCCAATAAAGTTAATTTGTATAGAATTGTTTTAGAGGCATTCTCCAATAAAGTTAATTTGTATACAATTTTGTTTTAGAAGCAGCCTCCAATAAAGTTAATTTGTATAGAATTGTTTTAGAGGCATTCTCCAATAAAGTTAATTTGTATAGAATTGTTTTAGAGGCATTCTCCAATAAAGTTAATTTGTATAGAATTGTTTTAGATGCATCCTCCAATAAAGTTAATTTGTATAGAACTGTTTTTGAGGCACTCCCCAATAAAGTTAATTTGTATACAATTTTGTTTTAGAAGCACCCTTTAATGAAGTTAATTTGTATAGAATTGTTTTAGAGGCATTCTCCAATAAAGTTAATTTGTATAGAATTGTTTTAGAGGCATTCTCCAATAAAGTTAATTTGTATAGAATTGTTTTAGAGCCACTCTCCAATAAAGTTAATTTGTATAGTATTGTTTTAGAGGCACTCCCCAATAAAGTTAATTTGTATAGAATTGTTTTCGAGGCATTCTCCAATAAAGTTAATTTGTATAGAATTGTTTTAGAGGCACTCTCCAATAAAGTTAATTTGTATAGAATTGTTTTCGAGGCATTCTCCAATAAAGTTAATTTGTATAGAATTGTTTTAGAGGCACTCCCCAATAAAGTTAATTTGTATAGAATTGTTTTAGAGGCACTCTCCAATAAAGTTAATTTGAAAAGAATTGTTTTAGAGGCACTCTCCAATAAAGTTAATTTGTATAGAATTGTTTTAGAGGCACTCGCCAGTAAAGTTAATTTGTATAAAATTGTTTTAGAGGCACTCTCCAATAAAGTTAATTTGTATAGAATTGTTTTAGAGGCATTCTCCAATAAAGTTAATTTGTATAGAATTGTTTTAGAGGCACTCTCCAGTAAAGTTAATTTGTATAGAATTGTTTTAGAGGCACTCTCCAATAAAGTTAATTTGTATAGAATTGTTTTAGAGGCATTCTCCAATAAAGTTAATTTGTATAGAATTGTTTTAGAGGCACTCTCCAGTAAAGTTAATTTGTATAGAATTGTTTTAGAGGCACTCTCCTATAAAGTTAATTTGTATAGAATTGTTTTAGAGGCATCCTCCAATAAAGTTAATTTGTATAGAATTGTTTTATAGACACTCTCCAATAAAAGTAATTTGTATAGAATTGTTTCAGAGACACTCTCCAATAAAGTTAATTTGTATAGAATTGTTTCAGAGACACTCTCCAATAAAGTTAATTTGTATTGAATTGTTTTATAGACACTCTCCAATAAAGTTAATTTGTAAAGAATTGTTTTTGAGGCACTCCCCAATAAAGTTAATTTGTATACAATTGTTTTAGAGACATTCTCCAATAAAGTTAATTTGTATAGAATTGTTTAGAGGCACTCTCCAATAAAGTTAATTGGTATATAATTGCTTTAGAGACAGTCTCCAATAAAGTTAATTTGTATAGAATTGTTTTATAGACACTCTCCAATAAAATTAGTTTGTATAGAATTGTTTTAGAAGCACTCTCCAATAAAGTTAATTTGTATACAATTTTGTTTAAGAGGCACTCCCCAATAAAGTTAATTTGTATAGAATTTTGTTTAAGAGGCACTCCCCAATGAAGTTAATTTGTATAGAATTTTGTTTAAGAGGCACTCTCCAATAAAGTTAATTTGTATAGAATTGTTTTAGAGGTATTCTCCAATAAAGTTAATTTGTGTAGAATTGTTTCAGAGACACTCTCCAATAAAGTTAATTTGTAAAGAATTGTTTTTGAGGCACTCCCCAATAAAGTTAATTTGTATACAATTTTGTTTTAGAAGCACTCACCAATAAAGTTAATTGGTATATAATTGTTTTAGAGGCATCCTCCAATAAAGTTAATTTGTATAGAATTGTTTTAGAGGCATTCTCCAATAAAGTTAATTTGTAGAGAATTGTTTTAGAAGCACTCTCCAATAAAGTTAATTTGTATAGAATTGTTTTAGAGGCCTCTCCAATAAAGTTAATTTGTATTCAATTTTGTTTTAGAACCACTCTCCAATAAAGTTATTGGTATATAATTGTTTTAGAGGCATCCTCCAATAGTTAATTTGTATAGAATTGTTTTACAGAGACCCTCCAATAAAGTTAATTTGTAAAGAATTGTTTTAGAGGCATTCTCCAATAAAGTTAATTTGTAGAGAATTGTTTTAGAAGCACTCTCCAATAAAGTTAATTTGTATAGAATTGTTTTAGAGACACTCTCCAATAAAGTTAATTTGCATAGAATTGTTTTTGAGGCACTCCCCAATAAAGTTAATTCGTATACAATTTTAGTTAATTGGTATATAATTGTTTTAGAGGCATCCTCCAATAAAGTTAATTTGTATAGAATTGTTTTACAGAGACCCTCCAATAAAGTTAATTTGTATAGAATTGTTTTAGAGGCATCCTCCAATAAAGTTAATTTGTATAGAATTGTTTTAGAGACATTCTCCAATAAAGTTAATTTGTATAGAATTGTTTTTGAGGCACTCCCCAATAAAGTTACTTTGTATACAATTTTGTTTTAGAGACATTCTCCAATAAAGTTAATTTGTAGAGAATTGATTTAGAAGCATTCTCCAATAAAATTAATTTGTATAGAATTGTTTTAGAGGCATTCTCCAATAATGTTTAACAAATCAAATCCATATGAACCAAAAAAGTCTTCTGCTTCAAAGAGAATATCAAGCACATATAAGGAATAAAATGTCTTCTAATCTTGGTGCTTACACTTCTCAACAAAGTCCAACTACAGGCTTCTAATATACTGGTTTGCTTCCAAGGAAATATCAGCAAATGTTGCTTACGAAAGAGACTATAACAGTAGTAGACCTGAGTACACAAGAAAAAGAAAACATGGATTGAAAAATAACAGATTGCATAACCAAGGGACATAAGTGTGAAATTACATGTACCAAAAGTAAAATCAGTGGCTCAAGTGAGCCTAAAATGCTCCCCTGGCTCAAGCTGTTAAGAGATGAGTGTATCAGTAAGTTACCGGCATACAGAGCCCAAATATTAACCCGGGGACTTGATTTGAACAAACTTTTAATCTGACACTCCTAGAGATGTCAAACACCAAATATGAAAAGATTCTAACTGGTGGACCCAAAGAAGAAGATTTTTCAAGAAATTTTCTCACATTGCACTGAGTTAAACTATGGGCCCCAAGAAAGAATCCAAATATTACCCAGGGGTAAAAAATTCCGGATTCTGAACCCCAAATTTTCAGAGTTAAAAAAAAATTTAAAATTGACCGAAATGCATAAAAAAAAACCCCAAAAATTCTGGATTTGGTCCAAAATTTTCTAAGTCCCACCCAGACCCCAAATTTTGGGTGTAAAAAAAAAAAAATTTTTTTTGTCTTAAAATTGACCAAAACGCATAAAAAACAAAAAAACATTTCCGGATTTTGGTCCAAAATTTTCTAAGTCCCACCCAGACCCCAAATTTTCAGTGTAAAAAAAAAAAAATTTTTTTTTGTTTTAAAATTGACTGAAACACATAAAAAACAAAAAAGAAATTTCCAGACTTTGGTCCAAAATTTTCTTAGTCATACCCGACCCCCAAATTTAAAAAAAAAAATTTTTATCTTAAAATTGACCGAAATGCATAAAAAACCAAAAAAAATTTCTGTCCCACCCGGACCCCATATTTTCAGTGTGAAAAAAAAATTTTTTTTTGTCTTAAAATTGACCGAAACGCATACCCCCCCCCCTCCCCTCCCCCCCCCCCCCCCCCCCCCCAAAAAAAAAAAAAATTCTGGATTTTGGTCCAAAATTTCTAAGTCCCACCTGGACCCCAAATTTTCAATGTGAAAATTTTTTTTTTTTGTCTTAAAATTGACTGAAACGCATAAAAAACCCCAAAAATTCCAGAGTTTTGGTCCAAAATTTCTAAGTCCGGAACATTTGGTACACCAAGCTACTATGTGTATATTCTAAATGCGAATTGAGGTAGCTCATGACAGTGATGAATTAACATATTGAAGTGAGTAGAAACAGCTGGTGATGAGAAGATTAATCAGTATACAATTGGTCGTCGGTTAATAAGTACCCATCAGTTGAAAAAAGGTAGTTGGGGGTTGTGGAATTGGCATCGCCGATGGTCACACATAATAAAAAAATATCGATATTTCCTCCATTCATCATTCAGATTTAACCCTTTACCCAATGAATTGGACACATCCGCCTGCGTAATATGCAAATTCATCAGTTGAAAAAATAGTATTTTCCAAAAATTTTCAACAAAACCATATCATGTGACCCCTCCATTTTGGACAGACAGACAGAGACAGAGACAGACACAGACAGACAGATGCCAATGCCATAACATAATATGACTGGTTTTATAAAACAGGCATATAAAAACTGAAAATCAAACTGGTCTTCATTTGGAGATAGAAAGAAAAAATATTTTTCAACTCATTTAGCCAGTGGAAACTAAATTTATTATGACAAGGTGGCTATAACTGTTATCAGATTTAAATACTGCCAGCGAAACTGCTAAATTTTGAAAAAGCTGGTAAATAAACTCACCTTGAAATCGACTCATTTGCTGCTGATGTAGTTTGATAATTTTATTTACATCTCTATCAGACATGTTAGCACTGTTTTTCAGATGATCTATAATTGTCTTGTCCTCTGTCTGAATTGCTTTATCACAACCTGTAGCTAAAGTCTGAAAAACAAAATTACATTATAATTAACCCTCTACCTACTGTAACTGCCAAACCTGGTCAGCGCTATTCACAAAAATCGTCATTTAAATTTTATTATTTTTTCATTTTTATTCTCAAAAACATAGGTTAGGCCTAAAAAGCCTCAATTCTCAGGTTCTCCCATATGGTTCTTTTGGCTGCCGCATGCTCTCTTTTTATAGCCAATGTAAACTTAAATAAAATCAAAATTAAAATGGTTTACGTCTGATATTTTACCCAATTTAAAAAATTGATAAATTTGTCCCTTGAGTGCAAGAAGGCTTTGCAATGCCTTAGCATTGCAAAGCCTTCTTGCTCTCAAGGGACGAAATACACCACTACCCATGCTATTCCGTAGATTATGAGGCCTAAAATATAAAACAATAACATGAACTTATGATGACAAAGAAATAATTACAGAAATAAAAAATAAAATAAAAAAAACGCTCACCCGCATGCAATTTTACAAATAATTGCCTGAGAAACAGAAGATCTGCTTTGTGTGGCCTTAGGAGCCCTCTTTGGAACGAGCTCGTAGAGCTCGTTCCAATGAGGGGTCATAATCAAAGTTTTTGAGAGATAAAAATGAAAAAATTAATTATTCAAGAATGTTGTTTTCAAGTGTCGTCTGCTTTTCATGTTAGGTAAAGGGTTAACCTTTAACCTTTATATGTTTGTTAATAAAATATTGGTACAGCAAATAAAATTGTGTTAGGTAAGTTCAGCTGGCAACACTATGCTTATCATATTTTAAAAAGGTTCTGATTGAAGCTTCACACCTTCAATAACGTAACACATAGAATAAATATTGAGTGCATATTAGAGCATTAGTGATTATCAATTTTTGTAGTTGACTAATTGCCAGCATTAGTCGATGGCTACAGTTAAAACTAGAAGTCCTGTCACGAACTGTGTGCATATCTAGGCTTAACTGCGCATAGGAATTGTGCGCAATTGTCATATCGAATGGCATCCAAAGCACGGCATGTTCTCCTGGTTACTCATAGCAAACACGGGCAATGTTTCTGCCAATGGACCTCCGGGTTACCCGGAGGTCCATTGGCTGAAACATTGCTTGTGCACAGGCCATATTTACAGAATTTGATGGCCTTACTATGGTCATATCGCGTATATTAACATGCATACTGACGTGCTATTTGTGCGCATTTCTGGACAGGACTTTTAGTTTTAACTGTAGTCAATTGATGGTCGTCTACATAAATTCAACAAAAAATCTCTGATATACTTATAAATTTAAAACTGATGACGTATGACTGTGTACACTTTAGTGCGGTGATAAAAAAATAAAAATGGAAACACCAAATATTTCCAATTCATCCAAAGAATTTAAACAGAAGAGCATTTGTGCAAATGTTTCATTTCTCTAACTTCCAGAAATTTCTAACATGAACCTTATTCTTCATATTGCACTAAGTTAAAAGTCAGGCTCCCAAAGAGAACCCAAGTATGAAACAGGGTTCTTGATTTGAACAAACTTAAATCTGACCTCTGTAATGAGGTTGTATACTGAACATCAAAAGATTCTGACTGGTGGATCTGAAGACGAGTTCTTTTAAAGATTCTTCCACATACTGCACTAAGTTAAAATTCAGGCTTCTATAGAAAGCCCCAATATCAACCAAGGGACTTGATTTGAACAAACACTTAAATGTGACCCTTGTAAAGATACTGTGCACCATATATAAAAAGACATTCCTCATACTTGACTGGAGCCTACATATTAACATAGGAACTTGATTTTTGCAAACTTGAAACTGATTCCACTAAGGATGGTGTATACCATGTATCAAAAGATTTTAATTGGGGGCTCTCAAGAAAAAGATTTTTAACGAATATTCCTCATATTGCAGCAGGTTAAAATTTTGAGTTCCATAGGGGGCCGAAATATTAATCAAAAGACTTGATTTGAACTCCCCCCCCCCCCCTCTGCCCCATAAGGATCATGTATACCAAATATCAAAAGATTCTGACTGGAGGATCTGAAGTAGATTTTCAAAGATTATTCCTCACACTGCACTATGTTAACATTCAAGCTGCAATCGAGAGCCCAATTATTAATGGATGGGCTTGATTTGGACAACTTGAATCCAACCTTGTACTGATTCTGTATACATATATCAAAAGAATCTACCCAGTGGTTCTGGAGAACTAGAGGGGGTATCAGTACCCTGTGGCTCACCAGCAGGTGGCCAATGTAAAGGGAGTAAAAAAAAAAAGTAAAAAACGTGCACACAAAAGTCCAAAATTAAAGTAATTAAGCACCTAAAGGGTTAAAAAATATAATAATAGCCCCAAGAAGCATGCTAACATAAAATAGGAACCATGGCAATATGCTACAAGGTAAGTCTCCACTTTAAAGAAAAGAAAGACAAACCTCAAAACCTGCACAGAAAAGTAAAAAAAAAAAGCATCACATTTGTTTCAATTGGTTAAAATTGAGAAAAATACCCAGATAATGTCACTGTAACCACCATCGTAATATGCCAGTAAGGTGAAACTCTACCTGAAAAATATCCACTTGGAAGAACAGAAAGAAAAACCTCAAAACCTGCACGTAAAAGTCCAAAAAGTATCACATTTGTTTCAAAGGGTTAAAATTAAGAAAAATACCATGAAAATGTTACAGTAACCACCATGGCAATATGCCAGTGAGGTAAAACTCCACTTAAAAAAAATATCAAAACCTGTACACAAAAGTCAAAAATCTGCACACAAAAATCCAAAATTAAGGTAAATAAGCAGCTAAAAGATTAATTAATATAATAATAGCTCCAAGAAGCAACCTAACATAAAATAGGAACCATGTCAATATGCTACAAGGTAAGGCGTCACTTGGAAGAAAAGAAAGACAAACCTCAAAACCTGCACATAAAAGTAAAAAAAAGTATCACATTTGTTTCAAAGGGTTAAAATTGAGAAAAACACCCTGCAAATGTCACAGTAACCACAATGGCAATATGCCAGTAAGGTGAAACTCTACCTGAAAAATATCCACTTGGAAGAAAAGAAAGAAAAACCTCAAAACATGCACATAAAAGTCCAAAAAAGTATCACATTTGTTTCAAAGGGTTAAAATTGAGAAAAATACCCTGAAAATGTTACAGTAACCACCATGGCAATATGTCATTGAGGTAAAACTCTACTTAAAAAAAATATCAAAACCTGTACACAAAAGTCCTAAACCTGCACACAAAAGTCCAAAATTAAGATAAATAAGCAGCTAAAGGTTTAAATAATATAATACTCGCTCCAAGAAGCATCCTTACATAGGATATGCAATATGCCAGAAAGGTAAAACTCCACTTGAAGACTAAATTTCAAAACCTGTACACAAAAGTCAAAAACCTGCACAGAAAAGTCAAAAACCTGTACACAAAAGTCCAAAATTCAAGTAACTAAGCATGGAATGGGTTGACTAAAATATTATTATCTCTGAAAAGCATGTTGACATAAAAAAAAATAAAAAAAAAAAAAAAAGTTAAAAAATTTATAGTAATTTATATATTTTTTATACTTACCAATGACCCAGACTTAGCTGGTGCTAACTCCACAAAAACCAGGGCCAAACACAAATTTTGCCCCCCAATCCCCAAAATTTGCATCCAAAACAAAAAGAAATCATGTCCTAAAGGACCTCCATAGTACGACTCTACTGCGCATGCGCAGTGACGCAGTTGTCCTGAAATTGGCGCCAAATATCATTCTTACTGGCAGTGCCTGGTCAGCGCTATGTACTCAGCGGGGAGGCAAGAGTTCCCAACTCAGGGAGGGCCATCCCCGTCTGGGTCATTGGTAAGTATAAAAAATATATAAATTACTATAAATTTTTTAACATTTTTATACTGTACCAATGACCCAGACTTAGCTGAATAGTAAACAGGCTGGAGGGCCTAGGACATAGAGGAAAATCCAATAAGCTCAATTATAAAATAAAGAGGTAACCCCTTAAGGAGAAAAGGAGTATTAGGCTTTACATGTATCTTTCTTATTTAATATTTAAATTAGAAAGATACACTACCCTTAATAATTGAGCACAATAACATTCATGTTCTCTATTAACATCCAGTATAACCCTTATACTAATTATTTTTAAAGCAAGCCAATAAATAAAGTAGTCCAGAGAATTGAGACTCTTTATAATCATTTAAAAGTGTCCGAGTATTGTATATTAAAGCCCGTTTGACACTTGACATATACAAATGCTTCACACCGAGCTACACTTTAAAAATAAGACATGAATGAAATTAAACATTAATATTACACTTTAAAACCATCCCGGAAGCGACTCAGAAATACTGTCTTGGAGGAGGCATTCCCTTGCTTTTCACTATAAAGCAGGTGACCTAAGGGAACACCCGCCCCCCCCCCCCCCCTTCCCCTTGCCCTGGGTCAAATAGCCCAGAGCGAAGAGGGCAGCCGGACGGAGTCACTGCCGGAACAGAAAGCCTGCATAACTATAGTTGCAACTGTTTAGTGGACGACATTCTGAGCAACAGATAACGGACCTAAACAATGCAGGTCTCCAGAAATGGACTCAATATTTCTGAGATAAAAATTAGTAAATGTGGATGGCTGAGACCAATAAGCAGCCTTCATTAAATCTGTAATAGCAACACTATTAGCATAAGCCCAGGAAGTAGAAAGAGCTCTTACTTCATGAGCAGAAATCTTAAGCACAGACTGCTGAGAAGAAGATAAATCTTCATACGCAGTACGGATAGTTAACTGAATCCATCTAGCAATAGAATGGACTGAAATGTCCTTTCTATTAGGCATCAAAGACAGAAAAAAACGTTTCCGTCCCTTTCTGATGAACTGAGATCTCTGTTTATAGATACGTAGTGCTCTAACAGGACAGAGTAAAGGCCTACGCCCGTCTGAAGACGGAAGAGCCTTAATAACAATAGGTTCCGGATATTTATTAGGAGCCTGATTCTTAGCTAAAAAAACCGACATTAGTAGTGAAGGTGATAGTGTTCCCAACACTACGATAATGAGAATCATCCACCGATAGTGCATGAAGCTCACTGACTCTTCTGGCAGAAGAGAAAGCTAAGAGAAAAGCTGTCTTATAAGATAAGAATTTGAAATCTACTGTCCCAAGAGGTTCAAATGGCTTTTCCTTCAATTTAAGGAGAACCCAAGCTAAATTCCACTTAGGAATTAATCTAAGAGTTCTGGGTCTATTTATCGAAAAGTTTCTAACCAATTTCGATAAAGAGACATTAGATCCAATTTGTAAACTATCATGATGTGCATAGGTATCAGATAACATAGATCTATAACCCTTTATAGTAACAGGTTGCAGTTTGATTTCGTCAAACAAGTATACTAGAAAGTTAGCAATGTCTGGTATAGAGGGATCAAATATATCAACAGAATGATCCCTACACCAACGACGGAAAACCTTCCACTTAGCCGCATAGTTTAGCGAAGAGGAGGTCCTCCTACAGTTAGAAATCGCGTCCACTGCTCGTCCTGTAAAGTGCTTGCCATGCAAGAAGGACCGCACAACGGAAAAACGTGAAGGTTGAGACCTTGCGGGTTGTGATGTAGTTGGCGCGATTTCCCCTGCCAAAGAAGATCCTCTCGTGGAGGGAGCTTCCGCGGTAGGTCCCACAACAGACACCTGAGTAGATTTATCCACGGTCTCTGTGGCGACAGAGATGCTACCAACAGAATCTTGCATTGAGATTGTTTTATCTTTAGCAATACTTGTTGAATTAACGGCGCTGGAGGATACGCATATCCTATCATTCCGTCCCAAGGGATCGATAGAGCGTCTACTGCAAATGCTCTTGGATCCGGACACGGGGACACATACGTCTGCAACTGATTGTTGAGATGTGTCGCAAATAAGTCTATCATTGGCCGTTCCCATTGGTAGCAAATCTGATTGAATACTTGTTTGTTGAGAGTCCACTCCGACGGCAACAAGCGACCCTTTCGTGAAAGGGAGTCTGCTAGCACATTCAGACGACCCGGTATGTGACGGACCGAAAGAAGAACGTGATGTTCCAATGCAAACAGAAGGATTCTTTCCGTTAGATTGAACAACGGAACTGAACTGAATGAGTGCCTCCCTGATTCCGTATATACGCCACTACTGTCGTATTGTCGGATAGGATTTGGACATGAGCATCGTGAATAATGTCCATCCAGTGACGTAACGCAAGCCAAATTGACATCATTTCCTTGATGTTTATGTGCTTGCACAGGAATTGCGGATCCCAAAGACCCTGGCATCTCGAATCCGTTGGGATTAATGATGCACCCCAACCTGTTTGACTGGCATCCGTCATAATGGTAAAACTCGGATCTGGCAACTGCAGCGGAACTCCTTGAGTTAACCACTGAATGTTTGCCCAAGTCTGAATCTCTTGTTTCACTTGATCTGACAAGAGAACGTCTATATCGAGCGAATGAATTTTCACACTCCAATTCTGAGTCAGGAATGAGATCCGCGGCGGCTCCGCACAGACCTATCAGTCTCATAAATTCTCTCGCCGTGACTTTGTCTGTATTCAGACAATAGCGAGCATAACAACTGACTAATTTCGCTCTGGTTAACGGCAGACGAACGAGATTGTTGTGCGTCTCGAAGCTCATTCCCAGATGAGTGAATGACTTGGACGGCACCAGATCCGACTTCTCCTCGTTTACTATGAAACCGAGACGTCGGAGCAATAGAAGAAGATTCTGAACATCGTTCTGAAGCGTTAACTCGTTGCCGTACCTCTGAAGAATGTCGTCCAGGTAGGCCGACGTTACCGCAGACGAATGAGCTCGGAAGTAGATCATTACCGAGTTCATTACCCGAGTGAAAGCCCAGGGTGCTAGATTCAATCCGAAGCACATGGCCCGGAACTGATACACCACTCCTAGGACTGCGAAGCGTAGATACTTTCGGAATGTCGGATGTACCATGACGTGAAAGTACGCATCTTTGAGATCTATGCTCGTTGCATAATCGTTCACCCGAATACTCGCTCTGACCGATCGAATCGTCTCCATATAAAACTTCGGAGCGACGATCAGCTTGTTTATCCAGCTCAAATCTATGACTGGACGGAACGAGCCGTCTGGTTTCGGAACCAGAAACAGATGGCTGTAGAATCCCAGCGATTCCTGGTTTTCTACGACCTCTACCGCGTTCTTCATTAAAAGAGACTGCACCTCTGATAGCAGAGCGTCTCTTTTCTGAGGGTTTGACGGAAGATGAGTCCACTTTGGACTTCGAGTTAATGGAGGCTTTCGTTTGAAGGATATCTTTAGACCTTCCGAAGTTACTCCTCTCACCCACGGGTCGTCCGTAATCGACGCCCACTCTTGAGAAAAACTCGACAACCTTCCGCCAACCGGAACGCGATAGAGGTTTGAGCCATCACCTCCTGGATCTGCGAGGCCTGCGGTAGGAGAAACCACGTCTTCCACGACCCGCACCTCGCCTCGTCGACCTCGGGGCGTCCGACCGATTGTCCCGGCCTGAAGGACGTCCCGAACGAGAGTCACTATCCTGACGGTCTCTCGAATAAGAGCTAGAGGACGCACCGGAACCTCTATAGGAACCTCTCTTGGGCGGATAAGACCCAGAAGTGCCCGCCTTATTCGTGTCTGCTGTATCCGACCTTTTAGGAGCGGATCTAAACAACAGAGAATCACTAGCTTTCTTTTTAATATTATCATAAATAGCGGAAAGCTTGCCGTCAAAGAGAAGATCTCCTGAGACCGAAGCAACTCTAAGAGAGTTCTTCACCTTAGAATCCACTAGTGTGGATGTAAACAGGGCTGCGTCACGTCTAACCAACTCCAGATTTGCCACTGAAAGGGCGGAGTTACACGTGGAATAAGCTACTGCCCTTGAAAGAAGTCTTAAGGAGGATTGTATATCCTGAAACTCTTCCCCTTGAAGACGCAGTGATAACGCCTTCGTAAGGTGATCTGCGTAAGATAAGGCATCTAAATTGGCTCTGTTAGACGCAATAGCTGTTTCCAACACTGCGGTTGGAATAGAAGCTGATGACGGTAATGATAGCTCTAAGTCTTCCGCCTCGTCGTCCATACGCAGAGGAACTCTCGGTATACCCTGACCTGCCGTGTCGAATTTATTCCTTGCATTAATGAAAGGCAGGTTGAGAGTATTTGCGGACAAGAAGCCTGCTTTCCCCGTCCTGGAAGCAAGTTTAAAAATAGCGTCGTTCAATAATTCAAATGTTCTTGCAACATTATTGGACTGCGACGGAAACTCGGGAGCGATGTCCCTGAACCGCTCGAAAAAATCAGAGTCCAATGACGCTATAATTCTCCTGTCCGGAAGCGCAGCAGTCTGGCCCGACGGAACAACTTGAGGAAGAAAGTGCCGGATGAAGTCCACGGCAGCTTTGTGTTGTTCCGAAAGGGATAGCTCCAATTCATCCGTATCCCTTTCACCATCCGGTCGGACCTCCCGATGTTCCCGGTCGTCCGCCCCCGATGCTTCGGTGGAGCGTACCGACCCAGCGCCGTCGGATAATTCTCGATCCGACACCGTTTCTGTCGGCTGCTGGGATGCTGCGATAAGCTGTGCTATCTGCACTAGAATGTCCGACGTCGAGACCTGCGGAGGAGCGGTCTTTCGCTGCTTTGCCGAGGGCAGCTCCGCATCAGATGGCTCCCGCATACTTTTCCTATGCGAACGTCCGGAGTCCATCGGTCTCGAATCCCTGGCTGCCGGATGGTGTGACCTGGTCGCCGAAGAATCCTTCATCGGCGAAGCTGGCAAAATATCGGAGGTCACGCAGCCAAGGTGCGGTCGTGTGCGCCGACGAGAAGAGGAAGCCTTAACAGTCTCTGCGGACTGCTTATACAACGGAGCGTCCCGAGCGACGGACGTATGCTCCGCTAAAGACACATTTTGTACCACAACATCTGGTCCCAGATGTTGTTGTACGAGAGAGGGGCCTCTCTCGCTCGCGGCCCGGCTGGACCTGGACGAGCTAGGAACCGGACTAAAAGGCTTCCTCCGTTCTCGTTCACTATCCGCCGTCACTGGGTGTGCATCTATTATTTTTATAGTGCTCGCATCACCCAAAATTTCCTCTTGGACCGCATCGGACGAACCCGGCTGCCGAACCATTCGGTGAATGGACGCTACACCGGGCGAGCTAGCGGACGACATTTGTCTAATCTCCATGAGCACTTTTGCCGCTAGCTCTGTATTTATTTGTGACGACGGACGCACACTTGAAGAAGATAACATGGAAACATCACCCTGTTCTGGTTCCTCTGAAATAGAAACTGAGAGAGTAGAGTGACCTTGTGGAGAAAGAGCCGGCATCGCTCTTTCTCCAGAAACAACATATCGTGACACACGTTTCCAATGTTTCTCATCCCAATGTTCACATACAGGACAGGGATTAATGCGAGAACACTGACTACAATTAATGCAATAATCATGAAAGTCAGAGGAAGATTTCTTCCTATTACAATTTGAACAAGTTCCCTTCATTGTGAAAGAACAACAATAAGTCCTAGTTACTCGCAAAAACCCCTGACACAAAGATACATAATAACATGATCCATTAATAAATGAAAAAACAATTGCAAAACAAAATAATTTTGAAAAAATATTTTTTCAGAGAAGCCCAAGTTGCTGAAAAGTAACGTTGAGCCCCGATGGATCCGATGGCAAAGTGTGGTCAAAAATTTTAAAATTATATAAAATAATTAATGAGACACTTTCGGATAATATAAATGTATCTTATAATGAGATAAACTACCTCAAAGGCAAACAGCCCCCCTCAAAAAAGGCTGTTGCCAATGAAAACAAACAGTGTAAACACAGAAGAAAACATGACTCCAGGCACTGAAAAAACTGGCCCGGAATCAGTCATCAATTACACTCTATCTGATGCAAAACAGAGACTCCCAGGGGAGAATCTGCAGAACATCAGATGGAAGATGCAGAACACAAACGTTATACACCCATGGGTGAAAACGTAACTATGGGGAAAATAACAGAAAACATTCTGTAACCAAGCAACTCTCCCAGGGAATTTTTAGAAATGAAACTTCTCAAAAATATGCCAAAAGCATGGGAGAATTGCAAGGGGGGACTTTAGAAGGTTAGGGGAGAGGAAACACTGAATAAGCAGTGCAACAATTAGCAAGAATGACAAGAGGCGTTTGCCTCGAAAATAGGCAACTTAACATAATTTCAACAAAAAATTTTAAGTACAGCCCTGATTATTTTTTGCCACTTCTTTTTTCCTCTCCTCCTTCTATCCTCCTTAGAATCACATTTTCTCCAAGAATTACGTGTCTGGCATCCTTTAAACTGAGATTTACAAGCACAAAGATCAGTGAGATGTTGACTGATGAAGGGCCAAACAGAGAATGATATTTGGCGCCAATTTCGGGACGACTGCGTCACTGCGCATGCGCAGTAGAGTCGTACTATGGAGGTCCTTTAGGACATGATTTCTTTTTGTTTTGGATGCAAATTTTGGGGATTGGGGGGCAAAATTTGTGTTTGGCCCTGGTTTTTGTGGAGTTAGCACCAGCTAAGTCTGGGTCATTGGTACAGTATAAAAATAATAAAAACCTGCACACAAAAGTTCAATATGAATGAATCCGGACGCCGACGACGACGCCAACATGAGGGCTATGCCATAGGCTCACACAACTATCATTGGTGAGCCAAAAAGAGTTTTAAAATTTATTCCTCATATTGAATTAAGTAAAAATTCGGGCCCCAATAAGGAGCCAAACACAGGGGCTTGGTTTGAACAAACTTAGATCTGACCTCTCTCAAGTTGCTGTATACCAAACATCAAAAGATTCTCATTGGTGGATTTGAAGAAGATTTTGAAAGATTATTCCCCATATTGCACAAAGTTAAAATTGGGGCTCCCATAGAGAGATCAATTATTAACTGATGGCTTGATTTGGACAAATTTGAATCTGACCCAAATAGAATTTTGTATACCACATTTTAAAAGATTTTGACTGGTGTTTCTGGAGGAAAAGAGTTTTAAAGATTATTTTTCATACTTATTAAGTTCAAATTTAGGGTTTAATAGGGAGCCCAAATATTACTACAGGGATTGAACAAACTTAGATCTGACCTTCCTAACGAAGCTGTATACCAAATATCAAAAGATTCTAACTGGTGGATCAGAAGAAAAAGATTTTTAAAGATTATTCCTCATACTGCACTAAGTTAAAATTTGGGTCACAAAAGGGTGCCCAAATGTTAACTGGGGGACTTGCTTTGAATAAACATCAATCTGATCCCTGTAACAATGTTGTATACCGAATATTAAAAGCTTCTCACTTGTGGTTCTGGAGAAGAAGATTCTTTAATGGTATTTCACAAATTACACCAAGTTAAAATTTGGACTCCTGTATTGAGCCCACATATGAACCAAGGGACTTAATTTTAACAAACTGGTACCTGATCTATCTATTGATGCTGTATACTAAATATTGAAAAATTCTGATCAGTGGTTCTGGAGAAGAATTTTAACATCTTTGGCAAATATGCTGACTCGGCATTTTTTCGATTCTCTCTACAGTACACTGTGACAGAATTGAAGGCAGTTTTTTTTTACAGGAAGAAAGAGTGACCCAATTCCTGTTAACCCTTTACCCAACGAATTGCCCGCATCCACCCGCGTAATATGCAAATTCAGCAGTTGAAAAAATATTATTTTTCAAAAGATTTCAACAAAACCATATCATGTGACCCCTCATCGAGCTCATTCCAACGAGGGTCACATGATATGGTTTTGTTGAAATTTTTTGAAAAATTTGAAAAAATAGTATTTAAAATAATAAATTTTGATATCGTCTGCATCGGGTAAAGGGTTAATTGTATACTCCTGTAAAATTGAATATGTTTCTCTGACAAGTGGCTATTCAATTAACAGGGTTTGACTGTTTCAGTCTCATCAGTGTTATTTTTCAGCTGCAGGTTGTACAACAGGGTCTTATTATAGAGATTGTATGGAAGACAACTGCTACCCCACAGGCAAAGCATTTTTCCAGTGGACAAGTCATCACGTAGGGGATAATTTGTTTGCTGAATAAATTTTGACACAAATAATAAAGATACTGTGCTAGGGGTTAAAGTCCTTAAGAAATGTGCACTGTGATATCATAAAACAATAGTTGGAAAACGGGAGGGGTGGGGTGTAACCATGTCAGAATCAAAAAGAAAAAAAATATCTGGAGAGTGAAAAGCTGTTAAGTGTAGTCTATCTCTGTGGCAGCAAATAGGCAGAGTTAAGATTTAGATAAATTTCATCATTTAAGGGGTTGCTTTAGGTATAAACAAGAGCAATGCAGAGCATGGCATATGCCCCTGGTGGTGTCAAAATGCCATGGTGACCATAATGAATTGGCTAGGAGGACCGAAATCGAAAGGAAGCATTGTCTTGTCATCCACAAGTAATACCTAAAATTATGATTTGATCAAATAAGCGGTTCTTGGATGGAAACCAAAAGTTAATGGATGGACAGGCAGACAGATGGATGGATGGACAAGGTGAAAACATAATGCCCCTGAGAGGGTCGGAAACATAAAAATGGCACAGTATTCAATTAAAATTATTGTTTGAATAATTTTTAATTGTCTTGTGTTGTCTATTTAAAAACTACACTAAGGCATTTTTCTTCGACGTAACAGAAAGTAACACCTGTAAAAAGTCTTATTTATTGTATAATTGTTCCTCAATGTCTTGAACAACAAACATTTCCCATGAAGATTATGCAGATGGGAGCTCAATCATGCAAGATATAATTGGTAAAATGCATATTCCTACAAGTGCAAAATAGTTTTATTAAAGAGATTTCTATTAAACTACCAATTTACTTTGGGACCGAATCCTTTAGTTTTGAAGTGAGCATATCTGGGTGGAATTGAGGTTTAGCCAATAGGCGATGATCCCTACACTATTAGAGATTCCACATGCAGGGATGTGGCTAGAGGTTTTTGATTGTGGGGTGTAGGGTAGTGAAATTCCAACTAGGGGAGGGACCAGGAGGGGGAACTATTAGAAATTCCACAAGGGAGTCCCAATTGATTAACCCTCAGTCCTTATGTGTAAAAATGGTAGAGTTTTCAGCAGCTAATATTTCCCATAATGCAGTTTGATATTTAACCAAATATATCTTGTTTGACAGAGCTCATTGAGCTCTGTCAAACAAGATATAATTGGTTAAATTCATAGTTAAACAAGAGAAAAACAATGACTGGAGAAAATTATGTTGTATTACCCAAGTGCTAGGGGTTAAAGTCCTTAAGAAATGAAATTCAGTGAATGGATGGATTGATGGCTCACAAAGTTGGATTCATTCTGTGTACACTCCATACGAAAAAATTATCCAAAAATCGACTGAGTGAGTTATGTGTAATTACATAATGTCAGATGTCCACTCACTAATCAGTGTTGATTGGACTGTACTGCGAAAAGATTCGCCAATTAACATAATAATTTCTGTTCACTAAATCTTTTTTTTTGTACCTGATACATTTTGTTTGGGAATTTTGTATATCAAATAAAATCTTTAAAGGAGAAAATCGGTTCGGTAAATCCTGTTATTTTGTGTGATAAATTTGACCCACAAAATGAGAATTTCGCCGATCACGTGCAACAGTGTGGCTCCTCCGTCAATTGGATCTACAATGCATGAAATATTCTGAAGTCATTGGAGACCGGAAAACAAACTCAATGAGAATCCAAATCATATATCAGCGAAAATTTTATTTTAATATGAAAACAAATCGAAAATCGAACGAATTAACGAACAGATTTTTTCAATTCCTATATTAAATCGCAGTACAGAGTTCTGGAAATGAAAGATATGGCATTTGTATCTGAATATTTTATTAAATGTAGGTTTTAGAAATTTTCTGACTGAACAATATAATTGCTAATCAGGGACAGTCTCTGAAAGATTTTTCTCCCGAAACATTAATTGGTTATGTAATCTTTCTCACGTGACCGCACTAAAACAGCTTTTTATACCCGGTTGTTTCTGCACAAACGACGGGGTATTAACAAGTGTGGTTTTGTATGCAATGTACATGTTATGAAAATACAGATGTTGTGAGACTTTACCTTTCTTAAGTTTTCAAGTTCAGCAATTTCTGTTTGATCCAATTCAGTTGATGTCTCTTCTTGTTCAGCAGTTTGGCGAAGAATCAGGTCATGGTAACCCTAAGAATAACACAAGAAATGTTTGTTAACTGTTGTTGTTTCCATGCAATACTTATTATATTTGTGGGTACATGGAACCCTGCTAATTGAATAGCCATTTTGCAAATGAAGATTATTGAATTAACAGGAGTATTCAATTAACCGGGTCATTTTCCTGTATTCTGGAGATAAGCTCAGCATTTATTTAGATGAGGGATGAAGCTACTGGCATACAATCCTGTGTTTGACATGGGGATACTTGTTAACATAATTGGAAATATACTATAGAACCTGTTAATTGAACAACCGATTTACTAATAATGATTTTTTTTTTTTATTAGGGTTTAACTACACATTAACAGACAGGGTCATATCATGTCAGTGACAGTTTTACGGGTGGAGGAAGCCGGAGTACCCGGAGAGAACCACCAAGCAACGATGAGCAGCTGTCAGCTCTCCAACATCGTAACTCTGAACTCTGCACCACAGGACAGGCAGGGTTAGATTGGTTGAAGACATGCACACCATCGATGTACAGTAGTACACAGCGTCATCGTGCCCCCATGTAGGGGAACACGAATCAGTCGCTGAAATGGTCACCCATCTAACTTCTAACCGCGCTCGATCTTGCTTAACTTCGGTGATCTGACGAGAACCGGTTACCACGACGCCACCGCGCCCCCTACTAATAATGATTACTGAATTAACAGGGATATTAAATTAACAGGGCCATTTTCCTGTATTCTAGAGAAAAACTGAGCATTTATTTAGGTGAGGGCTGAAACTATTGGAATAAAATCCTGTGTTTGACATGGAGATACTTGTTACACTTAATTAGAAATATAACTAGAACCTGTAAATTGAATAGCCATTTGACCAATGAAGATAATTAAATTAACAGAGGTATTCAATAAACAGGGTCACTTTCCTGCATTCTAGAGATAAACTGAGCATTTTTTTAGATAGAGGGTTGAAGCTACTGGCATAAAATCTTGTATTTCACATGGAGATACTTGTTACGCATAAAATATAACATAGAACCTGTTAATTGAATAGCCATTTTGCAAATGAAGATTATTGAATTAACAGTAGTATTCAATTAATTGGGACACTTTCGTGTATTCTACAGATAAGCAGAGCATTTATTCTATTCCATCTTGTTTGACAGAATTGATTAAATACCTGTATTAATGGATGGACAGAAGCCATATAGGTCTATAAAAACTGGAATTTGGTAACTGACAGCATAATTTTGTGACATATTACAAGATTTTTTATTCAGTTAACTCTAAGTTCCCATACAACCAAAAACAGCCCCGTTTATATTGCTCTGAAAATATTGTCCGAAGTGTATTGTTCCATGAGAACTCAACAGGTAGGATGTATTTATCTAAAATGCGTTTTTACATCATTGTTGCCTGCCTGTACAGACAGCCAGCAATAATGCAGAAACACTGTTAACCCTTTACCCTACATAATGGCCAAAACCGGCCAACGCTATTCACAAAAATCGGCAATTAATTTTCATTATTTTTTTTTATTTTTTGTCTCAAAAACATAGGTTATGACCCCTCATCGAGCTCGTTCCAATGATGGGACATAACCTATGTTTTTGAGACAAAAAATGAAAAAAATTAGTTATTCAAGATTTTTTTTTGCAAGTGTCGTCTGCTTTTCATATTAGGTAAAGGGTTAAGTCATCTGCAGAGGTGTACTTGCATATACAGCAGTTATTAACATAAAATTAATCTGAGCAATTAACTCTTAACCCACTGAGTAAATTCAAGATATTTTCTATCAAATCTAGTCATGACTGCTGTAAAACAAGCCAAACCTGGAAATAAGGAATCTTTCACTTATACAATGAAATGAAAGCCAAGCCAATGAAATAAGGAATCTTTCATTTATACAATGAGGTCCTCAGAGGGTGAATTTGCTGATGCCATCCCATACAATGGGCCAATTTATCCTCTGAGTACCTCTTTCTGTTTAGGCTTGAGACCTTGATTCAGATTGAGGTTCACAGAGGGTAAATTTAGTGATGCGATCCTGCTGTGCATTCTGCAGGTGACACTCTGCTTATTTCCAGGCTTGTTGGTATTTGTCATAAAAATACAAGCCGATAATTATCTATACAATGCAACAGAGAAATATGTCAGTTCGGTAACACACAGATGTTAATAAACAGAATGTGTGTATAAGTACAGACATAATGTACCATTCCAATACAAAACAAACATCCCCTGCAGTCAAATTTTTACATGTGAAGAAAGATATAAATGTACACAAAGCTTGATTTGTATCACTGAAAGTAGGTCAATGAAACTTCCACCTGCAGCATGGCACAAGTGTTTAAACTAACAAAATATTCAAAAAAGCAACAAGGATAATTTTCTATTGGAATTATATCTTGAAAACAAATGTCAACATTTTGTTGCCCATATTAACTCAGTCCTGCCAAGAACAAAATTACCCAGTAGAGTATATTAGTTTGTTTACTGGGGTGGGGATTCAACCCTTTGAACTCTAGCGGCCACTTTTCCAGCCAGGAACATGATACGTCATATCATTAAATAGGATGGCTGTTCAGTAAATGTGTGGGGTAGACCAATCAATATTATCAACGTGCAGCCCCCAAGGCTGCATGTTGATAATATTGATTGGTCTACCGCCATATAATGAATATGGACTCCTCCAAATCTTTCCACTGTACTGGCATAGAAGATACCACTAGAGTTCAAGGGATTAATGAAACTTTCAGCAGCCAGGGACACATCTTGTTGGACAGTTTTATGGGTTTAGGAATAGGAATGTCATGACTATCAATTTTCATAGTCAACTAATCGCCAGCATTAGTCGATGGTTAGTCTAGGGCCCTGCGAAGCGAGTATTTGATTCGATGTCGACATCGCTTTGGTATTTGTATATCGATCTCGAATAGTTTGCCGATTCGTTAGTCAAACGAAGCAACGAGGAAAATGAATCAGTGTTCGACAATGTACATTTTGAGTTTTTAGAACGGGAAATTAAATGTTCGTTTTGTGATGTTTGCAAATTGAAGCTGTTTTAACTTGTAGCCTGTTCACGCCCCATCTATACAACCGAAATATCCAGCTATGGGCCTAAGAATCTTCTAACACAATAATGGGGGGCATGTCGCCTGGAGCGCTTCCATTATTATGTTAGAAAACTGTGGGAGGAAAATCTCTTTAGTTTCTTTGCATTGTTCGGCATTGGTACTTGGAAGTTGGAATGAAGTAAAAGCAATTTGTGTGAATGAGCACTGCGTCAATATTCGAGTTAGATAATGCAGAAACTAACACAGTTTAACGCCTTCGCTGCTTTTGATGTATACTGACTTATTGAGTTGAGAACGGACCGAAATCTACAAGACCCAAATCCTGATAATACAAAAATCTAAATTTTATAGTAAATTTCCTTTCTTATTATACCTACCACAATTGTTTCTACAGGCTTGCACTACAGTGGAAGTCCCTAACTCGGATAAAATACTCTCTATTTTTGTCTTTCCCAAGCAAGTTGGGAAAGAAAAGTGGTGCAAAAGCACCAATAAAAATAAGCCAAAACTGGGTCGAGTGCAACCGGCGCAGACCCAGTACGGGACGCTCTCTCCCAAGTACAACTCCATGACTTCCGTTGCCAGTGTGCATATACCGTCTCTAAAGACTCATTCTTTTTGAATCCATAAACGTTAGAGTTATGTGATCAGCGGGGAGGAAAGATTCTTTACCCGTAAAGAAGACGGGAGGGCCTCCATGTAAACAATTGTGGTAGGTATAATAAGAAAGGAAATTTACTATAAAATTTAGATTTCTTATCAACCTACTCACAATTGTTTACTACAGGCTGAATAGACAAAAGGCTGGAGGGAATCGCATAACCAACCCCCACATAACCCTAGTGCACTGGAACCGTGAAGCAGAAGGAAGAGGTCCCGAGGCTTATCAACCATAATGTCGCAATCATTGGTAAAGGACAATGAAAAGAGACATATGAGCCTGTGTGACACACAGACAGAAAAAGGGCAGTAACAGCACAAGGCTGAAACTGACCTTCAAGAAGCCTAATGGCTATGGCAGACAACAGCCTGAGCAGAAGAAAGAGGCCCCAAGGCAAAAAGGTCCTCCGACTGCTCCTTCAACTGGCGTAAATAAAAGGTGGAGAAAGTAGAAGCATTTCTCCAGTAGGCTGCCTGCATAACATCCGACAACTTGACGGAGTTAGAATAAGCCCAAGAGGTAGACAGTGTCCGCACCTCGTGGGCAGAAATACGATTGGTAATACAATCGCCAGCTGCTAAACGACTATAAGCCGTACAAATAGCAAGACAAATCCATCGAGAAATGGATTGAGGAGAGATCTTCTGTCGACCCGGAATGAGAGACAGAAAAAAACGTTTTCTGCCCTTCCGAATGAAGCGTGTCCGATCAAGATAAATGCGAATAGCACGGACCGGACAGAGCAAAGGGCGAGTACCCTCAACAGAGGGAAGAGCCCTGATACAGATAGGAGGAGGAGTAGTATCTGGTAACTGATTCTTAGCCAAAAAGGAGCAATCAGTGGTAAAAGTAACACTGTTGGGAGAACTCCTAAAAAAGGCCGGGTCAACCGAGAGGGCGTGAAGCTCACTAACCCGTCTGGCCGAAGCAAATGCCATCAGAAAAGCCGTCTTGTATGTGAGAAAATGCATATCCACCTGGGATAAAGGTTCGAACGGCACCCCCCCCCCCCCCCCCCAAGCAAAGCAGCACCCACGAAAGATTCCATCGTGGAGTAAGCTGCAAAGTCCGAGGCCTTTTCAAAGAAAAGTGCCGAACAAGCTTGGAGAGGTAAGGATTAGTGCCGATACGACGCTTCCCCACATAAGAAAAAGTCTCTGAAAGCATAGACCTGTAACCCTTGATGGTAACAGGCTGGAGACCCCGAGAATCAAACAGATATACCAGAAACTCCGCAATCTGTGAAATCGAAGGATTGGCATAATCAACAGAGTGATCAGCACACCATCGACAGAAGACCTTCCATTTAGCTGCATAAGCTAAACCAGTGGAGTGCCTCCTTGAAAAATGCACTCCACTGCTCGTCTCGAAAAACCTCTACGGAGGAGACAGGACCTGACAAAAGATATGCGTGAAGGCACAATGAAGTCGGGTCGACGTGAAACCTCCTCGGGCGACCTTGACAAAGAAGGTCGCGACGTAGCGGGAGACGTGCCGGAACCGCCGCCATCAGCGAGCGGAGCTGATTGATCCTCACCCGCTGAGGCGACAGGGGAGCGATCAGAATGATTCAACAACTGCAGGTTCGAATTTTGGCGAGAACCTGAGGAAGAATCGGAACCGGCGGGAAGGCTTAGCCGACTAGACCGTTCCAATCGAGTGACAGAGCGTCCACGGCAAAAGCCAGAGGATCTGGACACGGGGACACGAAAGTGTCCACCTGATGGTTCCAACGAGTCGCAAAGAGATCGATGTGGGGACGTCCCCAGAGATCGCAAAGCGACTGGAACACTGCCCTGTGAAGCATCCACTCGGTGGAAATAACCCTGCCCTGTCGGGACAGGGAGTCGGCTAGGACGTTCAGACGACCGGGAATGTGACGAACAACCACTCCGGCGTGAACATCCTGAGCGAGCAGTAAAAGATCCCGAGCTAACTCGTACATCGGAAGCGAGTGCGTGCCGCCCTGGTTCCGAATGTAAGCAACCACTGTCGAATTGTCGGATAGTAGAGAAGGACCTGGCGATTCGACAGGTGAGGGATCCACTGCCTGAAACTCAGAAGAAGAGCAAGAAGCTCCTTCTGGTTGATGTGTAGAGCTGCTTGATCCTGGTCCCACATCCCGTGTAGGGAAAGACCGAGAGGATCCAACGTCGCACCCCATCCGAGATCGCTGGCATCTGCCGTCAGAACGCGATCGGACGTGGGTAAGTCCAGCGGAACACCCTGCGTAATCCACTGAACATCTGTCCAGGGAAGAAGGTGAGGATACAGAGAGTCCGGAAACGGAAGCACCTGATCCAAAGAATCTACATTCGGTCTCCAACGACTGAGCAGAAAGTGTTGGAGAGGTCTGACACGCAGCCGACCTAGAGGAATGAGATCCGTAACCGAACCGCAGAGACCGATCAGCCGGAGAAAACTCCGAGCGGTCGCGGACCTGGACTGGGACAGAGTCAGAGCAAAAGCTGAGAGAATCACAGCCTTGGCCTGGGGAACAGCCACCAAATTGAATTTGGTTTGGAAAGACATCCCCAGATGACAAAACGACTGAGAAGGGACCAGGTCCGACTTCTCCTTGTTGACTCTGAATCCTAGCGACGTGAGCAAGCTCAACAGAGTGGCGACATCCGATTCCAGTAAGGCAGCATTGGAATGCCTCTGGAGGATATCGTCCAGATATGCCGAAGTAGTCACCCTGGACTGTGTGCGGTGGAACGCTATCACATGCGACATCAGTCTGGTGAACGCCCAAGGAGCCAGGTTGAGGCTGAAAGGCATGGCCTTGAACTGGTAAACTCGCCCCAGAAAAGCGAACCTGAGATACTTCCGTGACGCCCGATGCATCGGAACGTGGAAGTAAGCGTCTCGCAGGTCGATGCTGGCTGCGAAATCTCCCTGGTGAATTGATTGGCGGACCGACCTGAAAGTCTCCATGCTGAACTTGGGAGCAATGATAGACTGGTTCAGGATGCTCAGATCGATAACCGGTCGGAGTCGGCCGTCCTTCTTCGGCACCAAGAACAGGCGGGAATAGAAACCCACTGACTGAACGTTCTTGAAGACCTCGATCGCCCCCTTTGCCAGGAGATTGGCAATCTCCGTGGACAAAAGTTCCCGACGTAAAACGTCTGAAGGAACTGTGGTTGGAAGAGGCACCCTTGACAGAGTGGGGTGCCGTCGGAAGGATATGCGCAGCCCGGACCGAACAACATCTAACACCCATGGATCGGATGTGATGGTGGTCCAAAGGTCTGCGAACTCTGCTATCCTTCCTCCAACCTGGGACGAGTCGAGGTGAGGACCTTCATTTCGAGCCTCGACGAGGCCCGCGAGAGGAGAAACCACCTCCTCTGCTAAATGAAGAATCCTGAGACTTCCCTCGATTCTGCCGACCCCTACCTTTACCCCGTGAGTAATAAGTAGAGGAGGCGGCAGAAGGACCAGCCTTTTGCTTCACAGAGGAAGCAGAAGGGTACTTGATAGGCTTGGAACGGCCCTTGCCTCCCTGAGAAGGCTGATCAAGCTGACGAAACAGCAGCTGATCTTTGGAATGACGTAGGACGTCATCCCGGACCGTCGACACGGAACCATGGAAAAGTTGCGGACCTGCCAAAGAAGCAGATCGAAGAGTAGCACGCTGCTCCTCGGGAAGGGATCGACCTGTGTCCAGCACAGCGTCCCTTCGAACTAATTCCAAATTGGCCGTGTTACAGGCATGGGTGTGAGTAAGGTGCATAGGCGCCTTGGACAGCACACGCAAAGGAGCCTGTACCTCGTCAAACTTATCTGGAGGCAGATAAGCAGCCAAGGCTGAGACAACGTGATCTGAGAGAGAAAGCATGCCAAGCATCTCTCTAGATAAGCCCAACGTGGACTCCAGAGTCGTCATTGGAATGACGGCAGACTTGGGCTTGGAAAGCCCGAGGGAAGTGGAGTCCTGATCCAGAACCGTCAAAGTCTGGCAGACTGACGGATTGGCGGAATCGTAGGAACGATAACGCACAGGAGGCAAAAAGGTGTCAACCCTGGTGAAGAACGAAGTCTTCAAAGCCTTGGAATTCAGCTTGGCATCCAAAGCTGAAAAAGCCTCAACCACCTGTACCGACTGGCATGGTCGAAGGCGCCCAGAAGCAGGTTGCTCCATAGGCTGTTGGCGCGCGACCGATGATCGCGGCCAGGCTGACACTGTCGGCTGGTTAGCAGGTTTGAGCTCAGGCAGAAACCCAAACACAAAGTCAAGAGCCGCCCCCAAGTCCGAAGACTGCTGGCCCTCGACCTCAAGCATGTCGGACTCCTCCCCAGAGTCGGAAGACACATAGCCCATCGTGGGCAAACCAGCCGACGCCTCCCATGGTGTCGGGACACCAGAGGAATCGGAAACCGGCCTGTTTCCAATCCCGGGAGGCGGCGCCATAGGAGGCACCTGGAAACCACCCATAGCCTCGCTGGAAGCAACAGGAAGGCTCTTAGAGAGAACCTGAGTGAGTAAGGAGAGGGCCTCCCTAAGCTCACTGCCTGTACCGACCGGTTCGACAGGGGAGCGAACCGGCAAAGTGGCTTCACCTCGGACCCTCTTAACCAGCGAAGGGTCACGATCCTCCAAAACACCTGACGCGGGACGACGGGCGGCAGCCAAAACATCTGAAGGCAGACGTGTATAGGGGTACGATGCACCCCGAGGATCAATATTGCGAGAACTCATGAGAGTCACCGCGGACCTCTGCGGGGCAGAAGGTCCAGGCTGCACAAAAAGCGTTGGTCCCCCAAAACTGGTTGTGTGACCAGAGTGAGTGGACGGAAACGCCACGGAGTTCATAGTGTTTCCACTACGGACATCCGAATCCAAAGACACAACTGTGGTACTCGACGGCGACGAGACCACAGCGATGGGCTCTGCCGGCAGCCCCTTCCGACTTCGCCGAGTTGAAGCCAGGGAAGGCTGGGGCCGATATCCCACGTCTACAGTATCGGACAGTTCTGCAGTCCCCTGCAGCGAAAAGCCGAGGCCGGCTGAAACAGACAACGAAGCAGACGGACCAGCAGCAGTAGTAGATACGTCGAGAGTCGTTGAGGCTGGTGAAATAGTGGAGAGAGCACACCGGCTCGGCTCCGAAGGAGGAGTCACAACCCTAGTGACAGCCTCAGATGTCGACTGGAGGGGGACCGTAGTCCCGGAACCAGGCATCTCTACACCAGAACACTCAACGGCTCCCGCAGTATCCACCACAGGAAAAGACTGCACATCCCCCACGGAGGAGGAATAACTCTCACCAGACAAAGTCGGCTCGGGAGGCCCCGAACGACCACGTTCTCCTTTCCCGCGGGAGCGGGAGGCACGGCCACGAGAACGAACGACACGATTTACAGACGCCCAAAAGGTGGAAGACCATGTTCCACAGACACCACACGGCCGCTCGGCCGAACACCCATTACAGGAGGAACACGACGAATGTACATCGTCCACATGCTTAGGCAGCAGACACTGCCCACAAGGAATTGTCCTAGGCATGAAAGAGGTGAGAGGAGCAGAGAAGGTGAGATCAGAAAACAGAACACCCCCAAAGAGAGAAAGGTGACAGAAACAAAGACCCCAGACGGTCGACCGGGAACCACCCAACAGGAAGACTACTCTCAACAGAAAGAAGAAACACTGTAGGAGTGGTACCCCGCTGACACCTAACTCTAACACAATTAGAAAATTTTGCAAAAAAAGCATTAACAATAATTGTGAAATAATCTAAGTCCGAACCGCGTGGACCGCGAAATTCGCGCGCGACTCGAGAGAGAGCAAATAAATATACATTATGGACATATAATAGAAAAAAGAGAATATAAAACACTGTTCCTGAGAATACAAAGGATACACTGTGGTATAATGAATCAGGAATCATCAAACATCGAGCTGGTGGAACACTGATAAGCGTGCAAAAACATCTCGACACGAAGCGGATTTTAAAAAGAATGAGTCTTTAGAGACGGTATATGCGCATTGGCAACGGAAGTCGTGGGGTTGTACTTGGGAGAGAGCGTCCCGTACTGGGTCTGCGCCGGTTGCACTCGACCCAGTTTTGGCTTATTTTTATTGGTGCTTTTGCACCACTTTTCTTTCCCAACTTGCTTGGGAAAGACAAAAATAGAGAGTATTTTATCCGAGTTAGGGACTTCCACTGTAGTGCAAGCCTGTAGTAAACAATTGTGAGTAGGTTGATAAGAAACAATCAAACATTACAGTAATGAGGTTCCTATAAGATGTACATGTATTCAGCCAGGCTAACGTACCTAAAAATAGCGGCTGTAGCTGACTTCAACCCATGGGAATTAATGTGCCAGTTGTATTGCATTTGTGCTTTTAATTCTCATGTTTCAATTTAGTGGTTTTTCTCAAATGTTTCTGGGCA
The DNA here is from genome assembly GCA_031216915.1 of Pictodentalium vernedei. Lineage (NCBI taxonomy): Eukaryota > Metazoa > Mollusca > Scaphopoda > Dentaliida > Dentaliidae > Pictodentalium > Pictodentalium vernedei. The sequence goes on from CM062295.1 coordinate 21,221,479, forward strand.
GTAACACCTTAATTTCTGTCCATATTTATGTCTTGAATTTATTGTCGGGCCAAGTGAACATCTGAATGGCCATTCAACGAGAAAGAAAATTAAAACAACGCCAAGTTGTCAAGTTATGTCAATTCTCTCTTCTCGCAGTGCTTTCCGGACATTTCTGCACAAGATAATGCCAGTTATAGTTATTTCTCGAGTTTATCCCGATTCGATTTGAGATTCGATTCGATGTCGACATCAGTCCCAATTCGATTCGAGATTCGATTCAAACATAAATTTCCCGATTCACAGGGCCCTAGGTTAGTCGATTAATAGTCATTTCCTGTGAATTCAACAATCTCTAATATACATACAAAATAAATTTAAAACTGACGATGTTTGAATGTGTATCTTTCTGCATCGAGATACATGTACATGTAAAATAGAAACACCAAGAAGAATTGAAACAGAAGAATATTTGTGTGAATGTTTCTTTTCTGTAACTAATATTCAGAAATTTCAAATATAAAACCCCCTCCATTCCAACACAAGTTACAGCTTAGTACTACAAGTGAAGTTACTGCTGTGGGTCTTGTGACAATTTTCTCACTTTCGCAGTTCCAATTATTCCAAAGGGGGTTGCTCTAGTGTACAAGACCGAAGATTCTATTTACTCTGCAGTGCAAGTATTAAAAGATACACCGTTTGAAAGATACTCTTTAGTACTGATCAACAGGCGCTGGTTAATACTACCAAGAACAGGAACTGATCAAATGGCAAGGCTCAGTGTTTTCAAAATTACGTTGTTGCACAATAATGCAGAAAACAAAGGCCATGGGATATTACAAGTAACTATGGCGAGTCATTTCAAAGGTTAACAATCTGTTAATTTACCTCATTACACAGCAGAATTTTAATCCGACTTGTACCACTTTAAAAATGAACGATGATTGACTAAAAATAAAAACCGTCGACTACCGCAACAGTCGATGGTTAGTCGATTCATCGAATAATCGTGACAGCCCTATTTAGGAAGTACCCAGAGAGAATCCGCTACCAGCGACAGGCAAACGTCAGACTCTTCAGTTTACTAACTATATGGAGCTAGCAGCAATTGAAGGCAAGTGTATCAACATGCAGTACACTTGCCACTGTGACACCATGTGGACAATCAGGATTAAGTGCCTTGAAGGTATGTTAGTGGTACTTGTTAACCCTTTACCCAACGCAGACGATATCAAAATTTATTATTTTAAATATAATTTGTTTAAATGTTTCAAAAATCTTCAACAAAACCATATCATGTGACCCCTCATTGGAACGAGCTCAATGAGCTCGTTCCAGTGAGGGGTCACTTAATATGATTTGTTGAAATATTTTGAAAAAATTTAATTTTTTCAACTGCTCAATTTGCATATTACGTGGGCAGATGCAGGCGATTCGTTAGGTAAATGGTTAACAAAATACAGCCCTATTTTAATTGGAACTGTCTTCGTTTACAAGGCTTTTTTAAGGCCAGTGGCACTTGTTAACAAAATACAGCCCTATTTTAATTGGAACTGTCTTCGTTTACAAGGCTTTTTTAAGGCCAGTCTCTCTGGAATCTTTCATCAATCCAAGTCATGGCTGCTTTGCTGCAGCCATGACTTGATTTAATGACAAATTCAAGACAATTCTTAGCAAGTTAAAAGTTAAATGAAAGTGTCAATGACACTGTAGCTCAACTTGTTAAGACATGTGCATGTATAGTATGTGACACAGCAATGACAAACATCTAGGTAATGACCTGATAACAAAGGTACATATAAAGTATTGTAACGGTCTGTACATAAATACTGGCTGTAGCCTGTAACAAATGCATAGGTAAAGTATTGTAAAGGATGGTGACAGTCAGATGCTAAACTAGAAAAGAAATCTGAGTCCCAGAGTGGGTCTGACTGAACCCCAAAATATTTGTTCTCATAGCACAGTGATAACAAAAGCACCCCAAAACACACTCATTCCTGTCCCAAGGTGATAACAAAGGTACCCAAGAAGCTTTGTGAAGATCAGTTCATAAATATGAGCCATATAGAAGTTGTGACAAATTACTGATTGGACCTAATTTCGGCACAAAATGGCCACTGGCAGCCATCTTGAATTTTGGACTGAACCCCAAAACACTCGTTCTCATCCTAAGGTGATAACAAAGGTACCCAAGAAGTTTCGTGAAGATCGGTTCATAAATACATCCTCTAGCCCGAGCCGTATTGACATGTGCACTAAATGTGTATAAGTAGCACTGAATAAATCAAAGTTCTAATTTGCATAATTTCTGCACGAGAAAAAAACCTGTACTGTATGTGATGTATTCCATTGTACTAAACATTCATACAAAAATTTATTCAAATCAGAACTTTCATACAGAAGTTCTGTACAAAAAACTGACTGCTCTAATTTTGGTACAAAATGGCTGCTGGTGGCCATCTTGAATTTTGGACCACACCCAAAAACACTAGTTCTCATCCCACGGTGATAACAAAGGTACCCAAGAAGTTTCGTAAAGATTGGTTCATAAATATGGCCTCTAGCCTGAGGCGTATAAAAGTTGTGCACAAAAAACTGATTAGACCTAATTTCGGTACAAAATGGTCACTGGCAGCCATCTTGAATTTTGGACCGCACCCAGAAACACTCGTTCTCGTCTCAAGGTGATAACAAAGGTACCCAAGCTGCTTTCGTGAAGATCGGTTCATAAGTACAGACTCTAGCCTGAGCAGTAATGACATATGTACTTACTGCGTGTAAGTAGCACTGAAAAATCAAAGTTCATCTAATTTGCATAATTTCTGCACGAGAAAAAAAATGTATTATATGTGATGTATCCCATGGTACTAAACATTCACACAAAAAATTATTAAAATCAGTGCTTTCATATGGAAGTTTTGTGCAAAGATCTGATTGCACCTAATTTTGTACAAAATGGTTGCCATCGGCCATCTTGAATTTTGGACCAGACTCAAAAACACTCGTTCTCGTCCCACGGACACACCAAAGGTACCCAAGGTTTTTCGTAAAGAGCGGTTCATAAATACGGCCTCTAGCCCGAGCCATATTGGCATTTGCACTTGCAGAGCAGAAAGTAACATTAAATACATCAAAGTTAGTCTAATTTGCATAATTTACGCACGAGAAAAAAACCTGTATTATATGTGATGTATCCCATGGTACTAAACATTCATACAAAAAATTATTCAAATCAGAGCTTTCATATGCAAGTTCTGCGCAATTTTGTACAAAATGGCTGCCAGCGGCCAACTTGAATTTTGGATCGGACCCAAAAACACTCGTTCTCGTCCCATGGTCATAACAAAGGTACCCAAGAAGTTTTGTAAAGATTGGTTCATAAATATGGCCTCTAGCCCAAGCCGTATTGAATTGTTGACCGACAGACGGACAACGGACGATGGACGACTGGCCATGGCAAAAGCTCAAATTTAACTTACGTCAAAGTTCAGCTAAAAATTGCATGGGAGGACTTGCTGAGGCCTGGATTACAAAGCTACTCACAGGGAAATTTCTACCCCCCATTGGGAAAAGGTCAACTCATATACACCCACAATTGGAAATGTCTGTCAGTCACTAAATGGACTGAAACAAGCACCCATAATTTGGTGTTCATCAAAATTTCCAGTAATAACATGCATGCATGTACTTTCTGGTTATTTAAACAAAGTAGTTATCTTCCCTAGTACGTAATGAGTAGGATCCCTCCATAGGAAGATAATGCTATCAGGACTTGCTCAAGCAGTCACATGAGACTCCTGCTATGAAATGAGATGTGTGTTGATTAAACAGTATTTAGTGCTATTCTTGCCATTGTATAAAGACTCCAATTTTCCAAGATATGTAGTTCAGAATCAGGAAAAAATCATACACCCCCCCCCCCCCCCCCCCCCCAAAAAAAACAACTTTAAGAATGTAACCGATATTCGATTATCCCAAACATGTGGTTCAGAATTAGCAAAAAACAGGCCCAGACTGCTTGATAATGGGGCAAATATTCTCCATCTCGTAACCCAGTATAATCGCTGATTTCCAATTACTGATTGATAACAGTGAAAACCACTTTCTAACCTGAGCAAAGTCCTTGGAACCCACACCCTTGTCTGTTCGCTGAATGTAAGTTGCTCTCTCTTTACTTTGTTTTTCCATTAGCTTTAACATTCTCTTTTGTCGTCTTAATCGTAGCTTATCAGCCAATTCTATTTCATCTCTCATTTGTTCTGTAACATAAACAATAAAGAAAAAGTTTAAAATCATAGGCAGTTTTAACAATTAATTATTATACCATCTTACCCTTCTTCTGGTTATTAACTCTTTACCAGCTGAGTATTTTAAAATATCTTACCTAACAGACGTTGATAAATCAGTTTTGGTAGTGATACATTCAAAATACAGTTCTAATAGTAATGAAAGTACACTGCACATCGGTTTCAAGCACCGGACTCATAGACCAGTGCATGAACCTGATGTGAAGTAATGTGCCGCATACTTTCATTGGCAAACTCTGGCGTACTTTGGTTCCATTTTGAATAAATGTATCAACCTTTCAGAAACAAATGATAGTCTATCTACATTTACCTGCGGTTTAATGGTACAAACGAGTCTAACTACTGCACGTCTTGAAAATGGGTATACTTTGGATCATACAGGCAATACTAGTAAGAGGGCCGTAAGAACTGGGAAGTGAATTCAGTTCAAGATTTGATTCGGTTTCGAATGACAAGAGGATATTTAGTTATATCTTATCTCCTACAAGTATCTGGGAATTTCATTGGTTCAAAGACGTCACATGCAGACTGCATATAAAACCATATACTGCATGTCAACATCAATATACGCTGACAGCTATGGGTAATCTCCCATTTGTTCATTGATTATTCAAAATGGCAGCAACAGATAAACACTTCAAGTTGAAAGATTGAGTACTGGAAGCCCATATTTGGTCTGAAGTGCAGGTTTGGCAACTTAAAAGGCTTCATATTCTGTGGATGTGTGTCATGTTACCTTCAAAATGAAACTGTTTGGTATGTATGAATTTGCCTTGTTACAATTTCTGGGAAAGTGCCTGTAGGCACTCTCCCATAAATTGTAACAAGGCAAAGACATGTGAACACATTGTGAGAATCCTCTCATTTAATTTTGATCGATGTTGTTATTAGTTCTGTGCATCGATGCAGCAGTCGGTAAGATATATTTGTTACACAGTTTGTTGGTGGCCTAATATGGTATATATGGTGTCAGTTAATTTCATATTGGACTCGTTCGCTCTCGTCCAATATGAAATATACTGTCACCATATATACCATATTAGGCCACCAACAAACTGTGTAACCAATAATATTTTTCATGAAATCTTATCATGGCTGCTAGACTAGATCTGACACAAAATTCATCTAAATTTAACTCAAGAAATCATTGGTCAACAAGAGCACTGCCAGGCATGGTTAAATACGCCTGTTAGCCATTTTGAATTGTACAACTGAAAATACCAAAATTTTAGCTTATACAGAATATCTGATATACCCCTAATTATTGATCAAAAATGAAAATGTTAACAATACCAACAATACCAAAGAATCCTCTTAATTAAATATCCACTTTGCCAGTGAAAATTATTCAATTAACATGAGTATACAATTAACAGGGATTTGTTTGGTTTCCTGTGTTCTGGAGGTAAACTGAGTATTTATTCTATTATATCTTGTTTGACTGAGCTCATAGAGCTCTGTCAAACAATATATAATAGAATAAAGGCCTGTATTGGATGTGGTGAGGCCAAAAAGGTTGATAAATAAGGGGAATTTGGTGTGTGTCACAGTAATTTTTTCGACATATTACAAACATTTATATACAATTAACAGGAGTTTACTCTACAACCCATATGCAATTAACAGATCAAATTTGTACTGAAGATTTGGTAAATGGTTTTGTGTTTGAAAATCATATTCAATTAACAGGGATATATAATTAAGAGATATCCAATTAAGTGGGCTCCACTGTACTGACAAAATTACAAGTCTAAAATTAGGGCAGTAACTTATGTAAACAGAATTGGATGGAACCCCTATTTGAACTTGGCCTGTATTACTTGGTAGGTAATACACATACCAACTTAGGTTGAGATCAAATAATCCAAAACTGGAGTTATCGATTGGAAACCAAAAATGTTAATGGACGGACAGACAGACAGATTACATAATACAACCATTTTTCAAACGGACATATAATAAGTACATTGAATTCACGGAGGAAACTTCAATTAAATGTGCCAAAATTATGTTTATTTCAGTGACGAGATTTATGTCCTGGGCAGGAATGTACATCAGCAGCTTGCAAGGAGTTAAGCCCATTTATTAAAAGTAATAATGCACAGCCCATAAAGCAGCCATGGTAATTCACCCTCAGCAATCAGCAGTGCCGAGGAAAAAGCCGTGGAAACAAAAAATATCCACAGCAAAAATACTGCAGAGGATGGATTCTTCAGAAAGCCGTGTGGTGGCCGTAATTGCACAACTTCCAGGTTACACAAGGAATCAAACCATGTGGGTTGCACTATGCTGTATTGCTTGTCTTACAATTTACAGTACAAATTCGAAGTTCGCAACTGACGGCCGGTCTTGATTAATACACTGACAGTTCAAAAGTTCAGAACATCAAAGCTTTGAATGTACCTAAAAGAGGATCGTCTTCATTGTTTACAACTGATTTGAACTTCATTTTTAACAATTTCAATGATAGGGAGAGGGGGTTATCTAGGTACAATTAATCGATTATTATAGATTATTTGTGATGATTAATCAATTTCTAAATTAAAAATCATGACAGCCCCATCACACAGTATATATATACAATAACACCCAGATACACCAATTCATGCAAAGATGTTGTATGAAATTTCAAGTGAAACAACACTTTAATAGAAAATATAAACCCTACGCTGATTATAGCGATCTTGAATTCTTTTAACACTCTCTGCATAATCCTTCAACAGTTCATCTTTCTGTCTGTCCAACAACAATCCCTCATCAACAGCTTTTTCAAGACTAGCATCAAAAGATTTTATTTTCGCATCAACCTCATCTGTGTTTAATTCATTTTGCATTCTTCTGTAATCTGCTATTTGTTTACGACGAGCATACCTCTCCTCCAGATTCTGAAAGTAATATTACACTTCTGAAATTAGATCATAGCAACTACAAGCTGTTAAGTCTTAACACTTTACCCAATGAATCGGCCACATCCGTCAGTGTAATATGCAAATTCAGCAGTTGAAAAAATATTATTTTTCCAAAAATATCAACAAAACCATATCATGTGTCCCCTTGTTGGAACGAGCTCATCGAGCTCGTTCCAACGAGGGGTCACATGATATGGTTTTGTTGACATTTTTTGAAAAATTTGAAAAACAGATATTTAAAATAATAAATTTTGATATCGTCTGCGTTGGGTAAAAGGTTAATGCTTTACTCCGTAAACAGTGTGAGAATAAATAGAGGATATCTACGTTATTTTAGTGAATGTCAGGAATTATCTCAAAAGTGTGGACCTGAACATTTTATTTTTCACGGGTGCTTGCGCTGAAGCATTGCAAAGCTTTGTTGCACTCAATGGACAAATTTATTAATTTTATTAACTTGAGTAAAATATCAGACATAAAGCATTCATTTTTATTTTTTTTGAAGTTTGCATTGGTTATAAAAAGAGAGCATGCAGCAGCCAAAAGGGGCCATTGGGAGGCCTGAGAAACAGATTTTTAACTTTTTAGGCCTTATTGAACATTTTTATTGCCTTGCAGAGCATTGCAACATTAGTATGAAATCGTGAAACTTTAAAGTTGTGCCTTTTTTGATCAGTGTAGATTTTTTGGGCACATATATTCCAACAAAGCATGATTAAAAGACACTGCTTATTTGTTTTGTAAACTAGTCTGCTCTGTTCTGTAGAAAACGTCTCAAATATTATGTTGCCGTGATTTATTTAAAAATGAAAAGTGCATAAATATAGCTGAACACAATTCTGTGGATATGCTTCATATTCTTTGAGAAGTTAAATAATTAAGTCTGTATGGTTTTGCTTTGTGGCCTAAATGCACTCTCCCATAAATATTAACAGTTTCCAAGTAAAAATAATTTAGCACTGTACAAGTTATCAAACCCCAAAAAATAAAAAATAAAAATAAAAGCCTACCTCCCTTACTGATTTGAAAAATTTACTGCGAAGAAACAATTTTTTTTTTATTTGGCTTAATACAGTTAAAACTAGAAGTCCTGTCACAAAATGTGCGCTTATCTAGGCTTAATTGTGCGTAGGAATTGCGTGCAATTGCCATATCGCAAGGCATCCAAAGCACGGGAGGTTCTCCTGGTTACTCATAGCAAACGCGGGCAATGTTTCTGCCAATGGACCTCCGGGTTACCCGGAGGTCCATTGACTGATACATTGCTTGTGCACAGGCTGTATTTACAGAATCTGATAACCTTACTATGGTCATATCGCGTAGATTAACACGCATATCGACGTGCTATTTGTGCACATTTCTGGACAGGACTTTTAGTTTTAACTGTATATGATTTTTGGTAAAAAATTGGCCAGGGTAATGGGATCCTAAAAGCCCTGCAACTACTAAACACTGAATTAAGAATATAAATGTATTTAATGCGTCAACTGTCAAGACCTCATACTGAAAAAATTGACTACAATTATGATCAAAGTACTTAACCCTTAGAGGTCTAATTACAATTTTAATTACATTTTACTTCAACAAAACAGGTGCCCCAACATGCAGTCTCTTGCTATCACTGAAAGTTACATTCGAAGTACGGTGGCAGTAATTTAAAGGTAAGTCTTAGCTGTCAAGAGAGCCAGCCAAGACTTGTCAAGAAACTGCCAAGCCACAGGATATCAACTGCTGAAGTGTACAAAAAAAAAATGAATAAAAAAATATCCAACCATTTAATGGTAAGAGCCTATCTTGTATTCCCATTTCTGATATTCAAGGCAACTGCTTTATTGGGGTCATAGTGACTCAGTGGTTACAGCGATTTCAAACCAAAAGGTCCAGGGTTTGATCCCACCAGGGGCAACTGTATTGTGTCCTTGGGAAAGACACTTAATCCTGATTGTCCACATAGGTATACTCCACATCAATGGTGCACTTATCTTCAACCAATGCAAACCCTGTATTAGGGCTGCACGATATTCAAAACTGAATACCGGTATCAATATTAAAAAAAATACTGCGATATACCGGTATATCGAAAACTGCTCAAATATATAAACACAAGTACCACAAGTGAGACTTGAGAGATCACAGTCGAAACAAATCAGCATGCCTTGATGATGCGGTTCGAAAACATTTACCCAATGCTGATGATATTAAAGAAAATCACGACACTGACGTCATAGCTGCGACGGGTGGTGCAATCTCACAAAATTCTAAGTTCATCAAGGGCCATAACTCCAAAAAGAATATTTGGAACAACACAAGCAATTAACAGTGGCTAGACATCAACAAGATACACTTACATGCCAAATATAAAGTCATTCCATCAAGTATTTCAAAAGTTATTGAGTTTTGAAACTCGTTGGTCACAGACAAACTCATTGGTCACAGAGAGACCGACCGACTGACAGACCGACATTGCCACTTATAGAGCTGCTAGTCGTAGCTAAAAAATTTATTATTTTAAAAATTAGTTTATCAGATGTTCCCCCCAAAATGCTGCAAAACAATATCATGTGACCCCTCATTGGAACGAGCTCAATGAGCTCGTTCCAATGAGGGGGGTCACATGATATAGATTTGTTGAAATTTTTTAAAATAATTTTTTGAACAGCTGAATTTGTATATTACGTGGGTAAAAGCAGACAATTCCTTGAATAAAGGGATAATATTATTCATTCGGAGCTACAGTTAAAAAACTCAAGACATCTTGAACATTAAATTGTGGGTAAACAAATAATGACGATAAACCAATATTTTTGTAATTACACCGGTATTCAATCAATATCGGTTTGAATACTGGTATATATCAGTTTATTGATATACCGTGCAGCCCTACCCTGTATGTGTGGGTTCAGCACGTTTGGGAGTCTGGCAGATGCTTGCCCCTGCTCAGTGGTTCACTCCAGGTACTCAAGATTTCTCCACCTGCAAAACTGTCAACCCGAGGTGACCCTTGTTGTCAAATGTGTCACTAAAGCTTGTGAATCCTCTATCAAAGCATACAAATTCATTCAAAAATCTATCTCAAACATGTGATTCTAGCAGCAAAATACAAACCCTAGCTTGTCTGGCCAGTTCATCACCAACTTTCTTTTCATAGTTTGATTTATTCATCATTAACCTATCCATAATTTCATCAACCTGTAAAGAAAAGATTACAGTATTATAACTTTTAAAAACCGACATCTAGGTATTAAATCTCCGTATACCATACAGTAAGTGGAGAGTGAATTCTAACTAAATCACCTGCAGAGTGGAGTTATCATCCAAGCTATAACTTTCAAACTTTGTACATATCGACAAAAAACACAAGCAATGTTTCAGCCAATGAACCTCCGGGTTTAACCCGGAGGTCCATTGGCTGAAACTTTGCTGGTGCTGGTTATGCTTTGCAACAAATCTGCAATTATTCCTATGGTGGAATCTCCACTCTGTGGGTGATTTAGTGATAATACACTCTCCACGTACTGTACATATCGTCGCCTGAGTGCTAGAATGTTCTATGTCTCAACTTTTAACTCCTTGCATGCTGCTGGTGGTTATTCCCGCCCAGGATATAATTTCTCTTGCCACTGAAATGAGGATAATTTGGGTTCATTTAATCAATTTTTCCTTCAGTAAATTGAATGGATTTTTTCACCAATGATTTCTTGAGTTAAATTTAGATTAGTTTTTCATCAAATCTAATCATTGCTGCTTTTCAGCAGCCATTACAAGATTTGATAAAAAACATTTTGATTTTGAAAATACTCAGCAGGTTAAGAGTTAAAAACTGACATCCAGGTATTAAATCTCCGTATACCATACATGTTGGGGAAGATAACTTATAGTGATCACAAAGGCGGAGTTTGAATTTCAATTGGATTGCAACCAGATCAGGATCTCGGGTTGAAATTCTCCAACCACTTTCTTCCTTACAAGACTGTACAATATCACCCATAAGTGGGTAGAGTACTAAAAGCTCAAATTTGAACATCTGATTTGAGTGGAAGTACCACAAATTAAAAGCTTCATATTTAGGCCTAAAAAAATTAAAAATCTCTTTCTCAGGCCCTCCCGCATGGTCCTTTTGGATGCCGCATGCTCTATTTTTATAACCAATTTAAACTTGAAAAAAATAAAAATTAAATGGTTTATGTCTGATATTTTACCCAAGTTAAACAAATTGATTAATCTGTCCCTTGAGTGCAAGAAGGCTTTGCAATGCTTTAGCAAAGCCTTCTTGCACTCAAGGGATGAAATACACCACCACACACGCTATTCTGTAGATTATGAGGCCTAAAACTTGAACCAAGAACATGAACTTTTTATGGCAAAGAAGAAATTACTGAAATAAAAAATAAAATAAAAAACCGCTCGCCCGCATGCAATTTCACAAATAATGACCTGAGAAACAGAAGATCTACTTTGTGTGGCCTTAGTGAAAATTATTTAGTCTGTATGAAGTTACCTTGTAACATGTTTTGGGAGAGTGCACCTTTTGTCTCCCATAAATTGTACCTTGGCAAAGACAGCTAGGTGAATAAATTTTGACCAAAAGTTAAAAAATTTATAGTAATTTATATATTTTTTATACTTACCAATGACCCAGACATAGCTGGTGCTAACTCTTAAAATATAGGGCCAAACACAAATTTTGCCCCCCAATCCCCAAAATTTGCATCTAAAACTAAAGAAAACATGTCCTGAAAGGCCCTCCACACTTCGCCCCTACTGCGCATGCGCAGTGTCAAGGACGTTCCGAAATTGGCGCCATTTATCATTCTAATAACCAGTGCCTGGTAAGCGCTATGTACTCAGCGGGGAGGCAAAAGTTCCCAACTCCTGGGAGGGCCATCCCCGTCTGGGTCATTGGTAAGTATAAAAAATATATAAATTACTATAAATTTTTTAACATTTTTATACTGTACCAATGACCCAGACATAGCTGAATAGTAAAAAGGCTGGAGGGCCAAGGACATAGAGCAAAATGGAATACGCTCAATAAAATAAAATAGAGTCATCCCCTGTAGGGAAAAGAAGTAATAGGCCTTACATGTATCTTTCTTATTTATGATAAATTAGAAAGATACAACACCTTCCAAAATTGAGCTTCATACATCCATGTACTCTATTAATATCCAATATAATCCTTATACTAATAATTTTTAAAGTAAGCCAATAATAAAGTAAGTCTAGAGAATAGAGACTCTTATACTCCTAAAAGTGTCTGAGAATTGCATAATCATGTCCGTTGACATATGCAATATTCAAAAGCTATACTTTAAAAACTAAGACTTGAATGAATTTTATAAACTTAAACTTCTCACTAAACAACCATCCCAATAACAGCTCAGAATTACTAACTCCGGAGGAGGTATCCCCTTGTTTTCATAGTAAAACAGGTGACCCAAGGGAACACCCTCCCCCCCCCCCCTTTTCTTGCCCTGGGTCAAATAGCCCAGAGCGAAGAGGGCAGCCGAACGGAGACACTGCCGAAACAGACAGCCTACCTAGCTATAGTAGCAACTGTTAAGTGAATGACATTCTGAGCAGTAGATAATAGACCTAACAAAAGAGGCCTCAAGAAATTGACTCGATATTTCTAAGATAAAATTCATGAATGTGGATGGCTGAGCGCAATGAGCAGCCTTCAAAAATCTATAATAGCGACACTATTAATGTAAGCCCAAGAAGTAGAAGAACTCTTACTTCATGAGCCGAAATCTTAAGCACAACTGCTAAGTCAATGATATACCATAAGCAGTACCGATAGTTAATAGAATCCATTAACAATAAAATGGAGCGTAACGTCCTTCTACTAGACATCAAAGACAGAAGAAGCTTACGCCCTTGTAATAAACAGATATCTGTTTATAAATACATAAACTGTACCCGGAAAGAGTAAAGGCCTATGCCCATACGAAGACGGAAGGACCTTAAAATAATAGGTTCCGGATAATAGGAGCCTAACTCTTATGCAACAATCCAACCTAAATAGTAACGGAAGTATTGATTCCGAAACTATGAAAGTGAAAATCATCCATCGATAGTGCATGAAACTCACTGACTCTACAGTAAAAGAGAAACCAACAGAATTACTGTCTAAAAGGTCAGAATTTGAAAACTACTGTTTCCAGAGGCTCAAATGATTACTTAGCTAAATAAGAACCGAAGTTAAAATCCGTATAGGAATTTAATCTAAAGATTCTAAGTCTATTTATCAAAAAGTTACTAACTGACTTAGATAAAGAGACAAAAGACTCAATTGTAAACTATTGTAGAGTGCATAGGTATGAGGTAACATAAACCTATAACCTAAATAATAACAGGCTGCAGTAGATCTTGTGAAACAAGTATACTAAAAAATAGCAATGAGTAGTATGGAGGGATCAACAATATGAACATAATGATCCCTACACCACGACGGAAGAGCCTCCACTTTAGTCGCATAGAATAGCGAAGAAGAGGATCTCCTATAGTAATAAATCGCATCCAAAGCTCGTCCAGTACAGTGCTTACAATGCAATACGGACCACACAACGGAATACATGAAGGTTGCGACCTTGCTGGTTGTGATAAAGATGACACGATTTACCCAGTGAAAAAAGATCCTCACATAGAGGAAGATTTCACGTTAAGACCCACAGTAGACAAGAGAGTAAATTACTCATGATCTCTGTGAAGATAGAGATGCTATCAACAGAAATGTATTGTGGTTGTTTATCTTAGCAATACCTGCTAAAACAACAGCGCCGGAGGATACGCGTATCCTATCATTCCGTCCTATAGATCAATAAAGCGTTAACACTATTAGCTCAGAGATCTGGACAAGCCAACACATACGTCTGCAATTGATAGCAAGCTGTGTCATAAATAAATCAACATTGGGCGCTCCCATAGATAGCAGATCTGATTGAATACTTGTTTGTTGAGAGTCCATTCTGACAGCAACAAGCGACCCGTAAGAGAACGGGAGTCCGATAAAACAATCAGACGACCCGGAATATGACGGACCAAAACTGAACTTGGTGTACTATAACCAACAGACGGATTCTTTCCATTAAATTGAATAACGGAAACGAAAGAGTGCCTCCCTGGTTCCGGAGATACGCCACTACTGTCGAATTAAAGGACAGGAATTTGGGCATGCGTTTCTGAATAATGTTCATGCAATGACATAAAGCAAGCCTAAAAAAACATTATTCCGCGGAAGTTAAACTGATAGCTAAAAGACTGCGGAACCCAAAGACCCTGGCACTTCGAATCCGTAGGGATCAGTATATATCCCAATCTGTTTGACTGGCAACCGTCATAACAGCCACACTCGGGTCCGGCAACTGCGGCGGCACTCTCTGAGTCAACCACCGAATGTTTGCCCCAGTCTGAATCTCTTGTAACACTAGATAGACAAGAGAACGTATAAATCGAGCAATTCATGGATTGCCGGAAAGTTGCCGTCGAAGAGAAGCTCCTCCGAGAACGAAGCGACTCTGAGAGAGTTCTAAACCTTACTATCCACGCGTGTGGATGTAGCTAGGGCTGCGTCACGTCTAACCAACTCCAATCAGCCACTGAAGGGCGGAGTTATACGTGAACAAACTACTGCCCTCAAAAGAAATTACATTGAGAATAATATCCCGTAAATCTTTTCTTGAAGACGTAATGATAACGCCTCAGTAAGGCGGATTACGTATAATAAAGCGTCTAAGTTAAGTCTACTATACATAATGTCGTTCCCAACATTGAAATTGGAAAAGACATAAACGGCGAAAAAGAATATATGCAGTCTTTAATCACACCGTCTAGACGCATATGAACTCTCGGTATGCCCTGCTCTGCCAAAATAAACTATTTGTAAAAATGATAAAATGGCAGAAATGAGCAACGCGGACAAGAAACTAAACTATCATGCTTAGTAGCAGGCTTGTATATATATATATATATAGCGTCGAAAAATAAAACACATGTTGTAATGACAATATTGGACTGCGTCGGTAAGTCAGGGACAATGTCCCTGTACCGATCGAAAAATCCGAGTCCAATGACGCTATAAGTCTCTTATCCAAGATCGCAGCAATGAAGTCCGAAATAATAATCACTGGAAGAAATGCCAGAAGATATGAAAGGCATCTTCCGATACTACTAAAGGGAAAACTCGAAATCTTTTGAATCCCTTTCGCCATCCTGTCGGACCCTATAAAGCGTTCGGTCGTCCGTAGCTGATGCAACCGCGGACCGCACCGACCCAGCGCCGCCGGATAATTCCTGATTCGACCAAGAAACTGTCAATTGCTGGGATGCTGCGAAACAACTGTGCTAACTCGGATAGTACGTCCGTCACTGAGGCCTGAGGAGAAGCGGTCTTACGATGCATTGCCGCTGGAAGCTCCGTGATCGTTACCCCGTGCATACTTCCAATATGCGAGCGAACAGAGTGTATAGGCCTCGTGTCCCTTGGCTACCGGATGGCGCGACCTATTCGCCGTGGAATCACTGAATGCCGAAACTGATCGGATACTCGAGGTCACGTAGCCAATGTGCGGTCGTGTGCCCTGCTGTGAGGATGAGGAAGCATTAAAGACAGTCTCTCGGACTGTCAATATAACGGAGCGTCCCGAGCAACGGACATATGCTCCGAATGTAAAATATCTGAACCACAACATGCGGTCCCCTATGTTGTTGGGCGAGAGAGGAACCTCTCTCGCTCACAGCCCGGACGGACCTGGACAAGCCAGGAACCGGACTAACAGGCTTCCTCCGATCTGTCCTCAATCTGCCGTCACTGGGTGAGTACTAAAGTAATTAAAGTGCTCGCATCACCCAAATCTCCTTCCTAGACCCCAACGGACGAACCCGGCAGCCGAACCAATCGATGAATGTACGCTACACCGGGTGAGCTAGCGAATGTCACTCCGTAAGCGATAGACATATTCCATGAGCACTTATTGCCGCTAACTCTTCATTAACTATGACGACAGAGGCACACTTTTGAAAGACATCTCCATAACTCTTCGAACAAGAAACCAGAAATGCTTGGATAGCAAGCATAAAATAATAATATATATAGCGTCGTTCAATAATTCGAAAGTTTGTGTGACATTATTGGACTATGTCGGAACTGAGGGACGATGTCCCTGAACCGAACCAAAAATTTCTAAGTCCACCGACGCTATCAGTTTCTTATCCGGCATCACAGCATATGTTGTTCCGAAAGGGAAAGCTTGAAATCCTCCGAATCCCTTTCGGTATCCCGTCGGACCGGATGAAACTTTCGGACGTCCGTACCCGCTTCCGCGGAGCGTCCCGACCCAGCATCGTCGGATAAAATATATGCGACAGATTCAGTTGATGCTGGGATGCTGCGATAAACTGTGCTATTAAGGAAAGCACGTCCGTTCCCGAGGCCTGTGCAGTAGCGGACTTACGATGCATTGCCGCCGGAAGCTCCGTGTACGTTGACTCCCGCACACTTCCTATGCGAACGTCCGGAGTCTGCAGGCCTCGAGTCCCCGGCTACCGACCCAGCGCTGTCGGATAATTCTCGATCCGACACCGTTTCTGTCGGCTGCTGGGATGCTGCGATAAGCTGTGCTATGTGCACAAGAATGTCCGGCGTCGAGACCTGCGGAGACGCAGTCTATCGCTGCTTCGCCGAGGGCAGCTCCGCATCAGATGGCTCCCGCATACTTTTCCTATGCGAACGTCCGGAGTCCATCGGTCTCGAATCCCTGGCTGCCGGATGGTGTGACCTGGTCGCCGAAGAATCCTTGATCGGCGAAGCTGGTAATATATCGGCGGTCACGCAGCCAAGGTGCGGTCGTGTGCGCTGACGAGAAGAGGAAGCCTTAGCAGTCTCAGCGGACTGCCTATACAACGGAGTGTCCCGAGCGACGGACGTATGCTCCGCTAGCGACACATTTTGTACCACAACATCTGGGGCCAGATGTTGTTGAACGAGAGAGGGGCCTCTCTCGCTTGCCGTCCGGATGGACCGGAACGAGCTATGAACCGGACTAAAAGGCTTCCTCCGTTCTCCCTCCGATCCGCCGTCACTGGGTGTGCATTAAGTTAATTTTATAGTGCTCGCATCACCCCAAAATTCCTTCTAGACCGCAACGGACGAACCCGGCTGCCGAACCATTCGGTGAATGGACGCTACACCGGGCGAGCTAGCGGACGTCAAAGGCCGTCGAACCTACTAGGGTCCTCTTAGGCAATTGGCGTATTACATGAGCACTTATCCGCTAGCCCTTCATTAATTATGACGACGGAGGCACACTGTTGGAAGACATCACAGATACATCACCCTAATCTTGATCGTCTGAAATAGAAATTGATAAAGTAGAGTGACCCTGCGGGGAAAGGACCGGAGTGTCCAAATCCCCAACAACATACCGTGACATACGCTTCCCATATTGTCATCGAAATCATACGATACAGAACAGGAGTTAATGCGAGTACACTGACCACATATAGAATGATAATAAAGTCAGAGGAAGACTTCCTCTTAAAACAATTGATCAATATCCTTTCAATGTGAAAAGAAAACAAGTCCTGGTACTCGCACTAACCCCTGGCAATCAAAATACATAATAATAATATGATCCATTAATATAGAAAAAATAATTGAAATCAAAATATTTTGAAAAAATATTTTTTCAGAACAGCCCAAGTTTCTGAAAAGTAATGTTGAGCCCCAATGGATCCCAAGCCTAAGTGTGGACAAAAATTTTAAAAATATTTTAAACAATTTATTCAACACTTACGAACAATAATAATGTATCTAGTTATGATTAAAATAACATAAAGATATTATTTTTTAGAAATCCCCCCCTCCCACAGAGGGCTGTTGTAAATGTAAACAATGAGTGTAAAAACACTAAAATAAGACTCCAGGCACCCAGGCCCGAAATCAGTTACCAAAAATACACTATCTGATGCAAAACAGAGACTTCCAGGGAAGAAACTGCAGAACATCAGATGGTAGATGCAGAACACAACGCCTAACCACCCGTAGGTGAAGACGTAAACATGGGGAAAGAACAGAATTCATTCTGTTATTCAGCTAAAACTCCCAAGAAATTTTAGTAATAATAATTACAGAAACTATGCCAAAAGCATGGGAGAATAGCAAGGGGGAACTTAAAGGACAGGGAGAGAGGAAAACACTTGAAAAAACAGTGTAACTAAATAATCAGAATGACAACAAAATGGCTGCTGCCTTGAAAATAGGTAACTTAACATAATTTCATTAAAAAATTTTAAGTTACAGCCCTGATAATATTCTGTCACACATTCTTTTCCTCTCCTCCTTCTCTATCCTCCTTAGAATCACCATTTCACTAATATTTATGTGTCTGGCATCATTTAAACTGAGATTTAAAAGCACAAAGATCAGTCAGATGTTAACTGATGAAGGGCCAAACTTAGAATGATAAATGGCGCCAATTTCGGAACGTCCTTGACACTGCGCATGCGCAGTAGGGGCGAAGTGTGGAGGGCCTTTCAGGACATGTTTTCTTTAGTTTTAGATGCAAATTTTGGGGATTGGGGGGCAAAATTTGTGTTTGGCCCTATATTTTAAGAGTTAGCACCAGCTATGTCTGGGTCATTGGTACAGTATAAAAATATCCATCCACATGTTAATCTCAGATGCTATTTTTCACTTGTTTTCCTTAACCCTTTATCTTAGAAATTTTAAACATAACATGACCCTGCCTGTTGAAAGTGTTGTTAAACCCTAATAAATAAATAAATAAATAAATAAATAAATAAATAAATAAATAAATAAATAAATAAATAAATAACCTAACCAATTAGCTGCATATGCCTGCATAATTTACAAATTGAGCATTACAGTTAAAACTAGAAGTCCTGTCACGAACTGTGTGCTTATCTAAGATTAATTGCTCGTATGAATTGCACGCAATTGCCATATCGAATGGCATCCAAAGTACGGCAGGTTCTCCTGGTTACTCATAGCAAACACAGGCAATGTTTCTGCCAATGGACCTCCGGGTTACCCGGAGGTTCATTGGCTGAAACATTGCTTGTGCACAGGCCATAATTACAGAATTTGATAGCCTTACTATGGTCATATCCTGTAGATTAACGCGCATATCGATGTGCTATTTGTGCGCATTTCAGGACAGGACTTTTAGTTTTAACTGTACATGTAGAAAGAAAAAAAAATGTCGCAAAATTTCATGTAAACCATATCATGTGATCCCCTCAATGGAATGAGCTCATTGAACTCATTTCAACTAAGGGTCACATGATATGGTTTTCTTGAAATTTTGTGAAAAATTAAGAAAGAAAATAATTAAATTAACAATTAGTGATATTGTGTGTACTGGGAAAACGGTTACTGATTTCTTGATTTTGCAGTATTTTTTCATCCACGAATATTTGACTGACTACTATGTGTTGCAATCGGATAGCAATCTGATCAGGAAAGGGATCACTTTTGTGATCCAGTATAATACCTGAAAAAATTGAAGCAATCATTCTTCACATCACCCTATATCCTATTTTTACAGGCCTATGACTCTGGTTATGTGTTCTTCACAACCTCCGTGGAACTTGGTTGCACCGTCCATTTTTTTATTCTTTGAAAAAACTTTTCTCAACCCTTTACCTTGGTTGTATCTTCACATATAATTAATAAAGTGAGCAGTTGAAAAAATATTTTCACCAAACCATATCATGTGAGCTCTCATAGCAACAAGCTTGTCATGCTTATTCCAATGGGGAGGGGGGGGGGGGGGGGGGGGGGGAGAGTGTTACACGATATGGATTTGTTGTATGTTTTAACCCTTTACCCAACGCAAACGATTTCAAAATTTATTATTTTAAATATCATTTTTTCAAATGTTTCAAAAAATTTCAACAAAACCATATCATGTGACCACTCGTTGGAACGAGCTCGACGAGCTCGTTCCAACGAGGGGTCACATGATATGGTTTTGTTGAAATTTTTTGAAAAGTTAAAAAATTTATAGTAATTTATATATTTTTTATACTTACCAATGACCCAGACATAGCTGGTGCTAACTCTTAAAATATAGGGCCAAACACAAATTTTGCCCCCCAATCCCCAAAATTTGCATCTAAAACTAAAGAAAACATGTCCTGAAAGGCCCTCCACACTTCGCCCCTACTGCGCATGCGCAGTGTCAAGGACGTTCCGAAATTGGTGCCATTAATCATTCTAATAACCAGTGCCTGGTAAGCGCTATGTACTCAGCGGGGAGGCAAGAGTTCCCAACTCCTGGGAGGGCCATCCCCGTCTGGGTCATTGGTAAGTATAAAAAATATATAAATTACTATAAATTTTTTAACATTTTTATACTGTACCAATGACCCAGACATAGCTGAATAGTAAAAAGGCTGGAGGGCCAAGGACATAGAGCAAAATGGAATACGCTCAATAAAATAAAATAGAGTCATCCCCTGTAGGGAAAAAGAAGTAATAGGCCTTACATGTATCTTTCTTATTTATGATAAATTAGAAAGATACAACACCTTCCAAAATTGAGCTTCATACATCCATGTACTCTATTAATATCCAATATAATCCTTATACTAATAATTTTTAAAGTAAGCCAATAAATAAAGTAAGTCTAGAGAATAGAGACTCTTATACTCCTAAAAGTGTCTGAGGATTGCATAATCATGTCCGTTGACATATGCAATATTCAAAAGCTATACTTTAAAAACTAAGACTTGAATGAATTTTAAAAACCTAAACTTCTCACTAAACAACCATCCCAATAACAGCTCAGAATTACTAACTCCGGAGGAGGTATCCCCTTGTTTTCATAGTAAAACAGGTGACCCAAGGGAACACCCTCCCCCCCCCCCCCCCCCTTTTTCTTGCCCTGGGTCAAATAGCCCAGAGCGAAGAGGGCAGCCGAACGGAGACACTGCCGAAACAGACAGCCTACCTAGCTATAGTAGCAACTGTTAAGTGAATGACATTCTGAGCAGTAGATAATAGACCTAACAATAGAGGCCTCCAGAAATGGACTCGATATTTCTGAGATAAAATTCATGAATGTGGATGGCTGAGCGCAATGAGCGGCCTTCAAAAATCTATAATAGCGACACTATTAATGTAAGCCCAAGAAGTAGAAGAACTCTTACTTCATGAGCCGAAATCTTAAGCACAACTGCTAAGTCAATGATATACCATAAGCAGTACCGATAGTTAATAGAATCCATTAACAATAAAATGGAGCGTAACGTCCTTCTACTAGACATCAAAGACAGAAGAAGCTTACGCCCTTTGTAATAAACAGATATCTGTTTATAAATACATAAACTGTACCCGGAAAGAGTAAAGGCCTATGCCCATACGAAGACGGAAGGACCTTAAAATAATAGGTTCCGGATAATAGGAGCCTAACTCTTATGCAACAATCCAACCTAAATAGTAACGGAAGTATTGATTCCGAAACTATGAAAGTGAAAATCATCCATCGATAGTGCATGAAACTCACTGACTCTACAGTAAAAGAGAAACCAACAGAATTACTGTCTAAAAGGTCAGAATTTGAAAACTACTGTTTCCAGAGGCTCAAATGATTACTTAGCTGAATAAGAACCGAAGTTAAAATCCGTATAGGAATTTAATCTAAAGATTCTAAGTCTATTTATCAAAAAGTTACTAACTGACTTAGATAAAGAGACAAAAGACTCAATTGTAAACTATCGTAGAGTGCATAGGTATGAGGTAACATAAACCTATAACCTAAATAATAACAGGCTGCAGTAGATCTTGTGAAACAAGTATACTAAAAAATAGCAATGAGTAGTATGGAGGGATCAACAATATGAACATAATGATCCCTACACCACGACGGAAGAGCCTCCACTTTAGCCGCATAGAATAGCGAAGAAGAGGATCTCCTATAGTAAGAAATCGCGTCCAAAGCTCGTCCAGTACAGTGCTTACAATGCAATACGGACCACACAACGGAATACATGAAGGTTGCGACCTTGCTGGTTGTGATAAAGATGACACGATTTACCCAGTGAAAAAGATCCTCACATAGAGGAAGATTTCACGTTAAGACCCACAGTAGACAAGAGAGTAAATTACTCATGATCTCTGTGAAGATAGAGATGCTATCAACAGAAATGTATTGTGGTTGTTTATCTTAGCAATACCTGCTAAAACAACAGCGCCGGAGGATACGCGTATCCTATCATTCCGTCCTATAGATCAATAGAGCGTTAACAATATTAGCTCAGAGATCTGGACAAGCCAACACATACGTCTGCAATTGATTAGCAAGCTGTGTCATAAATAAATCATCATTGGGCGCTTCCATAGATAGCAAATCTGATTGAATACTTGTTTGTTGAGAGTCCATTCTGACAGCAACAAGCGACCCGTAAGAGAACGGGAGTCCGATAAAACAATCAGACGACCCGGAATATGACGGACCAAAACTGAACTTGGTGTACTATAACCAACAGACGGATTCTTTCCATTAAATTGAATAACGGAAACGAAAGAGTGCCTCCCTGGTTCCGGAGATACGCCACTACTGTCGAATTAAAGGACAGGAATTTGGGCATGCGTTTCTGAATAATGTTCATGCAATGACATAAAGCAAGCCTAAAAAACATTATTCCGCAGAAGAAAACTGATTGCTAAAAGACTGCGGAACCCAAAGACCCTGGCACTTCGAATCCGTAGGGATCAGTATTATATCCCAATCTGTTTGACTGGCAACCGTCATAACAGCCACACTCGGGTCTGGCAACTGCGGCGGCACTCTCTGAGTCAACCACCGAATGTTTGCCCCAGTCTGAATCTCTTGTAACACTAGATAGACAAGAGAACGTGTAAATCGAGCAATTCATGGATTGCCGAAAAGTTGCCGTCGAAGAGAAGCTCCTCCGAGAACGAAGCGACTCTGAGAGAGTTCTTAACCTTACTATCCACGCGTGTGGATGTAGCTAGGGCTGCGTCACGTCTAACTAACTCCAATCAGCCACTGAAGGGCGGAGTTATACGTGAACAAACTACTGCCCTCAAAAGAAATTACATTGAGAATAATATCCCGTAAATCTTTTCTTGAAGACGTAATGATAACGCCTCAGTAAGGCGGATTACGTATAATAAAGCGTCTAAGTTAAGTCTACTATACATAATGTCGTTCCCAACATTGAAATTGGAAAAGACATAAACGGCAAAAAAGAATATATGCAGTCTTTAATCACACCGTCTAGACGCATATGAACTCTCGGTATGCCCTGCTCTGCCAAAATAAACTATTTGTATAAATGATAAAATGGCAGAAATGAGCAACGCGGACAAGAAACTAAACTATCATGCTTAGTAGCAGGCTTGTATATATATATATATAGCGTCGAAAAATAAAACACATGTTGTAATGACAATATTGGACTGCGTCGGTAAGTCAGGGACAATGTCCCTGAACCGATCGAAAAATCCGAGTCCAATGACGCTATAAGTCTCTTATCCAAGATCGCAGCAATGAAGTCCGAAATAATAATCACTGGAAGATAATGCCAGAAGATATGAAAGGCATCTTCCGATACTACTAAAGGGAAAACTCGAAATCTTTCGAATCCCTTTCGCCATCCTGTCGGACCCTATAAAGCGTTCGGTCGTCCGTACCTGATGCAACCGCGGACCGCACCGACCCAGCGCCGTCGGATAATTCCTGATTCGACCGAGAAACTGTCAATTGCTGGGATGCTGCGAAACAACTGTGCTAACTCGGATAGCACGTCCGTCACTGAGGCCTGAGGAGAAGCGGTCTTACGATGCATTGCCGCTGGAAGCTCCGTGATCGTTACCCCGTGCATACTACCAATATGCGAGCGAACGGAGTGTATAGGCCTCGTGTCCCTTGGCTACCGGATGGCGCGACCTATTCGCCGTGGAATCACTGAATGCCGAAACTGATCGGATACTCGAGGTCACGTAGCCAATGTGCGGTCGTGTGCCCTGCTGTGAGGATGAGGAAGCATTAAAGACAGTCTCTCGGACTGTCAATATAACGGAGCGTCCCGACCAACGGACATATGCTCCGAATGTAAAATATCTGAACCACAACATGCGGTCCCCTATGTTGTTGGGCGAGAGAGGGACCTCTCTCGCTCACAGCCCGGACGGACCTGGACAAGCCAGGAACCGGACTAACAGGCTTCCTCCGATCTGTCCTCAATCTGCCGTCACTGGGTGAGTACTAAAGTAATTAAAGTGCTCGCATCACCCAAATCTCCTTCCTAGACCGCAACGGACGAACCCGGCAGCCGAACCATTCGATGAATGTACGCTACACCGGGTGAGCTAGCGAATGTCACTCCGTAGGCGATAGACATATTCCATGAGCACTTATTGCCGCTAACTCTTCATTAACTATGACGACAGAGGCACACTTTTGAAAGACATCTCCATAACTCTTCGAACAAGAAACCAGAAATGCTTGGTTAGCAAGCATAAAATAATAATATATATAGCGTCGTTCAATAATTCAAAAGTTTGTGTGACATTATTGGACTATGTCGGAACTGAGGGACGAAGTCCCTGAACCGAACCAAAAATTTCTAAGTCCACCGACGCTATCAGTTTCTTATCCGGCATCGCAGCATTCTGGTCCGACGAAAGAAGCTGTAGAAGACCAAGTCAGATGACATACACAACAGCATATGTTGTTCCGAAAGGGAAAGCTCGAAATCCTCCGAATCCCTTTCGGTATCCCGTCGGACCGGATGAAACTTTCGGACGTCCGTACCCGCTTCCGCGGAGCGTCCCGACCCAGCATCGTCGGATAAAATATATGCGACAGATTCAGTTGATGCTGGGATGCTGCGATAAACTGTGCTATTAAGGAAAGCACGTCCGTTCCCGAGGCCTGTGCAGTAGCGGTCTTACGATGCATTGCCGCCGGAAGCTCCGTGTACGTTGACTCCCGCACACTTCCTATGCGAACGTCCGGAGTCTGCAGGCCTCGTGTCCCTGGCTACCGGATGGTGTGACCTGGTCGCCGAAGAATCCTTGATCGGCGAAGCTGGTAATATATCGGCGGTCACGCAGCCAAGGTGCGGTCGTGTGCGCTGACGAGAAGAGGAAGCCTTAGCAGTCTCAGCGGACTGCCTATACAACGGAGCGTCCCGAGCGACGGACGTATGCTCCGCTTGCGACACATTTTGTACCACAACATCTGGGGCCAGATGTTGTTGAACGAGAGAGGGGCCTCTCTCGCTTGCCGTCCGGATGGACCGGAACGAGCTATGAACCGGACTAAAAGGCTTCCTGCGTTCTCCCTCCGATCCGCCGTCACTGGGTGTGCATTAGGTTAATTTATAGTGCTCGCATCACCCCAAAATTCCTTCTAGACCGCAACGGACGAACCCGGCTGCCGAACCATTCGGTGAATGGACGCTACACCGGGCGAGCTAGCGAACGTCAAAGGCCGTCGAACCTACTAGGGTCCTCTTAGGCAATTGGCGTATTTACATGAGCACTTTTCCGCTAGCCCTTCATTAATTGTGACGACGGAGGCACACTGTTGGAAGACATCACAGATACATCACCCTAATCTTGATCGTCTGAAATAGAAATTGATAAAGTAGAGTGACCCTGCGGGGAAAGGACCGGAGTGTCCAAATCCCCAACAACATACCGTGACATACGCTTCCCATATTGTCACCGAAATCATACGATACAGAACAGGAGTTAATGCGAGTACACTGACCACATATAGAATGATAATAAAGTCAGAGGAAGACTTCCTCTTAAAACAATTGATCAATATCCTTTCAATGTGAAAAGAAAACAAGTCCTGGTACTCGCACTAATCCCTGGCAATCAAAATACATAATAATAATATGATCCATTAATATAGAAAAAATAATTGAAATCAAAATATTTTGAAAAAATATTTTATCAGAACAGCCCAATTTTCTGAAAAGTAATGTTGAGCCCCAATGGATCCCAAGCCTAAGTGTGGACAAAAATTTTAAAAATATTTTAAACAATTTATTCAACACTTACGAACAATAATAATGTATCTAGTTATGATTAAAATAACATCAAGATATTATTTTTTAGAAATCCCCCCCTCACACAGAGGGCTGTTGTAAATGTAAACAATAAGTGTAAAAACACTAAAATAAGACTCCAGGCACCCAGGCCCGAAATCAGTTACCAAAAATACACTATCTGATGCAAAACAGAGACTTCCAGGGAAGAAACTGCAGAACATCAGATGGTAGATGCAGAACACAACGCCTAACCACCCGTAGGTGAAGACGTAAACATGGGGAAAGAACAGAATTCATTCTGTTATTCAGCTAAAACTCCCAAGAAAATTTAGTAATAATAATTACAAAAACTATGCCAAAAGCATGGGAGAATAGCAAGGGGGAACTTAAAGGACAGGGAGAGAGGAAAACACTTAAAAAAACAGTGTAACTAAATAATCAGAATGACAACAAAATGGCTGCTGCCTTGAAAATAGGTAACTTAACATAATTTCATTAAAAAATTTTAAGTTACAGCCCTGATAATATTCTGTCACACATTCTTTTCCTCTCCTCCTTCTCTATCCTCCTTAGAATCACCATTTCACTAATATTTATGTGTCTGGCATCATTTAAACTGAGATTTATAAGCACAAAGATCAGTCAGATGTTAACTGATGAAGGGCTAAACTTAGAATGATTAATGGCGCCAATTTCGGAACGTCCTTGACACTGCACATGCGCAGTAGGGGCGAAGTGTGGAGGGCCTTTCAGGACATGTTTTCTTTAGTTTTAGATGCAAATTTTGGGGATTGGGGGGCAAAATTTGTGTTTGGCCCTATATTTTAAGAGTTAGCACCAGCTATGTCTAGGTCATTGGTTCAGTATAAAAATATAATATTTTTTCAACGGCTGAATTTGTATATTACGTGGGCGGATGCAGCCGATTTGTTGGGTAAAGGGTTAAAAGATGTTTAAAAATATATAATTAAATTAACAAATTTTTATACCTTTTGTCCAGCTTAATTACATTTGTGTATTCCAAATTAATGAATAGCTCGTTAATAATTATTATAATCTCTGAATTTGTTTCTTATAAACTTACATCAGTTTCTGAGAGTCCTGATGACTTTATGAGTGTGTTTCGAATCTCTTCTTTTTGCATTTTCTTCATATGAGCCTGAAAGTTGAAAAAAAAAATTGAGTTCATTCACTCCACCAATAATTTTCTACTGATACAGTATAGTCACCGTGGATTGTTCGCAATCCATGCCAGGACATTGATATCTCCGCATGCATTTACCACGGAGCGTGTTGGCTCAGTAGGTAGAGGTGCAGGCTGCAAGCCAAGAGGTCCTCCGTTCGAATCCCACCTGTGACAATCACTTTGTGTGCTTGGGCAAGACACTTCATCTCCATTGCCTGCATGGGGGCACGGTGACGTTGTGTACTAAGACGTACTGCACGTCGATAGTGCACTTGTCTTCAACCATTGCTAACCCTGTTTGTGTGGAGTTAGTATGTTGGGGAGCTGATAGTTGCTCGCCATTGCTCACCGTTGTTCGGTGGTTCTCTCCGGGTACTCTGGCTTCCTCCACCCGTAAAACTGTCATGGTCATGATTAGCCACTGTGCATAAATATGTGACCTTAAAACACCAATAAATAAATAAATAATGCGTTTACCAGGGAATAAAAATCATCATCAGCAAAATTTTAATTAATGAAGCACTTCTTCATTAATTAAATTTTTTATGGTTATTCTGATAATTAGTGTTTGGAATCTGATATTCTGACACCCGTGGAAATATTACCCACCCATGGAAAGTGACCAGTCCATGGCAGCTGTACTGTTGACTTGGGCAGTTTTTTTTGTTTTCCAGTTTGGTTCCAGTTTTAACATTATCTGCAATCCTTTCAGACTGGTTTGTGTAAGAGGTTAGTATGAACCCAATAATACCTGGAACTGTTTTCAAGTCAATCAACTGTCATCCTAATATGTTAGACATGTTTTCATTTGAATCTTGTAATATCCAAGAATACCTTGTTTCGTGATCATTTTGTATGATGGAGGGTAGGCAAAGTAAAAATGACAGAAAACTTACCAATTTATTATTGTATTCTGACTGCAGCTTATCCATCTCTTTCTCTAAACTTTCAGGGTCCTTGTTAAGTTTCGGATTATGTTTTAGTTCCTGTATTTATAAGAAAGACAATCATTAAGGGTACATTATTTTAACCTTCTCAGTGTGGAGTTCAATTTCAAATGTTATTTCAAATTGGAGCATTCTTGCATTCTACACATTCCATAACTTTCATGATTAATAACCCTTTACCTAACATGAAAAGCAGATGACACTTGCAAACATTATTTTCTTGAAGAACTAATTTTTTTCATTTTTTGTCTCAAAAACATAGGCTATGCCCCCTCATTGGAATGAGCTCGATGAGCTTGTTCCAACAAGGGGTCATAACCTATGTTTTTGAGACAAAAAATGAAAAAATAATGAAAATTAATTAGTGATTTTTGAGAATAGCGCTGGCTGATTTTGGCCATTATGTTGGGTAAAGGGTTAACTAATGGCTTTTAGTGGTCAATTTAACTGGTAAAGTGTTAAATTATTTTTGGTGATTAAAATTTGTTCACATGTCTTTGTTTTGTTACAACTTACGGGAGAATGTCAATTGGTACTCTCCCAGAAATTGTAACAAGGAAAATCCTAAACAGACGAAACTAGAGGTACTGTGAGCAAGCTCACAAACTGATACCCCCCATGCCTCAGTTGTAGCCTTTTTGGTACATTAAAATGTATAAGTTAGATTATCTCCCCTTGGAAATGTCAGAACGAAATTATATTGCTTCATGCACATCTTCATATGGAGTTCTTCCATTGTGTAAAGTTTCAAGAAAATTCTTCAAACGGTTTAGGAGGAGTTGTGCTTATAAGGATGGACAGACAGATGGACGGACGGGCAGATGGATGGACAAGGTGATTCCTATATACCCCCCCCCCCCCCCAAACTCTGTTTGCGGGGGGTATAATAATTTCACTTCAAAGATAAAGCGAAGCACATTCACTGAATATGAGGGCTTTAATGTGTGGTACCTGTACTTCAGAGTAAAGCCCAAATATAGGCTTCCAAGACTCTACAAGTTAATACAGCTTAATCCAATTAATTGAATAGAAACTTTGCCAGTGAAGATTAGTCAATTAACAGAAATATTAAATTAACAAGAATTTGATCACTTTCCTGTATTTTAGAGATAAACTGAGCATCTATTTCTTTTATATTTTGTTTGACAAAGCTCTCAAGCTCTGTCAAACAAAATATAATAGTGCTGGGAGGTTATGAAATTTTTTCACGGTTTTGGTTTCTGCAGTTTTTTTAAAAAGAGTTGACTCTGGTGTCAGTTTCAGTTTTTTTTAGAGAAAAATATTCAAGTATTAAACACTGTAAACACTTGGGTTTTCTTCTAAATATTAGCTATAATAAATGTTCAAAGTGCAAGTACCTTCTCCTCACTCTAAAATTATGAGATTATATATAGCGCAGCACATGTATAGTGAACCATTAATCCAGAAGACAATGAAGATTGTTCTGGATATACAGTTGAATAGCATTGGCAGCCCCCCCCCCCCCACCACCACCCCACACACACACACACCAAGACAAGAGGAAAATGCTGTGGTAGCAATGAACAACTTGGGTAAAAAATGCTGAAGATGTAAATAAAATTCATTCATTTGTCATTCAAAAGAAAGTTTATTTACTACGTAAATACGATTATATTATGGGACCAAAAAGGTTATTAATTAGGACTACCGGGCTCTGATTTTTTTCTGTGATTTCTGCCCCTTTTATTTAACACATTACACAAAGTGACAGCATTCAAGATTGTGCAGTTAAATAACCGTGCGTGTCCCGACTGATGGTTATCTCACATTCAGGTCGGTTGGTGTTTTTAAATAACCAAAACCGAGTTGTAATTTCGGTTAACCTCCCAGCACTAAAATATAATAGATTAAATGCCTGCATTGGATGTACTGAGGCCAAAGTGGGTAATATACAAGGGTAAATTTGTGGTTGTCAGGATGATTATTACAAGACTTTTTATTCAATTAACAGGAGTTTACCCTATAACCTACATGCAATTAACTCGGCAAATTTGCACTAAAAGTATGTTAACTGGTTTTGTGTTTGGAAATTATATTCAAATACCAGGGATATTCAATTAAAAGACATGCAATTAAGCGTGCTCCTCTGTAACTGTTCTCGTCCATTAAGACTTTCCCATGCACTTTAATAAAAACTTTAAGACCATATGGTTCCTTCGGTAACTTTGCCTCAGAGTACAAAATGAATTGAAATGTTTTGCCACAACTGAACATGTATTCATTCAGCAAAATGTAAGAAAAAGTTTTTAAGTGAAGCAAGGGCCATAACTCTGATCTGAATGCATGGACAAAATCTGCAATAGGTGGATGTCTTCTCCCCAATGCTAGTCTCTTATCAGACCAAAATACATCAAAATCTGAATACTAATGACAGAGTAATAATGTAAAACATTCACACAGAGAGTTTTTCTTAGTGTAACATGAGCCTTAACTCTGGTAGGAATGTACAGATGAAACCAGCGAGTTGTGGATATGATGTCCCCCATGCCAGTCTATTAATATACCAAACAGAATGAAAATCCCACAACCGATGCCAAAGTTATAATGCAAAATGTTCATTTCATTATTTTTCTAACTCTTACAAGGGCCATAACTCTGGTATGAATGTGTGGACAAAACCGGCGATTTGTGGTTATCATTTTCCCCATGCTGGTCTATCATCATACCAAAGGACATCATAATCTGACAACCGATGCTAGAGTTATAATACAAAATGTTTGTATGATGTACATACAGACGGACAGAGACCTCAACTATATACTCACCGAACCTCCTAAGGAGGTCGAGGGCAAAATAAACTGGATGAGTCAGTATGAAATTATATCTTACCTCCTCCAAGTATCCTGGAATTTCATTGGTTCAAAGACGTCACATGCAGACTGCATATAAAACCATATACTGCCTGTCAACATCAATATACGCCGACAGCTATGGGTAATCTCCCCTTTGTTCATTGATTATTCAAAATGGCGGCAGCCGATAAACGCTTCAAGTTGAAAGATTGAGTGTTGGAAGCCCATATTTGGTCTGAAGTGCAGGTTAGGCAACTTAAAAGGCTTCATATTCTGTGGATGTGTGTCATGTTACCTTCGAAATGAAACTGTTTGGTATGTATGAATTTGCCTTGTTACAATTTATGGGAGAGCACCTGTAGGCACTCTCCCATAAATTGTAATAAGGCAAAGACACGTGAACACATTGTGAGAATTCTCTCATTTAATTTTGATCGCAGTTGTTATTAGTTCTGTGCATCGATGCAGCAGTCGGTAAGATATATTCATTACACAGTTTGTTGGTGGCTTAATATGGTATGTATGGTGTCAGTTAATTTCATATTGGACGAGAGTGAAGCTCGAGTCCAATATGGAATTAACTGACACCATACATACCATATTAAGCCACCAACAAACTGTGTAACTAATTATATCCTCCCAAGCAAAAAAAAGTCCAGAAAGTTAAAAAATTTATAGTAATTTATATATTTTTTATACTTACCAATGACCCAGACTTAACTGGTGCTAACTCTAAAAAATCCAGGGCCAAACACAAATTTTGCCCCCCAATCCCCAAAATTTGCATCTAAAACCAAAAGAAATCATGTCCTAAAGGACCTCCAGACTTTGCCCTTACTGCGCATGCGCAGTGTCAAGGACGTTCCGAAAGTTAAAAAATTTATAGTAATTTATATATTTTTTATACTTACCAATGACCCAGACTTAGCTGGTGCTAACTCTAACAAAAACCAGGGCCAAACACAAATTTTGCCCCCCAATCCCCAAAATTTGCATCCAAAACAAAAAGAAATCATGTCCTAAAGGACCTCCATACTACGCCTCTACTGCGCATGTGCAGTGACGCAGACGTCCCGAAATTGGCGCCAATTATCATTCTTACTGGCAGTGCCTGGTCAGCGCTATGTACTCAGCGGGGAGGCAAGAGTTCCCAACTCCAGGGAGGGCCATCCCCGTCTGGGTCATTGGTAAGTATAAAAAATATATAAATTACTATAAATTTTTTAACATTTTTATACTGTACCAATGACCCAGACTTAGCTGAATAGTAAACAGGCTGGGGGGCCTAGGACATAGAGGAAAATCCAATAAGCTCAACTATATAGTAAAGAGGTAACCCCTTAAGGAGAAAAGGAGTATTAGGCTTTACATGTATCTTTCTTATTTAATATTAAATTAGAAAGATACACTACCCTTAATAATTGAGCACAATAACATTCATGTTCTCTATTAACATCCAGTATATCCCTTATACTAATTATTTTTACAGCAAGCCAATAAATAAAGTAGTCCAGAGAATTGAGACTCTTTATAGTCATTTAAAAGTGTCCGAGTATTGTATATTAAAGCCCGTTTGACACTTGACATATACAAATGCTTCACACCGAGCTACACTTTAAAAATAAGACATGAATGAATTTTAACATAAATATTACACTTTAAAACCATCCCGGAAGCGACTCAGAAATACTGACTTGGAGGAGGCATTCCCTTGCTTTTCACTATAAAGCAGGTGACCTAAGGGAACACCCGCCCCCCCCCCCCCCCCCTTCCCATTGCCCTGGGTCGAATAGCCCAGAGCGAAGAGGGCAGCCGGACGGAGTCACTGCCGGAACAGAAAGCCTGCATAACTATAGTTGCAACTGTTTAGTGGACGACATTCTGAGCAACAGATAATGGACCTAAACAATGCAGGTCTCCAGAAATGGACTCAATATTTCTGAGATAAAAATTCGTAAATGTGGATGGCTGAGACCAATAAGCAGCCTTCATTAAATCTGTAATAGCAACACTATTAGCATAAGCCCAGGAAGTAGAAAGAGCTCTTACTTCATGAGCAGAAATCTTAAGCACAGACTGCTGAGAAGAAGATAAATAAATCTTCATAAGCAGTATGGATAGTTAATTGAATCCATCTAGCAATAGAATGGACCGAAATGTCCTTTCTATTAGGCATCAAAGACAGAAAGAAACGTTTCCGTCCCTTTCTGATAAACTGAGATCTCTGTTTATAGATACGTAACGCTCTAACAGGACAGAGTAAAGGCCTACGCCCGTCTGAAGACGGCAGAGCCTTAACTGGTAGAGTGCTGGAAGCCCTATTTTGGGCTTTACTAAAAGTGACAGGCAATAACTGTCTGTAGCTACATTCTGCCCGAGGAAGCCTTTATTGTCCCTGATATGAATCAGACTTTTTATACAATACCTTGCCCTCTGACATTTAATTGGATAGTGCCTATAAGGCACTATCCAATTAAATGTAATAGAGCTGTATATGATGAGCTTTGATTTGTTGTCAGAAAAAACTCAGCACTTTACCAGTTAATAACAATAGGTTCCGGATATTTATTAGGAGCCTGATTCTTAGCTAAAAAACCCACATTAGTAGTGAAGGTGATAGTGTTCCCAACACTACGATAGTGAGAATCATCCACCGACAGTGCATGAAGCTCACTGACTCTTCTAGCAGAAGAGAAAGCTAAGAGAAAAGCTGTCTTATAAGATAAGAATTTGAAATCTACTGTCCCAAGAGGTTCAAATGGCTTTTCCTTCAATTTAAGAAGAACCCAAGCTAAATTCCACTTAGGAATTAATCTAAGAGTTCTGGGTCTATTTATCGAAAAGTTTCTAACCAACTTAGATAAAGAGACATTAGATCCAATTTGTAAACTATCATGATGTGCATAGGTATCAGATAACATAGATCTATAACCCTTTATAGTAACAGGCTGCAGTTTGATTTCGTCAAACAAGTATACCAGAAAGTTTGCAATGTCTGGTATAGAGGGATCGAATATATCTACAGAATGATCCCTACACCAACGACGAAAAACCTTCCACTTAGCCGCATAGTTTAGCGAGGAGGAGGTCCTCCTACAGTTAGAAATCGCGTCCACTGCTCGTCCTGTAAAGTGTTTGCCATGCAAGAAGGACCGCACAACGGAAAAACGTGAAGGTTGAGACCTTGCGGGTTGTGATGGAGTTGGCGCGATTTCCCCTGCGAAAGAAGATCCTCTCGTGGAGGAAGCTTTCGCGGTAGGTCCCACAACAGACACCTGAGTAGATTTATCCACGGTCTCTGTGGCGACAGAGATGCTACCAACAGAATCTTGCATTGAGATTGTTTTATCTTTAGCAATACTTGTTGAATTAACGGCGCTGGAGGATACGCATATCCTATCATTCCGTCCCAAGGGATCGACAGAGCGTCTACTGCAAATGCTCTTGGATCCGGACACGGAGACACATACGTCTGCAACTGATTGTTGAGATGTGTCGCAAATAAGTCTATCATTGGCCCTTCCCATTGGTAGCAAATCCGATTGAATACTTGTTTGTTGAGAGTCCACTCCGACGGCAACAAGCGACCCTTTCGTGAAAGGGAGTCTGCTAGCACATTCAGACGACCCGGTATGTGACGGACCGAAAGAAGAACGTGATGTTCTAGCGCAAACAGAAGGATTCTTTCCGTTAGATTGAACAACGGAACTGAATGAGTGCCTCCCTGATTCCGTATATACGCCACTACTGTCGTATTGTCGGATAGGATTTGGACATGAGCATTGTGAATAATGTCCATCCAGTGACGTAACGCAAGCCAAATTGACATCATTTCCTTGATGTTTATGTGCTTGCACAGGAATTGCGGATCCCAAAGAACCTGGCATCTCGAATCCGTTGGGATTAATGATGCACCCCAACCTGTTTGACTGGCATCCGTCATAATGGTAAAACTTGGATCCGGCAACTGCAGCGGAACTCCCTGAGTTAACCACTGAATGTTTGCTAACTCTAAAAAATCCAGGGCCAAACACAAATTTTGCCCCCCAATCCCCAAAATTTGCATCTAAAACCAAAAGAAATCATGTCCTAAAGGACCTCCAGACTTTGCCCTTACTGCGCATGCGCAGTGTCAAGGACGTTCCGAAAGTTAAAAAATTTATAGTAATTTATATATTTTTTATACTTACCAATGACCCAGACTTAGCTGGTGCTAACTCTAACAAAACCAGGGCCAAACACAAATTTTGCCCCCCAATCCCCAAAATTTGCATCCAAAACAAAGAAATCATGTCCTAAAGGACCTCCATACTACGCCTCTACTGCGCATGCGCAGTGACGCCGACGTCCCAAAATTGGCGCCAATTATCATTCTTACTGGCAGTGCCTGGTCAGCGCTATGTACTCAGCGGGGAGGCAAGAGTTCCCAACTCCAGGGAGGGCCATCCCCGTCTGGGTCATTGGTAAGTATAAAAAATATATAAATTACTATAAATTTTTTAACATTTTTATACTGTACCAATGACCCAGACTTAGCTGAATAGTAAACAGGCTGGAGGGCCTAGGACATAGAGGAAAATCCAATAAGCTCAACTATATAGTAAAGAGGTAACCCCTTAAGGAGAAAAGGAGTATTAGGCTTTACATGTATCTTTCTTATTTAATATTAAATTAGAAAGATACACTACCCTTAATAATTGAGCACAATAACATTCATGTTCTCTATTAACATCCAGTATAACCCTTATACTAATTATTTTTAAAGCAAGCCAATAAATAACGTCAAAGGCCGTCGAACCTACTAGGGTCCTCTTAGGCAATTGGCGTATTTACATGAGCACTTTTCCGCTAGCCCTTCATTAATTGTGACGACGGAGGCACACTGTTGGAAGACATCACAGATACATCACCCTAATCTTGATCGTCTGAAATAGAAATTGATAAAGTAGAGTGACCCTGCGGGGAAAGGACCGGAGTGTCCAAATCCCCAACAACATACCGTGACATACGCTTCCCATATTGTCACCGAAATCATACGATACAGAACAGGAGTTAATGCGAGTACACTGACCACATATAGAATGATAATAAAGTCAGAGGAAGACTTCCTCTTAAAACAATTGATCAATATCCTTTCAATGTGAAAAGAAAACAAGTCCTGGTACTCGCACTAATCCCTGGCAATCAAAATACATAATAATAATATGATCCATTAATATAGAAAAAATAATTGAAATCAAAATATTTTGAAAAAATATTTTATCAGAACAGCCCAATTTTCTGAAAAGTAATGTTGAGCCCCAATGGATCCCAAGCCTAAGTGTGGACAAAAATTTTAAAAATATTTTAAACAATTTATTCAACACTTACGAACAATAATAATGTATCTAGTTATGATTAAAATAACATCAAGATATTATTTTTTAGAAATCCCCCCCTCACACAGAGGGCTGTTGTAAATGTAAACAATAAGTGTAAAAACACTAAAATAAGACTCCAGGCACCCAGGCCCGAAATCAGTTACCAAAAATACACTATCTGATGCAAAACAGAGACTTCCAGGGAAGAAACTGCAGAACATCAGATGGTAGATGCAGAACACAACGCCTAACCACCCGTAGGTGAAGACGTAAACATGGGGAAAGAACAGAATTCATTCTGTTATTCAGCTAAAACTCCCAAGAAAATTTAGTAATAATAATTACAAAAACTATGCCAAAAGCATGGGAGAATAGCAAGGGGGAACTTAAAGGACAGGGAGAGAGGAAAACACTTAAAAAAACAGTGTAACTAAATAATCAGAATGACAACAAAATGGCTGCTGCCTTGAAAATAGGTAACTTAACATAATTTCATTAAAAAATTTTAAGTTACAGCCCTGATAATATTCTGTCACACATTCTTTTCCTCTCCTCCTTCTCTATCCTCCTTAGAATCACCATTTCACTAATATTTATGTGTCTGGCATCATTTAAACTGAGATTTATAAGCACAAAGATCAGTCAGATGTTAACTGATGAAGGGCTAAACTTAGAATGATTAATGGCGCCAATTTCGGAACGTCCTTGACACTGCACATGCGCAGTAGGGGCGAAGTGTGGAGGGCCTTTCAGGACATGTTTTCTTTAGTTTTAGATGCAAATTTTGGGGATTGGGGGGCAAAATTTGTGTTTGGCCCTATATTTTAAGAGTTAGCACCAGCTATGTCTAGGTCATTGGTTCAGTATAAAAATATAATATTTTTTCAACGGCTGAATTTGTATATTACGTGGGCGGATGCAGCCGATTTGTTGGGTAAAGGGTTAAAAGATGTTTAAAAATATATAATTAAATTAACAAATTTTTATACCTTTTGTCCAGCTTAATTACATTTGTGTATTCCAAATTAATGAATAGCTCGTTAATAATTATTATAATCTCTGAATTTGTTTCTTATAAACTTACATCAGTTTCTGAGAGTCCTGATGACTTTATGAGTGTGTTTCGAATCTCTTCTTTTTGCATTTTCTTCATATGAGCCTGAAAGTTGAAAAAAAAAATTGAGTTCATTCACTCCACCAATAATTTTCTACTGATACAGTATAGTCACCGTGGATTGTTCGCAATCCATGCCAGGACATTGATATCTCCGCATGCATTTACCACGGAGCGTGTTGGCTCAGTAGGTAGAGGTGCAGGCTGCAAGCCAAGAGGTCCTCCGTTCGAATCCCACCTGTGACAATCACTTTGTGTGCTTGGGCAAGACACTTCATCTCCATTGCCTGCATGGGGGCACGGTGACGTTGTGTACTAAGACGTACTGCACGTCGATAGTGCACTTGTCTTCAACCATTGCTAACCCTGTTTGTGTGGAGTTAGTATGTTGGGGAGCTGATAGTTGCTCGCCATTGCTCACCGTTGTTCGGTGGTTCTCTCCGGGTACTCTGGCTTCCTCCACCCGTAAAACTGTCATGGTCATGATTAGCCACTGTGCATAAATATGTGACCTTAAAACACCAATAAATAAATAAATAATGCGTTTACCAGGGAATAAAAATCATCATCAGCAAAATTTTAATTAATGAAGCACTTCTTCATTAATTAAATTTTTTATGGTTATTCTGATAATTAGTGTTTGGAATCTGATATTCTGACACCCGTGGAAATATTACCCACCCATGGAAAGTGACCAGTCCATGGCAGCTGTACTGTTGACTTGGGCAGTTTTTTTTGTTTTCCAGTTTGGTTCCAGTTTTAACATTATCTGCAATCCTTTCAGACTGGTTTGTGTAAGAGGTTAGTATGAACCCAATAATACCTGGAACTGTTTTCAAGTCAATCAACTGTCATCCTAATATGTTAGACATGTTTTCATTTGAATCTTGTAATATCCAAGAATACCTTGTTTCGTGATCATTTTGTATGATGGAGGGTAGGCAAAGTAAAAATGACAGAAAACTTACCAATTTATTATTGTATTCTGACTGCAGCTTATCCATCTCTTTCTCTAAACTTTCAGGGTCCTTGTTAAGTTTCGGATTATGTTTTAGTTCCTGTATTTATAAGAAAGACAATCATTAAGGGTACATTATTTTAACCTTCTCAGTGTGGAGTTCAATTTCAAATGTTATTTCAAATTGGAGCATTCTTGCATTCTACACATTCCATAACTTTCATGATTAATAACCCTTTACCTAACATGAAAAGCAGATGACACTTGCAAACATTATTTTCTTGAAGAACTAATTTTTTTCATTTTTTGTCTCAAAAACATAGGCTATGCCCCCTCATTGGAATGAGCTCGATGAGCTTGTTCCAACAAGGGGTCATAACCTATGTTTTTGAGACAAAAAATGAAAAAATAATGAAAATTAATTAGTGATTTTTGAGAATAGCGCTGGCTGATTTTGGCCATTATGTTGGGTAAAGGGTTAACTAATGGCTTTTAGTGGTCAATTTAACTGGTAAAGTGTTAAATTATTTTTGGTGATTAAAATTTGTTCACATGTCTTTGTTTTGTTACAACTTACGGGAGAATGTCAATTGGTACTCTCCCAGAAATTGTAACAAGGAAAATCCTAAACAGACGAAACTAGAGGTACTGTGAGCAAGCTCACAAACTGATACCCCCCATGCCTCAGTTGTAGCCTTTTTGGTACATTAAAATGTATAAGTTAGATTATCTCCCCTTGGAAATGTCAGAACGAAATTATATTGCTTCATGCACATCTTCATATGGAGTTCTTCCATTGTGTAAAGTTTCAAGAAAATTCTTCAAACGGTTTAGGAGGAGTTGTGCTTATAAGGATGGACAGACAGATGGACGGACGGGCAGATGGATGGACAAGGTGATTCCTATATACCCCCCCCCCCCCCCAAACTCTGTTTGCGGGGGGTATAATAATTTCACTTCAAAGATAAAGCGAAGCACATTCACTGAATATGAGGGCTTTAATGTGTGGTACCTGTACTTCAGAGTAAAGCCCAAATATAGGCTTCCAAGACTCTACAAGTTAATACAGCTTAATCCAATTAATTGAATAGAAACTTTGCCAGTGAAGATTAGTCAATTAACAGAAATATTAAATTAACAAGAATTTGATCACTTTCCTGTATTTTAGAGATAAACTGAGCATCTATTTCTTTTATATTTTGTTTGACAAAGCTCTCAAGCTCTGTCAAACAAAATATAATAGTGCTGGGAGGTTATGAAATTTTTTCACGGTTTTGGTTTCTGCAGTTTTTTTAAAAAGAGTTGACTCTGGTGTCAGTTTCAGTTTTTTTTAGAGAAAAATATTCAAGTATTAAACACTGTAAACACTTGGGTTTTCTTCTAAATATTAGCTATAATAAATGTTCAAAGTGCAAGTACCTTCTCCTCACTCTAAAATTATGAGATTATATATAGCGCAGCACATGTATAGTGAACCATTAATCCAGAAGACAATGAAGATTGTTCTGGATATACAGTTGAATAGCATTGGCAGCCCCCCCCCCCCCACCACCACCCCACACACACACACACCAAGACAAGAGGAAAATGCTGTGGTAGCAATGAACAACTTGGGTAAAAAATGCTGAAGATGTAAATAAAATTCATTCATTTGTCATTCAAAAGAAAGTTTATTTACTACGTAAATACGATTATATTATGGGACCAAAAAGGTTATTAATTAGGACTACCGGGCTCTGATTTTTTTCTGTGATTTCTGCCCCTTTTATTTAACACATTACACAAAGTGACAGCATTCAAGATTGTGCAGTTAAATAACCGTGCGTGTCCCGACTGATGGTTATCTCACATTCAGGTCGGTTGGTGTTTTTAAATAACCAAAACCGAGTTGTAATTTCGGTTAACCTCCCAGCACTAAAATATAATAGATTAAATGCCTGCATTGGATGTACTGAGGCCAAAGTGGGTAATATACAAGGGTAAATTTGTGGTTGTCAGGATGATTATTACAAGACTTTTTATTCAATTAACAGGAGTTTACCCTATAACCTACATGCAATTAACTCGGCAAATTTGCACTAAAAGTATGTTAACTGGTTTTGTGTTTGGAAATTATATTCAAATACCAGGGATATTCAATTAAAAGACATGCAATTAAGCGTGCTCCTCTGTAACTGTTCTCGTCCATTAAGACTTTCCCATGCACTTTAATAAAAACTTTAAGACCATATGGTTCCTTCGGTAACTTTGCCTCAGAGTACAAAATGAATTGAAATGTTTTGCCACAACTGAACATGTATTCATTCAGCAAAATGTAAGAAAAAGTTTTTAAGTGAAGCAAGGGCCATAACTCTGATCTGAATGCATGGACAAAATCTGCAATAGGTGGATGTCTTCTCCCCAATGCTAGTCTCTTATCAGACCAAAATACATCAAAATCTGAATACTAATGACAGAGTAATAATGTAAAACATTCACACAGAGAGTTTTTCTTAGTGTAACATGAGCCTTAACTCTGGTAGGAATGTACAGATGAAACCAGCGAGTTGTGGATATGATGTCCCCCATGCCAGTCTATTAATATACCAAACAGAATGAAAATCCCACAACCGATGCCAAAGTTATAATGCAAAATGTTCATTTCATTATTTTTCTAACTCTTACAAGGGCCATAACTCTGGTATGAATGTGTGGACAAAACCGGCGATTTGTGGTTATCATTTTCCCCATGCTGGTCTATCATCATACCAAAGGACATCATAATCTGACAACCGATGCTAGAGTTATAATACAAAATGTTTGTATGATGTACATACAGACGGACAGAGACCTCAACTATATACTCACCGAACCTCCTAAGGAGGTCGAGGGCAAAATAAACTGGATGAGTCAGTATGAAATTATATCTTACCTCCTCCAAGTATCCTGGAATTTCATTGGTTCAAAGACGTCACATGCAGACTGCATATAAAACCATATACTGCCTGTCAACATCAATATACGCCGACAGCTATGGGTAATCTCCCCTTTGTTCATTGATTATTCAAAATGGCGGCAGCCGATAAACGCTTCAAGTTGAAAGATTGAGTGTTGGAAGCCCATATTTGGTCTGAAGTGCAGGTTAGGCAACTTAAAAGGCTTCATATTCTGTGGATGTGTGTCATGTTACCTTCGAAATGAAACTGTTTGGTATGTATGAATTTGCCTTGTTACAATTTATGGGAGAGCACCTGTAGGCACTCTCCCATAAATTGTAATAAGGCAAAGACACGTGAACACATT
Organism: Pictodentalium vernedei; assembly: GCA_031216915.1. Classification (NCBI taxonomy): domain Eukaryota; kingdom Metazoa; phylum Mollusca; class Scaphopoda; order Dentaliida; family Dentaliidae; genus Pictodentalium; species Pictodentalium vernedei. Next base: position 21,263,393 of record CM062295.1, read on the forward strand.
GTGAGAATTCTCTCATTTAATTTTGATCGCAGTTGTTATTAGTTCTGTGCATCGATGCAGCAGTCGGTAAGATATATTCATTACACAGTTTGTTGGTGGCTTAATATGGTATGTATGGTGTCAGTTAATTTCATATTGGACGAGAGTGAAGCTCGAGTCCAATATGGAATTAACTGACACCATACATACCATATTAAGCCACCAACAAACTGTGTAACTAATTATATCCTCCCAAGCAAAAAAAAGTCCAGAAAGTTAAAAAATTTATAGTAATTTATATATTTTTTATACTTACCAATGACCCAGACTTAACTGGTGCTAACTCTAAAAAATCCAGGGCCAAACACAAATTTTGCCCCCCAATCCCCAAAATTTGCATCTAAAACCAAAAGAAATCATGTCCTAAAGGACCTCCAGACTTTGCCCTTACTGCGCATGCGCAGTGTCAAGGACGTTCCGAAAGTTAAAAAATTTATAGTAATTTATATATTTTTTATACTTACCAATGACCCAGACTTAGCTGGTGCTAACTCTAACAAAAACCAGGGCCAAACACAAATTTTGCCCCCCAATCCCCAAAATTTGCATCCAAAACAAAAAGAAATCATGTCCTAAAGGACCTCCATACTACGCCTCTACTGCGCATGTGCAGTGACGCAGACGTCCCGAAATTGGCGCCAATTATCATTCTTACTGGCAGTGCCTGGTCAGCGCTATGTACTCAGCGGGGAGGCAAGAGTTCCCAACTCCAGGGAGGGCCATCCCCGTCTGGGTCATTGGTAAGTATAAAAAATATATAAATTACTATAAATTTTTTAACATTTTTATACTGTACCAATGACCCAGACTTAGCTGAATAGTAAACAGGCTGGGGGGCCTAGGACATAGAGGAAAATCCAATAAGCTCAACTATATAGTAAAGAGGTAACCCCTTAAGGAGAAAAGGAGTATTAGGCTTTACATGTATCTTTCTTATTTAATATTAAATTAGAAAGATACACTACCCTTAATAATTGAGCACAATAACATTCATGTTCTCTATTAACATCCAGTATATCCCTTATACTAATTATTTTTACAGCAAGCCAATAAATAAAGTAGTCCAGAGAATTGAGACTCTTTATAGTCATTTAAAAGTGTCCGAGTATTGTATATTAAAGCCCGTTTGACACTTGACATATACAAATGCTTCACACCGAGCTACACTTTAAAAATAAGACATGAATGAATTTTAACATAAATATTACACTTTAAAACCATCCCGGAAGCGACTCAGAAATACTGACTTGGAGGAGGCATTCCCTTGCTTTTCACTATAAAGCAGGTGACCTAAGGGAACACCCGCCCCCCCCCCCCCCCCTTCCCATTGCCCTGGGTCGAATAGCCCAGAGCGAAGAGGGCAGCCGGACGGAGTCACTGCCGGAACAGAAAGCCTGCATAACTATAGTTGCAACTGTTTAGTGGACGACATTCTGAGCAACAGATAATGGACCTAAACAATGCAGGTCTCCAGAAATGGACTCAATATTTCTGAGATAAAAATTCGTAAATGTGGATGGCTGAGACCAATAAGCAGCCTTCATTAAATCTGTAATAGCAACACTATTAGCATAAGCCCAGGAAGTAGAAAGAGCTCTTACTTCATGAGCAGAAATCTTAAGCACAGACTGCTGAGAAGAAGATAAATAAATCTTCATAAGCAGTATGGATAGTTAATTGAATCCATCTAGCAATAGAATGGACCGAAATGTCCTTTCTATTAGGCATCAAAGACAGAAAGAAACGTTTCCGTCCCTTTCTGATAAACTGAGATCTCTGTTTATAGATACGTAACGCTCTAACAGGACAGAGTAAAGGCCTACGCCCGTCTGAAGACGGCAGAGCCTTAACTGGTAGAGTGCTGGAAGCCCTATTTTGGGCTTTACTAAAAGTGACAGGCAATAACTGTCTGTAGCTACATTCTGCCCGAGGAAGCCTTTATTGTCCCTGATATGAATCAGACTTTTTATACAATACCTTGCCCTCTGACATTTAATTGGATAGTGCCTATAAGGCACTATCCAATTAAATGTAATAGAGCTGTATATGATGAGCTTTGATTTGTTGTCAGAAAAAACTCAGCACTTTACCAGTTAATAACAATAGGTTCCGGATATTTATTAGGAGCCTGATTCTTAGCTAAAAAACCCACATTAGTAGTGAAGGTGATAGTGTTCCCAACACTACGATAGTGAGAATCATCCACCGACAGTGCATGAAGCTCACTGACTCTTCTAGCAGAAGAGAAAGCTAAGAGAAAAGCTGTCTTATAAGATAAGAATTTGAAATCTACTGTCCCAAGAGGTTCAAATGGCTTTTCCTTCAATTTAAGAAGAACCCAAGCTAAATTCCACTTAGGAATTAATCTAAGAGTTCTGGGTCTATTTATCGAAAAGTTTCTAACCAACTTAGATAAAGAGACATTAGATCCAATTTGTAAACTATCATGATGTGCATAGGTATCAGATAACATAGATCTATAACCCTTTATAGTAACAGGCTGCAGTTTGATTTCGTCAAACAAGTATACCAGAAAGTTTGCAATGTCTGGTATAGAGGGATCGAATATATCTACAGAATGATCCCTACACCAACGACGAAAAACCTTCCACTTAGCCGCATAGTTTAGCGAGGAGGAGGTCCTCCTACAGTTAGAAATCGCGTCCACTGCTCGTCCTGTAAAGTGTTTGCCATGCAAGAAGGACCGCACAACGGAAAAACGTGAAGGTTGAGACCTTGCGGGTTGTGATGGAGTTGGCGCGATTTCCCCTGCGAAAGAAGATCCTCTCGTGGAGGAAGCTTTCGCGGTAGGTCCCACAACAGACACCTGAGTAGATTTATCCACGGTCTCTGTGGCGACAGAGATGCTACCAACAGAATCTTGCATTGAGATTGTTTTATCTTTAGCAATACTTGTTGAATTAACGGCGCTGGAGGATACGCATATCCTATCATTCCGTCCCAAGGGATCGACAGAGCGTCTACTGCAAATGCTCTTGGATCCGGACACGGAGACACATACGTCTGCAACTGATTGTTGAGATGTGTCGCAAATAAGTCTATCATTGGCCCTTCCCATTGGTAGCAAATCCGATTGAATACTTGTTTGTTGAGAGTCCACTCCGACGGCAACAAGCGACCCTTTCGTGAAAGGGAGTCTGCTAGCACATTCAGACGACCCGGTATGTGACGGACCGAAAGAAGAACGTGATGTTCTAGCGCAAACAGAAGGATTCTTTCCGTTAGATTGAACAACGGAACTGAATGAGTGCCTCCCTGATTCCGTATATACGCCACTACTGTCGTATTGTCGGATAGGATTTGGACATGAGCATTGTGAATAATGTCCATCCAGTGACGTAACGCAAGCCAAATTGACATCATTTCCTTGATGTTTATGTGCTTGCACAGGAATTGCGGATCCCAAAGAACCTGGCATCTCGAATCCGTTGGGATTAATGATGCACCCCAACCTGTTTGACTGGCATCCGTCATAATGGTAAAACTTGGATCCGGCAACTGCAGCGGAACTCCCTGAGTTAACCACTGAATGTTTGCTAACTCTAAAAAATCCAGGGCCAAACACAAATTTTGCCCCCCAATCCCCAAAATTTGCATCTAAAACCAAAAGAAATCATGTCCTAAAGGACCTCCAGACTTTGCCCTTACTGCGCATGCGCAGTGTCAAGGACGTTCCGAAAGTTAAAAAATTTATAGTAATTTATATATTTTTTATACTTACCAATGACCCAGACTTAGCTGGTGCTAACTCTAACAAAACCAGGGCCAAACACAAATTTTGCCCCCCAATCCCCAAAATTTGCATCCAAAACAAAGAAATCATGTCCTAAAGGACCTCCATACTACGCCTCTACTGCGCATGCGCAGTGACGCCGACGTCCCAAAATTGGCGCCAATTATCATTCTTACTGGCAGTGCCTGGTCAGCGCTATGTACTCAGCGGGGAGGCAAGAGTTCCCAACTCCAGGGAGGGCCATCCCCGTCTGGGTCATTGGTAAGTATAAAAAATATATAAATTACTATAAATTTTTTAACATTTTTATACTGTACCAATGACCCAGACTTAGCTGAATAGTAAACAGGCTGGAGGGCCTAGGACATAGAGGAAAATCCAATAAGCTCAACTATATAGTAAAGAGGTAACCCCTTAAGGAGAAAAGGAGTATTAGGCTTTACATGTATCTTTCTTATTTAATATTAAATTAGAAAGATACACTACCCTTAATAATTGAGCACAATAACATTCATGTTCTCTATTAACATCCAGTATAACCCTTATACTAATTATTTTTAAAGCAAGCCAATAAATAAAGTAGTCCAGAGAATTGAGACTCTTTATAGTCATTTAAAAGTGTCCGAGTATTGTATATTAAAGCCCGTTTGACACTTGACATATACAAATGCTTCACACCGAGCTACACTTTAAAAATAAGACATGAATGAATTTAAACATTAATATTACACTTTAAAACCATCCCGGAAGCGACTCAGAAATACTGACTTGGAGGAGGCATTCCCTTGCTTTTCACTATAAAGCAGGTGACCTAAGGGAACACCTGCCCCCTCCCCCCCCCCCCCTTCCCCTTGCCCTGGGTCAAATAGCCCAGAGCGAAGAGGGCAGCCGGACGGAGTCACTGCCGGAACAGAAAGCCTGCATAACTATAGTTGCAACTGTTTAGTGGACGACATTCTGAGCAACAGATAACGGACCTAAACAATGCAGGTCTCCAGAAATGGACTCAATATTTCTGAGATAAAAATTCGTAAATGTGGATGGCTGAGACCAATAAGCAGCCTTCATTAAATCTGTAATAGCAACACTATTAGCATAAGCCCAGGAAGTAGAAAGAGCTCTTACTTCATGAGCAGAAATCTTAAGCACAGACTGCTGAGAAGAAGATAAATAAATCTTCATAAGCAGTATGGATAGTTAATTGAATCCATCTAGCAATAGAATGGACCGAAATGTCCTTTCTATTAGGCATCAAAGACAGAAAGAAACGTTTCCGTCCCTTTCTGATAAACTGAGATCTCTGTTTATAGATACGTAACGCTCTAACAGGACAGAGTAAAGGCCTACGCCCGTCTGAAGACGGCAGAGCCTTAACTGGTAGAGTGCTGGAAGCCCTATTTTGGGCTTTACTAAAAGTGACAGGCAATAACTGTCTGTAGCTACATTCTGCCCGAGGAAGCCTTTATTGTCCCTGATATGAATCAGACTTTTTATACAATACCTTGCCCTCTGACATTTAATTGGATAGTGCCTATAAGGCACTATCCAATTAAATGTAATAGAGCTGTATATGATGAGCTTTGATTTGTTGTCAGAAAAAACTCAGCACTTTACCAGTTAATAACAATAGGTTCCGGATATTTATTAGGAGCCTGATTCTTAGCTAAAAAACCCACATTAGTAGTGAAGGTGATAGTGTTCCCAACACTACGATAGTGAGAATCATCCACCGACAGTGCATGAAGCTCACTGACTCTTCTAGCAGAAGAGAAAGCTAAGAGAAAAGCTGTCTTATAAGATAAGAATTTGAAATCTACTGTCCCAAGAGGTTCAAATGGCTTTTCCTTCAATTTAAGAAGAACCCAAGCTAAATTCCACTTAGGAATTAATCTAAGAGTTCTGGGTCTATTTATCGAAAAGTTTCTAACCAACTTAGATAAAGAGACATTAGATCCAATTTGTAAACTATCATGATGTGCATAGGTATCAGATAACATAGATCTATAACCCTTTATAGTAACAGGCTGCAGTTTGATTTCGTCAAACAAGTATACTAGAAAGTTTGCAATGTCTGGTATAGAGGGATCGAATATATCTACAGAATGATCCCTACACCAACGACGAAAAACCTTCCACTTAGCCGCATAGTTTAGCGAAGAGGAGGTCCTCCTACAGTTAGAAATCGCGTCCACTGCTCGTCCTGTAAAGTGTTTGCCATGCAAGAAGGACCGCACAACGGAAAAACGTGAAGGTTGAGACCTTGCGGGTTGTGATGGAGTTGGCGCGATTTCCCCTGCGAAAGAAGATCCTCCCGTGGAGGAAGCTTTTGCGGTAGGTCCCACAACAGACACCTGAGTAGATTTATCCACGGTCTCTGTGGCGACAGAGATGCTACCAACAGAATCTTGCATTGAGATTGTTTTATCTTTAGCAATACTTGTTGAATTAACGGCGCTGGAGGATACGCATATCCTATCATTCCGTCCCAAGGGATCGACAGAGCGTCTACTGCAAATGCTCTTGGATCCGGACACGGAGACACATACGTCTGCAACTGATTGTTGAGATGTGTCGCAAATAAGTCTATCATTGGCCGTTCCCATTGGTAGCAAATCCGATTGAATACTTGTTTGTTGAGAGTCCACTCCGACGACAACAAGCGACCCTTTCGTGAAAGGGAGTCTGCTAGCACATTCAGACGACCCGGTATGTGACGGACCGAAAGAAGAACGTGATGTTCTAGCGCAAACAGAAGGATTCTTTCCGTTAGATTGAACAACGGAACTGAATGAGTGCCTCCCTGATTCCGTATATACGCCACTACTGTCGTATTGTCGGATAGGATTTGGACATGAGCATTGTGAATAATGTCCATCCAGTGACGTAACGCAAGCCAAATTGACATCATTTCCTTGATGTTTATGTGCTTGCACAGGAATTGCGGATCCCAAAGACCCTGGCATCTCGAATCCGTTGGGATTAATGATGCACCCCAACATGTTTGACTGGCTTCGGTCATAACGGTAACTCTTGGATCCGGCAACTACAGCGGAACTCCCTGAGTTAACCACTGAATGTTTGCCCAAGTCTGAATCTCTTGTTTCACTTGATCTGACAAGAGAACGTCTACATCGAGCGAATGAATTTTCACACTCCAATTCTGAGTCAGGAAAATTTGAAGAGGACGTGTGCGTAACCGCTCCATCGGAATGAGATCCGCGGCGGCTCCGCACAGACCTATCAGTCTCATAAATTCTCTCGCCGTGACTTTGTCTGCGTGCAGACAATAGCGAGCGTAACAACTGACTAATTTCGCTCTGGTTAACGGCAGACGAACGAGATTGTTGTGCGTCTCGAAGCTCATTCCCAGATGAGTGAATGACTTGGACGGCACCAGATCCGACTTCTCCTCGTTTACTATAAAACCGAGACGTCGGAGCAATAGAAGAAGATTCTGAACATCGTTCTGAAGCGTTAACTCGTTGCCGTACCTCTGAAGAATGTCGTCCAGGTAGGCCGACGTTACCGCAGACGAATGAGCTCGGAAGTAGATCATTACCAAGTTCATTACCCGAGTGAAAGCCCAGGGTGCTAGATTCAATCCGAAGCACATCGCCCGGAATTGATACACCACTCCTAGGACTGCGAAGCGTAGATTCTTTCGGAATGTCGGATGTACCATGACGTGAAAGTACGCATCTTTGAGATCTATGCTCGTTGCATAATCGTTCACCCGAATACTCGCTCTGACCGATCGAATCGTCTCCATATAAAACTTCGGAGCGACGATCAGCTTGTTTATCCAGCTCAAATCTATGACTGGACGGAACGAGCCGTCTGGTTTCGGAACCAGAAACAGATGGCTGTAGAATCCCGGAGATTCCTGGTTTTCTACGACCTCTACCGCGTTCTTCATTAAAAGAGACTGCACCTCTGATAACAGAGCGTCTCTTTTCTGCGGATTTGACGGAAGATGAGTCCACTTTGGACTTCGAGTTAATGGAGGCTTTCGTTTGAAGGATATCTTTAGACCTTCCGAAGTCACTCCTCTCACCCAAGGGTCGTCCGTAATCGACGCCCATTCTTGTGAAAAGCTCGACAACCTTCCGCCAACCGGAACGCGATAGAGGTTTAAGCCATCACCTCCTGGACCTGCGGTAGGAGAAACCACGTCTTCCACGACCCGCACCTCGCCCCGTCGACCTCGGGGCGTCCGACCGATTGTCCCGGCCTGAAGGACGTCCTGAACGCGAGTTGCTATCCTGACGGTCTCTCGAATAAGACCAAGAGGACGCACCGGAACCTCTATAGGAACCTCTCTTGGGCGCATTAGACCCAGAAGTGCCTGTCTTATTCGTGTCTGCTGTATCCGACTTCTTAGGAGCAGATTTGAACAACAGAGAATCCTTAGCTTTCTTTGTAATTTTATCATAAATAGCGGAAAGCTTGCCGTCAAAGAGAAGTTCTCCTGAGACCGAAGCGACTCTAAGAGAGTTCTTCACCTTAGAATCCACTAATGTGGATGTAGCTAGGGCTGCGTCACGTCTAACCAACTCCAGATTTGCCACTGAAAGGGCGGAGTTACACGTGGAATAAGCTACTGCCCTTGAAAGAAGTCTTAAAGAGGATTGTATATCCTGAAACTCTTTCCCCTGAAGGCGCAGTGATAACGCCTTAGTAAGGTGATCTGCGTAAGATAAGGCATCTAAATTGGCTCTGTTAGACGCAATAGCTGTTTCCAACACCGCGGTTGGAATAGAAGCTGACGACGGTAATGATAGCTCTAAGTCTTCCGCCTCGTCGTCCATACGCAGAGGAACTCTCGGTATACCCTGTCCTGCCGTATCGAATTTATTCCTTGCATTAATGAAAGGCAGGTTGAGAGTATTAGCGGACAAGAAACCTGCTTTCTCCGTCCTGGAAGCAAGTTTAAATATAGCGTCGTTCAATAATTCAAATGTTCTTGCAACATTATTGGACTGCGACGGAAACTCGGGAGCGATGTCCCTGAACCGCTCAAAAAATTCAGAGTCCAATGGCGCTATAATTCTCTTGTCCGGAAGCGCAGCAGTCTGGCCCGACGGAACAACTTGAGGGAGAAAGTGCCGGATGAAGTCCACGGCAGCTTTATGTTGTTCCGAAAGGGATAGCTCCAAGTCATCCGTATCCCTTTCACCATCCGGTCGGACCTCATGATGTTCCCGGTCGTCCGCCCCCGATGCTTCGGCGGAGCGTACCGACCCAGCGCCGTCGGATAATTCTCAATCCGACACCGTTTCTGTCGGTTGCTGGGATGCTGCGATAAGCTGTGCTATCTGCACAAGAATGTCCGGCATCGAGACCTGCGGAGGCGCAGTCTTTCGCTGCTTCGCCGAGGGCAGCTCCACATCAGATGGCTCCCGCATACTTTTCCTATGCGAACGTCCGGAGTCCATCGGTCTCGAATCCCTGGCTGCCGGATGGTGTGACCTGGTCGCCGAAGAATCCTTGATCGGCGAAGCTGGTAATATATCGGCGGTCACGCAGCCAAGGTGCGGTCGTGTGCGCTGACGAGAAGAGGAAGCCTTAACAGTCTCTGCGGACTACTTATACAACGGAGCGTCCCGAGCGACGGACATATGCTCCGCTAAAGACACATTTTGTACCACAACATCTGGTCCCAGATGTTGTTGTACGAGAGAGGGGCCTCGCTCGCTCGCGGCCCGGCTGGACCTGGACGAGCTAGGAACCGGACTCAAAGGCTTCCTCCGTTCTCGCTTACTATCCGCCGTCACTGGGTGTGCATCTATTATGTTTATAGTGCTCGCATCACCCAACATTTCCTTTTGGACCGCATCGAACGAACCCGGCTGCCGAACCATTCGGTGAATGGACGCTACACCGGGCGAGCTAGCGGACGACATTTGTCTAATCTCCATGAGCACTTTTGCCGCTAGCTCTGAATTCATTTGTGACGACGGACGCACACTTGAAGAAGATAACATGGAAACATCACCCTGTTCTGGTTCCTCTGAAATAGAAACTGAGAGAGTAGAGTGACCTTGCGGAGAAAGAGCCGGAATCGCTCTTTCTCCAGAAACAACATATCGTGACACACGTTTCCAATGTTTCTCATCCCAATGTTCACATATAGGACAGGGATTAATGCGAGAACACTGACTACAATTAATACAATGATCATGAAAGTCAGAGGAAGATTTCTTCCTATTACAATTTGAACAACGTCCCTTCATTGTGAAAGAACAACAATAAGTCCTAGTTACTCGCAAAAACCCCTGACACAAAGATACATAATAACATGATCCATTAATAAATGAAAAAACAATTGCAAAACAAAATAATTTTGAAAAAATATTTTTTCAGCGAAGCCCAAGTTGCTGAAAAGTAACGTTGAGCCCCGATGGATCCGATGGCAAAGTGTGGTCAAAAATTTTAAATTTATATTAAATAATTAATGAGACACTTTCGGATAATACAAATGTATCTTATAGTGAGATAAACTACAGCAAAGGCAAACAGCCCCCCTCAAAAAAGGCTGTTGCCAATGAAAACAAACAGTGTAAAAACACCAGAAAACATGACTCCAGGCACTGAAAAAACTGGCCCGGAATCAGTCATCAATTACACTCTATCTGATGCAAAACAGAGACTCCCAGGGGAGAATCTGTAGAACATCAGATGGAAGATGCAGAACACAAACGTTATACACCCATGGGTGAAAACGTAACTATGGGGAAAATAACAGAAAACATTCTGTAACCAAGCAACTCTCCCAGGAAATTTTAGAAATGAAATTTCTCAAAAATATGCCAAAAGCATGGGAGAATTGCAAGGGGGGACTTTAGAAGGCTAGGGGAGAGGAAACACTGAATAAGCAGTGCAACAATTAGCAAGAATGACAACAAGAGGCCCATGCCTCGAAAATAGGCAACTTAACATAATTTTATCAAAAAATTTTAAGTACAGCCCTGATTATTTTTTGTCACTTCTTTTTCCTCTCCTCCTTCTATCCTCCTTAGAATCACATTTTCTCCAAGAATTACGTGTCTGGCATCCTTTAAACTGAGATTTACAAGCACAAAGATCAGTGAGATGTTGACTGATGAAGGGCCAAACAGAGAATGATAATTGGCGCCAATTTCGGGACGTCGGCGTCACTGCGCATGCGCAGTAGAGGCGTAGTATGGAGGTCCTTTAGGACATGATTTCTTTGTTTTGGATGCAAATTTTGGGGATTGGGGGGCAAAATTTGTGTTTGGCCCTGGTTTTGTTAGAGTTAGCACCAGCTAAGTCTGGGTCATTGGTACAGTATAAAAATACTGTTATTTTGGAATGATGGATGGACAAGGGTAACACTATATGCCATTTTATGGTGGGGGCATAAAAAATGTGTAAATTAACTACTTACTTCCTCAGCTGTGTTCATTTCCCTATCGCATATGTTTTTCATGTCTTTGGTGTCTTCTTCAATTTTCTTCATAAATGAGTCATAAAATGCTTCGTCCATCTTCTTTTTCGACACATATTTTGCAAGTAAAATACCAAGGGATCGGAGAAATATCTAAAACAAAATAAGGGAACAAGAAGCTGATGAATGAGCTCATCAAAGTTTTAAAAACAGGTTTTGAGCATGTTCTTAAGTTTTGATAATTTTGGTTCATCAGAATTTGTTTGGAATTGTTTGAAATTATTGGAGAGTACAAATAAAATTTGATAATAAAAACAACCCCATATGAACAAAGCATGTCCACAGAATCTGGAGCCAGTACAGTGATCAATACAGGAGACAAGTGGGGCCCGAGTATCAATTTTGGATCATTTTTCCCACAATTTAAAACCTGGAAATTCCCAATTCCTCCTTCTTGTGTGTATATACAGTACGACTACTTTGGATTGGTCCCTTTCCACAGGTGGGCAGTATTTGCACGGACACAATAATATAATATTAGGTTCCAAAGAGGCCTGAAAATCTAAATTTTATAGTAAATTTCCTTTCTTATTATACCTACCACAATTGTTTACTACAGGTTTGCACTACAGTGGAAGTCCCTAACTCGGATAAAATACTCTCTATTTTTGTCTTTCCCAAGCAAGTTGGGAAAGAAAAGTGGTGCAAAACCACCAATAAAAATAAGCCAAAACTGGGTCGAGTGCAACCGGCGCAGACCCAGTACGGGACGCTCTCTCCCAAGTACAACTCCACGACTTCCGTTGCCAGTGCGCATATACCGTCTCTAAAGACTCATTCTTTTTGAATCCGTAAACGTTAGAGTTATGTGATCAGCGGGGAGGAAAGATTCTTTACCCGTAAAGAAGACGGGAGGGCCTCCATGTAAACAATTGTGGTAGGTATAATAAGAAAGGAAATTTACTATAAAATTTAGATTTCTTATCAACCTACTCACAATTGTTTACTGCAGGCTGAATAGACAAAAGGCTGGAGGGAATCGCATAACCAACCCCCACATAACCCTAGTGCACTGGAACCGTGAAGTAGAAGGAAGAGGTCCCGAGGCTTATCAACCATAATGTCGCAATCATTGGTAAAGGACAATGAAAAGAGACATATGAGCCTGTGTGACACACAGACAGAAAAAGGGCAGTAACAGCACAAGGCTGAAACTGACCTTCAAGAAGCCTAATGGCTATGGCAGACAACAGCCTGAGCAGAAGAAAGAGGACCCAGGGCAAAAAGGTCCTCCGACTGCTCCTGCAACTGGCGTAAATAAAAGGTGGAGAAAGTAGAAGCATTTCTCCAGTAGGCTGCCTGCATAACATCCGACAACTTGACGGAGTTAGAATAAGCCCAAGAGGTAGACAGTGCCCGCACCTCGTGGGCAGAAATACGATTGGTAATACAATCGCCAGCTGCTAAACGACTATAAGCCGTACGAATAGCAAGACAAATCCATCGAGAAATGGATTGAGGAGAGATCTTCTGTCGACCCGGAATGAGAGACAGAAAAAAAAAACGTTTTCTGCCCTTCCGTATGAAGCGTGTCCGATCAAGATAAATGCGAATAGCACGGACCGGATAGAGCAAAGGGCGAGTACCCTCAACAGAGGGAAGAGTCCTGATACAGATAGGAGGAGGAGTAGTATCTGGTAAGTGATTCTTAGCCAAAAAGGAGCAATCAGTGGTAAAAGTGACACTGTTGGGAGAGCTCCTAAAAAAGGCCGGGTCAACCGAGAGGGCGTGAAGCTCACTAACCCGTCTGGCCGAAGCAAATGCCATCAGAAAAGCCGTCTTATATGTGAGAAAATGCATATCCACCTGGGATAAAGGTTCGAACGGTGCCCCCCCCCCCCCACCCCAAGCAAAGCAGCACCCACGAAAGGTTCCATCGTGGAGTAAGCTGCAAAGTCCGAGGCCTTTTCAAAGAAAAGTGCCGAACAAGCTTGGAGAGGTAAGGATTAGTGCCGATACGACGCTTCCCCACATAAGAAAAAGTCTCTGAAAGCATAGACCTGTAACCCTTGATGGTAACAGGCTGGAGACCCCGAGAATCAAACAGATATACCAGAAACTCCGCAATCTGTGAAATCGAAGGATTGGCATAATCAACAGAGTGATCAGCACACCATCGACAGAAGACCTTCCATTTAGCTGCATAAGCTAAACCAGTGGAGTGCCTCCTTGAAGAAGAAATGCACTCCACTGCTCGTCTCGAAAAACCTCTACGGAGGAGACAGGACCTGACAAAAGATATGCGTGAAGGCACAATGAAGTCGGGTCGACGTGAAACCTCCTCGGGCGACCTTGACAAAGAAGGTCGCGACGTAGCGGGAGACGTGCCGGAACCGCCGCCATCAGCGAGCGGAGCTGATTGATCCACACCCGCTGAGGCGACAGGGGAGCGATCAGAATGATTCGACAACTGCAGGTTCGAATTTTGGCGAGAACCTGAGGAAGAATCGGAACCGGCGGGAAGGCGTAGCCGACTAGACCGTTCCAATCGAGTGACAGAGCGTCCACGGCAAAAGCCAGAGGATCTGGACACGGGGACACGAAAGTGTCCACCTGATGGTTCCAACGAGTCGCAAAGAGGTCGATGTGGGGACGTCCCCAGAGATCGCAAAGCGACTGGAACACTGCCCTGTGAAGCATCCACTCGGTGGAAATAACCCTGCCCTGTCGGGACAGGGAGTCGGCTAGGACGTTCAGACGACCGGGAATGTGACGAACAACCACTCCGGCGTGAACATCCTGAGCGAGCAGTAAAAGATCCCGAGCTAACTCGTACATCGGAAGCGAGTGCGTGCCGCCCTGGTTCCGAATGTAAGCAACCACTGTCGAATTGTCGGATAGTAGAAGGACCTGGCGATTCGACAGGTAAGGGATCCACTGCCTGAAACTCAGAAGAAGAGCAAGAAGCTCCTTCTGGTTGATGTGTACAGCTGCTTGATCCTGGTCCCACATCCCGTGTAGGGAAAGACCGAGAGGATCCAACGTCGCACCCCATCCGAGATCGCTGGCATCTGCCGTCAGAACGCGATCGGACGTGGGTAAGTCCAGCGGAACACCCTGCGTAATCCACTGAACATCTGTCCAGGGAAGAAGGTGAGGATACAGAGAGTCCGGAAACGGAAGCACCTGATCCAGAGAATCTACATTCGGTCTCCAACGACTGAGCAGAAAGTGTTGGAGAGGTCTGACACGCAGCCGACCTAGAGGAATGAGATCGATCAGCCGGAGAAAACTCCGAGCGGTCGCGGACCTGGACTGGGACAGAGTCAGAGCAAAAGCTGAGAGAATCACAGCCTTGGCCTGGGGAACAGCCACCAAATTGAATTTGGTTTGGAAAGACATCCCCAGATGACAAAACGACTGAGAAGGGACCAGGTCCGACTTCTCCTCGTTGACTCTGAATCCTAGCGACGTGAGCAAGCTCAACAGAGTGGCGACATCCGATTCCAGTAAGGCAGCATTGGAATGCCTCTGGAGGATATCGTCCAGATATGCCGAAGTAGTCACCCTGGACTGTGTGCGATGGAACGCTATCACATGCGACATCAGTCTGGTGAACGCCCAAGGAGCCAGGTTGAGGCCGAAAGGCATGGCCTTGAACTGGTAAACTCGCCCCAGAAAAGCGAACCTGAGATACTTCCGTGACGCCCGATGCATCGGAACGTGGAAGTAAGCGTCTCGCAGGTCGATGCTGGCTGCGAAATCTCCCTGGTGAATTGATTGGCGGACCGACCTGAAAGTCTCCATGCTGAACTTGGGAGCAATGATAGACTGGTTCAGGATACTCAGATCGATAACCGGTCGGAGTCGGCCGTCATTCTTCGGCACCAAGAACAGGCGGGAATAGAAACCCACTGACTGAACGTTCTTGACGACCTCGATCGCCCCCTTTGCCAGGAGATTGGCAATCTCCATGGACAAAAGTTCCCGACGTAAAACGTCTGAAGGAACTGTGGTTGGAAGAGGCACCCTTGACAGAGTGGGGTGCCGTCAGAAGGATATGCGCAGCCCGGACCGAACAACATCTAACACCCATGGATCTGATGTGATGGTGGTCCAATGGTCTGCGAACTCTGCTATCCTTCCTCCAACCTGGGACGAGTCGAGGTGAGGACCTTCATTTCGAGCCTCGATGAGGCCCGTGAGAGGAGAAACCACCTCCTCTGCTAAATGAAGAATCCTGAGACTTCCCTCGATTCTGCCGACCCCTACCTTTACCCCGTGAGTAAGAAGTAGAGGCGGCGGCAGAAGGACCAGCCTTTTGCTTCACAGAGGAAGCAGAAGGGTACTTGTTAGGCTTGGAACGGCCCTTGCCTCCCCGAGAAGGCTGATCAAGCTGACGAAACAGCAGCTGATCTTTGGAATGACGTAGGACGTCATCCGGGACCGTCGACACGGAACCATGGAAAAGTTGCGGACCTGCCAAAGAAGCAGATCGAAGAGTAGCACGCTGCTCCTTGGGAAGGGATCGTCCTGTGTCCAGCACAGCGTCCCTTCGAACTAATTCCAAATTGGCCGTGTTACAGGCATGCGTGTGAGTAAGGTGCATAAGCGCCTTGGACAGCACACGCAAAGGAGCCTGTACCTCGTCAAACTTATCTGGAGGCAGATAAGCAGCTAAAGCTGAGACGACGTGATCTGAGAGAGAAAGCATGCCAAGCATCTCTCTAGATAAGCCCAACGTGGACTCCAGAGTCGTCATTGGAATGACGGCAGACTTGGGCTTGGAAAGCCCGAGGGAAGTGGAGTCCTGATCCAGAACCGTCAAAGCCTGGCAGACTGACGGATTGGCGGAATCGTAGGAACGATAACGCACAGGAGGCAAAAAGGTGTCAACCCTGGTGAAGAACGAAGTCTTCAAAGCCTTGGAATTCAGCTTGGCATCCAATGCTGAAAAAGCCTCAACCACCTGTACCGACTGGCACGGTCGAAGGCGCCCAGAAGCAGGTTGCTCCATAGGCTGTTGGCGCGCGACCGATGATCGCGGCCAGGCTGACACTGTCGGCTGGTTAGCAGGTTTGAGCTCAGGCAGAAACCCAAACACAAAATCAAGAGCCGCCCCCAAGTCCGAAGACTGCTGGCCCTCGACCTCAAGCATGTCGGACTCCTCCCCAGAGTCGGAAGACACATAGCCCATCGTGGGCAAACCAGCCGACGCCTCCCATGGTGTCGGGACACCAGAGGAATCGGAAACCGGCCTGTTTCCAATCCCGGGAGGCGGTGCCATAGGAGGCGCCTGGAAACCACCCATAGCCTCGCTGGAAGCAACAGGAAGGCTCTTAGAAAGAACCTGAGTGAGTAAGGAGAGGGCCTCCCTAAGCTCACTGCCTGTACCGACCGGTTCGACAGGGGAGCGAACCGGCAAAGTGGCTTCACCTCTGACCCTCTTAACCAGCGAAGGGTCACGACCCTCCAAAACACCCGACGCGGGACGACGGGCGGCAGCCGAAACATCTGAAGGCAGACGTGTATAGGGGTACACCGAGGATCAATATTGCGAGAACTCATGAGAGTCACCGCGGACCTCTGCGGGGTAGAAGGTCCAGGCTGCACAAAAGGCGTTGGTCCCCCAAAACTGGTCGTGTGACCAGAGTGAGTAGACGGAAACGCCACGGAGTTCATAGTGTTTCCACTACGAACATCCGAATCCAAAGACACAACTGTGGTGCTCGACGGCGAAGAGACCACAGCGATGGAGTCGGCCGGCAGCCCCTTCTGACTTCGCCGAGTTGAAGTCAGGGAAGGCTGAGGCCGATATCCCACGTCTACAGTATCGGACAGTCCTGCAGTCCCCTGCAGCAAAAAGCCGAGGCCGGCTGAAACAGATAACGAAGCAGACGGGCCAGCAGCAGTAGTAGATACGTCGAGAGTCGTTGAGGCTGGTGAAATAGTGGAGAGAGAACACCGGCTCGGCTCCGAAGGAGGAGTCACAACCCTAGTGACAGCCTCAGATGCCGACTGGAGGGGGACCGTAGTCCCGGAACCAGGCATCTCTACACCAGAACACTCAACGGCTCCCGCAGTATCCACCACAGGAAAAGACTGCACATCCCCCACGGAGGAGGAATAACTCTCACCAGACAAAGTCGGCTTGGGAGGCCCCGAACGACCACGTTCCCCTTTCCCGCGGGAGCGGGAGGCACGGCCACGAGAACGAACGACACGGTTTACTGACGCCCAGAAGGTGGAAGACCATGTTCCACAGACACCACACGGCCGCTCGGCCGAACACCCATTACAGGAGGAACAAGACGAATGTACATCGTCCACATGCTTTGGCAGCAGACATTGCCCACAGGGAATTGTCCTGGGCATGATAGAGGTGAGAGGAGCAGAGAAGGTGAGATGAGAAAACAGAACACCCCCAAAGAAGAGAGAAAGGTGACAGAAACAAAGACCCCAGAAGGTCGACCGGGAACCACCCAACAGGAAGACTACTCTCAAAAGAAAGAAGAAACACTGCAGGAGTGGTACCCCGCTGACACCTAACTCTAACACAATTAGAAAATTTTGCAAAAAAAGCATTAACAATAATTGTGAAAAAATCTAAGTCCGAACCGCGTGGCACGCAAAATTCGCGCGCAACTCGAGAGAGAGCGAATAAATATACATTATGGACATATAATAGAAAAGAGAATATATAAAACACTGTTCCTGAGAATACAAAGGATACACTGTGGTATAATGAATCAGGAATCATCAAACATCGAGCTGGTGGAACACTGATAAGCGTGCAAAAACATCTCGACACGAAGCGGATTTTAAAAAGAATGAGTCTTTAGAGACGGTATATGCGCACTGGCAACGGAAGTCGTGGAGTTGTACTTGGGAGAGAGCGTCCCGTACTGGGTCTGCGCCGGTTGCACTCGACCCAGTTTTGGCTTATTTTTATTGGTGCTTTTGCACCACTTTTCTTTCCCAACTTGTTTGGGAAAGACAAAAATAGAGAGTATTTTATCTGAGTTAGGGACTTCCACTGTAGTGCAAGCCTGTAGTAAACAATTGTGAGTAGGTTGATAAGAAATAAGCAGTCTGACATTTGCAGCATGAGGTCCCCAGAGGGTGAATTTTTGATGCTATCCCATACAGTGGGCCAATTTATCCTCTGAGTACCTCTTTCTGTTTAGTTTTGAGATCTTGATTCAGATTGAGGTTCATAAGAGGGTAAATTTATTGATGCTACCCTGCTCTACAGGGTAGCATCACTAAATTCACCCTCTGAGTCTGAGAACCTCATTTTGCAGATGACAGTCTGCTTATTTTCTGGCTTGGTTCCAAACAATATTTATCAGAATAATCCTCAAAAATTTAATTAATGAAGCCTTCTTGCACTCAAGGGACAAAATACACCACCACCCATGCTCTTCTGCTATTCTGTAGATTATGAGGCCTAAAACATAAAAAAAAATTCCAAAATATGAACTTTTGATGGCAAATAAATAATTACAAAAAGAAAACCAAAAAAGCTTGCCCACATGGAATTTTACAAAAAATGTCCTGAGAAACAGAAGACCTACTTTGTGGTGCTTAAACTAAATACTTCATTGTGTGTCTTGAGGTTAAATAGGTCTTTACACAAGAGGAATTGAGTGGTTGTTGAGGTAATTCTTCCATTGTTCACATGGCATTTTATTCAATTAACAGGAGCTTACGCTATAATTTATATGCAGGAATCAAGTCAAATTTATACTGATAGCATGGTAAATGGTTTGGTGTTTGTAAGTTATATGCAAGTAACTGGGTTATTCAATTAATAAGCATTCAGTTAAGTTGACTCCACTGTATTTCAGACTAGAACAACATACCTAAGGGCTTGTAATCCAAACTGGTAATCATCAAAATGACACCATGACATTTAGTGACTGCTGTATTGATTGAACATCATGTGTATTGAGTCATCAAATCATTACCTGATTACATAACATTGAATACAACAGACTTCAGAAGTGTTGAAACAAATAGCGAAAATAATATACAAATTCAGCAGCTGAAACAAATTATTTTTTAAAAAATTTCAACAAAATCATATTGGAATTAGCTCGTTGAAATTTTTTCAATTTTAAAAGAAATAATAATTAAGCCTAAAAAAGTTTAAAAATCTGTTTCTCAGGCCCCTCCCGTCTGGTCCTTTTGGCTACCGCATGGTCTCTTTTAATAACAATTAAAAAAAAAAAAAAATTAAATGGTTTATGTCTGATATTTGATCCAAGCCAATAAAAATGATAAATTTATTGCACTCCAAGGACGAAATACACCACCACCCATGCAATTCTGTAGATTATGAGGCCTAATACATAAAACAAACCAAGAACATGAACTTTTGATGGCAAAGAAATAATTACAAAAATAAAAAATAAAATACAAAAATGCCGGCCCATATGCAATTTTACAAAAAATGGGCCTTACAATAATAAATTTTTGATACCTTGTGAATTGGGTAAAGAGTTAAATTGTCATGAGAGATGAGCTGAAGATGGAAAAGTTTACTTTATCCACAATCAACAACAGTCAAGATTAGTGCTGAAATGGTTAATTGGATAACCGGTTTGAAACCGGTTACCTACCTAACCAATTAAAAAAAAACATCAATCGGTTATTCGAAATACCGATAGTGGTCGTCATTCCAGGGTTAAAATGTAGTAAATCTGCCACTTCTTCTTTGAGATAGATTACACCTCGAAGCAACTCTGTATATATAGAGAAATAATCGACTTTGGTGTTCAAGACTTCGTTAATGATCGACAATTTCCGTGAATACTGAGTAACCGCAGAAACTATTCCGCAGTATGTATACAAATGAACGTTGTCGAGTACTCGACAACATTTGTTTATATACATACTACGGAAAAGTTTCTGAGAATACTGCTTTCCAATTCCTATAGTTTTGATCCCAGATTCGGTGAAATAATGGCTGTGGTTAACCGTATATTATCCAGTTATAGCTCTTGGTTAGTCGGCTGTGTAAATGAGCCAACCGTTTCAGCCCCAGTCAAGATTCAGAAAAGTCTAAAAAGTATCATAAATCTCGTAAGAGACTAAACTCACAACATCTCTTTCCTCATCCAGCGTTTTTTCCATGGCAAGAATGGCATCCATATCTTGTTCATTTAGTTCTGTGTCAACAGCAACACTAAAATTAAGGAATTGTACTATTTTCTTATATAAAAACAAGTACATGCTAAACAGAATATAGTATTACAATATGTAAATTACACATATGCAAGCCAGAAAATAAGCAGACTGTCATCTACAAAATGAGGTCCCCAGGGGGTGAATTTAGTGATCCTACCCTGCACAGCAGGGTAGCATCACTAAATCTACCCTCTGTGAACCTCAATCTGAATCAGGGTCTCAAAACTGAACAGAAAGAGGTACCGGGAGGATAAATTGGCCAACTGTATGGGATAGCATCATCAAACTCACCCCTTGGGACCTCATTCTGCAAATGTCAGACGGTTTATTTTCAGGCCTGCACATATGTTCTTACTCCTTTTCTTGAAACAATTACAACTTTCAGTACATCATATGAATAGAGCTGGGTGGGTTTTTTATTTTTCAGTTTGGTTGCTATTTTTGCAAGGGTTAAGTACAGCAAGCAGTACTGTTTCAGTTTCATGCATCATTGGTTTCAATAAAGGCAACCAAGACTTGCCAGGAAACAACTGCAAAGCTACAGGACACAAAATGTTAATAACAAGCTATTGATTGAAAATGTGAAACAGTGACATTGCACTAAACTGTTTGAAGAATTAAAGGTGTAACTTTGAAAACAAAAAAACTTTAACCAAAAACTTGAACCTGGAAATTGCAAGTTAAATTGCCACACAAAAAGAGTTAAATATTTCCCAAAATAACATGAAACATAATGAGAATGAGACAATCAAAAGTAATTAATATTAATTTAAAAGAAAAAAAAACTTTAACCTTGACTAAAAAACTTGAACCAAAGCTCTAAATGTTAACAGATGGACAGATGGACAGACAGACGAAAGACAGACGAAAGTCATGACTATAGCCCAGACTGTAAACAGTCAGGCTAATTAATGAAGTGCTGGGTTGTACCCCGTACTTCAGTAATTAAATTTAAGATAATTATTTCTATTATTAGTGGTTGGAATCTAATGTTATTGCATAAATCTGTGGAAAGTGACCAGTCCAAGGCGACCATACTGTATGGTTTCATTTTTGGAATTCACTAAAAAAATGTTTCTCAATCCATTCCAATGAGGGGTTATAAGCTGTAAGTAAGTCTTGGCTGCTTATTATTTCAGCCAAGACTTGCCAGGAAACATCTGCAAAGCCACAGGATGCAAAATGTCAATAACATTATAAAACATTATAGAACTGAAAAAAGAATATGTTTTAATTTTTGGATACAGTAAAACCTGTCTTGAGAGACCACTGTCTTGAGAGACCACATGTCTTGAGAGACCACATCTGCCAGGCACCGATTGGTTTTACTCTATAATGGACCTGCAATGGGAGACCACCTGTCTTGAGAGACCACCTGTCTTGAGAGACCACTGTGATGTTGATACTTCGAACGAAATGATTTCGAAGGCGCGCAACTACGGTATGGGCAACAAGCCCCTTTCGACCCTCTTTGATTGTATGTGATTTGGCTCTAGTTTTTAGCTTGTCTGGATGTGGAAAAGTAGGAAGAGTTAAGGTAATCAGCAGCGTCAGTGCCTCTTGCGGTTCTTCTTTGGAGGAGGAGGGTGTGTTGGAGAGATAGTAGTTGGTGGAGTGGTTGGATCAGGCGGAAGAGTTGGTTCTTCT
Organism: Pictodentalium vernedei; assembly: GCA_031216915.1. Lineage (NCBI taxonomy): Eukaryota > Metazoa > Mollusca > Scaphopoda > Dentaliida > Dentaliidae > Pictodentalium > Pictodentalium vernedei. Next base: position 21,285,433 of record CM062295.1, read on the forward strand.
TTGGCTTTGTATGGCCTGATCCTTGCTGCTGTTTCTTGATGTTCTTGTTTGGACCCTGGGAGACACTTCATGAGGATTTTCTTGATAGCGTCAGCTGAAAATTTTTCTTTTAGGAAGAAGTCGAACTGGGACTGGATCGTGCTTTGGAGAAACTCGTTTGGAATCTCCTCCCCAAGGAATGCCTCCACGGACTCCGGGAAGCTCTCCTCCTGGTCGGACTCCTGGTCCAAAGAAGCAAGAACTGTGATGTGGTACCAACTTGTATTTTTATGCCATAATGGACCTGTCTTGAGAGACCGCCACTCTGAAGACTGAAACCATGACAAAAACTTTTTGGTCGCCGGACATTTCCCCATCGGACATTTTCCCATCCGGATATTACCCCATCCCATTTAGGCCGGACATTTCCCCATCGGACATTACCCCATTCTGCTTAATAGAAAAACGGACAATTCCCCATGCAGACTTTTCACCTTCCATTTCTTAATATTTTGTGGATCCGTCTGTTTGAAATTTTCCTATTGATTTGTTGTGTATCATTCCCTTTTTTTTAAGCTGACATGGGTAATGTTGTTTGAATTGTTCGATTAATGTGCTTTTATCACTATAATTGACGGGATTAAACCTAATCAGGATTTAACAGTATTTATATATTTTTATTTGTTCTCTCAGAGAAGCTACTTTTGTTCAAAGATGTTGTCGAGTTGACTGATAAACAGTGGTGTCTTCATTAAAGGAAATGTCAATGAATGCATCAGTGTTTATCAAACAACTCTATAATTTATTTATTTATTTATTGGTGTTTAAGGTCACATATTTCTGCACAATGGCTAATCATGACCAAACAACTCTATAAAAAGTGTTTATAAGACGTTTGTGTTCTGTTTTCGTAGCAATTTAGAGTTAACTTTTTTGTTGAGATGATTGATAAACGGTCATGTCTTCACCGAGGTGAAATTCAATGAATACATCACTTTTTATCACACAAGTGGATTGAACAATATGGATGTTTTCATTGCAATTTTAATATTTGTTCTTTCTGTCAAGCTACTTTTGTTCAAAAATATTGTTGAGTTGATTGATAAACAGTCGTGTCTTCATTGAAGTAAATGTCAATGAATGCATCAGTGTATGTCAAACAACTCAACAAGAATGTGTAAGAGATTTATAAGCAAACATATTTATATACATATATACATACACTTGTAACCAGATAAAAATTCTTGTTTTTTATTATTGATGTTGTGTTTTCATTGTTGTGAAATTCAGATTGTGCTAAAATGTGCTAATGCCTATACCGTATGCCAAGATTTTCTTTTTTTCGAGTTATAAAAGAATAAAAAATGAAAACATTTTAAGAGTTACTTGTCACTCATTCATATGTGGAAGCTGTCAGCTACATTGGACATGGGGTAATGTCCAATGGGGAAATGTCCACCTTCGATAGGTAAAGTCTGATGGGTAAATACCTGTCCTCGATGGGGAAAGGTGTTAATATCCGATGGGGAAATGTCCACCTCCGATGGGGAAATGTCTGCCTCTGATGGGGGAATGCTGGTGGGGAAATGTCCACCCTCGATGGTGAAATGTCCAGATGGGGAATTGTCCATTGGTGAAATGTCCGGATGGGGAAATGTCCGATGGGAAAATGTCTGCGCACCAAACTTTTTACCTGTTCTGGAACTGGAATTGGAAAACCCATTGTGGTTATACTAACATAATTAAAAGTATTAAAAGCTCTTAATTGGGTTTCAATTGCTATTCAGTTACATAACTCATTAAAGATTGAGATGTTTTTTATAAGACCGCTGTGAAAAGATTAACATTATTGCTGAATAAACAATTTCATACATACCAGAAATGTGGCCGATAGGATTATAAAAATAAATTTGTGTTGAAAATCTTCAATGAAGATTTTCAACACTAATTTATTTTTTATAACAGTCCATTTCAATTTGTTACAAAAACTTCATAAAAAAGAACAACTACAAAGTGATTACAAAAATCCATTCTTTTCCATTTCTGAGTTTTGTGGTTGGTTATTCACTGACTTGAGAAAACCTGAAACCTGTTACGAGAGACCACCTGTCTTGAGAGACCACTTTTGTGTGGCCCAAAGGGCGGTCTCTCAAGACAGGTTCTACTGTATCACTAAAAAAAACTTGCCACAATCCATTCCAAGGAGGGGTCATAAGCTGTGTTTGAATGGTTTTTGAGAATAATACTGACTGGTTTGAGCCATTATGTTGGGTACAGAGTTGATATAGATGATATTTACACTACAATTCAAATTAACAGTGCATAGGGTTAGTTACTCAATTATTATTACTTTCCAAAGTGTGATTTACTGGGATTTCCGGTGTGCCACGATATCTTCCCCCCTGGATATCTCCCCCCCTGGGGAAAGATAACCTAGGTTATCTTCTCCCCTGGGGGAAGATAACCTAGGTTATCTTCCCCCCACCCTGGATATCTTCCCCCCCCCCCCCCACCTCAAAAATAAAATATAAAAAGAAATAAACAAAAAGATAAAGATAAAAACATTTATTTATAAAATTTTCATTGAAATTAGCATAAAAAAGTGGTTCAACTCTTTAATATATACATGACCAGTGAATAGAAAATAGGCAATCTCCGAAGCAACTATTTCACAAATATCAATAGGTTTTTTTACATCATGGGGCCAACCATAACAAAGTCCAAACAATGGCTGCAGAAGGTTCTATGAATGTCTATTGGGAGTTTGACATGGGTGGGGGGAAGATATCCAGGCATGGTTATCTCCCCCCCCCCCCCCCACTCCCCACCCACATCAAAAAATATAGAACAAATTAAAAACAGTTTCAACTTCGCTTATGCCATTTCATCATCAAATAACGTCAAATCAATCAAAAAAGTTTTTTGTCATGGGTGTGGGGGGGGGGAAGATATCCAGGGAGGGGGGAAGATAACTTAGGTTATCTTCCCCCCCGGGGGAAAAGATATCCAGGGGGGGGGGGGGGGAGATATCCTGCTACACCGGGTTTGATTGTAAATAACTTCACAAGTGAATTATGCAATCAACAATTGTGTCATGTATCCGTGAGTGCAAACGAAGATGCTTTGCCGTGGGTGTAATGGGGACTTCAATGTTTTTTTATTTTTTTAACCCTTTACCTAACGTGAAAAGCAGACAACACTTGCCAAAAAAATTCTTAAATAACTATTATTTTCATTTTTTGTCTCAAAAACATAGGTTATGACCCCTCATTGAAACAAGCTCATCGATGGAATAATGGAATGGCGCTGGCCGGTTTTGGCCATTACGTTAGGTAAAGGGTTAAATAATATAATTATCGTTAATAATAATAAGTAATAAACAGAGTAATCACTTGACTGGACTGGTTAAGTGAAATAATTCATTCGAGGCGAGGGACTATATTTTAAAACACTCGTGTGCATTCGCACACTGGTGTTTGTACAACATCCCTCACCTCTCATGAATTATTTCACGTAACCAGTCAAGCGATTGCTCTCTATACAATGCACAGGGTTTTAGTTACAATAAAAGATTGGTAACTTCATATCACACACTACATGCAAATGTACAGTACATGGAGAGTGTATTATCACTAAATCACCCACAGAGTGGAGATTCCACCCAAGCAATAATTGCAAATTTGTTCCAAAGCACAACAAGCACAAAGAAAGTTTCAGCCAATGGACCTCCAGGTTAAACCTGGAGGTCCATTGGCTGAAACTTTGCTTGTGTTTTTAGGCAATACATACAAAATTTGAAAGTTATATTTGGGTGATAACTCCACTCCACATGTGATTTAGTTACAATCCACTCTCCAGGTACTGTACACTCACAAAGTCTGTACAATGCACAGGGTTAATTGCACAATAGAGATGACCTTATTTATAACCAGAAAGAAAACAGTGACTAACCCTGTATATTGCACTGACTTAGGCTGTAAAAATGAACAGGTTTAATTAGTTACATGTTACATAGGGTGCAAATTTCAAGGAACTGACAGAACTACTTTCAATCGATTGTGGAACTTTTTTTAAAGTGAATTCCAATGAATGTGTCAGTGACACTGTAGCTTAACTTCACTGCGTGTAGTGTTTGATAAAAAGGATAATGTACAATGTTTATGAAAGGTTTATGAAATAAGACAAGTTTTGTGATAATTGAGAATATGTTAAGTTCTGTACTCTACATGCTATGTTTTCAACAAGAATAATTGAGGTGTAGACTGTACTAAAGAATTGAGGCCTGCGTTTATGTGGCCCTCACAATTGGAAATACTTATACTGGATTGTGGAAATGTTTTTAAACTGAATTCCAAAAATGAAAACTTATCCTATTTTCTATTAAAAGTTTGTGTTTGTTGATCTACCAACCAACAGACTTTCCGACCAACTGGCAGACATTGCTACATACAGAGATGCTTGTCACAGATAAAAAGAAGATAATCTAGGAATTAATTTGAATTCGCCCTACATAGATATTCTAATAAACAGAATACAGTTCAGTCAAGTGTATATAGTGAGCTTAAACAGTCACTTACCCTTCTGGCTGTAATAAAACATCTATCATTCCACGACTGAAGGAAGTAATAAGGAGAGTGAGCTTAAACAGTCACTTACCCTTCTGCTGTAATAAAACATCTAGCGTTCCTCGACCCAAAGAAGGAACATGGAGAGTGAGCTTAAACAGTCACTTACCCTTCTGGCTGTAATAAAACATCTATCATTCCTCTACCCATAGAAGGAATAAGGAGAGTGAGCTTCAACAGTCACTTACCCTTCTGGCTGTAATAAAACATCTATCATTCCTCGACTCATGGAAGGATCAAGATCACCTTCTGGCATCTCTTCATCAGACTCAGTATCATCATCTTCATCTTTTTTCTTCTTTTTTAACTTGGTCCCTCTTTTTCGTTTCTTCTTTTTGTCTATAATTTCTTCAGCAGCTATCAGCTATAATAGAAGTATGCAACAAAAATTCAATATGTGTAATTGATATTCAAGCAAAGGAAGGAACAAGAGTACCAGCAATTTAAGATAAAAGAGGCAAACCTTTGGGCTAAGCATTTTCAGTAGAGCAATTTATTCGCTTGCCTACTAGTTGCTCGCCTCCTGTAAGCTTGAGGAGCCCTAACCGTGCCCCTTGGCCATGCCAGGGGAGAATTTTTTAGCCCTCCTACATTTTCAAGAATGCCAGACTGGCACCTTTGGCACTGTAAAGAGATATACAGTAGAATCTTATTAATCCTTTAACCAATGAAGATGATACCAAAATAAGTATTTTAAATATTATTTAACAATTTTTTTCAAAAAAATTTCAAACAAACCATGTCATGTGACCCTCATTGGAAGAATGATTAGGCTTAAAAAAATGTTAAAAAATTTGTTTCTTAGGCCCTCTCACATGGTCATTTTAACTGCTGCATGCTCTCTTTTAATAACCAAGGTAAACTCCAAAAAATAAAAATTGAACGGTTTTTGTCTGGTATTTTACCCAAGTTAATAAAATTTAGTGCTCAAACGACTAGTGAATTCCAAAGTCGACTAGTCAATACCCAAAAGTCAAGTCGACTTCGACTAGTCATTGGTGATAACTTGTCTCCTCATAACAGTGTTGGTGTTCCGGTAGAGTGCAGAAGGTCCAAATTTGGCTTTACTTGGGCATTCATATATAGCAACTTACTGGAACATTATTCTGTTAATGTGTTTCTAATTATGCTAAGAGTGAAATTATATAGTCTTATTTAAATTGCCTTGTTGCGATTTATGGGAGAGTGCCTATAGGCACTCTCCCATAAATTGCAACAAGGCAAATTAATAACATATCCTGATAGCCCAAAATAATTCAGCACTCTACTAGTACCAGTTAAAACAAACTACTGTCACTACTATTAGATGGCAATAGATGTATACATTGATTGCCCAATATTGCTGTTCAAACTGTCTAACAGTGGCACAGAAGGGATACTATTTACCTAAAAGCTTGAACTCCTCTGACTAGTCGACTGCACAATTGAGAGTCGACAACTGGTTTGCCCAGAGTCGACATCGACTAGTCGACTAATCATTTGAGTACTAATCAAATTTATAAATTAGTCCCTTGACTGCAATAAGGCCAAAGCATTGCAAAGCCTTCTTGCATTGATGGAATGAAATACATGACCAGCCATGCTATTCTGTAGATAATGAGGCCTAAAACATAAAACAAACCAAGAATATGAACTTTTGATGGCAAAGAAAAAATTACAAAAATAAAAACTAAAATAAAAAACCACCTGCCCACATGCAATTTTACAAAAAATGGCCTAAGAAACAGAAGATCTACTTTGTGGGGCCTTATAAAGGAGAGGGGAGCACTGGTGAAGCGAGACCGATTCTCGTTAGAACACTGAAGTTAAACAATGTCTAGCCCAGTTAATATTTGGATGGGTGACCATTCGGTGATTGATTCGGGTGCTTCCCGTAGTAGTGGCTGGTTTGCGATCGGCGAAGTTTGAGTGTGTGATTCTGCTACGTTACATCACATGCCAGCTGCGGACGTTGGGAATGTTCAACAGTACCACGCAATCCTCACCGTACCCTGGTGTAAAATAGAGACCTGTTGAGGTGCTTGCCTTGTGTGCATGTCTGTGGAGCACCAGAAGTATGCTTCGTTGAGTTGTGCTAAGAATGTCATAGAATGAACAAAGGGTGTGAACACCTGTGATACGGGGTAATAATGTAAGTCAGAGAGCACTGCGGTGGATTTTAGACATTGACATTGCACTATTATTATTATTAATTATCTCCACTAACCTGTTCACCAGAAACGAGATGGGCTGTTTCTCCAGCAAGTATAGCCTCCTCATCTTCTTGTCTCTGAAACAACAGAAATTAAATATGATATTCTAGTTACAATGAAATCCAGTTAAACAGAGGATTGATTTCAAAATATTGATCTTAGTATTCAAATGTATCCACAAACTGGCTCCAGTTTACCTGCAAGAGCTCCTCACTGTATATAAACCAACGCGCAGTCTCCGATCTAAAAACGAAATTCAATTAGTTGTGCCTTTTAGCAGATCTAATCAGGCTCATGATCATGTGTTCTCCATCTTGGGTTCCAGATTGTGGAATTCCCTGCCAATTAGTGTCAGAACTTCAGAAACTCTTGATGTCTTCAAAAGAAATCTTAAAACTTTCCTATTTACTGAAGCATTCTCCTAAACCTCTCTAAGAGGCAACCAAAACAGATGTGACTCTTCATTTCAGAAAAGTGTATTTATTTCTGTCAATCGTTTTAGAGCACTATTTGTGGTTTTACGCTCAAGAAAATCAATTATTATTATTATTATATTTCATTTTTGATGTAAATAATCAGCATTTCAAGCTCTCAAGACACTTGTCCAATTAAGTAAGGAATCTCATGCTGTTAAGAGCTGTTTCTTTACCTACTTCTCATACAGTCCAAAAATGTTAAAATCTGTTTCTTAGGACCTCCCACATGGTCCTTTTGGCTGTCGGATGCTCTCTTTTTATAATCAATGGAAACTTGAAAAAATACAAATTAAATGGTTTACAGTACGTGGAGAGTGTATTATCACTAAATCACCTGCAGAGTGGAGATTCCACCCGAGGAATAATTGCAAATTTGTTGCAAAGCATAACCAGCACCAGCAAAGTTTCAGCTAATGGACCTTTGGGTTAAACCCGGAGGTCCATTGGCTGAAACACTGCTTGTGTTTCTTGTCGATATGTACAAAATTTGAAAGTTAAGGTTTGGGTGATAACTCCACTCCGCGGGTGATTTAGTTACAATCCACTCTCCACGTACTGTATGTCTGCAAGGCTTATATTTCAACGAGAATCCGAGAATCGATTTGCACAAAGATTCGCGCAATAAAACCGGCGAGAATCCATGTAGATTCTTGCTGCACCTCTGCTAGGATTCGCATGAAAAAATTGAGTCAATTTAACCCTTTAACTAACACAGTTGCAACAAATTAACCAATAGAAGGCTAACATGACCTGAAATATCCTGACACTTTGTCAATAAAACCTTACAAATATGGCTGTCATTGGAACCGGCTCACTGAGCCGGTTCCAAAGACAGCCATATTTGTAAGACTTTATTGGTAAATATTGTTCATTTAATTATTTTATCATTCATTTATTAATTATTGTTTAAAAATTAACAAACTTAGTTTTAAAAATTAAAAAAGTCTGTTGGGTAAAAGGTTAACATGTGTTATCAGCATACAACAGTGGTTGAACCATGGTGGCGTCATGGGATCCTGGGACACTCATAGTAGGTATGGATTCTCGCAACCATTTTCACGAGAATCCCAATGGATTCTCACAAATTTAGACAAAATATAAGCCCTGGTCTGATATTTAATAAAATTGATAAGTTTGTTCCTTGAGTGCAACAAGGCTTTGCAAAGCTTCAGATTATAAAATGAAAGTGTCAATGACACTGTAGCTTAACTTGTCTGTGTGTTGTGTTTGATGAAAAGGATAATGTTCAATGTTTATGAAAGGATTATGAAATAAGACAAGAATTGTGATAATTGGGAATATGTTAATTTCTGTTCCCTGTATGCTATATTTTTAATAAAAATAATATGAGGTGTACACTGTACTAATGGGCGGAGGGGTGGGTTAATATGACCTCACAGTTAATATATGTGGCCCTCACAGTTAACGTATGTCAACGAAAGTTACCAAGTTACAGTGAAATTATTCCAAAACGAGTCATCCTATCAAGTTACATTGAAATCCCTTCATAAATATGGCCTGTAGATTGTGTTAAAGGTTTGTTTTCTGGCTTCAGGCCTATGTAGCCATGATGGTTGACTGATTACTACTAAAAGGGGACATCCTCATCTTGACATTATACTGAGTCATTCTACTAAGTTACAATGAAATCCCTTCACAAATACGACCTGTAGTCTGTAGTAAAGTTTTTTGGATTTTGGGCTCGAGAAGCTTGAATGATCGCGACCAAACGGGGACGTTGTCATCTGGGCATCATCTGGAGTGATCCTACAAAGTTACAATGAAATCCCTTCACAAATATGACCTGTAGACTGTGCGCAAGGTTTTTCGGCTTTGGGCCCCTGAAGCCATCACAGTTGACCAATCACGACCAAAAGGGGATGTCATCATTTAGGCATTATATGGAGTCAACCTAACAAGTTACAATGAAATCCTTACATAAATACAACCTATAGACTATGCTAAAGGTTTTGGGGTTTTGGGCTCAGGCAGCCGTCAAGGCTGAATGATTGTGACCAAAAGGGGACGTTCTCATCAAGACATTATTTAGAGTCATCCCACCAAGCTACAATGAAACCCCTTCATAAATATGGCCTGTAGAGTGTGCTAAAGGCTTTTGGGCTTCGGGCCCCTGCTGCCGTCACAGTTGCCCAACTGTGTCCAAAAGGGGATGTTCTCATCTAGACATTACATGAAGTCAACCTACTAAGTTACAATGAAATCCCTTCATAAATATGACCTGTAGACTGTGCTAAAGGTTTTTGGGCTTTGGGCTCGGGCAGCCATCATGGTTGAATGATCGCAACCAAAAGGGGAATTCTCATCTGGGCATCATCTGGAATGATCCTACGAAGTTACAATGAAATCCCTTCATAAATATGACCTGTAGACTGTGCTCAAGGTTTTCGGGCTTCGGGCCCCTGAAGCTGTCACAGTTGACCAATCACGACCAAAAGGGGATGTCATCATCTAGGCATTATATGGAGTCAAACTAACAGGTTACAATAAAATCCTTTCATAAATATGACATACAGACTGTGCTAAAGGTTTTGAGGTTTTGGGCTCGGGCAGCCATCAAGGCATCAAGGCATCGTGACCAAAAGGGGATGTTTTCATCTAAACATTATTTGGAGTCACCCTACCAAGGTACAATGAAATCCCTTCATAAATATCATAAATATCACCTGTAGACTGTGCTAAAGGTTTTTGGGCTTCAGGCCCCTGTAGCCGTCACAGTTACCTAATGGTGTCCAAAAGGAGCTGTTCTCATCTAGACATTATATGAAGCCAACCTACTAAGTTACAATGAAATCGCTTCATAAATATGAACTGAAGACTGTGCTAAAGGTTTTCGGGCTTTGGGCTCGGGCAGCCATCATGGTTGAATGATCACAACCAAAAGGGGACATTCTTATCTGGGCATCATCTGGAGTGATCCTATGACCTGTGGACTGTTCTAAAGGTTTTCGGGCTTCGGACCCCTGTCACAGTTGCCCAATCGTGTCCAAAAGGGGACATTCTCATCTAGACATTATATGAAGTCAAACCTTCCAACTTCCAAGTTACAATGAAATCCCTTCATAGATTGCTCAAGATTTTTGGGCTTCGGGCACCTGTAGCCATCACAGTTGACCAATCACAACCAAAAGGGGATGTCATCATCTAGGCATTATATGGAGTCAACCTAACAGGTTACAATGAAATCCTTCCATAAATATGACCTTTTGCCTATGCTATAGGTTTTTGGGCTCGGGCACCCATCAAGGCTGAATGATCGTGATCAAAATGGGATGTTCTCATCTAGACATTATTTGGAGTCATCCTACCAAGTTACAATGAAATCCTGTTATAAATATGACCAGTAGACTGTGCTCAAGGTTTTCGGGCTTCAGGCACCTTTAGCCGTCACAGTTGCCCAATCACGTCCAAAAGGGGACTTTCTCATCCAGACATTATATGAAGTCAACCCACAAAGTTACAATGAAATTCCTCAATAAATATGACCTGTAGACTGTGCTAAAGGTTTTTGGGTTTTGGGCTCGGGCTGTCGTCACGGTTGGCAGATCACGCCCAAATGGGGAAATTCTCATCTAAACATCGCAAGGAGTCATCCTACCAAGTTACAATGAAATCCCTCCATATTAAATATGACCTGCAGACTGTGCTAAAAGTTTTTGGGATTCAGGCTTGGGCAGCCATCACGGTTGATAGATCATGACCAAAAAGGGATGTTCTCATCTAGGCATTATACAGAGGCATCCTACCAAGTTACAATGAAATCCCTTCATAAATATGACCTGTAGACTGTGCTAATGGTTTTCGTGTTTTGGGCTTGGGCAGCCATACCGGTTGACCAATCGCAACCAAAAGGGGACGTTCTCATCAAGACATGACCCCAAACCTGCATATGAAATTTCGTGATGATCAGACAAGAACTACGGGGTGTAGTCTGTGCTAAAGGAAAATGTGAACAGACTCACTGAATAACAGACTTCCGCACACGTGATGGCAATAGCTTATCTTGACTTTGTCAAGTTAAGCTAAAAACAAGATGCAACCAATGCAATGATACCGGTATCCCACACCAAGGGTTTCTAAGTTGAAAAAAGCGGAAAAACGCCCATAAAGCTAGAAAAAAATGGACAAAACCTTTTATTTGTGAATATCCTTTCCCCCATGGTGGCCTATCAGTATACCAAAGATCATTTAAATCCAACATCCACTGACTGAGATACAGTTAAAACTAGAAGTCCTGTCATGAAATGCGCACAAATAGCACGTTGATATGTGCGTTAATGTACGCGTTATGGCCCAAGTAAAGCTATCAAATTCTGTACATATGTCCTGTGCACAAGCAGTGTTTCAGCCAATGGACCTCCGGGTAACCCGGAGGTCCATTGGCAGAAACATTGCATGTGTTTGCTATGAGTAACCAAGAGAACCTGCCGTGCTTTGGATGCCATTCGATATGGCAATTGCGCGCAATTCCAACGCGCAATTAAGCCTAGATAAGCGCACTATTCATGACAGGACTTCTAGTTTTAACTGTATGAAGGTCTTAAGTTGATACGGATGGATGGATGGGTGGATGGATGGGTGGATGGATGGATGGATGGATGGATGGATGGATGGTGGTGGATGGATGGATGGGTGAATGGATGGAACCCATTTCTATATTCCCTGCAAACTTTGTTTTGGCGGGGGATAATTAAGCAAGATAAAGTAATAGATTACTCGACGGGCTTGTGGCTTGAATTCTGCCTCACCTTTGTCATCACTGGCTTACTCGGCAATGCTATTGAAAATTATACACTGAATTAATAAACCATAAAATCTTTGATACCTACCAAAAGTATATTTTTGGTGCCAAATATTGTATTTTTGGTGGCAAAGGATTCTTTCTTTTATCGCAATTGGCACCATTGACACCAGACAGCATGAACACTGGCCTGAACAGGAAGCACTTTTAATTAACCCTTTACCTAACATAACAAGCAGACGACACTTGCAAACCAAATTCTTGAATAACTGTTTTCATTTTTTGTCTCAAAAACATAGGCTATGACCCCTCACTGGAACGAGCTTGACTACCTTGTTCCAAAGATGGGTCATAACGTATGTTTTTAAGACAAGAAATGAATCAAATAATGAAAATTAATTGACAATTTTTGTGAACAGCGCTGGCTGGTTTTGGTTGTTACGTTGGGTAAAGGGTTAAACCTTTAAACCAGAGAGGCCTATTTTCTAGCCATGAACATTATACTTTACAAATATATTTAGTAGGAAGGCTGCTAAGTGAATATGTTTGGAAGATAAATCAATAATTTCATCGTGCAGCTTCAAGGCTGCAGACTGAAAGTATTAAATGGCTTACAGTTAAAACTAGAAGTCCTGTCATGAAATGCGTACATATAGCACGAAGATATGCGCGTTAATCTACGTGTTACAGTTAAAACTAGAAGTCCTGTCATGAAATGCGCACAAATAGCACGTCGATCTGCGTGTTAATCTATGAGTTACAACCATAATATGGCTATCAAACTCTGTAGATATGGTCTGGGCACAAGCAATGTTTCAGCCAATGGACCTCTGGGTAACCCGGAAGTCCATTGGCAGAAACATTGCCTGTGTATGCTATGAGTAACCGGGAGAACCTGCCATGCTTTGGGTGCCAGTCGATGTGGCAATTGCGTGCGAAAACTACGCGTAATTAAGCCTAGATAAGTGCACAGTTCATGACTGGACTTCTAGTTTTAACTGTATGACCATAGTAAGGCTATCAAATTCTGCACACATGGCCTGTGCACAAGCAACGTTTCAGGCAATGGACCTCCGGGTAACCCGGAGGTCCATTGGCAATAACATTGCTTGTGTTTGCTATGAGTAATCAGGAGAACCTGCCATGATTTGGATGACATTCGATGTGGCAATTGTGCACAATTCCTACACGCAATTAAGCCTAGATACAGTACATGGAGAGTGTATTATCACTAAATCACCTGCAGAGTGGAGATTCCACCCAAGCAATAATGCAAATTTGTTGCAAAGCATAACCATCACAAGCAAAGTTTCATCCAATGGACCTCCGGGTTAAACCTGGAGGTCCATTGGCTGAAACATTGCTTTTGTTTTTTGTCGATATGTACAACATTTTAAAGTTACAACTTGGGTGATAACTCCACTCCGCAGGTGATTTAGTTACAATCCACTCTCCACGCACTGTAAGCGTACAGTTCGTGTCAGAATTTCTAGTTTTAACTGTACCCCCAAATAATGAATATGGACTCTTCCAATTGCAACCATTGAACTGGAATAGATTTGAAATATTGATCCAGAATAATGTATTGCAAATTTACAATTTTTATAAGATTGTTTACCTTCTTTTTAGCCCAACCCCGCAAACAGCAAGGGACTAACACAGCAGTGAGTGCCACACCAAGTATAAGACCAAGAATAAATGCTCCAGCAATCCATCCTTTATCTACAGAAAAAACATCTTCCGTAACAGTGACTTTTACAGGCACACAAAAGTCTTGAAGTGAATTGGACATGGCTTCAGTGAATTTCTTTCAACACAATTTCTGAAAAAAATTAAAAGAGATCTGGATCATTCATAGAAAACTTCCATTCATTCAGACACAATAGCATTATTTATTTATTTATTGGTGTTTAAGGTCACATACTTATGCTCAATGCCTAATCGTGACCGTGACAATTTTACGGGTGGAGGAAACGGGAGTACCCAGAGAGAACCACCGAGCAACTGTCAGCTCCTCAACATTGTAACTCTGCTCAAGCTCTGCTCAAGCAGAGTTACAGCTGTTGAAGACATGTGCACCATCGAGATGCAGTACGCCATAGCTCAGGGCATCATCGTGCCCCCATGTAGGCAAGCGGAATAAAGTGCCTTGCCCAAGGACACAACACGGGTCATCCCTACCAATGATCGAACTATGGACCTCTAGCATAACAGTCTACCACTGAGCCACCGTGCTCCCACTCAATAGCATTGGCAAATCTTTATATTAGTCTAGCTTGGGCACACTGGCAAATAGAAATCCAATGTATTGTGCCAGGTGAATCACGAGAGAGAAAAATGCTACTATTAAATTATTTTTGCCTTCTCGGCCAGTTTTCAGGGGGTTATTCTACCCTTTTTAGGAAATGGTTGTTACAGTATGGAAATATTATTGATACTGGTAACAGAAAGAAATCTGAGAATCAGCAACAATAACTATGAATTTAACTGTTCCAAAATTTAATTAAAAAAAACTAACATAAAAAAAATGATACAAAGATCTTTTACACTAATTGGTTTACATAAAATAAAAACAGTGGTACTTATCAATTATTGAATTAGTCCAAAGTACAGTTTGACAGAATCCAGTAATCCAGTGGTGAAGAATCTTGTGAAGAAAGTTACCAGCTGGTACATGTAGTATTAAATCCAAGAATGTCTCTTCAGAAACAGTATCCTGTAGATTTGTAATAAAATTTTCACATAGAAATTTCAGTAGTCTTCAATAAAATATAATAAAAATGCTCTGCAAAATTCAAATGGAGTAAAAATCCAAGAAGCCACAGGTAATTTCCAAATAATCCAGTAGAATCCTGGCTTTTCACAAAATAATATTATTCTGTTTCATAGAAAGTATAAATTCTCTTTTCCAAGATGAATAGATTCTCTTCAAAATTTTCTTTTCAATTTTGGAATCAATCTTCCAAATTCACAAAGAAGCACTGCTTCTATAATAAATGCACTGTTCTGAAACAATAATAATCTCCAATGGAAACAACTGAAGTGAGTCTTTCTGAAATGGCTTACTAAAAAAATGAGTTTCTGAATTCTGTTGACAAACCTTTATATAGTAACCAGATAGAATGTCCTAGGAGATGAAATGTCTACAAAGTTCTATCAGTTTCTAGGAGATTCTGTCATAATTCAGGTAAACAACTCCTTGACCTACTTAAACAATCAACAGCTATATGTACAAGATATTAGTGTAATAAAGATGTAAACAAAGGTCACTCAGTGCAGATGAGTCAGACCAGTCAGAATATGCAGAAAAAACATCAATCTCAATATAATATGGGGGCAATATAACAGGGTTCAGGGTCCATGCAACTGGAAAAATTCCTGTCATGAAGGCTTCAATTGGGAATTTGTCAGGAATAACAAGCATAGAAAGAATAATAAATGTTATCTTTGTATTAATACAGAAGCTACAAGACTTGCCTAGACACAACTGGCAAGGTTCTTGGGATGGAACTTACAAATGTATCTAAAAACTGCCTTTTGACGCTCCTTTTTTGCCATAAAAAGTGATTAAAGTCAAAATAAGACTTCAAGAGTTAAAAAAGAATTAATTTCTAATTTGAATGAGGACTGAGATCGGGAAATTTTTGGTTTGAATTGGGATTGAAAGTGTCAATGACACTGAAGCTCAACTTGTTAAGACATGTACATGTATAGTATGTGACACAGCAATGACAAACATCTAGGTAATGACCTGATAACAAAGGTACATATAAAGTATTGTAACGGTCTGTACATAAATACTGACCGTAACCTGTAACAAATGTATAGGTAAAGTATTATAAAGGTGGGTGACAGTCAGATGCTAAACTAGAAAAGAAATCTTTGAGACCAAGAGTGGGTTTGACTGAACCCCGAAATATTTGTTCTCATAGCAGAGTGATAACAAAGGCACCCAAAACGCTTGTTCCTGTCCCAAGGTGATAACGAAGTTATTCAAAAAGTTTCGTGAAGATCGGTTCATAAATACGGCCTCTAGCCTGAGCCATATAGAAGTTGTGTACAAAAAACTGATTGGACCAAATTTCGGTACAAAATGGCCACTGGCAGCCATCATGAATTTTGGACCACACCCAGAAACACTCGTTCTCATCCCAAGGTGATAACAAAGGTACCCAAGAAGTTTCCTGAATATCGGTTCATAAATACAGCCTCTAGCCCGAGCCATATTGACATGTTCACTTACTGTGTATAAGTAGCACTGAATAAATCAAAGTTCATCTAATTTGCATAATTCTGCACGAGAAAAAAAACAGTATTATATGTGATGTATTCCTTGTTACTAAACATTCATTCAAAAATTTATTCAAATCAGAACCTTCATATAGAAGTTCTGTACCAAAAACTGATTGTACCTAATTCTGGTACAAAATGGCTGCCGGCAGCCATCTTGAATTTCGGACCGCACCCCAAAACACTTGTTTTCTTCCCAAGATGATAACAAAAGTACCCAAGAAGTTTCATGAAGATTGGTTCATAAATACAGCCTCCAGCCCTAGCCGTATTGACATGTGCACTTACTGTGTATAAGTTGCACTGAATAAATTATTTATTTATTTATTGATGTTTAAGGTCACATATTTATGCACAATGGCTAATCATGACTGTGACAGTTTTACGGGGGGAGGAAGCCAGAGTACCCAGAGAGAACAACCGAGCAACGATGAGCAGCTGCCAGCTCCCCAACATCATAACTCTGAAGTGCAGCACAGACAGGGTTAGATTGTTGAAGACATGCGTACCATCGACGTACAGTACTCCTTAGTACACAGTGTTATAAGTTTTTTTTCTTTATTTTGCAGACCTATGAGATACTTTGCTGAAGTTTAGTTGATTAATAAAATGGGTTTGCCTGGCCTAGCTTGACTCACATAATTTCTACTTCATCATATACTACAATTTAATCAACTAAAGATTGAAGATGGACAGATTTCTGAAGCCTGATAGATTCGACAATGATCCTAACTCACCAACAGCTGCTAAAGAATGGCTACATTGGAAAAGAACCTTTATCAATTTCCTGGAATCCGTATCCGAGCGGATGCCCGACAAACTGAATACACTAATAAACTTTGTGTCACCGTCTGTATATGAACACATTGCTGAAAGTACTACTTATGAGGCAGCTATTATAGTTCTAGAGACTATATACATACGTCCAAAGAATGAGATTCTTGCCAGACACCTACTAGCTACTCGTCGCCAACAGGTTGGAGAGACTTTAGACCAGTATCTTCAGGAATTACGCCATCTTGCTAAAGACTGTAATTTCAAAGCAGTTACTGCTGATGTTTATAGAGATGAGAGCATCCGTGATGCTTTTATTAACGGACTTAGTTCACAAATCATTCGACAGAGATTGCTGGAAAATAAAACTTTAGATCTTCAGACCATGTTTGATCAGGCTCGTGTGTTAGAATCTGCGCACAAAAGTAATGAACTCTACACTCAACCTATGACATCTGTAAGTGCCTCTACCTCAAGCTACATGGAAGGTGTTCCAAACCAAACAGACGTCGCTACAAATGATAGTACTAATGACATTAATAAAGCAATGACAGCTGCTGTACAGCGAAAGTTTAAATGTTATTTTTGTGGAAACAACCAACATCCTCGTAGATTCTGTTCTGCTAGGGAGGCTACATGTAATAATTGTGGAAAGAAAGGACATTTTGCAAAAGTATGTCGTTCGACCTCTTCCCGAAGCACTACAGCTTCATGTGCTCCTGTGTTGGCTTGTGTGAATTCTACATCTGCAAAAAAGTTGTCTAAGGCTGTAATAAACATTTTGGTGAATGGTCATAAGTGTAAAGCTTTAGTTGACACTGGAAGTACTGAGAGCTTCATCGATGAGACTGTTGCTGAAAAACTTTCTTTACCAATTAGACCTACAAGTGGACTTGTATCTATGGCTTCTAGTACTCATACTAGTGTTATCAGTGGAATGTGTAATGTAGACTTAACCTTTAAAGGCCATGAGTATACTGATGTACAGCTTTCTGTGTTGAACAAGTTATGTTGTGATGTAGTACTTGGACATGACTTTATAGGCAAACATGAAGGCATATCTATAAGTTTTGGTGGAGATCAAACTCCAATAAACATTCACTTTGATGAAGCTGTTTGTGGACTGACTGCCTCTGTGGTTGATCCTCCGCTACTATTTTCTAATCTCAGGTTACGATTATCATCCAATTGCCACTAAATCACGTCGATACTCTACAGCTGATAAACAGTTCATTGCTGAAGAAACAAAAACACTGCTCAAAGAAGGAATAATTGAGCCAAGTGTATCACCTTGGCGTGCTCAAGTATTAGTGACTTCAAATGAAAGGCACAAAAAGCGCCTTGTTATTGATTATTCTCAAACTATTAATAAATTCACTGAACTTGATGCTTATCCATTTCCTAATATTCATGAATTAGTTACTGGTATCTCACAGTATAAGATCTATAGTACTCTCGACCTCCGGAGTGCTTATCATCAGATCCCTTTGCAGGAAAACGAAAAGAAGTATACAGCTTTCGAAGCTAATGGACAGCTTTATCAGTTTACACGAGTTCCGTTTGGTGTGACAAACGGTGTTGCTTGCTTTCAGAGAGTTATGGATAAAATAATATCGGATAACAACTTGAAGGGTGTATTTGTATATGTAGATAATATTACTGTTGGAGGCATGAATCAGGCTGAACATGATGAAAATCTTAAAAGGTTTTTGGATGTTGCTCGGCATTATAAACTAACTTTCAATGAAGATAAGTGTACTTATTCTGTGCAGTCTTTGAATTTACTAGGATATGCTATTTCCTGTGGTAGTTTGAAACCTGACCCTGTAAGAATGAAACCATTAATAGATCTTCCAGTACCAAATTCTTCAAAGTCTCTCAAAAGAGCAGTTGGTATGTTTTCCTATTATAGTCAATGGATATCACAATTCTCAGACAAAATTCGACCTCTAACTTCTGCTACTTCTTTTCCACTGGGGAAGGAGGCTGTGTTAGCATTTGATCAATTAAAAAAGGACGTATACAACTCTAGTATCAAATCTGTGGATGAATCACAACCATTGGTAGTAGAAACAGATGCTTCAGATACCGCTATCGCGGGCACATTGAACCAAGGTGGCCGCCCGGTAGCTTTCTTTTCTAGAACTCTTCATCCTCATGAGTTACGTCACTCACCAGTAGAAAAAGAAGCATGTGCAATCATTGAGTCAGTTAGAAAATGGAGATACTTACTCAGTGGGAGACAATTTACACTTGTAACTGACCAGGAGGCAGTATCCTACATGTTCAACTCTAAAAATCATGGCAAAATTAAGAATGATAAAATAACTCGATGGAGGATTGAATTAAGTTGCTATAGTTATGATATCAGATATAGACCAGGTAGGGAGAATTCTACAGATAACTGTCTATCAAGAGCTTTGTGTTCTTCTGTTACCAGAGATGTGCTGCATGAGTTGCATACTTCCTTGTGTCATCCTGGCATTTCACGTATGGTGCATTTTGTTAGGTCTAAAAACTTACCTTACTCTGTAGAAGATGTGAAACTAGTGATACGGAACTGTTCAATATGTGCTAAAGTCAAACCTAACTTCTGTGATCCTGTTTCTGGTATTCCACTCATAAAGGCTATGCAACCATATGAGAGACTGAGCATAGATTTTAAAGGACCTTTACCATCATGTACAAAAAATCGTTACTTGTTGACTGTAGTAGATGAATACTCTTGGTTTCCTTTTGCGTTTCCGTGCTCTGACATGACTTCGAGAACTGTTATTGCTTGTCTGACACAATTGTTTTCCCTGTTTGGGATGCCTAGTTACATCCATTCTGATAGAGGCCAATCATTCATGAGTTCAGAGGTCAAGTCTTTTCTTCTGAGTCACGGCATTGCGTCTAGCCGAACAACGCCTTATAATCCTCAAGGCAATGGACAATGCGAACGATACAATGGCATTATATGGAAAGCTGTGTCATTGGCACTACAGTCTAAGGGGTTAAATGATTCTCAGTGGGAACTAGTTTTGCATGATGCTTTGCATTCTATTAGAAGCCTTCTTTGTACTTCTACTAACGCTACGCCTCATGAACGTTTCTTGAAATTTCAATGTAGATCTACAACAGGCCGATCCATACCCACTTGGTTAATGAAATCTGAAAAAGTTTTGTTGAAGAAACATGTTCGTTCTTCCAAGTATGACTCTTTAGTTGATGAAGTCGAGTTGATTGACACTAATCCTTCCTATGCTCAAGTTCGTTTCTCTGATGGAAGAGAATCAACAGTGTCCACAAGAGATTTAGCACCTTTAGGGGAAGTAGTAGAAAGCAGCACCAATGAGACTTCCAATGAATTTTCATCTCCACAACTACAAATTGTGAACAATTTGGCAGAAGATAAGAGCTCGGACGTTCAGAGCGAGGCAACAGAAACTGTCGATGGCGTGGGAAATGTTGATAACCGGGGGACTGGACATTGGGTCAGACGTTCTACCAGGGCCACTAAACCCCTGACAGACTAAACTACTCTAAACTCTCTAAACCCTCAAATGACTGAAACTGAAATGGAAGAAAAGTTTTTTTTTGGATGGGGAGAATGTTATAAGTTTTTTTTCTTTATTTTGCAGACCTATGAGATACTTTGCTGAAGTTTAGTTGATTAATAAAATGGGTTTGCCTGACCTAGCTTGACTCACATAATTTCTACTTCATCATATACTACACACAGCGTCATCATGCCCCCACGCAGGCAATGGAGATGAAGTGTCTTGCCCAAGGACACAACGTGGTTGCCACAGATGGGAGCCTGCACCTCAACCTACTGAGCCACCACACTCCCCACTGAATAAATCAAAGTTCATCTAATTTGCATAACTTCTGCACAAGATAAAAACCTGTATTATATGTGATGCATTCCATGTTACTAAACATTCACACAAAAATTTATTCAAATCAGAACTTTCATACAGAAGTTCTGTACAAAAAACTGATTGCACTAATTTTGGTACAAAATAGCTGCTGATGGCCATCTTGAATTTCGGACTGCAACCAAAAACATTCGTTCTCATCCCATGGTGATAGCAAAGGTACCCAAGAAGTTTCATAAAGATCGGTTCATAAATACGGTCTCTAGCCTGAGCCGTATAGAAGTTGTGTACAAAAAACTGATTGGACCTAATTTCGGTACAAAATGGCCACTGGCCGCCATCTTGAATTTTGCATCGCAACCAGAAGCACTCGTTCTTGTCCCAAGGTGATAACAAAGGTACCCCAAGAAGTTTTGTGAAGGTCAGTTCATAAATACAGCCTCTAGCCCGAGTCGTATTGACATGTGCACTTACCGTGTATAAGTAGCACTGAATAAATCAAAGTTCATCTAATTTGCATAATTTCTGCATGAGAAAAAAACCTGTATTACATGTGATGTATTCCTTCCATGTTACTAAACATTCATACAAAAATTTATTCAAATCAGAACTTTCATACAGAAGTTCTGTACAAAAAACTGATTGCACTAACTAAAGTACAAAATGGCTGCTGGTGGCCATCTTGAATTTCGGACCACACCCAAAAACACTTGTTCTCGTCTCACGGTGTAACAAAGGTACTCAAGAAGTTTCGTAAAGATTGGTTCATAAATACGGCTTCCAGCCCGAGCTGTATTGAATTGTTGACAGACAGATGGATGGACAGACGGACGACTGGCCATGGCATAACCTCAAATTTGACTTAATGCCAAAATGCCGTTAGGAAATGACCCCATATTCAGACCCTGTAGACACCCAAAACGATCCCTGGTTTCATACACTTTTTCAGGCTTTTTCAATACTTTAAAATCTCAGCCTACAGCCTCTCGTGGCCTTCACCATTATTTATGGTTCTCCTCCTTGAGTTAAACTTTACTGGAGATTTTTTCTCAGTTTTCTGGTGTCAAGACAAAATCCCCTTGTAAAAATGTAAATTTAGCATGATATTTATCAGTACAGTAGAACCTGTCTTGAGAGACCGTCCTTTGGGCCACACAAAAGTGGTCTCTCAAGACAGGTGGTCTCTCATAACAGGTTTCAGGTTTTCTCAAGTCAGTGAATAACCAACCACAAAATTCAGAAATGGAGAAGAATGGATTTGTGTAATTACTTTGTAGTTGTTCCTTTTTATGAAGTTTTTGTAACAAATTGAAATGGACTGTTATAAAAATAAATTAGTGTTGAAAATCTTCATTGAAGATTTTCAACACTAATTTATTTTTATAAATTTTATAACAGTCCATTTCAATTTGTTACAAAAAGATTTTCAACACAAATTTATTTTTATTCCTATATGTCACATTTCAGGTATGTATGAAATTGTTTATTCAGCAATAATCCTAATCTTTTCACAGGGGTCTTATAAAAACATCTCAATCTTTAATGAGTTAGCAATTGAAACATCCAATTAAGAGCTTTTAATACTTTTAATTATGTTAGTATAACCACAATGGATTTTCCAATTCCAGAACAAGTAAAAAGTTTTTGTCATGGTGTCAGTCTTCAAAGGGGCAGTCTTTCAAGACAGGTCCATTATGGCATAAAAATACAAGTTGGTACCAGGTCACAGTGGTCTCTCAAGACAGTTGGTCTCTCAAGACAGGTGGTCTCCCATAGCAGGTCCATTTATAATATAGAGTAAAACCAATTAGTGCCTGGCAGATGTGGTCTCTCAAGACAGGTGGTCTCTCAAGACAGGTGGTCTCCCATAGCAGGTCCATTATAGAGTAAAACCAATCGATGCCTGGCAGATGTGGTCTCTCAAGACAGGTGGTCTCTCAAGACAGGTGGTCTCCCATAGCAGGTCCATTATAGAGTAAAACCAATCGATGCCTGGCAGATGTGGTCTCTCAAGACAGGTGGTCTCTCAAGACAGGTGGTCTCCCATAGCAGGTCCATTATAGAGTAAAACCAATCGGTGCCTGGCAGATGTGGTCTCTCAATGCAGGTGGTCTCTCAAGACAGGTGGTCTCCCATAGCAGGTCCATTATAGAGTAAAACCAATCGGTGCCTGGCAGATGTGGTCTCTCAAGACAGGTGGTCTCTCAAGACAGGTGGTCTCCCATAGCAGGTCCATTATAGAGTAAAACCAATCGGTGCCTGACAGATGTGGTCTCTCAAGACAGGTTTTACTGTAATAGGTAACACCACAAATATGAATATATTAGATCTCAAGCTTTGAGTACATACTCATACAGAGTAAACCAGGAAAAAGCAGTCTGTGTCAGTAGTGTTGTATGACACTGTCACCACACATTGTTTTTCAATGTTGGCTTCCAAAATCAAATGTCTGGGTACTGTCATGTAGAAGTGGTGGCCAATCATTTATTTATTTATCAGGCCTGTGTTTTTGAAAATCATAAGAGGGCAGTTACTGGCTCTCCTTGATCTATATTCAAACGGGCACAAGCCCACCTAGGTGGGCTGGCACCTACGGTACCAAAATCATTAGAATCAGGCAATTCAGGATGGCAATTACTTGCTCTCAACAAATTTCAGGTGGGCTGTAAGGATCTGGAGCAATTGTCCTCCTCAGAATGACAGGCCTGATTTATTGAGGTTTAACATCAATTTCAACAGCCAGGGTCACCAGGTGTTGGAGTACCAGGAGAGAACCACTGAGTAGTGGTGAGCAACTGTCAGACTCTCCAATATACTAACTCTGCACAAGCAGGGTCAGCATTAGTAGAAGACAGGTGCACCACTGACGTACACTACGCTTCAGTTCACCATGCCCCCATGCGGGCAATCAACATTAAGTGCCTTGCCCAAGGACACAACACAGTAACCCCTGGTGGGGAATGAACCATGGACCTTTTGGTTTTAAGTCCAATGCCACAACCACTGAGCCACCGTACTTACATTAATTGCAAATAGACTAGAGAGTCTTCTTAATTGAATAAAAAATCTTGTAAGTTACCCTAACAATCACTGAATAATCCTTGTTTATATATATGTACATCAGAACTTACAAAATGTGTATTTAATCCATTATGTCGTGTTTGACAGAGCTCGACATAGTGCAATGCCATAACCTCTGAGCCACCGTTAAGCGGGCTTGGCATTCTGAAAAATGCAGGAGGGCTAAAAATTGCTCTCCTCGCATGGCCTAGGAGAGCGATTAGCTCCCCTCAGACTGAGAAAAGCTAAAAGTGACAAAATGAAGTTTCACTACTAATCAATTCTGCCTCGTTGGTTTTGAACATTTTATTTTGTGCTGCTAACAAGGTAGTCTCTGTGAGACGGCTACGCTGCCCCTCCCACACCGTTGGGCCTCGTCAAGGCCCGGAGGTGTGGGAGGGGCAGTGTGGCCATCTTACAGAGACCAATAACACAGCAAAGATCTGATAAGGTGTGAGTTTTAGGAATAGGCTATTATGGTAATCATCAGTAGTTTTCACCCTCCTTAATTTTTTTAAGGCGAGTGAATAAATCGCTCTCCTGAAAATGCCAGGCCTGTCATTAAGCCTGGAAATAAGTATACTGTCATATGGAGGAGGAGGTCCCTAGATGATGAATTTGGTGATGCTACCCTGCATAGCAGAGTGGCATTACTAAATTTACCCTCTGGGAACCTCAGTCTGAATCAAGGTCTCAGGCCAAAACAGAAAGATAAATTGTGTGGACAGTCTACTGTCATCTGCAAAATGAGGTCCCCAGAGGGTGAATTTAGTGATGATACCCTGCACAGCAGAGTAGCATCACTAAATTTACCTTCTGTGAATCTCAATCTGAATCAGGGTCTC
Source organism: Pictodentalium vernedei (assembly GCA_031216915.1). Classification (NCBI taxonomy): domain Eukaryota; kingdom Metazoa; phylum Mollusca; class Scaphopoda; order Dentaliida; family Dentaliidae; genus Pictodentalium; species Pictodentalium vernedei. The sequence continues at coordinate 21,310,296 of CM062295.1, forward strand.
AAAACTAAACAGAAAGAGTTACCCAGAGGATAAATTGGCACACTGTATGGGATAGCATCAGCAAATTCACCCTCAAGGGACCTCATTCTGTAAATGATACACTGCTTATTTCCAGGCTTGGCCACCATGCTCCCAGGCCAAATCAGAGAAGGCATCATAAAAGACAGTTTATAAGGCCCTGCAAAGTAGATCTTCTGTTTCTCAGGCCATTACTTGTATAATTGCATGCAGGCGAGCGTTTTTTTATTTTATTTTTTATTTTTGTAATTATTTCTTTGCCATCAAAATTCATGTTCTTGGTTTATATTTTAGGCCTCATAATCTACAGAATAGCATGGGTGGTGGTGTATTATATGTCGACCATTGAAAGCAAGAAGGCTTTGCAATGCTAAAGCATTGCAAAGCCTTCTTGCACTCAAGGGACGAATTTATCAATTTTTTAAAATTGGGTAAAATATCAGACATAAACCATTTACTTTTTATTTTTTTGAAGTTTAGATTGCTTATAAAAAGAGAGAACGTAGCAGCCAAAAGGACCATGCGGGGAGGGGGGGGGGGGAGGGGGGGGGCTAAGAAACAGATTTTTAATTTTGTTAGGCCTAAAATGACAGACTGGTAAAATTGCAAACTAATAGAATTGTAAACAATACATGTGTCACAATTAGCAATTAGTAACAAAAGTTTACCTCAATTTGATGGCATTACGTATCGCATATGCAATGTGATACTGGTTAAAATACTCCCTGTGATGGTTTGTATCAAAGTTAAAGAGTAGAAGTATATCTATTTCTGCCATACTGTCACGATATACTGTACTGCGGTGCTACTAGAAACTGGAATCACCCAGAATCCCCTCATATTTTACTACATTTTCGCCATATTTAGCACTTTTAGTAATAAATGAAAGTGTCAATGACACTGTAGCTCAACTTGTCAAGACATGTACATGTATAGTATGTGACACAGCAATGACAAACATCTAGGTAATGACCTGATAACAAAGGTACATATAAAGTATTGTAATGGTCTGTACATAAATACTGACCATAGCCTGTAACAAATGTATAGGTAAAGTATTGTAAAGGTGGGTGAAAGTTAGATGCTAAACTAGAAAAGAAATCTTTGAGTCCCAGAGTGGGTCTGACTGAACCCCAAAATATTTGTTCTCATAGCACAGTGATAACAAAGGCACCCCAAAACACACTCATTCCTGTCCGAAGGTGAAAACAAAGGTACCCAAGAAGTTTCGTGAATCAGTTCATAAATACGAGCTGTATAGAAGTTGTGACAAAAATTGATTGGACCTAATTTCGGTACAAAATGGCCACTGGCAGCCATCTTGAATTTTGGACCGTACTCAGAAACACTCGTTCCCGTCCTAAGGTGATAACAAAGGTACCCAAGAAGTTTCGTGAAGATCGGTTGATAAATACAGCCTCTAGCCCGAGCCGTATTGACATGTGCACTTAATAAATCAAAATTCATCTAATTTGCATAATTTCTGCACGAGAAAATAAACCGTACTGTATGTGATGTATTCCATTTTACTTAAAAGTTGAGCTAAAAATCATCCTTGGGGGTTTCCAATCATAGTTTTTTTTTCAAATATAGATTTTGACGTGTCTTAGTGTATGAGAAGAGATTATCGGATTGATTATTATCATTCATTACCTTTCATCGATCAAATTTTTTCAGGGGAAGTAACTCGTGGTACCATTATAGTGTACGTTTTTTTCTTGTGCTGTATCAACGCAGCCCTGACCAGGAATTGAGCTGTATCAATGCGGCCCTGACCGGGAATTGAGTTGCTTCAGTGAATTTTGTTATTATTTACTTGAACGTTCTGGTCAAATTTAGTAGTGACACTAAAAAGCTAACAAATTTAGAAGTGGCACTGAGAAGCTAACATCATCCTGTGAAAGGAAAGAACTTTGAGAAATAAAAAAAAAATATGTGTGTAATTTCCATCATCTCCTGGCCCCTTTTTCTGGCGAATAGGCCCTAACCAACCACCGCAATTTGACACAAACTACATTGTGACCCACCTGGCTGCCCGAACGGACGAATGAATATGTTATCTATACCGGGTTATAACTGTTATTCAAAAAACGGCATCTTCTTACTCTGTCAAATGACTTGGGTTTTAATGTGTGCCTCTGCGATAGAAACTTTGTCAATCTGTGATAGGTCAGCGGTCAGTGTTTGAGCCACTGCAGTGAACGGTGATAGACTTTACAGCAGAGGGGGGCATGCAGTCACTGGCCTTCTTTTCCGGACCCAACCCAACTTTCCATGACCCTGGCTGACTTTCTCCGATTTTGGGGCTTATCTCCGAGAGAGCGTAGGGTCGAGTTCTGTGTGGGTTTCTTTTTGAACAGTCATGAGCCAACCAAGATGATGATTCGCTAAAGTTCTCATTCAAATTGAGCAAATTATAATCTTGATTAGTTCGCAGTTTTACCCCCCCCCCCCCCCCCCCCCCCCCACACACACACACACACACTCATTCCAGTGAGCTTCAAGTTTGATAGTAAATTCTCGCTTCTCGGGCTATGATGTTTGTGTTGTATTGGCGATGCGTGATAAAACATCGAGTTCAAAATGATGCCACAAGTTACTTCCCTTGAAAAATGTTTTGATCAAAAAAAAAAGCTTCTAAATGAGGAAGACTCTTCACTAACTGCTTCCTGTACCCTGAAATCCTTTGAAATTCACTAAATCTTGAACATGGAAACTTATTAGACAGGATTCCATTGCTAAAAGTGCTATATATGGCAAAAATGTAGTAAAATATGAGGGAATTCCGGGTGATTCTGGTCTTTAAAGGGGATTCTGGGTGATTCCGGTTTCTAGTAGGACCCCTGTATTGTTCTGATGAAGCAAAACAGGTGTTTGAAATGTGGAAGTAGATTTTCCACACGTAGTGTGGGACCCATACTAGTTACAGGGTGTACCTAACCAAAAAAATATATTATTGCTGTTGGAACCAATAATGAACTGGGGATAAAATGAAAAGACCAAAATAGACTCTCCACATACTTATTGGTTTGTATCTCAAATTATAGTGTAGGAAGTGGTGAGGCGAAAAATGCACTTTAAATGAGACTTTAATAATGGTTTCGGATAAACACTGAGTTAGATGGCCTGGATATCTCTTTCTTTTTTGTCATAGTGTGGGGGGAAGATATCCAGGCCTGGATATCTTCGCCCCACCTCCAATTCCAACCAACCCTAACTCCGTGTTTATCCGAAACCATTTTTAAAGTCCCAAATCTATTTCTCTCCCCATTTCATTATCAATTAGTGTCAAATGTCGACAAAAATTTTTTTGTCATGGTGGGGGAGAAGATAATCCAGGCCTGGAGATCTTCCCCCCACCTCCCATTCTAACCAACCCTAACTCTGTTTATCTGAAACCATTTTTAAAGTCCCAAATCTATTTCTTTCACCATTTCATTATCAATTAGTGTCAAATGTTTGACAAATCATTTTTTGTCATGGTGGGGGGGGGGGGGGGGGGGGGAGATATCCAGGCCTGGATATCTTCCCCCCACCCCACCTCCCATTCCAGCCAACCCTAACTCTGTTTATCCGAAACCATTTTTAAAGTCCCAAATCTATTTCTTTCACCATTTCATTATCAATTAGTGTCAAATGTTTGACAAAAACTTTTTTGTCATGGTGGGGGGGGGGGGGGGGGAAGATATCCAGGCCTGGATATCTTCCCCCCTCCTCCCATTCCAACCAACCCTAACTCAGTGTTTATCCGAAACCATTTTTAAAGTCCCAAATCTAGTTCTCTCAACATTTCATTATCAATTAGTGTTAAATGTTCGAACAAAATTTTTTTGTCATGGTGTGGGGGAAAATATCCAGGCCTGGATATCTTCCCCCCACCTCCCATTCCAACCAACTCTAACTCAGTGTTTATCCGGAACCATTTTAAGTCCCAAATCTATTTCTCTCACCATTTCATTATCAATTAGTGTCAAATGTTTGACAAATCATTTTTTGTCATGGTGGAGGGAAGATATCCAGGCCTGGATATCTTCTCCCCCCCACCCTATCCCCCATTCCAACCAACCCTAACTCAGTGTTTATATCCGAAACCAATTTCTCTACCCAAACCAGTTACACTTCATGTCACATGACAACATGAACCAGAATAGTTGAGAAAATATTGAAATGATTTTTTGTAACAGGTTTTCAACTGGATGAGAGCAAGATATCCAGGTTGAACATGAAAAAAAAACAACATTCTGCCAAAAAACCCAATTTTTCTCACCATTTCATCATCAAAGAATGTTAAATTAATAAAAAAAATTTTTTCGTGGTGTGGGGGGAAGATATTCAGGGTGGGGGGGGAAGATATACTAGGATATCCTCCACGGAGGGGAAGATATCCAGGGGGGAAGATGACGTGTGACACAGGTATTCAATCGATATTGGTTTGAATACTGGTATATATCAGTTTATCGATATACCATGCAGCCCTATAAGGCACTAATGATTTAATTACCTTATAATTACTATTGTTTCTAGAAGTCTATGATTAAAGTCTACTATTAATCGAATATTTTTTTCAAAAGTCCATTATGAAATTTTATAATCCTGCTAGCTCTACCCAAAATAACAAAATTTACTAGGGGATAGTGTGGGTCACATGCATGGGGAAGAGCTGGTTTGCATCAAATATCAGGGGCTGGTTTTGGTCGGTTAGTGGGGAGGCTGGGAAGGGGGGGGGGCAGTTTGGCTAAGTGATGGTTTGGGTGTAAATTGTAATTCAATGAGACGATTTTTGTGTTTCACGAGTAATAAATACCCCAAATATATACATTGGAAAACCAGCATTAACCCTTTACCCAACGAATTGGCCAGATCTGCCCGCGTAATATGCAAATTCAGCAGTTGAAAAAATAGTATTTTTCGAAGAAATTTCAACAAAACCATATCATGTGACCCCTCGTTGGAATGAGCTCATCGAGCTCATTCCAACAAGGGGTCACATGATATGGTTTTGTTGAAATGTTTTGAAAAAAATTAAAAAATTATATTTAAAATAATAAATTTTGATATCGTCTGCATTGGGTAAAGGGTTAAGATGTTGTGTTTCGGCCAATATTTGAAGAAAAAACAGCAAATAATTTAAGGTGCTATATAAGTACTGCTAAGGGAAATATGTTTACTTCGAAATTCCAACCTCATATATTTTTCGTGTTCTATACTTCATAACCCTCAGTTGTGTATATTTAATTTGAATTTATGGAATATCAGAGATGGGAATTTCAAAGTAAACAAATTTACATGTACCTTACTTATACAGCTCCTTAATTTAAAGAAACCGTAACACTGACAGGTTAAAAATAAATAGTGATTTCATATTATTTGGTTGGTATCAGGACAACTCGTACCCACGGCAACTCGTACCAGTCAAGTCGTTCCCAAATTTGGACGACTCGTGCCGTTTTTCGGCTGGACAACTCGTACCCACAGTTGGACAACTCGTACCCGAGGTTAGACAACTCGTAACCACAGTTGGTCAACATGTACCTGGTCTTTAATTGTATGGACGAAGGCGAATATTGGCTGAAGGACTTGAGAAGATGAGTGTCTGCTTTCAATGGGTGTGCATAAAGTAAAAACTTTCCATTTTTAGCATTTATCTCAGCAGAACAGTCTGAACAGACTTCGCCAAAAGTCAATTTCGCCGGTATGAACATTTCATCAAGAGAGCAATTCGAAGGAAACAGGAAATATTTAAATTATATATTAATACATTGGTGTAGATGCACTCCCACCCCCCCCCCCCCAAATCGGGTAATCTTTGGCTCTTCGTTAAACTTCTGAGGGCTTTTCTGCGTAATATTTTGTTGTACTGGTAGTCATACCCAACAGTTCATGTGTTGCATGGTTAACGCAAAATCAGATGTGACCAGGGCTCATTCCCTCACCCTACCCCACCCCTTCATTGTTTGAAGGATTAAAGTGATGTCGAATGCGATTGTGGCCCATCAGAAGTCCTTTCCTGGTCAAATTACATCTATATAGACCTGTGCCAATTTTTGTTTCGATCGGTCGAGGCATGAGAGTTAGGTGCCTAGAGAGAGAGAGAGAGAGAGAGAGAGAGAGAGAGAGAGAGAGTGAGAGGGGAGAGAGAGAGATTCACTTTTATTCACATTTATAGTCTAATTGCAAACCTTACAAAAATGCTAATTATCATTTAATTTTCATGATTTTCATGGAAGATAATTGTTAGAAAAACACACCTCCCAGCTGGAAGATTAACTTAATTGGCGATAATAATATGCACAGATAATTGGAAGAAAATTAAACACCAATCGACTATAAGGAAAAAGACAATAGAAAATAATTCTTCGTGATCTCACACCTGTCACTGCCGGGTTAAGTCTAAATTAAATGACTGTCGAGTTTTCAGGTTCGTTCATTTCGTTCATCACCATTCACACTTCTGAATTCAGAGCGTAAGCACCTGATTGAGATCATGGAAAAGCTGGAGTTACCAGAGCGACTAATCAAAACCATTTCGGCTCTGGGCATCTCCTGCCCTGTCACCTGGACAGTCCAGGAGACAGGCAGGAGAGTCCACCTGAATCTGGAGTTTGAGACACCATCCTCTTCGGGGAGACACCATCCTCTTCGGGGAGAGGAAGCACCTTTGGAGAGAGGATCCCCTCTCCCACTGGTCCTCACCCGAAGAGGCACGGAGGCCCTGAAAAGAGAAGAAAGAAGAAGAGTCCATCAACCAGGCGCAGGGACACCCGGTGCTTGGAGGCATACCGGAATAGGAAGAAAGAGTTCAGTGAGGGGGTGGAGGCTCTGGAGGCAGCCGCCAGTTCCCCGCCTAGTCCCACTGGTACACCCAATCAACTGCCGGCTCCTGAGTCGGTACAGTTGGATGAGGAACGTCCAGTGGAGACTGGGGAGGAACTGGAAGTTGCTTTTTCACCACCTCCCACCCCTCTTCCTTTACTACCAGATAGCCTGGGAGCGGAAGTAGCAGAAGAGCAGCCACCACATCCTATTGAAGCCATAGTACAAAAGGCACTCAGAGTAATGGAATTGGCAAAAGTACAATCTGCCAAAACTGAAGAAATTTTAAAAGAATCAAGGGAATTATCAGGACATTATGCGCAGACATCAATACCACCACCAGCCTCATCACCATCACCATGCCAACCTCCACCAAAGACAAAGAGCCGGAAAAAGCCCAGAAGGGGATAAACCTTTTCCCTCCTCCCTTTTCCTCCTCTACCATGCCTCAACATCATCCAAAATCAAACAGCCAACGAGGGTCGAAAGGGGCTTGTTCCCCATACTGTCCTTTGGCACACAAAACCATTTCGTTCGTTTTCAGGTGTGTCGGTGTTGACCATAAAATTCCCAACAGAAATCAGTTGATGTGAACTGGTGGACTCATAGAGAGAGATGTATTAGAGCTTTTTAATTGGATTTTTTTAAATGAACATCATTTGTGATCTTCTTGATTCAGTCTATCACTGGTCATTGTTTGCCGTTTTTCTTCCGAGCGGGTAAATGTGCTATGCTTCAAGTACAAAATCCGGATGGACTCTCAATTTATAATGAAATCCTTTCTCGTCTGACCGGAGTGGCGCCTCACCAGTGATGTAACTTTGCCACACGAAAAATAATCTAAAGGGGGAGAGGGACATTATTAATTACTAAATTAGGAAAGGCAAGAGTTAATGCGACGAAGGCTATGGTTTTCACCCTGATAATTTGCAGAGCCTAGGCCTAGATGCGAGGCCTTTTAGTTTTTTTCAGTACTCTATTTCCCAATATTGAAGCACAGAAACCGGGCGTCGGGGTTGGGGGGGGGGGGGGGGGTGTCATTCCCCCAGTTCTTGTACGAATACGATTGCAGACTTTCAGGAACCACTGGTGCCTGCTATCAACATAGTACGGTCAATGAATATATGTTTCCTGTTCTGTGTATCACAGCCGTCATTTAGATGTAAAATTTGTGTACATTTCATTCATATTCATGGAATATCTGACGAAGGAATTTCAAAGTACTGATTTCCATTACTATTATTGCACCTTAAACGGATCAACACCCCGCTTCTATAGTTCTTAGGCCATTAACGGCCTTTGCCCATACAATTAAACACCAAGTACAAGTTGACCAGCTATGGGTACGAGTTGTCCAACCTTGGGTACAAGTTGTCCAATTGTGGGTACGAGTCGTCCAATTTTGAGTACGACTTGACTGGTACGAGTTGCCGTGGGTACGAGTTGTCAAGAAACCATTTTTGGTTCAGTCCACGATTTCTTCACTTATGTTTACCATTTGTTTCCGAATCGAAACATCCCGGACGAGTCGTCCCTATTCGAATTTCGACTCGGGATGAAACTGCCTGGGCCAGATTGGTTTTCAGATGAAAGGTTCAGAACGTATTCGATTGTGTTTCCTGGAGATAGCCTTGCGAACATTCTAATGGAATTACCCTTTTTCAATTCACGAAATTGGGTGATAAGTTATAAAGTTTAAATATATTACGCTATTTAAAACAATTTTTGAGGATCCACTCCAATAACATTAGTTAAAACATACATGGGCGCGTTTGCAGTTCACGTTATGTTGTGTGTATCATTTCCAAACATACTGCATTCGAAATAAAATAAGCGAACTGCAGTTTTTTTCACTTCCTCTCCGCCATTTTCTGTTGCCAAGTGAAAGAGTCACGTTGCTAACCAAAACATAAATATTTTGGTTGCTGCACTACTGTTTCGTGATCCCCGTAAGAGTTGCTGAACGTTGAAAAACAGGTGCGCGGTGATCTAGAAACTGATGGCAATAAACTTATAAGGTGACAGCTACATGTATATACATGTGTGGATAACATTCTAATTTGTACTAATTTCGTGTCTGCTCATCTGCTGTAAGTATTTTGAGTAAAAACTGAATTTCTCTTCTATTTCTAAGCTTTACTTTAGAAATGTGGCGTCACTGCCGTCAGCTCGTCTGGCCATTTGAAGATTATGCATGTCTTTGACAATGACAGTGCCATTATCAGTTTGTTCTGAATGGTATTGCAAGATGTCCAGCACTCTGCCCTCTTAGTGGAAAACATGTTATATGTAGTATATTCCTTTTAATGTTTGTATACTGACAGTATTTCCTAGAATAAACTACTAATAATATAAATAACAGTAACACTTGGGGATAAAAATTGGTCTTGGGGACCATGGTAAAAATGGAATGGGAACCATGATGCCATTGATGGAAATAATGGTCTGCGGTTCACAATGGAATAAATGATCTCTTGAGGGTTTTCTTATGCTTTCCCTGGTGTTTTTAGTCACAGTAACAGTCAAGGTAAACCAAATTTCTAGTTCAGCGATCCGAACGCAGTGACGACCCCTCAACGTAGAGGGGTAGCCACTACGTTCAGATCTCTGAACTACCAAATTTCAAGCTCCTAATTATTCTTTGCGTTGAACAAGAAACACAACATAAAAATTGGGACGTTGACATTGCTGGGGAGGGGTGGGGGTTTCAAGTTGTTTCGGCGTCAGTTCTTAGGTCATTTCGGCACTTTGATTGAAGTTGTTTCGGCACATCAGTCAAGTTGGTTTGGAACCTGATAGCATGATTCACAAGGTAATTAATTGATCTTTATTACATGTATTTCACAAGAAAACACTGTGTACCATCTTCAGCTCTTCGGAACTTGTGTTATTTGGTAATAATTGTCCTGTTGTTGTTCATGAAATAAGTGTTGACCACAATGTGGCTTTTATAATACAACATTCGTTTGGCACAGAAGAATCAAGGACCGAAGTTGAACCTCATTCTTTTACTGTCGATTGAACTTTCCAATCCAGACAACCGCAGTTGACTGAGGATTCAATTACCGATGAGGCCCCATCAGTAGAGCCCACACAAATACCAAGAAACTCTTATCATATTGTATATAGTGGGACAAAGCATGGAAAAATGATGTTGGTCGATGATAATGGATACAGTTTTACCGTAAAAAGCAGAAAAACGACCACACGTTATGGAGGTGCACTTAACTGACAACTTCAAAATAACTGCAAGTCAATAGTTTAATGAAATCCAAGAATTATTCAACACACTAGACCTTTAACCCCTACACTGGTACTGCAACATAATTTTCCCCATTCAATCTGTTTTTCTCTTGTTTAACTATGAATTTAACCAATTATATCTTGTTTGACAGAACTCACTGAGCACTGTCAAACAAGATATATTAGGTTATAAATCAATCTGCATTATGGGAAATATTTGCTGCTGAAAACTTTTCCATTTTGACATCAGAGTGCTGAGGGTTAAACAAGACATAAACTGACATTCTTCGACTTCGCCTCAGGTCGCTTATAAGACCTTGGACTGTTAGTCATATCTGTTGGGCCACTAATGAACCGCATTGCCCTTGAAAAACATGTGACTGTTCATATCATTGATATTCCTTATTTTGTGTTACATGCTATGTGTTTATTCAAGTTCATTGTTTGATTTAAATGTGATGATTTTTATATTATTATTATTGTGTTAACGTAGATGTGCTGCATGTGGGTATTATATATTCATTGTTTAATTTTATTCCATACTGCAATAAAATTTGTTATCAGAAATGTTTTATTGTTTATTTTTTGTCCTCAGTTAAATGAATTCCCTAGGTGCCAAAACAACGTGGCCAGGCACCGAAAACTATCGGTGCCGAATTGACCTGACCCATCACCAAAATGACTCTGTGGTGAAACAACCAGCATTCAGGGGTGGGCCCTCCTCAATATTCCCCATATTTTTGCTGGCTTCCCCAAAAATATTGGACCAATGCAGATTAGTCTCACATAACATGCCAAACATGGTTCTTCAAAATGGACTCCAATATGAACTAAGACCAACACATACTACAAAAGCCTTATGGATTTAGTGCTAAGAGCACTAGATTTTGCACAATGTTCTATGGATAGCCCCCTACCCCGCTGAAACCCTCACTAATTTGGGATTATATAATAGTAGCAAAATAGTACATGTAGGTTAAGTTAGGGCTTATATTTTGACAAGAATCGATTCGCACAAAGATTTGCGCAATAAAACCGACGAGAATCCATGTAGATTCTCGCTGCACCTCTGCTAGGATTCGCGTGAAAAAAATTGAGTCAATTTAACCCTTTAACTAACACAGTGGCAACAAATTAACCAATAGAAGGCAAACATGACCTGAAATATCCTGACACTTTGTCAATAAAATTTTACAAATATGGCTGTCATTGGAACCGGCTCATTGAGTCGGTTCCAATGACAGCCATATTTGTAAGATTTTATTGGTAAATATTGTTCATTTAATTATTTTATCATTTATTTATTATTTATTGTTTAAAAAATATCAAATTTAGTTTTAAAAATTAAAAAGGTGTGTTGGGTAAAAGGTTAACATGTGTTATCAGTATACAACAGTGGTTCACCCTTGGTGGTGTCATGGGATCCTGGGACACTCAGTTACTGTGGTCAACCAGTTCCGCTTTACTAGTAAAATAGGACCCAGTCACCAATGCTTGGGGTGAAAGTCCTCTAAAATGGGCAACATGTTGATCAACGATTGACTAAACTTGACTTCATCTCCATGTTGTGTCACGATTAGCCATGGTGCATAAATATGTGACGTTAACCACCAACAAACAAACAAACTGGGACACTCAGAGTAGGTATGGATTCTCGCAACCATTTTCACGAGAATCCAAATGGATTCTCACAAATTTAGATGAAATATAAGCCCTGGTTAGGTATCCCAAGTCGAGAAGGATAACATTAATATCTACATGCCTGCAAATACTATTGTCTTGGGGCCCTGACATTATGATATGTACAAACAGTTTTGTGCCTGACATCTCAAACATTAGGGCTGGGTATTTTTAGCTCACCTGATTGAAAGTCAATGCGAGGCTGGGAGATATTGCCATCACTTGGCATCTGTCATCCATTAACTTTTGAAACTTGTCTTCTTCTTCAAAACCACTGGTCCAAATTCAAACATATATGGTACAGACCATCTTTGGAGTTTACCCTTGCTACTTTGTTCAAATGAAGCTGCTGCCACCTTCGGGCTGTGGTTAATGCCCAAAAGCCTAAAACTCTTTCAAAAATCTTTCCATGAACCACCAGAGAGAATGCCTTGATATTTGCTATGGAACTTCCATTGGTGATGAAGATTAAAGTTTGTTCAAGGGAAGATTGTAGGTCAATATTTGGGCTCTCTTTGGAAGCCTGCCCATTTTGTGCTCCACCCAGAATTTGTATTTCAAGATCCAATGGGCTGATTTGAATCAAATTTGGCATGTAGTATAATTGGGTCATAAGTACTTGATCGATGCCCGAAAAAAAAATTTTTCACATCCCTGACGGGAACCCCAGGAACTAAAAATAGAAAAAATTAAAACACTTATATTTCAAAAACTACACTGATATGACCAGAATATTGTGTTTTGGTGTGCAGCTTCCTTATACCCAGTGGGTTTTGTCATGGGGCACCATTTGGGGATGTTAGTTTTAACACTGTTAGCAATGGGCATATCGTGTACTCCATCGACTACCGGTAAGTATTCTTCTTCAGGATGAAGCAAAAATCTGAAACCTTTATGCACATCTAGAACCCTACCAGAACATATAAACACACTTTAAAGAACCAAAATTACATATCCTAGGAGCCTTTCGTCAAAGAGCAGTATTTTAGCTCAGTCTTTAATTGGTGCCACTGGCACCACCTGGTGATAAAAATTCAAACTAAATCTATTTTTGTCATCTCTATACCATACTTAAGAAGTCTGGTAAGTTTATAAATTATAGCTAAAAAAAAGGGATGTAGTTGTATGGTCAGAGTTCATCAATATATCTCTGCATTTTTGAAAATGCAGGGATAAAAGTTCCTCTTGCTATCTATCAATTACTGACACACTCATCTCTTTTGACAACTTGAGCCAGGTCAGCATTTTACAATTAAAACTAGAAGTCCTGTCATGAAATGCGCACAAATAGCACGTCGATCTGTGCGTTAATATACGCGTTATGGCCATGATAAGGATATCAAATTCTGTAAATATGGCCTGTGCACAAGCAACCTGGTAACCTGGAGGTCCATTGGCAAAAACATTGCCTGTGTTTGCTATAAGTAACCAGGAGAACCTGTCATGCTTTGGATGCCATTCGATATGGCAATTGCACGCAATTCCAACGTGCAATCAAGCCTAGATAAGCGCACAGTTCATGACAGGACTTCTAGTTTTAACTGTAGGCTCACTTGAGTGTGTAGTTTTGCTTTTCTGGTTTGGTTCTGTTTTTTGTGGCAAACTGAACTGCAAGACCAAACAAAAAATGGCCAAACAGTTTCACTGTGTTTGGCACATAAACTGATTAAAATATGTTATTACTTTCCAAAGTGTAATTTTCTGGGATTTTTTTGTTTGATTATAAACGATAACTTCACAAGTGAATTATGCAATCAACAATTGTGTCATGTATCTGTGCATGCATCCGAAGATGCCTAGGTGTAATGGGGACTTCATTGTTTTTATGTTTTGTTTTTTTAACCCTTTTCCTAACATGAAAAGCAGATGACACTTGCAAAAGATTTCTTGAATAGCAATTCAATATTTGCAAGTTCAAACACATTTACATCATCAACAGATACAGTGGAACCCACTTAGTTGGATGTTTCTTAATTGAATAACCCTGTTAAATGAATATAAATTTCCCAACATAAAACCGTTTACCATACCTCCAGTAGAAATTTGATCAGTTAATTGAATATAGGTTATAGAGTAAACTCTTGTTAATTGAATAAAAAATCTTGTAACCTGTCTAGAAATTACCCTGACTTGCCACAGTTTTCCTTTGTTTGTAGACCTATTTGGCCTCAGTACATCCAATACAGGTATTTAATCGATCATATCTTGTTTGACAGAGCTCATGGATATAATAGAATAAATGTTAAGTTTATCTCTAGAATATAGGAAATTGACACAATCTCAGTTAATTGAATAATCCTGTTAACTGAATAATTTTCATTGGCAAAGTGGCTATTCAATTAACATGGACCACTGTATAGGGCATCTGCCATCTGTTTCTTTGAACATGAGTTACTATTCATGTATTTGGAAATTTTAATATGCAGATTTAAATCATTTAATGAGTATATTTTGGAAATACAGTTAAAACTAGAAGTCCTGTCGCGAACTGTGTGCCTACCTAGGCTTAATTGCGTGCAATTGCCATATCGAATGGCATCCAAAGCACGACAGCTTCTCCTGGTTACTCATAACAAACACGGGCAATGTTTCTGCCAATGGACCGGAGGTCCATTGACTGAAACATTGCTTGTGCTCAGGCCATATGATGGCCTTACTATGGTCATATGATGGCCTTACTATGGTCACAACGCGTAGATTAACGCGCAGATTGGCGTGCTATTTGTGCGCATTTCATGACAGGACTTCTAGTTTTAACTGTATAGATGGTATGAATGTATGTTTTAATTTTTCTTCAATTTTGTTTTATTAAAATTCCATCTTAATAATTCCAAAATAAACCTTCATTTTTTGACATTACTCACTGTTCCAACTCAAAAGGCATGAAAATGAACTGATTGCAAAATGATTTGATTAAAAAAATTAACTGATTATGTATTGAACAGCATGAATATTGTCCTGGTCAGCTTGTTACCCAAGAGCTATTTATTGTCCTGGTCAGCTTGTTACCCAAGAGCTATTTATTGTCCTGGTCAGCTTGTTACCCAAGAGCTATTTATTGTCCTGGTCAGCCTGTTACCCAAGAGCTATTTATTGTCCTGGTCAGCTTGTTACCCAAGAGCTATTTATTGATTTTATGGGTACAGGAAGCCAGAATACCCAGCAATCCTGAAATGAGGTCTGCAGAGGGTGAATTTACACAGCAGGGTAGCATCACTAAATTTACCCTCTGTGAACCTCAGTCTAAATCAGGGTCTCAAAACTAAACAGAAGGAGGTACCGAGAGAAATTGGCCCACTGTTTGGGGTAGCATCATCAAATTCACCCTCTGGGGACCTCATTCTGCAAATGTCAGACTGCTTATTTTCAGGCCTGTTTGGAACCTAATATTATATTATTGTGTCCATGCAAATACTGCCCACCTGTTTTACGGGTGGAGGAAGCCAGAGTACACGGAGAGAAGCACCAAACAGCGACAAGCAGCTGTCAGAACCTCAACATTCTAACTCTGTTCAAGCAATGCTCAAACAGGGTTACAGAGGTTGAAGACATGTGCAGTACGCCTTAGTTCTTGGCGTCATCGTGCCCCATGTAGGCAACCAGGATAAAGTGCCTTGCCCAAGGACATAAAGCGGGTCGTCCCGGATGGGGATCGAACTTGGGACCTCCAGCATAAAAGTCCAACAGTCTACCATTGAACCACTATGCTCCCACAGTTGGTGATAGATGTCCTTCAGTAACATTTCATTACCAGTTTTGTTTTTTTAACCCTAAAAACAGTTGATGATCAAGACAGGAAGTAAGCAGACTCATCTGCAAAAGTGATATCCCCAGAAGGTGAATTTGGTGATGCTACCCTGCACAGCAGGGTAGCATTACTAAATATACCCTCTGAACCTCAACAAGGCCTCAGACCTAAACAGAAAGAGGTACCCAGATGATAAATTGGGGGATTCTAGCCCACTGTATGAGATATCATTAGTAAATTCACCCTCTGGGAACCTCATTCTGCAAATGACTGATAACTTATTTCCATGTTTGCCGGAGAGTACTACTAAGTAGCCATTCATAACTGCTAGTCTCTCCAACCTAGTAATCCCACACATGCAGGGTTTGCATCAGTTGAAGTATTATGTATACCATTGATGTGCAGAACACATACATGTAAGGGAGTGCGGTGACTCAGTGGTAGACTGTTGGACTTCTATGCTAGAGGTCCCGAGTTCGATCCTCGTTCAGGACGACCCGCATTGTGTTCTTGGGCAAGGCACTTTATCCCGGCTGCCCACATGGGGGCACGGTGATGCCGTGTACTAAGGCGTACTGCACGTCGATGGTGCGCATGTCTTCAACCGCTGTAACATTGCTTGAGCTGAGCTTGAACAGATTTAGAATGTTGAGGAGCTGACAGTTGCTCGTCGATGCTCGGTGGTTCTCTCCGGGTACTCCAGCTTCCTCCACCCGTAAAACTGTCACGGGCATGATTAGCCATTGTGTATAAGTATGTGTCCTTAAACCCCAATAAATAAATAAATAACATACATGTAAGTACACTGCACCACATGTTTCTAATTTATAGAACTGACTGACAGTTTGTATTGATTACAAACTGATCCATTCCCAGGTCTCCATCACTCCCAATTGAGCAGCAATGACTCCCCCCTCAATCCTCTGCCCCGCTCCAATATGCTGTCTGCCATACAGATTATTTTCCAGAAGTCTTTAATTTCTTTATTCTACAAATCACTCAAAGATGTCTTTGCTTTTTAGTAAATGGAATTATGCCTCTTTCCAGGTCAGAGGTCTCTACCATTAGCTCTCTCCGTTGTCTGAATATTAGAGTCTCAAATATTCTGCAACATCAGTATACACAACTGGCTGTAGGGGAGAGTAGGGCCCTGCGAAGCTTTGAGTATTCAATTCGATGTCGACATTGCTTTGGTATTCGTATATCGATCTCGAATAGTTTGCCAATTCATTAGTCTAATGAAGCTTCAAGGAAAATGAATCAGTGTTCGATAATGTACATTTTGAGTTTTTAGAACAGCAAATTAAATGTTCGTTTTGTGACTTTTGCAAATTGGAGCCATTTTAGCTTGTAACCTGTTCCCGCCCCATCTGTACAACCGAAATATCCAGCTAAGGCCCGCTCTCAGTCCCAGAATCTTCTAACACAATAATGGGGGCATGTCGTCTGGAACGTTCCCATTATTATGTTAGAAGTCTGTGAGAGGAAAACCTCTTTAATTTCTTTGCATTGTTTGGCGTTGGTACTTGGAAGTTGAAATGAAGTAAAAGCAATTTGTGTGAATGAGCACTGCGCCAATATTCGAGTTAACTAATGCAGAAACTAACACAGTTTAATGCCTTCGCTGCTTTTGATGTATACTGAGTTATTGAGTTGAGAACGGACCGAAATCTACAAGACCCGAATCCTGATAATACAAAAACAACCAAACATTACAATAATGAGGTTCCTATAAGATGTACATGTATTTAGCCATGCTAACGTACGTGAAGTTAGCGGCTGTAGCCGACTTCAACCCATGGGAATTAATGTGCCACTTGTATTACATTTGTGCTTTTAATTCTCATGTTTCAATTTAGTGGTTTGTCTCAAATGTCTCTGGGCAGTAAGACCTTAATTTCTGTCCATATTTATGTCTTGAATTTATTGTCGGGCCAAGTGAACATCTGAATGGCCATTCAACGAGAAGGAAAATTAAAACAATGCCAAGTTGTCAAGTTATGTCAATGATCTCTTCTCGCAGTGCTTTCCAGACATTTCTACACAAGATAATGCCAGTTATAGTTATTTCTCGAGATTCGGTTCGATGTCAACATTAGTCCCGATTCGATTCGAGATTCGATTCGAACATAAATTTCCTGATTCGCAGGGCCCTAGGGGAGAGCTAAGATAACACAGTTTCTCCAAATCAGTCCTGTCCTTGATCCTTGTCCACCCAAGCTCACTGCTGATTGCTTTCATTTCTTGAACATGTTATCCATATGCCTGCATCATTCTGCAGGGTTTCCAAACTCTTTTGGTTTAGTGGTATCATACTCTTAACTGCCTAATAATAGTAATTGCTGAATAATATAACAATAACATAATTTTGGAGGGCATTATGGTTCATTAGCGGCCCTGCAGCAATGATGAATAGCCCGAGGGTTTATTAAAGGCTCGAGACGAAGTCGAGGGCCGTTAATAAGCCCATGGGCTGTTCATCATTGTTGCAGGGCCGCTAATGAATCATGATGCCTGACAACAATCGTGTTATTACTATTATTACCAGGCTGTTGTAATGAACGAACGATGACTTTATCAGTATACTTACAGTGCGACTAATTCACAGTGCAGTGAAACTTAATTCCATCTCATTGTGCTTCATTTCAGCACAGAAATAATCAGTGAAGTCAGTTTGATATTTCTGTTTTGATCGTGCGTTCGACTTCAGTTCAGAAATACAAAGGGACGTCATCTGAATGGGAGTAATTCATTAGACCATGGAATCTAAAAATAGCCAGGCCACGGGCCGCTAATGGCTATTTATACCATTATCGCCTGAGGCCCGGCTCCGTCGAATGACGTCACTGAAATTATGGAGTTTTAACGGGCCTCCAAACTTATGTTAATTGACTAGTAACTTATAGATTGAGTGGTAATAATACTGATGATCAGGATATTTGACTGGAAATAATAATAATGATGGCATTTTCCCTATACAGTGGAACTTATTTAATTGGATATCTCTCCACTGAATAACCCTGTTAATTGAATATAATTTCCCAACACAAAACCATTTACCATATCTCCAGTACCAATTTGACCTGTTAATTGAATATAGGGTACAGAGTAAACTCCTGTTAAATGATTAAAAAATCTTGTAACCTGTCGAGAAATTACTCTTACTCTACCCAGTTTTCCTGTGTTTATAGACCTATTTGGCCTGAGTACATCCTATAAGCCATTTCATCTATTATATCTTGTTTGACAGAGCTCATGGAACTCTGTCAAACAAAATATAATAGAATAAATGTTAAGTTTATCTTTAGAATACAGGAAAGTGACACAATCCCTCTTAATTGAATACTCCTGTTAGTTGAATACAGTTAAAACTGGAAGTCCTGTCACGAACTGTGCGCTTATCTAGGCTTAATTACACGTAGGAATTGCGCGCAATTGCTATATCGAATGGCATCAAAAACACGGCAGGTTCTCCTGGTTAACCACTCATAGCAAACACAGGCAATGTTTCTGCCAATGGACCTCTAGTTTTAACTGCAATTGTCATTGGCAAAGTGGCTATTCAGTTAACAGGATTCCACTTTATTCCTAACTACCAAATAATAGTGATTATTGGTAATTTTGTCTCAAAAATCTATAATGGTGTCAACACTATTATTGGGAAGGTGAGAGCATCTGTATCCTATGGTAGCTATTGTTTCCAAGATGTTTTGGCTGGTTAACTAGTGGAGTGTTAAATTTTTTCTAGGGGTGATTTGTAACATGAGCAATTTTTCCAAATATACCATGCTACCAGCAACAGGGGGCCTTAATTTTGCAAGATTTTCCCACAAGCAATTGTTTGTTGCAGTTTAATATTCAAGCTTGTAGGCCTACATGTACTGGACAGCCTATAAATATTTAACCTTGCTTTTGTTTTCAGTGTTTGAGTTTTCATTTGGGTTGCACGGTATATCGATAAACTGATATATACCGATATTCAAACCAGTATCGATTGAATACCGGTGTAATTACATAAATATCGGTTTATCGTCAATATTTATTTACCCACAAATTAATTTTCAAGATGTTTTGAGTTTTTTTTAACTGTAGCCCCGAATGAATAATATTATCCCTTTATCCAAGGAATTGTTTGCTTGTGCCCTCATAATACACATACTCAGCAGTTGAAAAAATAATTTTCAAAAGTTTCAACAAAACTATATCATGATATAGTTTTGTTGAAATCTTTGGTTAAAATCTGATAAACAAATTTTGAAAATAATAAATTTTGATATCGTCTGCATTGGGTAAAGGTTTTTCGAACTGCATCATCAAGCCTCTGTACATTACACAGCCTTTGTTAGTGTACATTTTCATGTAGTGTGTGATACAGCAGTTACCAATTTTTTTATAACCAGAAAGTGTAACTACACCTGTGCATTGCACAGGGTTAGTCATGCTTTCTGGATATAAAACATTTTCGTTATTGACTAAGTAACTAACCCTGTGTAGTGTTCAGTATTTGTGTAAATCTCATCTATAACAATTGTTTTACCCGACGTACAGTTAAAATGAGGTCCCCTGAGGGTGAATTTGATGATGCTATCCCATACAGTGGGCCAATTTATCCTCTGGGTACCTCTTTCTGTTTAGTGTTGAGACCCTGATTCAAATTGAGGTTTACAGAGGATAAATTTAGTGAATCGACCCTGTTGTGCAGTGTAGCATCACTAAATTCATCCTCTGGAAATCTCATGTTGCAGATGACAATGCGCTTATTTTCTGGCCTGTACAGTACAACGTATCATCCCTCAAGTGGGGCAAGGCACAGTCTGGTGCTACAGTTAAAACAAGAAGTCCTGTCATGAATTGTGCGCTTATCTAGGCTTAATTGTGCATAGGCATTGTGCTCAATTGACATATCGAATGGCATCCAAAGCACGACAGGTTCTCCTGGTTACTCATAGCAAACACAGGCAATGTTTCTGCCAATGGACCTCCGGGTTGCCCGGAGGTCCATTGGCTGAAACATTTCTTGTACACAGGCCATATGTACAGAATTTGATAGCCTTACTATGGTCATAACACGTAGATTAACATGCAGATCGACATGCTATTTATGTGCATTTCATGATAGGATTTCTAGTTTTAACTGTAATTGCTAAAAACAGCCAGTAGTGTTCTCAAAAAGCATTGAAACTTAGCTTATGACCCCTCATTGGAATGGATTGTGGAATTTTTTTTTAGTGAATTTCAAAATTAAAATAGAGGATATCTACACTGTTTTAGTGAATATCGGGAATTATCTCATGAGTAAGGAACTGAAAGTTTTATTTATATAGTACGTGGAGAGTAGATTGTAACTAAATCACCTGCTGAATGGAGTTATCACCCAAGCTATAACTTTCAAATTGTGTACATATCGACAAAACACACAAGCAATGTTTCAGCCAATGGACCTCAGGGTTTAACCCAGAGGTCCATTGGCTGAAACTTTGCTTTTGCTGGTTATGCTTTGCAAGAAATTTGTGATTATTGATTGGGTGGAATCTCCACTCTGCGGGTGATTTAGTGATAATACACTCTCCACGTACTGTAAATAATACTTTCAGGTCCACACAAAAGAGATATCATAATTCCCGATATTCACTAAAACAGCGTAGATTTTCTTTTTATTATATGCTACATGACATTTTAATGTGCAATATTCAGCCCAATTCGACTGCAAACAGTTTCAAGACAATAACAGAAAGCTGCTGATAGTTCCTTCATGCACTGGAGCGTAACGTCATTTAGGAAGCTACTGAAAAAAATTCATCGTGTGGACCTGAAAGTATTATTTTTCACTCGCACAAGCGATCGCGAAAAATAAAACTTTCAGGTCCACACTCATGAGATAATTCCCAACTGACTAAAATAGAGCATATTTTCTTTTTTATTATATATTGTGAGACATTTTATTGCACAATATTCAGCCCAAATCGACAAGAAACACATACGTTTCAAACCAAAAACAAAGATCAGCTGATTGTTCCTTCATGGTGATGTGATGTGGCATAGCGTGACATCATTTAGGATGCTACTGAGGAATATCTCTTGATATCTATCAAGTCGATAGATATGAAGAAGTATCTTTAAGATAATTTGCGATAATTCACAGGCTAGCATATAATAAAACTTTATTCTATTTTCAATTGATGGCTTGTTTCCATTCCATAACTACTTTTAGAAAGTGTATCTTGCAAAGGAATAGTGCATAATTTTTTAATGTAAAAAATATTGAAAATATAGTACACTGCCTCGCAACCACTCTGAGAAAGGGATACATGTAGGGCTGCACGATATTCAAAACTGAATACCTGTATCGGTATTCAAAAAAATACCCCGGCATACCGGTATATCGAAAACTGTTCAGCATGAGTACCACAATCGAAACTTTTAGCATCACAGTCGGAACGAATCAGCATACCTTGATGATGCGGATCGAAACACCCTCACCCAACGCAGACGACATATCAAAACTTATTATTTTAAACAAGAGTTTATCAGATTTTTCCCAAAATTTTCTACTAAATAATATCATGTGACCCCTCATTGGAATGAGCTCATGATAAAGTTTTGTTGAAATTTTTGAAAATTATTTTTTCAGCTGCAGAATTTGTATATTACGCGGGCGCATGCAGACAATTCCCTGCACAAAGGGATAATATTATTCATTCGGGGCTACAGTTAAAACTCAAGACATCTTGAAAATTAAATTGTGGGTAAACAAATAATGATGGTAAGGCCTAAAAAAATAAAAAATCTGTTTCTCTGGCCCTCCCGCATGGTCATTTTGGCTGCCGCGTGCTCTCTTTTTTATAACCAATGTAATCTTTAAAAAAAAAATTAAATAGTTTATGTCTGATATTTTACCCAAGTTGAAAAAATTAATAAATTTGTCCCTTGAGTGCAAGAAGGCTTTGCAATGCCTTAGCATTGCAAAGCCTTCTTGCTCTCAAGGGATGAAATACACCACCTCCCATGCTATTCCATTGATTATGAAGCCAAAAACATACACCAAGAACATGAACTTTTGATGGCAAAGAAATAATTACAGAAATGAAAAATAAAATGAAAAAAACGCTTGCCGCATGCAATTTTACAAATAATGGCCTGAGAAACAGAAGATCTACTTTGTATGGCCTAAACTAATATTTTTGTAATTACACCGGTATTCAATCGATATTGGTTTGAATACCGGTATATATCGGTTTATCGATATACCGCGCAGCCCTATATACAGTTAAAAGTAGAAGTCCTGTCACGAACTGTGCGCTTATCTAGGCTTAATTGCGCGTATGAATTGTGCGCAATTGCCATATCGAATGGCATCCAAAGCACTGCAGGTTCTCCTGGTTACTCATAGCAAACATGGGTAATGTTTCTGCCAATGGACCTCCGGGTTACCCGGAGGGCCATTGGCTGAAACATTGCTTGTGCACAGGCCATAATAACAGAATTTGATAGCCTTACTATGGTCATATCGCGTAGATTAACGCACATATCAACATGCTATTTGTGCACATTTCAGGACAGGACTTTTAGTTTTAACTGTACATGCAGCCTTATAAGGGCACTTGACAAATAATATTTAAAGCACCATTTGATTTACATTACTGCTATTTCTTATTTCTTACAGATCACATTCAATCAAAATGACCTTAAGCTGTAACTTAATCATCAGGTACATGCAATAGGTTCTGACTTTATCATCCGAAGTTCTTATTGAAGATGTTCACTTCAAGATTATGGTGGTGTCTTTTAATTATCAACTGTTTCTACACATCTAAAGGTCAGCTGGTTATTGAAGCTGGATCAACTGTAACAGGCGAAACCATTTTTTATTCGAGTACATATTTTACAGTTACGGTAAGTGAATTGGATTTCTTTTCTTTTTAGTTGTATAGCTGGATGTCGGTTAACAAAACCACTCTCTTTTAACTGGTAGAGTGCTAATTTTTTCTCAGCCTCAAGATTTGTTCACACATTTTGTCTTGTTACAATTTATGGGAGAGTGCCTATAGGCACTCTCCCATAATTTGTAACAATGCAAATCAATGGAGATGAAGTAATTTTACTTACAAGCTCGTTCCAAAGAGGGATCACTTGATATGGTTTTGTTGAAATTTTTCGAAAAATAATATTTTTTCAGCTCCTGAATTTGCATATTACGCAGGCGGATGCTGGTGATTCGTTGGGTAAAGGGTTAAATCTGATTACCGGTGCTGGTACCTATTTATTCTATATATCTCCTGAGTGACTGCAAGGAAAGCTAAGTTTTCACTGGCTGCTGAAAGCCGTGAGTGAAAACATAGATCTCTTTGCAGTCATGATTGAGACAATTCTGGTACCTACCGTATTTACTCTATGTATTGGGACAGCTAAAAATAAATATTTTCACAGATGTCCCACATCTTAGAAAATGGGGAAAAAACACAACCTAGTCTTGTTTTGATGCTGAATCAAGTTGTGCGTGATTCTTTTTCCATCACTATATATGAAAATCGCCATCCAAGTTTTTTTAGATTTTCATTTTTTGCTTCCAAAACATAGCTTATGCCCCTCATTGGAACGAGTGCATTGCGCTCCTTCTAATGAGGGGTCATAAGCTATGTTTTGGAAGCAAAAAATGAAAATTTTTAGTTACACAAGAATTCTTTTTATGAGTGTCATCTGCCACTAGTGTTCAGTAAAGAGTTGAAGACTGTCACAATGTAATATTAAATAGTCTTCCTCATGTCAGTCCGGACTGTAAATATTAAAACAGATTTAAATAAAAACAACACAAATCAGTATGTATTATCAATTTTTGATTGTTTAAAAAGGAAAATTAAACACAAACTTAGCTCTATTGTCACATAGTTATGACGTCACGCCTTTGTTAAAAGTGTGTGATATATTTCGAAGAGTTGGTTAGAGCATGTGTGGTATTCAACATATATCGCCACACTTTTACCAATCAAGGAACAATAGACAGTGATTGTGTAACCTGTCAGTTCTAATACAAACACAGCCGAGAGGAAAGATTAAGGGCACCTGTGCTAAAATGTTTTGAACAGAGAAATGAGAATTTACCTGACTTTTGATTTTATTGAAAGAGTTAAAGAAAGAAATCCACACCCGGGTGTAAATGATAAATGGAACGTTTAATTTCTCGCTCAACCTTTTGAGCGCAATGACGAAACGGAAAAAATGAAGTAATATCACTTGCTTTCCATCAATCTTCAAGTGTCAAGCAAGTTTGGCTTAAGAAATTAACTAATTAAACGGGAATGGACACGTGTCAGACAAGGGTTCAGTGGAGTGTTTGATTGTTTGTGTTTTGTGTTTTGATTGTTTGTGCAAACATCAATGTGACAAGTCGGTTACAGCATAAAAACTCGTGATATTGAACATACAATCGCTCGAGCTAGTTACTCGGACAAGTCCTCGTTAACTAACTCTCGCGATTGTATATTCAATATCACTCGTTTTCTATGCTGTAACCTATACATATTGAGCATTTTGCACCATTTTCAGGTGACTGGGCCAACTGGAAACAAGTCTCCTGACTCAGAGTGTCCCAAAACATTGGAGCATAAAAAAAAAAAAATTTTCTGGAAACAATGTGTGTCCCAAATTATAGAGTACCCCAATATATAGAGTAAATACGTATTCAAAATCAGTGGGTATTCTTTTTATATGTGATGCAGTGATTTAACTGAAGTTAGAACATGTTTTAATTGCAATTAAATCACCCAAAATAGGAAAATGAATAGTGATAAGAATGACCAAAGGGAAGTTGGGCATTTAAGAAAAAAATTTGGTGTCTTCCCACTAGACCAATTCCCTTTACAGTTAAAACTAGAAGTCCTGTCACGAACTGTGCGCTTATCTAGGCTTAATAGCGTGTATGAATTGCGCGCAATTGCCATATCGAATGGCGTCCAAAGCACAGCTGGTTCTCCTGGTTATTCAAAGCAAACACGGGCAATGTTTCTGCCAATGGACCTCCGGATTACCCGGAGGTCCATTGGCTGAAACATTGCTTGTGCACAGGCCGTATTTACAGAATTTGATAGCCTTACTATGGTCATATCACATAGATTAACGCGCATATCGACATGCTATTTGTGCGCATTTCAGGACGGGACTTTTATATTTAACTGTAGACCAACTCCCACTAGGCCATTTCCCAAAAGATCAATTCCCAAAAGACCAATTCTCCTTGGACCCACGTTGTGCCCTTGGGCAAGGCACTTTAGCCCAGTTGCCTACATGGAGGCATGATGATGCCATGTTTTAAGTCGTACTGCATGTCGATGGTGCACATGTCTTCAACTGCTGTAACCCCTGCTTAACCGGAGCTTGTACATAGTTAGAATGTTAAGGAGCTGACAGTTGCTCATCGATGCTCTGTGGTTCTCGCCGGGTACTCCGGTTTCCTCCACCTGTAAAACTGTCATGGTCATGATTAGCTTTTGTGCATAAGTATGTGACCTTAAACACTATAAATAAATAAATAAATAAATAATAATATGAAAATTGAGCCCAACATCTATAAAATATCAATAACATTAAATACATTTATAAATATATCAAATTATTGATATAAAATTATTTCAAAAGTAGAGCATATCAGTTGGTCTAAGGGGAATTGGTCTAGTGGGAATGAACCAAAAATTTCCTGGAAAATAGTGAGTCTCCCTCTAAAATAATAAGACTTAATATGTCTGGAGGGGAGATGGACCAGATTGACATACATGCACCCAATGTAACATGTAACCAACTAACCCTGTGCATTTTCAAAGCGTGAATCACTGTATATTTTTAGCTGTGTCTAGAAGCTCTATAAGTGGCAATGTCAGTCTGTCGGTCTGTCTGTCGGTCGGTCGGTCGGTCTGTCGGTCTGTTTGTGACCAACAAGTTCAAAAATCAATAACTTTTGAAATACATGATGGAATGATTTTATATTTGGCATGTAAGTTTATCTTATTGATGTCTAGCCACTGTTCAATGCATGTGTTGTTCCAAATATTTTTCTTGGAGTTATGGCCCTTGATGAACTTAGAATTTTGTGACTAACGAGTTTCTAAAAGAATAACTTTCAAACTACCGGGTGGAATGACTTCATATTTGATATGCAAGTGTATCTCATTCATGTCTAGCCCATGTCCCATGTCCCATGCAACTGTTGTTCCAAATATTTTTCTTGTTTTTTTTTCACCATCACCTGTAAATAAATTGCCCCTGAGAATATTTTTTGGACTTGCAGATTGCACCACCCGTCGCATTTACAGCGTCAATGTCGCGATTTTTATATAGTATGTGATATAGCAGCAGCCCTCGAAATTTAGAATAGTTTAGCCAGACAGTCACTTGCTGTGGTAAATTCCATTTCCCAAAATTGTTATGGCAACCACAGAGGTGAACATCAATTCTATACATTATGTGGAGACGATGGGTTATAAGCCTCAGGCTTCATGTCAAATCTATGACCGTGTTTGTATAGCTTAAAGTTTGTTCACTTGGTTTCTTGGAAATAAATATAGTTTGAACTATAGAACATCACAAAGTACTGTACTAGGAATGCAAGTAGCCTTTCATAACCCAAGCATTGAATATCAGGACTGGCAGTTACCTGCCAGTCCTGATATTTAATACTTGAGTTATATAATTAAGAGTGTGGCATGTTGCTCATGACTAATAGTAACACACATCATTGAAATATTTACTACCAGTATACAAAATTCTAAATTGAGAATCTTGGAAAAATATTACCACAGCATTTATAATGCTGTGGTATAACCAGTTTACCACAGCATTCACCATGGCAGTGCTGATTGCTGTGGCTAATTTCGAGGGTTGTACAGTTAAAACTAGAAGTCCTGTCATGAACTGTGCGCTTATCTATTTATTATTTATTGATGTTTAAGGTCACATATTTATGCACAATGGCTAATCATGACCGTGACAGTTTTACAGGTGGAGGAAGCCGGAGTACCCAGAGAGAACCACCGAGCAACGACGAGCAACTGCCAGCTCCCCAACATCGTAACTCCGCACTGCAGCACAGGCAGGGTTAGATTGGTTGAGGACATGCGTACCATCGGCGTGCAGTACGTCTTAGTACACGGTGTCATCGTGCCCCCATGCGGGCAATGGAGATGAAGTGTCTTGCCCAAGGACACAACGTGGTTGCCGCAGGTGGGATTCGAACCGAGGACCTCTACCTACTGAGCCACCGCACTCCCGTGCGCTTATCTAGGCTAATTTAATTGCGCGTAGGAATTGCGTGCAATTGCCATATCGAATGGCATCCAAAGCATGGCAGGTTCTCCTGGTTACTAATAGCAAACACGGGCAATGTTTCTGCCAATGGACCTCTGGGTTACCCGAAGGTCCATTGGCTGAAACATTGCTTGTACACAGGCCATATTTACAGAATTTGATAGACTTACTATGGTCATATCGCGTACATTGACGTGCATATCGACGTGCTATTTGTGCGCATTTCAGGACAGGACTTTTAGTTTTAACTGTGTAATGGCAGTTACCAGTCTTTTATAACAAGAAAGTGTGACTAACCCCGTGCATAACTTTCAGGTTATAAAACATTTTCACTGTTAACTGAGTAACTAGCCCTGTGCTCTGTACAGCCGTAGTGTAAAAAACTCATCTATATCAGTTCTTTACCCCAATTTATGCACCCCCTTCAACATAGGGCTGCACTATACAGTTAAAACTAAAAGTCCTGTCCTGAAATGCGCACAAATAGCATGCCGATATGTGGGTTAATCTATGCGATATGACCATAGTAAGGTTATCAAATTCTGTAAATATGGCCTGTGCACAAGCAATGTTTCAGCCAATGGACCTCCGGGTAACCCGGAGGTCCATTGGCTGAAACATTGCCTGTGTTTGCTATGAGTAACCAGGAGAACCTGCCCTGCTTTGGATGCCTTTCGATATGGCAATTGCGCGCAATTCATACGCGCAATTAAGCCTAGATAAGCGCACATTTTGTGACAGGACTTCTAGTTTTAACTGTATTCAAAACTGAATACCGGTATTCAAAAAAATACCGCGGTATACCGGTATATCGAAAACTGTTCAGATCTATGAACACAAGTACCACAATCGAGACTCGAGGCATCACAGTCAGAACGAATTAGCATGCCTTTATAATGCGGTTCGAAAAAAACCTTTACCCAATGCAGGCGATATCAAAATTTATTATTTTCAAAATTAGTTTATCAGATTTTCCCCAAAGATTTCAACAAAACTATATCATGTGACCCCTCATTGGAACGAGCTTGTTCTAATGAGGGGTCACATGATATAGTTTTGTTGAAATTTTTGAAAATTATTTTTTCAACTGCTGAATTTGTTATGAGCAGACGATTCCTTGTATAAAGGAATACTATTATTCATTCAGGGCTACAGTTAAAAAACTCAAGACATCTTGAAAATTAAATTGTGGGTAAATAAATAATGACGATAAACCGATATTTTTGTAATTACACCGGTATTCAATCGATATTGGTTTGAATACAGGTAAATATCAGTTTATCGATATACCGTGCAGCCCTACTTCAACACCCTCATTGGAACCCTCGGAAGTAAAGCAGTGCTTATTTACTGTAATAACCAAGCTCTGTTTTACTGATAAAATTGGACCCAGTCACCTTGCCTGGGTTGGAAGGCCTCTAAAATGGGCAACATGGGTACATGTATGAACAATTGACTAAACTTGGCTTGATCTTGATGTTGCAATCACAATTAGCCAGTGTGCAGAATTATATGACTTTAATCAGGGGGGGGGGGGGGGGGGGGGGCACCAAAAATTTGCAAGACGTGACGTGGGGGTGGGTGGGTCTCTTGAGTGCGCCAAAAATGTGCATTTCCAACTTGTACAATTTTTTGAATTTTTTAAAAATATATCAATATATCAGCTAATATATACCATCATTTGTGTTTCAAACCTTAAAGATGATGTTGTACATCACACTCTTAACATAAATACAACATCAGGAGGCTTTATATGTGAGAATATTGGGCTTAATCTGTGAAAATGTCACACGTTAGTAGGGGGTGGGTGTCTTGTTCGAAATGTAGAAAATGTGCAGACAATATTTTGGGAAAACTCTCTCGGATGCACTAAATTCAACCCAAGTTATTTATTTATTAATAGAATTTGTATGGATAGAAGAGGTAGCAAACACCTGAGAATACAGACAGAACAATTCAGATGAAAATTTGTTCCCGTATATGTACACCTGCTCTGGCCAAGCCTGATAATGATCAGCTTGTTATTTGTAGATTGGGGCCCACAGCAGTCGACAGAGGTTTAAATTGGTGGTACCAGTTTCAGAACATTATGAAACCCCCCTAAAGACAGCTGTGCCTACTAAGTTTATAAGTTTATTTTGGATTTTAATGGGAGAGTGGAGGGTGGGTGTCTGAGAACGGTCGTAGAACATTTGCACGTAGGGGTGGGTGGGTGCAAAAAGGGAGCAGAATAAAAAATAGGACGTCACGTCTTGCAAATTTCTAATGCCCCTCCCCCTTGCTTTAATCACCAATAAATAAATAAATAAATTGCGACACGTCTTTGACTTTTCAACAGTTTAACTCCTTACTTGCTGTTGACGGATATTTCAGCCTAGGAGGGATTTTTTGCCACTGAAATAAGTATAATTTGAGCAGATTTAATTTTTGCCCCGAAAAGTGACAAGATTTTTATCCGTGGTTTCTTTAGTTAAATTTAGATGATTGTTTCTTCAAATCTAGTTATGGCTGCTGCACAGCAGCCATGACTATATTTAATAACAAAATATCCTGAAAATACTCAGCAGGTTAAGAGTTAAGGCTTGCACAATATTCAAAACTGAATTCCGGTATCGGTATTCACAAAAATACTGCGGTATATGGGTATATCGAAAACTGTTCAGATATATGAACACAAGTACCACAATCGAGA
This sequence comes from Pictodentalium vernedei, assembly GCA_031216915.1. Taxonomy (NCBI): domain Eukaryota; kingdom Metazoa; phylum Mollusca; class Scaphopoda; order Dentaliida; family Dentaliidae; genus Pictodentalium; species Pictodentalium vernedei. Next base: position 21,340,784 of record CM062295.1, read on the forward strand.
CTCGAGGCATCACAGTCGGAACGAATTAGCATGCCTTGATGATGCGGTTCGAAAAACCTTTACCCAACGCAGGCTATATCAAAATTTATTATTTGCAAAATTAGTTTATCAGATTTTCCTCATAGAGTTGAACAAAACTATATCATGTGACCCCTCATTGGAACGAGCTCAATGAGCTCGTTCCAATGAGGGGTCACAGGATATAGTTTTGTTGAAATTTATTTTTTCAACTGCTGAATTTGTATATTACGAGGGCACAAGCAGATGATTCCTTGGATAAAGGAATAATATTATTCATTCGGGGCTACAGTTAAAAAAATCAAGACATCTTGAAAATTAAGTTGTGGGTAAATAAATAATGATGATAAACCAATATTTTTGTAATTACACTGGTATTCAATCGATATTGGTTTGAATACCGGTATATATCAGTTTATCGATATACTGTGCAGCCCTATAAGAGTTAAAGGCCTGCTTTAGCCAGTTCATTAAAGGCATAGCATAAAACAGTATCCAATTAAGTAGAGTGTGGTGTATTGAGCCAATAATCATTCCCCCGATATGTAAAATAACCATAAATAACCTTTCATGCTATATTAATTCCGAGAAACACTTCGGATTATCTTCACGTCATGAAAAGCCTTCTTTATTATATTATTCCCAGTAGACAACCTCATTAATTATTTAAAAGGCAAAAAGTATGGAGTTTCCATTTTGTCTCATTGATTCTAAGTGATTAAGATTTGATCATATGTATACACAGCTAATTTATGTTTTAACCCCAATGCTCTTAGAGGACTAATTTCAACCTTGATTTCTTTTTACTGCAACAAAGCAGGTGTCCCTGAACATGCAGTCTTTGGATAAACTTACAAGTTACATTCCAAATACCAAGGCTGTTGTTTCTAGATAAGTCCTGGCTGCCTAAAATGGCAGCCAAAACTTACCTGGAAACAACTATAAAGGCATAGGGTTCATACCAGAAAATAAGTGGCCAGACAATGACAATGTCAGGTACAAAAAGGCCAATGTCAGACTGAGGTTTAAAATCATGTCAAAATGTCTGATGCCAAAATTATCAGTGAACTTCAGCGATCAGAACATCATGCATGCTGGAAATCATGTACATAACTAAATTAATTCTTAGATTATCACACAAATTTCTTTCTAAATTGGAATGGTCAGGCATATTTGTTCTTTCTTTCTCTTTCACAATGTACAGTACAGCCAACGTGAACTGATCACTTTCCATGGGGTGGGGGTGGGGTGGGGTGGGATGGGGGCAATATTTCCATGGACACAATATTAGATTCTAAACACTAATTATATGAATAATCATCAAAAATTTAATTAAAGAAACAACAGGTAAAAACTGGTGCTACATTAATTAAAATTTTGCTGATGATCATTTTTATTAGCTGCGACTAGCAGCTCTATAAGTGGCAATGTCGGTCTGTCTATCGGTTGGTCAGTCGGTCGGTCGGTCGGTCTGTCTGTGACCAACGAGTTTCAAAACTCAATAACTTTTGAAATACTTGATGGAATGACTTTATATTTGGCATGTAAGTGTATCTTATTGATGTCTAGCCACTGTTCAATGCATGTGTTGTTCCAAATATTTTTCTTGGAGTTATGGCCCTTGATGAACTTTGTGTTTTTGTGTGATTGCACCACCCATCGCAGCTACGGCGTCGATGTCGCGATTTTTACTTGGTAAATGCAGGCGTGGACATCACTGTCAACATATGGATTCCAACCAATTCACAGCGGCTGTACAATGATGTAACAGCATGTGTCCACCTAAATTTCCTTCCCTTTTCCAGTCTGTGCGGTCAGATAGAGAGTAATAGCTTGACTGGACTGGTTACATGAAATTATTCATGGGAGGTGAGGGACGTTGTACAAACATGAGTGCGCGAATGTGCACGAGTGTTTTATACAATATAGTCCCTCTCCTCGAATGAATTATTTCATGTAACCAGTCCAGTCAAGCGATTACTGTGTTCATTACTTTTCATTATTAACGATAATTTTATTATTTAACCCTTTACCTAACATAACGGCCAAAAACGGCCAGCGCTATTCTCAAAACTTGCCAATTAATTTTCAGTAGTTTTTCATTTTTTGTCTCAAAAACATAGGTCATGACCCCTTCATTGGAACGAGCTCATTCCAATGAGGGGTCATACAGTTAAAACTAGAAGTCCTGTCACGAATAGTGTGCTTATCTAGGCTTAATTGCATGTTGGAATTGCATGCAATTGCCATATCGAATGGCATCCAAAGCACGACAGGTTCTCCTGGTTACTCATAGCAAACACATGCAATGTTTCTACCAATGGACCTCCGGGTTATCCGGAGGTCCATTGGCTGAAACATTGCTTGTGCAGAGGTCATATGTACAGAATTTGATAGCTTTACTTGGGCTATAACGCGCACATTAACGCGCATATCAACGTGCTATTTGTGCGCTTTTCATGACAGGACTTCTAGTTTTAACTGTAACCTATGTTTTTGAGATAAAAACTGAAAATAATAGTTATTCAAGAATTTTTTTTGGAATTTTTTCATGTTCGATAAAGGGTTAAAAAAACAATGAAGTGCCCATTACACCTGTGGCAAAGCATCTTCGTTTGCGCGCATGGATACATGACACAATTGTTGATTGCATAATTCACTTGTGAAGTTATCGTTTATAATCAAACTGGGAAATCCCAGTAAATCACTCTTTGGAAAGTAATAAAGTGACTTTATCTTCATAAGGTATACTTGATTCAAGATAAAATCATCCTAACCTTTCAGTTTGGAAAAATGAAAAGAAATGAAAAGAGAAAAAATGAAGAGAACTGACGGTTTTGAATTACAAAAAGCAGAAACAACTCAAATACAAAAATGTGAAGAAGCGCGTAAGGCCAATGTGAATTAATTCCAAGACAGCCATCATTTTTTTTTTGTCGAAATTTTGATACTAGTAGTTTTATATTTTTTTTTCATGTTGTTACCACAGGAGTGCAGTTACGACATTCGACTTCAAACCTAAAGATCCATGGTTTGATTCCTGCCAGGGGTAACTGTGTTGTGTCTCAAGGCAAGACACTTAATCCTGATTGCTAATGTAGGGGAATGGTGGCACTGTACTAAGGTGTACTGCACGTCAATGGTGCACTTGTCTTCAACCAATGCTTACCCTACCTGAGATTCAAGATTGTTTAAGCCATGTGCCTAGGTCCATATTTGGGCTCTCTGTGGGAGCTCGAATTGTAACTTAGTTCTTCAGATCCAGGAGTTGGAATGTTTTGATATTTGGTGTGCAGCATCCTTAGGGAGGAGGGGGGGGATTCATGTTTGTTAAAACCAAGTCCCTGGGTTCATAGTTGGGCTCCCTGTGGATGCCCGAATTATAACTTAGTTCAATATGAGGAATTTTTCTTTAAAAATCTTCTTGTTCCGATTCAGCAGTCAGAATGTTTGGATATTTGGCATGCAATATCCTCAGGGGTTGAGATTCAAGTTTTTTCAAGCCAAGTCCCTGGGTTCATATTTGGGCGCAATGCGGAAGCCCGAATGAAAAATTAGTTCAAAATGAGGAATTTTTATTAAAAATCTTCTTCTTCAGATCCATCAGTCAGAATGCTTTTGATATTTGGTATGCAGCATCCTTAGGGGGGTAAGAGTTTGTTCAAGCCATGTTACTAGGTCAATATTAGGGCTCACTGCGGAAGCTCGAATTGTAACTTAGTTCAAAATGAGGAATTTTCTTAAAAAATCTTCTTCAGATCCAGCAGAGTGGGGGGGGGGGGGGGGGGGGGGGGGGGGGGGGGGGGGGGGGGGAGGGGATTTAAGTTTGTTAAAGCCAAGTCCCTGGGTTCATATTCGGGCTCCCTGTGGAGCCAGAATTATAACTTGGCTCAATATGAGGAATATTCTTTAAAAATCTTTTTTTTTTCTGGATCCTCCAGTCAGAATCTTTGGATATTTGGTGTAAGCTTTTCTTAGGAGGGGCAGATGCAACTTGTTGAAATCAATTCCCTGGGTTGATATTTAGTCTACCTTGTTAGGTGAGCGCCCTCCGGCTCCCTAGGGCCTCTTGTTCTCTGTTTTTTTTTTCTTTTTTTCACATTATCACAGCTTATGATTGCCTGAATTGTAAGCTGGGATGGTCAGGCAAAGTTTTTATTCTCTCTTTTTTTCCCAGTGTAACAGCTTATGATTACATGAATTCTTTCCTTTTGTCCTGAGTATGGTTTCTGTGATTTTATTACTATCAGGTATCATCTGATTGAGGATAAAATCACCATAACATTACAGTTTTGGAAAAATGAAGGCAACTGATGGTTTTAAATCATAACAAAATATAGTGAAGATAGTTAATCATTTTCTCCACTTACTTTGTACAGTGTAGGTACCACTTACTTCAGAAAGTGTAGGTATCACTTACTTTGTATGGTGTAGATACCACTTATTTTGTACACTGTAGTTACTATGTACTTTGTAGAGTGTAGGTACAACTTTGTACAGTGTAGGTATCACTTAATTTGTACAGAGTAGGTACTTTGTACAGAGTAGGTACCACTTTGTACAATATGGGTACCACTTACTTTGTACAGTGTGGGTACCACTTACTTTGTACAGTGTGAGTATCACCACTTTCTACAGTGTAGGTACCACTTACTTTCTACATTGTATGCACCACTTACTTTGTATGGTGTAGGTACCACTTACTTTGTACAGTCTAGATACCACTAACTTTGTACAGTGTAGATACCAGAGTTCTGGTCCTTTTTCAACTTAGAAAATTCAAAATTCCTTTCATCATCATGTTTAACAGAATTACTGTGTTAATTGCATATGATTGCCAAACACAAAAACATTTACCATACCACCAGAACAAATGTGACCTGTTCATTGAAATATAGGTTTGTAGAAAATGTTTGTGAGAGTTTTTTGTAATGACATACTAATTAACTCAGCAACAAACTTTTCCATAGTTAAAACTTGAAACATCCCTGAAAATGGGAGAAATCAAATTAAGTGTTCATCAGAAAATTGCATAGAGTTAGACACCAGAATACAACAAGGCTACAGATTAAGTAAATCCCATTAAAAAAAAAATTTAATTGAAAACAGAATATGTTTTCATATTTGGAATTCTCTAAAAAAACTTTCCATAGTCCATTCCAAAGACGGATGAGAAGTGCAGTTTAAATGCCTTTTGAGAAATGCGGGCTTTTCCCCTTGTATTGGGTAAAGAGTTGAAATAGATAAGATTTATACTTAGGCTGTACAGTGCACTGGGTTAGTTACTCAGTTACAGTATGACCTCCTTGGACTGGTCACTTTCCATGGGGTGGGCAATATTTCCATGTTCACAATAATATTACATTGCAAACACACTAATTATAGGAATAATCATCAAAAATTTAATTAATGAGGCACCAGGTACAACCCGGTGCATAATTAACCCTTTACCTAACATAACGGTTAAAAACAGCCAGGAAATTGACCAGATTAAGTCTACCATGGCCTAAAATATCTTACAAATATCTCAATAAAACCAAACAAATATGGGTATCATTAGAACTGGCTTGTCATGCCGGTTGGAATGATATCCATATTTGTAGGATTTTCTTAAAAAATTGTGCGAATTTTTTCAAAAAACACAAAATGTAATTAAGTTTTTGTTAAAAAAGCTGTGTTAAGTAAAGGGCAAGCCTGAAAATAATTTTCATTGCACTTCCAGACAAAATGTAAGACACCAAATGAATCATATCTGTCATTTAAGAATGATATCTTGCATATTTCAAAATGGAGTTTGAGTATTCGAAATAATGTGTTTTGTGTTTTTATGTACCTTCATCTTAAAACTGCTCAGAATTCATCCAACCATACCTCTTGTTTGGCAGGGCTTAATGAGCCCTGAAAAAACAAGGTACAGTATGTGGAGAGTGGATTGTAACTAAATGACCTGCTGAGTGGAGTTATCACCCAAGCTATAACTTTCAAATTGTGTACATATCGACAAAACACACAAGCAATGTTTCAGCCAATGGACCTCTGGGTTTAACCCGAGGTCCATTGGCTGAAACTTTGCTTGTGCTGGTTATGCTTTGCAAGAAATTTGTGATTATTGATTGGGGGGAATCTCCATTCTGCGGGTGATGTAGTGATAATACACTCTACACGTACTGTATGATTGGTTTCATTCTGAATTGGAACTGAATACCTTTTAGACATAATTCAGATTCATGTATGTTTATATCAAATTGTATTCCTTTACATGCTGTTGATACTGATGAGCTGTACAGTCACTTTTTTCACACTTCCCAACTTGCCAGAACCAGAAATTACAATAATCAATAATTTTAGGCATGCTAGTTTTGTACATGTTTTCCATCATGCATAATCACTGAACTTCATTGATAATTTTGGCATCATATATTTTGACTGATGATTTTAAACCTCAGTCAGACATTGGCCTTTTTGCATCTGACATTATCCTTGTCTGACCACTTATTTTCTGGTTTGGTAAAGGGTTAATTTGCTGCTGATGATTTTTATTACCTGGTAAACGCATGCATGGACTTCACTGCCCACGCGTGGATTATGACCAGTCCACGGCAACTGTATTGTAATAATGAATTATTTTATAACCAGAAAGTGTGACTAACTGTGTGCAGTGCATAGGGTTAGTCTCACTTTCTGGTTATAAAAAAATTGGTAACTGCCATATCAAACACTACATGAAAATGTACACTCACACTGGCAGCACAATGCACAGGGTTAGTTGATAGGCTTCCATCTCACACACTACATGAACATGTACACTCACAAAGGCAGCACAATGTACAGGGTTAGTTGAACAATAGATATGATATTATTTATAACCAGGAAGAAAAATGAGTGACTAACCCTGTACATTGCACTGAGTAAGTTGATAAGCCATCTATACTAACTAACCATACAGTTGAAACTACAACTCCTGTCACTGTATTGTGCACTATTCTGAAGTAATAGCTTGCTGAGTAAAAGTCCCTATCAAGCTCAAACTGCCCCATTAGCGTAACTCAATTCCTGTAGAAAACAATAATTCTATACTTGTAAATAGAGATCATTAACATCATTCCTATCCTCTGCTGGGATACATGTATATGTAATGATGTAAATGGATATTAAAATTCAACTGCAGAATGAAGAGAATGGATTACTATTTAATCGCAGCACCAAATATTCGCTGATCGATAACTATTAAAAATTGTTCATAACTGCATGAGAAACACTTGCAAACTTTGATCACATGGAAATTGTAAATAATTACTGAGTGGAAATTCTATCCCACAGCAATTTATTAGTAATCCACCCTCCACATACTGTAGTCTCAATATTTTCTTTCTATTTGATTGGTTAAGTTCGTGATTTCACTACCAACCTCGCTAATAGTGCATTACATTTTGCATTGTAAATGGTCTTGTGTATTTCAGACTACTTCATAATTCTGCAGCGAAGAGCACATTAACCCTTTACCCAACGCAGACGATTTCAAACTTTATTATTTTAAATATCATTTACAAAACCATATCATGTGACCACTCTTTGGAACGAGCTCGTTCCAAAGAGTGGTCACATGATATGGTTTTGTTGAAATATTTCGAAAAATAATATTTTTTCAGCTGCTGAATTTGCATATTACGCGAGCGGATGCGGGCAATTCGTTGGGTAAAGGGTTAACTAACAATCATATTCTTTGCTAATTGTGACAGGACTTTTAGAGTTTGAACTCTAGATCTTGTTTGACAGACCTCATTCAGCTCTCAGAATTTAAGGATTGTCAAACGTTTTTATGAATTAGCATATTTTTTATTCAATTAAAACAAGCCATTAATTGAAAATAGAATCGGTCTTCATTTTTGAAATTCACTTTAAAACCAGATATGTCAGTACGACACATATGCCCCAGCAAAAAGAGTCCTGAAAACTGATTCTCTCGAGTTTTCACATCATAAATTACATTCAAGGTCAATAACTCTGTGAAAAATCAAATGACCAGGACCAGGCTCAAACTTGAACTGAAGTTATCCGTGACAAATACCAGAAATCAGCCAATTATCTCAGCGTATGATGAAAAAAGTCAGTTAGTCTGGAAAACTGTTATTTTGAAATGACGGAATAATGGAATGACAAAATGACGGATTGGCAGGGGTAACATTATATGCCCCAGCCATTTTATGGAGGGGGCATAAAACTTTCCAAAATCTGTTGTACATGTAAGTATTTCCAATAGTTCCTTGAATCCTGCACCCTATGTAACTAGGGTTTAATACATTCCCTGGTTTTCTAGGACCTGGGAACGGGAGTGAAATTACTCTCAGAACCAGGAACTGGGAAATTTCCTGGGTAATACCAAGCAAATTTACGAGGATAACATGACGCATTTATTTTAATGATAATAAGCATATTTCATTGGCAAATCTCCCATCTCCAAACGGAAAAGTTCTTTTCCTCAGATAAGTATGAAAACCCAAATCCACTTCTATCTCATCTTTATCTTCAGAATCACTCGCATTCATTATCACATCTACCTTCTCCAACATCAACACCCTCTTCACTGCCATCACCAGTCTCCTCTGCTTCAAGCAGAGGGGACTGGTGACGGCTGTGGAGAAGATGTTGATGTTGGAGGAGGTAGTGAATAGTGATACTAGGGATTCTGAAAATGAAGACGAGTCTGAACTTTGAAGCAGGTGAAGAAGATATTGCTGTTGAAAGAGAGCGGGTTGGAGGGTCCTCCAGAACTGGTTGAGAGTTACAGTGATTTGTTGAAATTGGTTCGTCAGGAATCAGGACTGTAAAAATTTCAGGCGTGGAAGGGCTGACAAAATCCTACAAAGTTTCAATTCAGAAACCTTCACTTCAATACACAAACATCAACTGTGGAGGGTGGATTACTAATAAATTGCTGTGGTATAGATTTTTAGCTCAGGAGAGCTATAGTGATCACTCACCGTCCATCGTCCGTCGTCGTCCGTGAACATGGTGTTTGCGTCTTCTCCTCCCAAACCGCTGAACCAATTTAATTGATATTTGAGATAATAGTTTGTTATGACATCGCAATTTGATTATGTTCAAATCAAGTTGCCTCGCCCTTGGGTAGAGCCACACCCAAAAAGTGTGCTGAAATCTTAAAAAATCTTCTTCTCATGAACCAGCAGTAGCAGAGACTTGATATTTGGTGTGCAGCTTCCTTTTGAGGTGTAGACTCAGATTTGTTCAAAAGAAGTTTGTGGGGCCATACTTGGCGTCGTTATGGGAGGGGCAAAATTTTTGGCCCCACCCAAAATTTCTATTTTCCAAACCGAGAGGCTGATTTGAACCAAATTTTATGTGAGGGCTTATTGGGTCATAAGTATCTAATTTATGCTGATTTTTTTTCCCCCATAGCCCCATGGGAACCGCAGGAGCTAAAAATAGGAAAAAATTAAAACGCCCATATTTCCAAAACTGCACGGCACCGAGAATTTTTATTTGGTGTGAAGCTTCCTTAGGACCAACAGAAAGAATTGGTAAAAAAAAATTGCCATCGGTTTTATCATAGGGTACAGTTTCGGGACTTTGAAAAAGTACTGAGTCAGCACTTTTTAACACTGTAGGCAATGGGAAAAACATTAAAAAATCTTCTTCTCCAGATCCAGCAGGCAGAATCTTTTGATATTTGGTATGCAACATTGTAGGGTGGATCTGATTCAAGTTTGTTCATATCGGCTCCCTGGGTTCATATTTGGGCTCAGTATAGGAGCCCGATTTCGCACTTAGTGCATTTCAGGCAAATTTCTTAAAAAATCTTCTCCAGATCCAGCAGGCAGAATCTTTTGATATTTGGTATGCAACATTGTGGGGTGGATCTGATTCAAGTTTGTTCAAATTGGCCCCCTGGGTTTATATTTGGGCTCAGTATAGGAGCCCAAATTTGAACTTACTGCATTTCAGGCAAATTTCTTTGAAAATCTTCTTCTCCAGATCCAGCAGGCAGAATCTTTTGATATTTGGTATGCAACATTGTGGGGGTGGATCTGATTCAAGTTTGTTCAAATCGGCCCCTTGGGTTTATATTTGGGCTCAGTATAGGAGCCCAAATTTGAACTTAGTGCATTTCAGGCAAATTTCTTTGAAAATCTTCTTCTCAAGATCCAGCAGGCAGAATCTTTTGATATTGGGTATGCAACATTGTGGGGTGAATCTGATTCAAATTTGTTCAAATCGGCTCCCTGGGTTTATATTTGGGCTCAGTATAGGAGCCCAAATTTGAACTTAGTGCTTTTCAGGCTAACTTCTTAAAAAATCTTCTTCTCCAGATCCAGCAGGCAGAATCTTTTGATGTTTGGTATGCAACATTGTGGGGTGGATCTGATTCTATTTTGTTCAAATCGGCTCCCTAGATTCATATTTGGGCTCACTATAGAAGCTCGAATTCAAACTTAGTGCATTTCAGGCAAATTTCTTCAAAAATCTTCTTCTCCAGATCCTGCAGGCAGAATCTTTTGATATTTGGTATGCAACATTGTGGGTGGATCTGATTCCAGTTTGTTCAAATCGGCCACCTGGATTCATATTTGGGCTCACTATAGAAGCCCAAATTCGAACTTAGTGCATTTCAGTCAAATTTCTTCAAAAATCTTCTCCAGATCCAGCAGGCAGAATCTTGTGATATTTGGTATGCAACATTGTGGGGTGGATCTGATTCAGGTTTGTTCAAATCGGCCCCCTGGGTTTATATTTGGGCTCAGTATAGGAGCCCAAATTTGAACTTAGTGCATTTCAGGCAAATTTCTTTGAAAATCTTCTTCTCAAGATCCAGCAGGCAGAATCTTGTGATATTTGGTATGCAGCATCCTTAGGGGGGTGAGATTCAAGTTTGTTCAAGCCATGTCCCTAGGTCCATATTTGGGCTCACTGTGGGAGCTTGAATTGTAACTTTGTTTGAAATGAGGAATTTTCTTTAAAAATCTTCTTCTTCAGATCCAGCAGTCGGAATGGTTTGATATGTGGTGGGTAGCAACCTTGGGGGAGGGGGGGATTCAAGTGTGTTAAAGCCAAGTCCATGGGTCCATATTAGAGCTCCCTGTGGGCGCCCAAATTATAACTTAGTCAATATGAGGAATTTTTCTTTAAAAACCTTCTTCTTCAGATTCAGCAGTTGGAATGTTTTGATATTTGGCATGGATCAACCTTAGGGGGCTGAGATTGAAGTTTGTTCAAGCCAAGTCCCTTGGTTCATATTTGGGCTCACTATGGGAGCCTGAATGACAACTTAGTTCAAAATGAGGAATTTTCTTTAAAAATCTTCAGATCCAGCAGATGAATGCTTTTGATATTTTTTATGCAGCATCCTTAGGGGGGTAAGATTCAAGTTTGTTCAAGCCATGTCCCTAGGTCCATATTTGGGCTGATTGTGGAAGCTCGAATTGTAACTTGGTTCAAAATGAGGAATTTTCTTTAAAAATCTTCTTCTTCAGATCCAGCAGTCGGAATGTTTTGATATTTGGTGTGCAGACTCCTTAGGGGTGTGAGATTCAGGTTTGCTAAAGCCAAGTCCCTGGGTTCATATATGGGCTCCCTGTGGGAGCCCGAATTATGACTTAGTTCAATATGAGGAAAATTCTTTAAAAATCTTTTTTTAGATCCACTGGTCAGAATATTTGGATATTTGGTTTCAGCTTTTCTTTGGAGGAGCAGATGCAACTTGTGGAAATCAATTCTCTGGGTTGATATTTAGGCTACCATGTCAGGTGAGCGCCCTCAGGCCCCCTGGGGCCTCTTGTTTTGTTTTTTTTAATAATTTACATTTTCTGAGGACAAAACTCAAGTAGCAAGAAGCACTTGCAAACTTTCATCACATGGTCAATATGATGAAAATTTGCAAGTGTTTCTTGTGCTGTTATGAACAATTATAAATACTTTTCGAGTGGAGAATATATTGCACAGCGATTAATTAGTAATCCACTCTCTTCATTCCGAAAATGGAGTCAAATTTTAATATCTATTTACATCATTGCATGTACATGTATGCCATTTGACGTTGGAAATGATGTTAATTATCTCTGTTTACTTGTATAGAATTGTACAGAGTAGGACACGCTACAGGAATTGCATTACGCTAATGGGGCAGTTTGACAGGGTCAAAAGTGCATCAGGCCTGGCCTTCTGAAAAATTTAGGGAGCTAAAGATCACTCTCCTGAAATGATCTAGGAGAGCCAAGGGCTCTCCTAATTTTTTTTTTTGACCTGGAAGGCAGTTGAACCATGATATATCATATGAATGTAGTTCAACACTGTGACCAGACATGCTCTACTCACAAAGTTGCATTGTGTAATTTGGATAGTTGTAATACATGTTACTTCGAAAGTTACTCAATACTGTGTTGAAGTCGTCGGTCCTGACAACTCACAACTCTCACAAGCCAATCATGGTTCAACTTCATCCCCTTCAAGTTCATCCCATCAGATAAATTTTGAATTTCAGTTCATTGCGCCTGAGCCAGCTGTACAGTGCATGATGCCAATTGAAGATTTTCTAAATGGTCCTGGGATAACACAATTTTTTATCTTCAATTTTTTTATTCATCGCATTCGAAATTACTCTTGATGCGTTAGATAAAAAAAATGTGAACACTCTTAGACGGGGACAGCTTTCGGAAATTGTATGTCAATAGTCATGCCTATCAAATTTGTGTTGAGGGAATACCGTCACTCCACGTGGTTATCACTTAATTTAAGTTCTTTGATTATCCAATGTCATTTAATGGAAATATAAGTTGGTTTTGAAATGGGGCAATGTTTGAATAGTAATAGAAACTGTACATACCCAGTGAAAATGAAACCAATCAAATAATTCTCGTGGACAGGTGATGGTGACGTTTCGAATGTTCGCAGAAATTCACAAAAAATCAGATTGATAATCTAATATCATGACAACCGAAAAAGAAAGTAAACACAACAGAGGTTTATAAATAGCCTGTGTTATGCTGTTCAGTGATGCCTCGTGTAACTGATGAAAGATGGCATTGTGATACAGTAACCACCAAAATAAATTGAAATTTTGAGCAACTTAACCCGCGAATCGTCCCAACCCAAGTGCGTACGTTGTCACACCAGGAACTGAGGAAGTAATAAACTCTGTTGTTGGTGATGTTACGATATCCTCCATTATGCATGGAAACTAATATTTGACGGTGATATTGATAATGATTTAATGTTATTTCAGGTTAACCATTAGATTTTCTGCAGACACTTTGCCTGCACTGGTTATCTTTGTGCACACAGGAGAGCAAAATTTCGCAGACCTTAATGGTTCTTGACGCACGTTAAGGCGCGCAAAAAAAACGCGCACCTGAAAACGCCAGGCCTGGTGCATTTACGCAGCACGCTATTACTTCAAAATATTGCACAATACAGTCACCAGACATCTAGTTTCAACTGTAATAGAACAAAGGATCAGTTTATCAACACATGTAGGAGTAATATGAAAACACTTCATTAAAAGTCCTTCCTTTTCAGGCCAAATGGTTCGAGCATTTTTAATTAAAAAATCAAGTTGATTTCTGTTGGACAACATTGATTGGTCCTGTTAAGGTGGTCCGGGTCGAAGTTAAGTTCTTGCATAATGCTGTAATGAAGGTCCGTGATTGAGTTCATGTGGTTGTTGAAGTGTATGGCTACTAACGCATGTAGGAGAATTAAAACTCCTGGTTAATTCAATAGGTGTGAATATTTTTCACAGACTATAAGTGGCATTTCATTTAACAGGGTTCTGCTATACTGTTCCCTGAAACGGGTAAAAAAATATTCACATAGAATTTTAAGAGTATCTGTGTGTTGAAGTCTCAGCAACTCAATGCTGTTGTTTTATTTTTCAGCACTCATATTACGTGTCATCAGCTGCCGTGAATTCTTCAAATCATCTGGTTGATTCTTCCATGATCACAGGATCTGGTGAGAGGATAGAAGTTACAGCAGTGAACTTGACAAGTGGAGGACAGGAAACTCTCTTGACAATCGATAAAACAGTGGAAGTGAGTAAAATGTAGTATTTTGTTGTTTGTAAAATGCTGTGTTCTTGGGCACCTCCAAATGGCAGCAAGCCTGGAAATAAGCAGACTGTCATCTGCAGAATGAGTCCCCCAGAGGGGGAATTGGGTGATGCTGCCATGCACAGCATCACTAAATTTACCCCCTGGAAACCTCAAGTTCGATTCTCACAAAATCTTCACTTGATCCTTTATCATAGATTTTGAAAGTGTCTTTAACCCTGGAGTCCTAAAATAAAATTTTACATAAATAATTACCATACATACATATACAACTACTTAGCTACAGATGACTTAACCCTTTACCCAACGAATCGCCCGCATCCACCCGCGTAATATGTAAATTCAGCAGTTGAAAAAATATTATTTTGGAACGAGCTCGTTCCAACGAGGGGTCACATGATATGGTTTTGTTGAAATTTTTTGAAAAATTTTAAAAAAGATTTTTAAAATAATAAATTTTGATATCGTCTGCATTGGGTAAAGGGTTAACAGTGTTTCTACATTATCGTTGGTTGCATGTACAAGCAGCCAACAATGATGTAAATAGACAGAACCGCACAGGCATTTGAATGGGTTAATGTTTATCGCACGATAACCCATTCAAATGCTTGTGCGGTTCCATATTTATCACACACCTTCGCAAATTTTTAAAACAGGCCATTTACGGTAATACTAAGTAAGAATTAACCCATCCTTTCAGAGACGTAAAGGAAATAAAATAAGACGAAAACCCAAATTAATCTTCACAAGCAGGAGACCAGTCTTCTTGTTATTTTGTGCGATAATTGAACTTTCATTCTTAGTTTCAACTTGCAAATTGTAATGCGTCACCACTTCGATTGATGAAACACTGTTCATCTGAAATACAAGTCATCGTCTTTTTATGCCTCAATTTTACAGCACCAACTGTGAATGGTTGATGTCTTTCCCACCAAAACATTACCATACATTGACAACAAACCACAGGTATAAATTTGGAAAATACTTCAATGAGAAATTAGAAAAAAACTCACATGTTTATCTGACTTCCAAGTTCCATGCGACTGTTTTTACTGAACTGAATGACAGGTTAAGATTTTAGTCAAGATTACAGTAGTCATTGTTAATTCATCCCACGTAAATGAAATTTATATCCGTATTGTCCAAGAGAAATTATTATATTATTCACATACCTGCTCAAAATTTATTAAAGTTTGTGTTATAGACTTTAATAGGGGTACAGAATTCATACGAATGCCCGTGAATATCGACAGGCAATTTGTTTTTTATTTCGATTTTGGTGACCTAGAAACTTTCTCGTGCAACATCATTCATTCGAAATGATGTCACTCATAAACGCTTTCATATTCGGTCTACACTGTTCTTTAGTTGGAACTGCAGTCAGTCGTTACCAAGTCATGCTTTAACCCATCGGGTTATTGTCTCTCGTTTTTTGTAAAAAAAACAGGAGATATTAAATTTGGGGTGTCCTTCCGTCCTTCCGTCCTTCCATGTTTTTTGTTTCCAGACTCTAACTTCCTTACAGTGACCGGATTTCAATGAAATTTGGGTAGTAGATCACTTTCATCAATTGTGTGTCCAAGTTCGAATATGGGCATTTTCCGCACATGTTTAATTAGGTTGCTGAAATTTGATTGGCTGATGGTTTCCAGACTCTAACTTTCCTTAAAATCAACCGATTTCGATCAAATTTCATATATGCATTACTTTTATCAATACCTAGGTCAAGTTCAAATGTGGGAAATTTTGTACCGAAAATCTGTCCGTCTGCCTGTCCATCTGCCCCGTGCATCAACGCACCTCGGACTAAAAGCCGTATTTATGAACCGATTTTCACGAAACTTCTTGGGTATCTTTGTTATCATTGTGAGACCAGAATATGTGTTTTGGGGTTTGGTCCAAAATTCAAGATGGCCAGTGGCCATTTTGTTCCGAAATTGGGTGTAATCAGTTCTTTGTACAGAACTTCAATATGAAAGTTCGGATTTGAATAAATTTTTGTATGGATGTTTAGCAACATGCAATACATCACATATAATACGGGTTTTGTTCTCGTGCAAAAATGATGCAAATTAGGGAAACTTTGATTTATTCATTGCTACTACCAATACACAGTAAGTGCACACCTTCAGTGTTTTTCGTTTCCAGACTCTAACTTTCCTTACAGTCAGTCGATTTCGATGAAATTTGGGTAGTAGATCACCTTCATCAATTGTGGGTCCAAGTTCGAACATGGGCATTTTCTGCGCATATTTAATTAGGTTTCTTAAATTTGATTGGCTGATGGTTTCCAGACTAACTTTCCTTAGAGTCAACCGATTCCACTTGCAACTCAACTATATTCCACTGGATGCATTAATTCCCCTTGAAACTGCTGCCCAGCGGGAGACATGAATTCACTGAATTTGCTTGTTTAATCAACATTCAGTATTGTTCATGTCAAGAAAATAAATTGGAAAATTTCTTCTGATGATCGGTCGGTGTATAGGATATGAGTTTCTACAGAAACAATAGAAACTCAGATACTATAGACCACTAACATCCACTTTACAACATCAAAATAAATGACCCATTGTATCAAAATGGGCCCATGTATCCCCAGAAATATTACTGGTTCCATTCTTACATTAAAAAAGTGCCAAAAATCTGTATCCCACACATGTGCGATAAAAGTTTACTTTTGCCACACATCTTAGAATGTCGTGAACAAACCTTAATTTTAATTGGGGGTGTAATAAAAACACTGTCAAGATAATTCCATCCTACCAGTGAAGTTCTCATAGAATATACTTGAAATAACTTTTTCAGAGCTGTACAAAAGGGGCAGTTTGTGGTTGTATGGGCACTATAGGACTGCACAATATTCAAAACTGAATACCGGTGTAACAGGATATCTTCCCCCTCCCTGGATATCCCCCCCCCCCCCTGGGGGGGGAGATATCCTAGTATATCTCCCCCCCCCCCTCCCCCACCCTGGATATCTCCCCCCCCCCCCACCACCCATAAAAAAAATTTTTTGATTAATTTGACATTATTTGATGATGAAATGGTGAGAACAGATCTTGGCCTGGATATCTTCTCCCCCCCCCCCTCCCCCCTCCCCCCACCATGACAAAAAAATTTTTGTCAAACATTTGACACTAATTGATAAGGAAATGGTGAAAGAAATAGATTTGGGACTTTAAAAATGGTTTAGGATAAACACTGAGTTAGATGGCCTGGATATCTTCCCCCTCACCTCCCATTCCAACCAACCCTAACTCAGTGTTTATTCGAAACCATTTTTAAAGTCCCAACTCTATTTCTCTCACCATTTCATTATCAATTAGTGTCAAATGTTTGACAAAATTTTTTTTGTCTTGGTGGGGGGGAAGATATCCAGACCTGGATATCTTCCCCTCCCCCCACCTCCCATTCCAACCAACCCTAGCTCTGTGTTTATCCGAAACCATTTTTAAAGTCCCAAATCTATTTCTCTCACCATTTCAATATCAATTAGTGTCAAATGTTTGACAAAAAAATTTTTGTCGTGGTGGGGGGGAAGATATCCAGGCCTGGATATCTTCCCCCCCTCCCCCCCCCCCCCAACCCATTCCAACCAACCCTAACTCAGTGTTTATCCAAAACCATTTTTAAAGTCCCAAATCTATTTCTTTCACCATTTCATTATCAATTAGTGTCAAATGTTTGACAAAAAATTTTTGTCATGGTGTGGGGGAAGATATCCAGGCCTGGATATCTTCCCTCCCACCTCCCATTCCAACCAACCCTAACTCTGTGTTTATCCGAAACCATTTTTAAAGTCCCAAATCTATTTCTCTCACCATTTCAATATCAATTAGTGTCAAATGTTTGACAAAAATTTTTTTGTCATAGTAGGGGGGAAGATATCCAGGCCTGGATATCTCCCCCCCCCCACCCCACCTCCCATTCCAACCAAAGGGTTACCTATGTATCTTGAAAATTGACCAGGGCAGTGTCAAAGATGGAAAATTATGGGAAGTAGCTTCAAGCTGCATCATTCCTGTTGTTTGTATACAATGTTTCATGTGCTATAACAACCTTTATTGTTTAAGTGCTATAACAAATTACATTGCTTTGTTAGGTTGTTGTTGTTGATATAGTCTGGAGTGAATAAAAATATCAAATCTTTTGTGGGTAGTATCAGTATTCAAAAAAATATCGCGGTTTACCTGTACATGTATATCGAAGAAAACTGTTCAGATATATGAACACAAGTACCACAATCGGGACTCAAGGCATCACAGTCGGAACCAATTAGCATGCCTTGATGATGCGGTTCGAAAAACCTTTACCCAACGCAGACAATATCAAAATTTATTATTTTAAAAATTAGTTTTTCAGATTTTACTCAGATTTTAACAAAACCATATCATGTGACCCCCTCATTGGAACGAGCTCTATCTATCCTGACATTCAAAAATCAGTGGAAATTCAGTTTCTTCAACGTTTTTAAAAATGCGACGTCAAACGTCGGAAAGTACAAATAACAAGATATTTTTCACATTAGTGATTATCTGGTTGAGGGCTAGATTATTTTTGGTGGTCTGAATGTGTTATTCAAAACTTGTTTTATTTCAAATTATTGGAGAGTGCCAACAGGCACTTTCCAATAGTTTGTAATAAAAAAATTTATATAAACAAAATATTATTTGTGTTTGACTGAATATGAAATAGAAGCAAGGAAAGTGTTGGCTTTTGCTCTGTAACCTCATTTTTTTAAAGCCCTGATAGTGGCTTCTAGCACTCAACCAGTTAAGAAGTCTTGACAGCAGGATTATATTAGTATTTTAAGCTGCAATAACATTTGGCTCAACGGTTGCCACTGATCACTATTCAGGAGAAAATAGGAATTGAGGTTAACACTTTAAAAAATCGAAAAATAATAACAAAACAAATGACCGCAAAGTATCAATGCGCTGTTTGATTTCGTACGTCATAAGACGTACAAAAATATCAAAGGGTTAAGTTTGCATTGGTTATAAAAAGAGAGCATGTGTCAGCCCAAAGGACCATGTGGGAGGGCCTGAGAAACAGATTTTTAGCTGTGACTAGCAGCTCTATAAGTGGCAATGTCGGTCTGTCTGTCGGTCTGTCTGTCTGTCGGTCAGTCTGTCGGTCGGTCTATCTGTCTGTGACCAACGAGTTTGTCTGTGACCAACAAGTTTCAAAACTCAATAACTTTTGAAATACTTGATGGAATGACTTTATATTTGGCATGTAAGTGTATCTTATTGATGTCTAGCCACTGTTCAATGCATGTATTGTTCCAAGTATTTTTCTGGAGTTATGGCCCTTGATGAACTTAGAATTTTGTGAGATTGCACCACCCGTTGCAGCTACGGCGTCGATGTCGCGATTTTTAACTTTTTTTTTAGGCCTTATTGACATTGTAGTGGTGCTCTGTATTGACTTCTAAATGTTTTCTTGGAGGCAAATAAACTTTGAAGAATAATCTGTACTTGACAAGAATTATTTACCTGCTGAAATTTTTGCTCCAGTTTTTTTTCTTTTTAACCCTTTGAATGCTAGTGGTTTCTTCCATATCAGTTCAAATGCAGCAATTAGAAGAGTCCATATTCATTATTTGGGGGGTAGACTAATCAATATTTTCAATGTGTAGCCTTGGGGCTGCACACTGAAAATATTGATAGGTCTACCTCGCACATTCATATAGCAGCCTTTCCTTACTGAAATTATGATATATCACAGTTAAAACTAAAAGTCCTGTTCTGAAATGTGCACAAATAGCATGTTGATCTGCGCGTTAATCTACTCGGTATGACCATAGTAAGGCTATCAAATTCTGTAAATATGGCCTGTGCACAAGCAATGTTTCAGCCAATGGACCTCCGGGTAACCCGGAGGTCCATTGGCAGAAACATTGCCCGTGTTTGCTATGAGTAACCAGGCGAACCTGCCGTGCTTTGGATGCCATTCGATATGGCAATTACGTGCAATTCATACGTGCAGTTAAGCCTAGATAAGCGCACAGTTCGTGACAGGACTTCTAGTTTTAACTGTCATGTGCCTGGGCCAGAAAAACAGCCTCTCATATTCAAAGGGTTAAATTAATTATGTATAAAAATGTATATTCTCAGCTGTGGTGAGTTGTTTACATGCATGAAAAATATATAATGTAGCAATCACACAAAAGCTCATTATACCTTGCCTTCTGGATCAATTCTCCCTGTTTTTATTTGACTTCTCCATAAAATTTGTTGAGGGAGAAGTGTATTCTCACACAATTTATGATGGTCACTGATTCAAAATGAACCGGTGCTCAGATCTGTTATTTATTTATTTATTGGAGTTTAACGACACTTTCAACAGCCAGGCCACCTCGTGTCGAACAGTTTTACGTGTGGAGGAAGTCAAACTACCGAGCAATGGTGAGCAACTGTCAGACTCCCCAATGTTCTAACTCCACACAAGCAGGGTTAGCATTGGTTAAAGACATCAACGTGCAGTTTGCCCTATTACACAGTGCCACCATGTCCCCATGTGGGCCGTTATGATTAAGTGCCTTGTCCAAGGACACAACACAGTTACCCCTGGTGGTGATCGAACCGTGGACCTCTCGGTTTGAAGTAGGGCTGCACAGTAATCGGATTTTGGTACCAGTGACGGCATTGAAAATGATACCACGGTATACCGGTATACTGTGAAACAGTTCAGATTGAAAACAAAATAAAACTGAAATACATGTACCTTACTTTTATGAAAGTGCTTGATAAATGTGATTTACAACTACAAGGTCCTAGGTGAAAAACAACTCATGTAATTTGGTACGTTCTAAGTGCTGAGTTTACTCTGAATGTAACAGAATTTTGGAGTTCATTAATTCGTTGTTTGCCAGCAATCTGACAAAAAAATGTTTCAAATCACACATATTCACAATTGCGAAATGTGCAACAATTTTTGTCAAATATGACAGACGTGTGACGCCATCACTGGGAGAAAACATTGTCGGCTGTGATTGACACCTGCAGACTGTCATGAAACTGAAGGGTGATCATGTCTTGGAGGCATGCTTAATATCAACAGACCGACTGGCCTGACATATGACAGCTGACATTTGACATTGTCATCTGAGGAAGTTTACTGCAGGAAGATAGGAGAAGGGGAGGAGCTACTATCGGTTCTTTGTGTAAGCAGGCCCTTGGAATTCCATCAACTGGACACACGTTTTAAAAAGTTTTGTTTGCCACTGTTTTTCATGAAGCCACACATACGTAATTAACACAATGACCGGCTCAGTAATTAAATGCTTATCAGTCAAAAGAGGTTGACCATGTTTTTACAGGAATTAAATTGACAAAGACAAATTTACTTGTATCCGAGATTCAGATGAAAGCCAGTAAACCCAATGATAATTTTATGGCTTATTTTCGTATTAAACAATAGGTTCAATAACTTTTTAGACAAGGATTATTGTCGTTCTTCCATTCAAATCACTCATTTTCCCAGAGCAGTAAGTAATACTTCTATCTATTGCTCCAAAAGTATCTTTTTTATTCATGATATCCCTTGCATTCAATATGTGTTTGTCATATTTTCGCGCATTATTTATATTTTTATTTCAAGAAAACGCGAATTTCAAATCATAATACCGGACCCAAAAATTGTATACCGTTACTCATGGTATACCGGTATTCATTTTTGATGGACGGTTTTTAACTGGTGATGATTTCAATACCAGTGTAACAGGATATCTTCCCCCCCTGGATATTTTCCCCCCGGGGGGGAGAAGATATCCTAGTATATCTTCCCCCTCACCATGGATATCTCCCCCCCCCCCACCCATAAAAAATTTTTTTTTGATTAATTTGACATTATTTGATGATGAAATGGTGAGAACAGATCCTGGCCTGGATATGTTCCCCCCCCCCCCCCCCCCCCCCCCCTCCCCATGACAAAAAAATTTTTGTCAAACATTTGACACTAATTGATATTGAAACGATGAGAAAAATAGAATTGGGACTTTAAAAATGGTTTCGGATAAACAGAGTTAGGGTTGGTTGGAATGGGAGGTGGTGGGGGGGGGAGATATCCAGGCCTGGATATCTTCCCCCCCCCCCCCTCCCCACCATGACAAAAAAATTTTTGTCAAACATTTGACACTAATTGATAATGAAATGGTGAGAGAAATAGATTTGGGACTTTAAAAATGGTTTTGAATAAACACTGAGTTAGGGTTGGTTGGAATGGGAGGTGAGGGGGAAGATATCCAGGCCTGGATATCTTCCCCCACACCATGACAAAAAATTTTTTGTCAAACATTTGACACTAATTGATAATGAAATGGTGAAAGAAATAGATTTGAGACTTTAAAAATGGTTTCTGTTAAACACTGAGTTTGATGGCCTGGATATCTTCTTTCTTTTTTGTCATGGTGTGGGGGGAAGATATCCAGGCCTGGATATCTTCCCCCCCCCCCCCCCCCACCTCCCATTCCAACCAATCCTAACTCAGTGTTTATCCGAAACCATTTTTAAAGTCCCAAATCTATTTCTCTCACTATTTCATTATCAATTAGTGTCAAATGTCTGACAAATCATTTTTTGTCATGGTGGAGGGAAGATATCCAGGCCTGGATATCTTCCCCACTCCCCCCCCCCCCACCCCCATCTCCCATTCCAACCAACCGTAACTCAGTGTTTATATCCGAAACCAATTTCTCTACCCAAAACAGTTACACTTCATGTCACATGACAACATGAACCAGAATAGTTGAGAAAATATTGAAATGAATTTTTGTCACAGGTTTTCAACTGGATGAGAGCAAGATATCCAGGTTGAACCTGAAAAAAAAACAACATTCTGCCAAAAAACCCCATTTTTTTCGCCATTTCATCATCAAATAATGTTAAGTTAATCAAAAAAAATTTTCGTGGTGTGGGGGAAAGATATTCAGGGTGGGGGGGGAGAGATATACTAGGGGAAGATGACGTCTGACACCGGTACCAACCGGTATACCGTAATACCATGTAGCCCTAGTTTGAAGTTCAATGCTGTAACCACTGAGCCACCATGCTCCCAGATCTGTTATTAAAATTTGTCGATTTATTTTTAGATTAATGGTGCTGTAGATGGATTTGATAAAGTTACCTTTAATGTGACAGTTTCTATTGATAACACCAAACAAGATGCTTTTGACTTGAAGATATATGATGACCTCCGACCGGGATTTTTAGCTGATAGATCAACTTTGTCCCAAACTGTTGATAATCTTAGTGGAAGAGATGAGCTGACATGGACACCAAATGCATCATCCTTTATAAGTATGCTTATTAGACCAAGTTATGCTAACAATTTTTTAACTGGTTGAGAGCTGATTATTTTTGGTGGTCAGTCAGAATTTATTTAAAATTTGTTTTATTACAAATTATTGTTGCACAAATCTATATGAACAAAATATTATTTGCGTTTTGCTGAATATGAAACACGAGAAAGGAAAATGTTTCATTTTGCTCTGGTTTCCCTTATTTCTTTAACCCTTTCGCTGCTGTAGGTCCGTACTGAGTGCGGACATAAAATTTGATTCCCTGTGCTACACCGCCGTACTGAGTACGGAGTTACCACACAGATAACATCAATACGCCGCACAGTGGTATTCTCAATATAATGCACTTGGTGACACATGTAAGAGGACGACAATGTGACGTCAGATATTTTTTCGAGTTATTTCCGTCATTTTTATGGAAATACCTGAGTGAACCGCATGTGAAATTTCCAATGAGAGTTACTTTTCCTGATGTTCTTGTAGTACAAACATGTCAAAAAGATTGTACACAACAGAAGAAGTTGTTGCAGAATTGTATGCAGACAATAAGAGTGATGCTGGTGATTTAGATAGTTCAAGTGACTTTAGCAACTCTGATGAATCTGAGGGAAGTTCCGATGTGGGCCTGGACTACGCTATTACCCATGTTTCGGGTTATACCACACCACAATTAAGTATTGGAACTAAACATTGGACTCCAAGCATGTTCAAATATGTTCTAGCAGATGAAAATTACAAATTATTTTACGTTTCTGATTTTTTTCATTTTTAGCTCGACTTTGACGTAAGTCAAATTTGAGCTTATGCCATGGCCAGTCGTCCATCTGGCCATCTGTCCATCTGTCCGTCTGTCCGTCAACAATTCAATATGGCTCGGGCTAGAGGCCATATTTATGAACCGATCTTCACGAAACTTTTTGGGTCCGAACCAAAATTCAAGTTGGCTGCTGACAGCCATTTTGTACAAAATTACGTGCAATAAGATTTTTGTGCAGAACTTCCATATGAAAGCTCTGATTTGAATAATTTTTTGTATGAATGCTTAGTACCATGGGATACCTCACATATAATACGTGTTTTTTTCTCGTGCGTAAATTATGCAAATTAGACTAACTTTGATTTATATTGTGTTACTTTCAGCACTGTAAGTGTAAATGCCAATACGGCTTGGGCTAGAGGCCGTATTTATGAACTGATTTTTACCAAACTTCTTGGGTACCTTTGGTATCACCGTGGGACCAGAACGAGTGTTTTGGGTCCGGCTCGAAATTCAACATGGCCAATGGCAGCCATTTTGTACAAAATTAGGTGCAATCAGATTTTTGCACAGAACTTCCAGATGAAAGCGCTGATTTGAATAAATTTTTTTTGTGTGAATGTTTAGTACCATGGGATACATCACATATAGTACAGGTTTTTTTCTCGTGCAGAAATTATGCAAATTAGATGAACTTTGATTTTTTTCAATGCTACTTACTGTAAGTACACATGTCAATACGGCTCGGGCTAGAGTCTGTATTTATGAACCGATCTTCACGAAATGTCTTGGATACCTTTGTTATCACCTTGGGACGAGAACGAGTACTTCTGTGTGCGGTCCAAATTTCAAGATGGCGACAGTGGCCATTTTGTACCGAAATTAGGTCTAATCAGTTTTTTGTACACAACTTCTATATGGCTCAGGCTAGATGCCGTATGTATAAACTGATCTTTACGAAACTTCTTGGGTACCTGTGTTATCACCGTGGGATGAAAATGAGTGTTTTTGGGTGTGGTCCAAAATTCAAGATGGCCACCAGCAGCCATTTTGTACCAAAATTGGTGCAATCAGTTTTTTGTACAGAACTTCTGTATGAAAGTTCTGATTTGAATAAATTTTTGTATGAATGTTTAGTAACATGGAATACGTCACATATAGTATGGGTTTTTTCTCGTACAGAAATTATGCAAATTAGATGAACTTTGATTTATTCAGTGCTACTTGTACACAGTAAGTGCACATGTCAATATGGCTCGGGCTAGAGGCTGTATTTATGAACCGATCTTCATGAAACTTCTTGTGTACCTTTGTTATCACCGTGGGACAAGAACAAGTGTTTCTGGGTGCGGTCCAAAATTCAAGATGGCTGCCAGTGGCCATTTTGTACCGAAATTAGGTCCACTCAGTTTTTTGTCACAACTTCTATATGGCTTGTATTTATGAACTGATCTTCACAAAACTTCTTAGGTACCTTTGTTATCACCTTGGGACAGGAACAAGTGTGTTTTGGGGTGCCCTTGTTATCACTGTGCTATGAGAACAAATATTTTGGGGTTCAGTCAGACCCACTGTGGGACTCAAAGATTTTTTTTCAAATTTAGCATCTGACTGTCACCCACCTTTACAATACTTTACCTATACATTTGTTACAGGCTACGGTCAGTATTTATGTACAGACCATTTCAATACTTTATATGTACCTTTGTTATCAGGTCATTACCCAGATGTTTGTGATTGCTGTGTCACATACTATACATGTACATATCTTAACAAGTTGAATTACAGTGTCATTGACACTTTCATTTATCATATTTTTCCATTTTCCCCCATATCTGGCTCAGCACAGGAAATTAAAAACTTGCACAGCAGCAAAGGGGTTAAAAGACCTGATAGTGTCTGCTATCACTCAACCAGTTAATTTTCATAATCATTAATTATTGTTCAGTGTGTCATCATTGGTAGTTAAACTTAAGTATTTTCCATTGGGAATATGCCAGGAAGCAAAGCAGCTCTTTCTTACAGTGGTAAGTAAGTGTTGTTTTAAAATAGTACCTGTAACCAGGACCTGGGGTGGAAATCCTCTTCAGTGGGTTTCCTAGATATGATCGATTAGCTACACTTTAGTTCAGTTTTGGGTTTTCCAGCAAACAAGAAAACCAAACCACAAGAACCAGCCAAACAGTTTCACTGTGTTTGTGCATAAACTGATCAAATTATCTTACTGGGAGGCAACTGGACTAGTCAGGTCCCTATAGACTCTTGTTAATTAGTATACAGTAGAACCTGTCTTGAGAGGCCACCCTATTTGCCAAGCAAAAGTGGTCTCTCATTACAGGTTTGACATTTTTGCTAATCAGTGAATGACCAACCAGAAAATATTTGTTGCAGAAATGGAGAAGAACTGATTTTTAAAAAATTTTTTATTTATATTGTTTTATTTTAATTCAGTTTTAATACAAGTACAAAGGCATTGTTTAATAAATTGTAGATAAAAGTACACAACCTGAAAAACTTCACTGTTGTCCTGGTTACATTTTTGAACTATTGATTTCTGTGCACACCGCATTGATCTTAACTGGCTGAGCTACAATGAGGGTACCAGAACAAAAGTCATCTTTTTCTTTGCTCATGTTTCCTCTTCAGTCAAACACATCTATTTTGTTTGTATAAATTTGTTTTATTACAAATTATTGGAGAGTGCCAACAGGCACTCTCCAATAATTTTTAATAAAACAAATTTTGAATAAGAAATTCAGACCACCAGAAAAATCTAACCCTCAACCTGTTTTTAGATTTTAATACTCTGAAATTGCCAAAAGTTGATTTTCCGGTCTCTTAAAACAGATGAAAAACCGAGTTTTTGCCACAGTTTTGTGGCCTCTCAAGACAGGTGGTCTCTCAAGACAGGTGGTCTCTCATGACAGGCCCATTATAGTGTGAAAGCCAATCAGTACATGGCCACAGTGGACTCTCAAGACTTGTCATCTCTCACGACCGTGGTCTCTCAAGACAGTTTTTTACTGTATCCGACAAAGGTGCAAATATGTCATATTTTTGTACTGTACCAATGACCCAGACTTAGCTGGTGCTAACTCTTAAATATTTAGGGCCAAACGCAAATTTTACCCCCAAATCCCCCAAATTTGCATCAAAAACCGAAAATTACATGCCCTATATGGTCGTCCATACTTTTAAACCTGCACGCACAGTGTCAAGGAGGTCATAAAAATAGTATTTTTACAGCTGCTGAATTTGCATATTATGTGGGTGGATGTGGCCGATTCTTTGGGAAAAACTGAACCAAAACCAAAGTTTTTTACTGCATCTGACTGAAAACCGAAACTGAATCGGAAAAATCAAAACTTCCTAGCTCTGCTTTGAAAGTAAGGGATGCTGAAGTGTGTGCATCCAGAAAATTTTGTAAAAAAAAAGTCTAATCTAAGAAAAAAAAATTTAAAAATGCTTCCAGTCAGCTTTTCTGGACAAAGTCTCTAGTGATGTTTTCTAAGTTGGTAATCTGATTTTCGACCTGACTATCAAGCTCATTAGCTCAATTTGGATGTAAGTAAAATTTTTAGCTCAGCTTTGACATAAGTCAAATTTGTAGTTATGCCATGGCCCGTCATCCATCTGTCTGTCAACAATTCAATACGGCTCAGGCTAGAGGCCATATTTATGAACCGATCTTTACGAAACTTCTCGAGTACCTTTGTTATTACCGTGGGACGAGAACGAGTGTTTTTGGGTGCTGTCCGAAATTCAAGATAGCCACCAGCTACCATTTTGTACTTCAGTTAGTGCAATCAGTTTTTTGTACAGAACTTCTGTATGAAAGTTCTGATTTGAATAAATTTTTGTCTGAATGTTTAGTAACATGGAATACATCACATTTTATACAGGTTTTTTCTCGTGCAGACATTATGCAAAGTAGATGGTCTTTGATTTATTCAGTGCAACTTATACACAGTAAGTGCACATATCAATACGGCTCGGCCTAGGGGCTGTATTTATAAACCGATCTTCATGAAACTTCTTGGGTACCTTTGTTATCACCTTGGGACAAAAACGAGTGTTTCTGGGTACGGTACAAAATTCAGGATGGCTGCCAGTGGCCATTTTGTACTGAAATTAGGTCCAATCAGTTTTTTGTACACAACTTCTATATGGCTCAGGCTAGAGGCCGTATTTATGAACCGATCTTTACGAAACTTCTTGGGTACCTTTGTTATCACCTTGGGACGAGAACGGGTGTTTTTGGGTGCAGTCCAAAATTCAAAATGTATGCCAGTGGCCATTTTGTTCCAAAATTAGGTACAATCAGTTTTTGGTACAGAACTTCTATATGAAGATTTTGATTTGAATGAATGTTTAGTAACATGCAATACATCACATATAATACAGGTTTTTTTTCTCGTGCAGAAATTATGCAAATTAGATAAACTTTGATTTATTCAGTGCTACTTATACATAGTAAGTGCACATGTCAATTGTGTGGACTTTGTTATGGCTGGCCCCACGGTGTAAAAAGACCTATTGATATTTTTGAAATAGTAGCTATGTTTTTTGGACGGGTGAGGCGGAAGATATGCAGGTTGGACATCTCACCCACCCCTACCCCATCCACATGTTCGGAAAAGTCCCCAAAATTGCTGGAAAGGTTCTAAGATTGCCTATTTTCAATTCACTGGTCATTATTCAATGGTATAAGCCAAGTTGAAACTGTTTTTAATTTATTCTATATTTTTTTACATGGGGGGGGGGGGAGATAACCAGGCCTGGATATCTTCCCCCACCCATGTCAACCTCCCAACAAACATTCATAGAACCTTTGCAGCCATTGTTTGGACTTTGTTATGGCTGGCCCCACAGTGTAAAAAAACCTATTGATATTTGTGAAATAGTTGCTTCTGAGATTGCCTATTTTCTATTCACTGGTCATGTATATATTAAAGAGTTGAACCACTTTTTTGTGTTAATTCCAATGAAAATTCCATAAATAAATGTTCTTATCCTTATCTTTTTGTTCAGTTCTTTTCATATTTTATTTTTGAGATGGGGGAAGATATCCAGGGTGAGAGGAAGATAATCTAGGATATCTTCCCCCCGGATGGAAGATATCCAGGGGGGGAAAATATCCTGCTACACCGGTAACCAATGCCTTATGTGCAAGTCTTCTAAAATGGGCAACATGGATATAAACGATTGGCTCCTGACTTGACTTTATACAGTAGAATCCTCTTAATTGAAAATCCATTTTGCCAGTGAAAGTATTCAATTAACAGGAGTATACAATTAACAGGGATTTGGTCAGTTTCCTGTGTTCTGGACGTAAACTGAGCATTTATTCTATTATATCTTGTTTGACAGGGCTCATAGAGCTCTGTCAAACAAGCTATAATAGAATAAATGCCTGTATTGGATATGGTGAGGCCAAAAAGGTTGATAAATAAGGGGAATTTGGTGTGTGTCACAGTAATTTTTTCGACATATTACAAAAATTTATATACAATTAATAGGAAGGAGTTTACTCTACAACCCATATGCAATTAACAGATCAAATTTGTACTGAAGGTATGGTAAATGGTTTTGTGTTTGAAAATTATATTCAGTTAACAGGGATATACAATTAAGAGATATCCAATTAAGTGGGCTCCACTGTATTTCTATTGCAGTCATAATTAGCCATTATAGAAGTATGTGACCTTAAATACCAATAAATAAATTAAATACTTATTAACTGTAATATCTAATTCTGCAGCAGGAAAGAATACATGTATTGTGAGTAAAGTCAAATCAAATTACATCAATGGTTGTCTGCATGTCAATTTCAATAAAAAGTGTGTAAACAAACAGCTTAAAATACAGTAAAACCTGTCTTGAGAGACCACTGTCTTGAGAGACCACCTGTCTTGAGAGACCACATCTGCCAGGCACCGATTGGTTTTACTCTATAATGGACCTGCTATGGGAGACCACCTGTCTTGAGAGACCACCTGTCTTGAGAGACCACTGTGACCGGGTACCAACTTGTATTTTTATGCCATAATGGGCCTGTCTTGAGAGACCGCCCCTTTGAAGACTGAAACCATGACAAAAACTTTTTACCTGTTCTGGAATTGTAAAATCCATTGTGGTTATACTAACATTATTAAAAGTATTAAAAGCTCTTAATTGGGTTTCAATTGCTATTCAGTTACATAACTCATTAAAGATTGAGATGTTTTTTATAAGATCGCTGTGAAAAGATTAGGATTATTGTTGAATAAACAATGTCAGGCATACCTGAAATGTGACAGATAGGAATAAAAATGAATTTGTGTTGAAAATCTTTTTGTAACAAATTGAAATGGACTGTTATAAAAATTATAAAAATAAATTAGTGTTGAAAATCTTCAATGAAGATTTTCAACACTAATTTATTTTTATAATTTTTATAACAGTCCATTTCAATTTGTTACAAAAACTTTATAAAAAAGAACTACAAAGTAATTACAAAAATCTATTCTTCTCCATTTCTGAATTTTGTGGTTGCTTATTCACTGACTTGAGAAAACTTGAAACCTGTTATGAGAGACCACCTGTCTTGAGAGACCACTTTTGTGTGTCCCAAAGGGCGGTCTCTCAAG
Organism: Pictodentalium vernedei; assembly: GCA_031216915.1. Taxonomy (NCBI): domain Eukaryota; kingdom Metazoa; phylum Mollusca; class Scaphopoda; order Dentaliida; family Dentaliidae; genus Pictodentalium; species Pictodentalium vernedei. The sequence continues at coordinate 21,371,558 of CM062295.1, forward strand.
ACAGGTTCTACTGTAGCATCAAGGACCGAACAGAATTAGACTGGTGGTCTGAGAGCTTGGCCAGAAGTACACATCTGCCACTAAAAACAAAACAATTTAAATATTTTCTTTTTACTTCCAAAAGGAGCTAATACCAACATCAAGCCAGTTCAAGGGAGTATCCATAAGCTATGTTTTGATAGCAAAAGAATAAAAATTTAATTTATTTGGAGAAAGAAAAATAAGTCCTACAGAACCACCTGCAATAAAGTGGATGCCTGCACATGTTATTAAAACCTTATTTATGCAATATTTTTCACACATTTTCAAAGCAATATGTGGGTCGGTCAATATTGCACCCACTGAACACAATAGTTGGTTGAAATTTGCCCTCTGAACAATTAACCCCTAACCTAATGAATAGGCTGTATCCACCCTCGTAATATACAAATTGAGTGGTTGAGAGAAAAACTATTTTTCAAAAAAATTTGACAACACCACACGTTGGCCCTCACTGGAACAAGCTCATCGAGTCTGTTCCAATGAGGGTTCACATGATATGGTTTATTGCTTTTTTTTTTTAAACTGAAAAAAAATTTATTAAAAGAATAAATTTTCATATTGTGGGCATTGGATTGAAAACATATTTGCATCCAATATGTTGTGTATGTGCTTTAAATAGGGAGTAATCGCTTAACTGGACTGGTTACGTGAAATAATTCATAAGAGGTGAGGGGCGTTGTACTAACATGAGTGTGTGAATTCGCACAAGTGTTTTACAATATGGTCCCTCGCCTCAAATGAATTATTTCACATAACCAGTCCAGTCAAGCGATTAATCTGTTTATTACTTTTCATTATTAACGATAATTAAATTATTTAACCCTTTACCTAACGTAACGACTAAAAACGGCCAGCGCTATTCTCAAAACTTGCCAATTAATTTTCATTATTTTTTTCATTTTTTTTCTATAAAACATAGGTTATGACCCCTCATTGGAACAAACTCATTGAGCTTGTTCCATTGAGGGGTCATAACCTATGTTTTTGAGACAAAAAATGAAAATAATAGTTATTCAAGAATTTGTTTTGCAAGTGTCGTTTGCTTTTCATGTAGAGAAAGGGTTAAAAAAGCCAAAAAAAACCCAATGAAGTCCCCATTACACCCACGGTAAAGCGTCTTCGTTTGCGTACACGGATACATGACACAATTATTGATTGCATAATTCACTTGGTAAGTTATTGTTTATAATCAAACCTGGAAATCCCAGTAAATCACACTTTGGAAAGTTATAAATGATAGTTATACAACTTACATGCCACTGTTGAAAGTTGAAAAATAATGAAAATGCACGTCATAGTGATTTTCCCTGTTATACCCCAGTGGGGGGTATATAGGAATCGCCTTGTCCATCCATCCATCCCTCCGTCAGTCTGTCCATCCATCCATCCATCCATCCATCCATCCCAAAATTCAATATTTATTTATTTATTGGTGTTTAAGGTCACATATTTCTGCACAATGGCTTACCACGACTGTGACAGTTTTATGTGTGGGGGAAGTCGGAGTACCCGGAGAGAACCACCGAGCAACGACGAGCAACTGTCAGCTCCCCAACATATCAACTCCACACAAGCAGGGTTAACATTGGTTGAAGACAGGTGCACCATCGACGTGCAGTACTCCTTAGTACACAGCGTCACCGTGCCCCACGTGGGCAATGGAGGTGAAGCGTCTTGCCCAAGGACACATGTACAACGCGGTTGCCGCAGGTGGGATTCGAACCGAGGACCTCTAGGCTTGCAGCCTGCACCTCTACCAACTGAGCCACCGCCCCCCCCCCCCCCCCCCCCAAATTCAATCATGAATAACTTGTAAAGTACTTGGTTGAGTGACTTGATATTTGGTATGCAAGTGTATGCTGTATACCCATAGTGAAATGCAGGTGTCATTCGAGATTTTATTGCCAGAGTCATTCCCCTTTATGCTCTTAGTATTTGTATATACTCAAAAACTGTATCACATGTAGTCAGGCTTGCATTGTTAAATAAGCGGGGGTATCTTTTTGTGTCACTGTATGGTGACACTTTATTTTCCTTTCCATTTCTGAGTATCAAAATGAAGTACCTATACAATGTGCTAACATATTTTTATTAATCGACTTGATAGCAATCTTTATTTTGGGTTGGCCTGCACATTGCGGTGGTATTTCGTTAGATGTGCTTACGGACAGGTCAAGTTAAATTTGAAATGAAATGTTGCAATAAAATTTCTGCAACAAAAGCCATATTTCACATAAATATGGGTTATATACACATGGTGTTTGTAAAAAATCTTTTATCGCGACGAGAGCGTTTTCGGGGGCATATATAGCTACGAGTCCTGGGTGATGAACATCGATGATGGTGAGTGAAACTATGTACATACACTCTCATAAAAGTTTGTGTACACTTTTATGAGAGTGTACATAAAATCATGTCACCTGGTTCACAAGTTTGGAGCTGTCTTGTCTACTTCATTAGAACACAAAACTCAATTTCTTTTTTAAATTTTTTAACAATACAGTGGAGCCCACTTAATTGGATATCTCTTAATTGTATATCCCAGTTAATTGAATATAAACAAAACCATTTACCATACCTTCAGTATAAATTTGATCTGTTAATTGCATATGGGTTGTAGAGTAAACTCCTGTTAATTGTATATAAATTTTTTTAATATGTCGAAAAAATTACTGTGACGCGCACCAAATTCCCCTTATTTATCAACCTTTTTGACTTCACTGCATCCAATACAGGCATTTATTCTATTATATCTTGTTTGACAGAGCTCTAGGAGCTCTGTCAAACAAGATATAATAGAATAAATGCTCAGTTTACCCCCAGAACACAGGAAACTGACCAAATTCCTGTTAATTGTATACTCCTGTTAATTGAATAATTTTCACTGGCAAAATGGATATTCAATTAAGAGGATTCTACTGTAAAACAATCTTAAGTTCAACAAACTCCCCATCATTCCATAACAAAAAGAAAAAATGAAAAATATATGACTGGTGACGAGTGCAGGATGAGTTGTAAACACACAGTTATTCATTGCCGCAACAAATATAATAATATTAAACCATGAAAATATTTGATATTCAAAAAACAATTCGATTCGAATATGCACATTCAAGTTGAATTTGAGTCGAAATCAGAGAGCTAAATATCGACTTTTGGAATAAGGTTAAAGAAAGTAATGCAGAAAAACTTGCGTTTTTCAATCCTGACTGACTGATATTCCAACTGCATCATCAAGGCATGTCTTCTATGAATATTTTATCAGTTGAGATTTGAACCATCAGTGGGAATAAATCAAATTTAAACCCCCACCCGATGTTCGCAATGCCACCTTCCTCAATATTCCACATTATTAAGGAACAGAAAAATATCCACTTTCGTTATTCATTCAATTTGAAATGTTTGGGAGATATTCGATTTGATATTCGACTCGAGTGAAAGTGCTTTATTTGCAGTCCTCTAATTTTTAAAACCATATATGTCAGTGAACTTGGGAACAAAAAAGTATACAGTACGTGGAGAGTGTATTATCACTAAATCACCTGCAGAGTGGAGATTCCACCCAAGCAACAATTGCAAATTTGTTGCAAAGCATAACAAGCACAGGCAAAGTTTCAACTAATGGACCTCTGGGTTAAGCCCTGAGGTCCATTGGCTGGAACATTGCTTGTGTTTTTTGTCCATATGTACAAAATTAGAATGTTATAGTTTGGGTGATAACTCCACTCCGTGGGTGATTTAGTTACAATCCACTCTCCACATACTGTATGATATCACCAAACAGTTCAGTGGGAAGTATTAGGATGACAGGATGGTTGTGGCAGAGTATTTTGAGAGTTCAGGTATAAGCTAAGCCTTTTTAATTAAGAATTAGAGTCTAGCCTATGTGTCATTTTCATTATTATTGTTATTTTTACATGTTATTTTTCCCTCTTTATGACACGTGGTGACCCCTTGCTAAATCTCAATAAATAAATTGTTCCCTTGAGAACCTGCTGCAAAGAAATCATGAAACTGGTTTCGGTTGTCAGAGTTCTTCACAGACACTGAAGTAAAGCTTAGTTACAAGTTGGAGATGAAGACTTGTACAAAGTTTATCGTCAAGATTGGTAAAAATTGTTTCACATTTTCAGCTCAACTTGACAATGTCAAGTACAAGCCATTAGGATGGGTTGCGATATGTCGTCTGTCCATCCATCCATCTTTTCATCTGTCCATCCATCCTCTGTCCATCCATCCATCCATCTGTCCATACGTCTGGGCATCCATCCAGTTTGTCCATTCCTCTTTCCATCCACAATTCCTGTAGCACACCCTACAGGATTCAGCTCACTCAGTTTCAAATTTCATACGTGGCTTTGGATCAATGTCTAGAAGGGAGCTGTTGAATTTTTCCGAATTTTGTTGAAAAACACGGCTGTCTCAGATTTGGTATGTAAATTGTCAACAGTTCCATTGGCATGCATTGGCCGCATCTCTCACCCTGATCGTTTTCAAATATCATATGTAGCTTTGGTGTGATGTCTGGATGGAAGCTATAGAATTTTTATGAATTTCATTGAAAAACATGGCTGCCAGCAGCTATCATAGATTAGCAAGCCAGAAAATAAGCAGACTGTCATCTGCAAAATGAGGTCCTCAAAGGGTGAATTTAGTGATGCTCCCATGCACAGCAGGGTAGCATCACTAAATTTGCCCTCTGCGAAACCTCAGTTTGAATCATGGTCTCAAAACTAAACAGGAAGAGGTACCCAGAGGCTAAATTAACATGGCATCATTAACAGAAGAATATTGCCAAACAGTACACTTTGTACAAGATGTGTTGTATCTACAAGTTGTATTATTACCACTTTTGCAGGCATTCCTAGCACATTAACAATGTTTTACTGGGCGTTGAAACCTCATAATGTACAAGTCAGGTGACGTGTTGGGACGTTTATTGACTATAACAGCCCAACACGTCAATAACAGCCCGACACGTCTAAATATAGACAATGACTTCACATCTCTCAGCCGATCAACAATATTTTTCCCAGATTTCCATTTGGATCAAAATTCAATTCGGATTTTTTTAATTTGTAGACTCAATTAACACATTTGTTTGAAGTGTTTCCCTTTGTGTCGCGGATAGACAATGTATCAAATATAGGAAGCGATATGCACAAAGTAAGTAATGACATCTTTGATGAATGAACTCTTTGCCTTAAGTTTGCATTTCAAAGATATATTTCATCATCTAACTTTCCAAATTTCGCCGTAGACTGATCAGACGATAGTTATGTTACTCGGTTTGTTTGTCAACATATCAGATGATAGTGTTGCTGTTTTTTTTAATTCTAAAACGTCAAACTTCATTTATTTATCTTATTTCCCATATAATTTAATCGTAATGTACCTGATGTACGAAAGTGGCAATAATAGAAATAACATGACTTTGATGGGCATTACATCGTGGGCCGCTAATAAACTCTTGGGCTGTTAACCATTTCTGTTGAGCCATTAATACACTATCATGCTCTTCAAAATCATGTTATTGCTATATTAAAAGGGTAAACCAGCGCTTTGCTGGAATGTTCTCTTTGTGACATATCAGGGTGTTTCATATTAATTATTATATTTGCAGCATACCAGACAGTGTTTGGAGGCCCAGCTGAACTGACATATGATGCAGTATCACAGTCAGGCCTTGCGACAGGTCAATCCTTTTACACCAGTGAAGTCAGATATTATATAGATTCAGCGGTAAGATAATTATTAAGGCCACACAAACTAATTCTTCTGTTTTTCATATCATTTGTTATAAAAATGCATGTATGGGAGTGGTTTTTATTTTATTTTTTACGTTTATAATTATTATTTAAATGAAACGTTTAGTTGAATGTGACATGAAATCATCGATAAGATAATTACTCCTACTTGCAGGGGTACATTTTGCGAATAAGTGTCAGAATTATACCTCTTCTCAGTAATGGTATTTTTAGCTCAACTTGACAAAGTCAAGCTGAGCTATTGCCATCACTTCTCGTCCGTCAACGTATGTACGTACGACGTACATACATACATATGGACATACATACGTCTGCAATTTCCTTTGGCACACCTCACAGGTCGCATTTATGATCAGATCACTTTGAAACTTGGTATGCTTGTTTGGGGTGACATCTAGATGGGAGCTGTCGATTTTCTATAATTTCCATCGAAAAATTTTGCCGCGGCCAATGTTCTTAGAACTTAGTTTAGTCAGACCTCAATATTTCCATTTGGCACACCCTACAGGGCACATTTATGATCAGATTGCTTTGAAACCTGGCATGCTTGTTTGGGGAGACCTCTAGATGGGAGCTATCGATTTTCCTGTATTTCCGTCAAAAAATGTTGCCGCGGCCACGTTCATAGAACTTAGTTTAGTCAAACCTCAATATTTCCCTTTGGCACACCCTACAGGACACATTTATGATTGAATTGCTTTGAAACCTGGCATGCTTATTTGGGGTGACCTCTAAGTGGGAGCTATCGATTTTCTTCCATTTCTGTCAAAAAATGTTGCCACGGCCAACGTTCTTAGAACTCAGTTTAGTCAGACCTCGATATTTCCCTTTGGCACACCCAACAGGACACATTTATGATCGGATTGCTTTGAAACCTGGCATGCTTGTTTGGGGAGACCTCTAGATGGGAGCTATCGATTTTCTTCTATTTCCGTCAAAAAATGTTGCCGCGGCCAACGGTCTTAGAACTTAGTTTAGTCAGACCTCAGTATTTTCCTTTGGCACACCCTACAGGGCACATTTATGATGGGATTGCTTTGAAACCTGGCATGCTTGTTTGGGGTGAAATCTAGATGGGAGCTATCGATTTTCTTACATTTCCGTCTGTCAAAATGTTGCCGTTGGCAACAATCTTTGAACTCAGTCAGGCATCAATATATTCCTTTGGCATGCCCTACAGGCACATTTATGATCAGATCGGTTTGAAACTTTGTATGCTTGTTTGGGGTTACCTCTAGATGGGGGCTATCAATTTTCTTTGATTTCCGTCAAAAAATGTTGCCACTGGCAATGACCTTCGATGAACTTAGTAAAAACTTAGTGCAGTTAAGCATCAGTATTTTCCTTTGACACACCCTGCAGGGCACATTTATGATTGGATCGCTTGCAAACTTGGTGTGCTTGTGTGGGATGACATCTATATGGGAGCAGTCGATTTTCTTCCATTTCTGTCAAAACTGTTGCTGCTGACCTTTGAACTTAGTTTAGTCAGACCTCAATATTTCCCTTTAACACACCCTTCAGGGCACATTTATGATCTGATCACTTTGAAACTTGGTATGTGTGTTCGGGGTGACCTCTAGATGTGAGCTGTTGCTTTTTTTCATTTAAATGAAAAAAACTATTGTCATTATCACCAGCCTTTGAACTTACTGCATTTGTGCATCTACTTATCCCTTTTGCACTCTCTGCAGGGTATATTTATGAATTTCCATAAAAAAACATTGCCACAAGCAATGACCTTCTACTTAGTGCATTTGTGCATTAACATCTTCCTTTGGCATGCCTCAGAGGGCACATTCATTATCAGGTTGTTTTGAAACTTTGTATGCTTATGCAGGGTGAAAAAGATAGGAGCTATTGATTTTCTTTTCATTTCCATCAAAAACTGTTGCTGTTAGCAACAATCTTCGAATTTATTGCAGTTGTGCATCAATATTCTTTGACATGGCCAACAGGCCACATTTATCATAGGATTGTTTTGGAACTTAGTGTGCTCATTAGGCAAGACCTTTAGATAAGAGCTATTGATTAGCATTCATTTCTGTGAAAAAAATTGCCATTTACAACAACCTCTGAACATTCTGCATTTGTGTATCAACATTCTTCCTTTAGCCAGTCTTACAGTTTACATTTAAAAATGCATGGATTACTCTGACATTGTGCACACACAATGCTGTTATGTTGAAATTTCATCAAATAACATTGGTACCAAAGATCTTCAATTTTACCATTTCATTTATAACTTAACCAAGTTCAAGTTTATCAAGTTGAGCTACAGTGTCATTGACACTTTCATTATTCTAGGCAGGAAAATCTGCCTGCTGCAGGTAAGAATTAAGTAGCTGACTTGTAAACATTTTACACAGTAAGTTGTGAGTGTGGTCCATAGTTCAATCCCCGCCAGTGCTTACTGCATTGTGTACTCAGACAAGGCACTTAATCCCGATTGCTGATGTGCATCTCAGTGCGCCGACTATTTAGGCATACTGATGCACTTGCCTTTAACCAATGCTAGCCCTGCTTGTGTGGAATTAGTATGATTGGGAGTCCAACATTTGCTTGCCATTGCTCAGTGGTTCTCTCCGAATACTACAGCTTCCTCCACCTGTAAAACTGTCTGACACCAGGTGACACTGGCTGTCACAAGCATCATTAAACCCCAATAATTGAATAAATACACCTTGAGTCACTGTAAACCAATGCTGGTTATATTTATCTTTTATCTAATGTAATGTGTAAGGGTGAGAGGCATGGAATGAGGAATGTATGTAATACATATTATGGATACACAGTGGAACCCTGTTAATTGAATAGCCACTTCGCCAATGAAAATTATTCATTTAACAGAGGTATTTAGTTAACAGGGATTGTGTCACTTTCCTGTATTCTAAAGATATTTATTTTTTTTATTTATTGGTGTTTAAGATCACATACTTATGCACAATGGCTAATCATGGCCGTGACAGTTTTACAGGTGGAGGAAGCTGGAGTACCTAGAGAGAACCACCCAGCAACGATGAACAACTGCCAGCTCCCGAACATCATAACTCTGCACTGCAGCACAGGCAAGGTTAGATTGGTTGAAGACATGCGCCCCATTGACGTGCAGTATGCCTTAGTACACAGCATCATCATGCCCTCATGTGGACAGTGAGGGTTTAGTGCTTTGCCCAAGGTCACAGTGCCGGAGTCCGAATTGATCGCTCAGACGGTTTCCCATCCGAGGACTTAACGGGCTCGATGTTTCTTAACTTCAGTGATCTGATGAGAACCGGTTACCACAACGCCACCATGCCCCCATTCTAAAGATAAACTTAGTATTTAATTTATTCTATTATATCTTATTTGATAGAGCTCCATGAGCTCTGTCAAATAAGATATAATAGATTAAATGCCTGTATTGGATGTACTGAGGCCAAATAGGTCTATAAGTAAAGGAAAACTGGGGAGAGTTAGGGTAATTTTTCAACAGGTTACAAGATTTTTTATTCAATTAATGGGAGTTTACTCTATAACCTATATTCAATTAAGTCAAATTTGTACTCGAGGTATGTTGAATGGTTTTGTTTTGGGAATTTATATTCAATTAACAGGCTTATTCAGTTAAGAGATATCCAATAAAGTGGGCTCCACAGTACCACCAAAAAACAAAAACAAGGTCAAGAAATAACAAATAATGATACTGGCTCTAATTCAGATCAAGAAGATGCGCATATGTCGAGGAATTGACCAATGCTTGTCATTATTTATACAGCAGAGGAAGGAAAAAAACATCTAATATTAATCCATTTGCTCTTGAGAAAATACGAAAAGGAATGGCTGATACAGTAAAAAATGTAAAAATATTAAGATCGGGAACTTTATATGAACTGAACTCCAGGATATAAATTTATTAAAAATTGAAAAAAAGGTCAATGCTTCTCTGCATGAAAAACTTTACTGCAGTAAAGGTATAATATGAACAAGAGAACTTTCTGTCACCGATGAAGTTGAAATACAACAAGAACTAAAATGACCAATGTAAAAAGATAGACATAAGAAAGAAGATTCAATTATAAAAACTAATACATACATTTTAGCATGTAATTCACCTCTACTACCAAAGTAGGGCACATGAACATCAAAGTGGATTTGTTTCTTCCAAATCCATTTCAGTGCTTCACATGCCAAAAATATGGTTACAGGCATTCCAACTGCACAAGTCAAACAATTCAGGTGTGGCCAACAATATCAAGAGCCATGCACCATCCCATATAAAATATGTAAATTTTCAGGGAAATCATGTTATCTTCAAAAGATTTTTCTAGTTTGTTGAGTAAAGGGTTATTAGGCCTTCACGGTATTTCGGTATTTTACTGAAACTCGGTATTTTTTTCAATACTGAATGAATATCGAATAGAATTTCAACTCATTCGATGTACCGACTTTCACGGTATTACCGATTAGGAATGTCTGTAATATCATTCAGCGGAATACAATTCACATTTGTTCGCTTGAACATGCTCCATGTTAATCCCGTAATGGCCACATACAGCGAAAGTGCGAAACATAATCGCATGTAAAGCTAACAAATTTTTTCAAGGGATTAAATCGAGCATAATACTGTGGGTTGATTTCTTTTAATCCACAGACAATACTGATTTATTAGTAGTTTACAACTGTGTAAAATAGCTTTCTCCGTCGCCAATTTGTTAATTGATACCACACCAAATTCAGTGCTCCTTTATTATTGAACATCCTGTTGTGTAATTGTTAGCATACAGTGATACACAAAACAATGCATCTCTTTTAACATACATCCCCTTCCAATCCATGTCGCATTATAATGTGTTAGCTTGCATTACTTTTTTTGTTTGGTTTTAATAATGTTTTAAGGCTTAAAAAATAAAAAAATCTGTTTCTCATGCCCTCCCGCATGGTCCTTTTGGCTGCCGCATACTCTCTTTTTATAACCAATTTAAGCTTAAAAAAATTTAAAATTAAATGGTTTATGTCTGATATTTTACCCAAGTTAAAAAAATTGATGAATTTTTACCTTGAGTGCAAGAAGGCTTTGCAATGCTTTAGCATTGCAAAGTCTTCCTGCACTCAAGGGATGAAATACACCACCACCCATGCTATTCTGAAGATTATGAGGCCTAAAACTTGAACCAAGAACATGAACTTTTGATGGCAAAGAAGTAATTACTGAAATAAAAAATAAAATAAAAAAATGCTCGCCCACATGCAATTTCACAGCTGTTAGAGTACTGAAGTGTACAAACATTTGACCAAAGTTGTGATGAAACTCTGGTCAAATATTTGTACATTCCATCAATATTCAGTATTCAATCATACCACAGTATTTTTAAAATACCGAAGCTCGGTATCAAAATCTCAATACCGTGAAGGTCTCAGGGTTATCTTAATTGAGTCAGTGCTGAAAACTATTATCATGTCAGTTATATTATGAACTAAACCAAGGCTCGACTTGTGAGTACATGATATCTTTAAAAAAAATACACATGTTACAATGACTTTTGGGAAAAAATGTAGCTCTCCACCAGTTAACTGAGGAGGCTCATCATCTTATTCTAGTATCAGAATAGATGAAATTATACTCCACCCCCTTCAAAGTAGAGCAGTGCTTGTTTACTATTGTAAACATGTTCTGCTTAGTGGTAAAATAGGACCCGGAAACTAACTTGGGTGGGGTAGAAGTCCTCTGAGGTGGACATCAGAGGTATAAATGATTGGCTAAACTTGATTTTATAACTACAGAGCAGTCATGATATAGCCATGGATGCTGAAAGTGGCCTTAAATACCAGTAAATAAACAAAGGAAATTAACAAAATTGTAGAGAACAGAACATGACTAACTTGAATCTGAAATGGTTTAACCCCCCCCCCCCCCTCCCCCACCCCCTACACACTCATGTCGAAATATAAAAAATTTCTAGCCACAATTTTTCCCAAAATGCAACTAGGAATTTAACCCTTTACCCAACACAGACCATATATTTATTATTTTAAATATCATTTTTTTTAATTTTTCAAAAAACTTCAACAAAACCGTATCATGTGACCCCTCATTGGAACGAGCTTGTTCCAAAGAGGCATCCTTGATATGTTTTTGTTGAAATTTTTGAAAAATAGTATTTTTTCAGCTGCTGAATTTGTTGGGCAGATGTGGCCGATTTGTTGGGTAAAGAGTTAACCAATTCAATCCATGAGCTTTGTCAAACAGGACAGAATTGGTTAAATTCCTTGTAGCATGATGGGAAAATTTGCCAAAAAACAATATCTATACCCCTGACCCCCAAACTTTTCTGGTTTGAAAACATATCTTTGTCTTGTCAGTGTAACAAGCATGAGAGGTCTCAAGCTATATTTTGAAGGGAAAAAATGTGTAATTTTTATCTTAAATTGACAAAGTTAAAATAAGCTATTGCCTACATGCGTGTGGAAGTCTGTGAGTCTGTGTGTGAGTCTCTCAGTAAGTCTGTTCACATTTTCTTTAGCCACACCCCATAGTTCTTGTCTGATCATCACTAAATTTCACATGCAGGTTTGAGATCATGTCTAGATGAGAACATTCCAACCGTGATGTGCGCAGGTGCATGTGACATAGATTCCTTTAGCACAGTCTACAGGTTGCATTTATGAAGGGATTTCATTGTAAATTGATAGGATGACTCGGTATAATGTCTAAATGAGAATGTCCTATTTTGGTTGTGATGGGTCAACTGTGATGGCTGCACAGGCACGTGAACTACATTTGTTTAGCACAGTCTACAGTTCATATTTGTAATGTCCATATGAGACTGTCCTACTTTTGTCATGATCGGTCATTACCACCTCTTGGGTATGTGACCTAGATTCCTTTTGCACTGTCTACAGGGCAAATTTATGTAGGGATTTCATTGTAACTTGGTAGGATGACTCGGTATGATATCTAGATAAGACTCTCATATTTTGGTTGTGATCTGTCAATGAAGAGGCCGTACGGGCATGTGACCTAGATTTCTTTAGCAAAGTCCACAAGTCATATTTAGATTTCATTGTAATTTGGTAGGATGACTGGTTTGGGAATTATTTCATTTTAACTTTGGTTGACATACGTTAACTGTTAGGGCTACATGAACCCAGGCCTCACTTCTCTAGTACAGTCAATACCTCAAATTATTCTTGTTGACCACATATGCGGTAGCATTTAGGGTACAGAAATTAACATATTCTCAATTAGGCCTAAAAAAATTTAAAAATCTGTTTCTCAGGCCCTCCCATATGGTCCTTTTGGCTGCCACATGTTCTGTTTTTATAACCAAAGTAAACTTTAAAAAAGTAAAAATTAAATGGTTTATGTCTGATATTTTACCAAAATTTAAAAAAATGATAAATTTGTCCCTTGAGTGCAAGAAGGCTTTGCAAAACCTTCTTGTTCTGATGGGATGAAATAAACCACCACCCATGCTATTCCGTAGATTATGAGTCCTAAAACAGAAACCAAGAACATAAGCTTTTAATGGCAAAGAAATAATTACACAAAATAAAAAATAAAATAAAAAACCGCTCGCCCGCATGCAATTTTACAAATAATGCCCCGAGAAACAGAAGATCTACTTTGTGTGGCCTTATCACATTTCTTGTCTTATTGCATAATCCTTTCATAAACATTGAACATTATCCTTTTCATGAAACACTACACACAGTCATGTTAAACAGCAGTGTCATTGACACTTTAATTTTATTACATAACTATTTAATTGTCTGAAAAGTGTTTTAAGTTGGGGATTAATGGATATTCCTCTTTATTTTTTTCAGTTAACAGCGAGCAATTTCTTGACCTTAACAGCTTCTGTATGTATAGAGAGAGTCAATATTCTAAAAGAATCTGTAAGTATTAGTTAGAGATGGGCAATGTACCGAAAAACCGAACCGATATCATGGGGACACTGAAAAACCGAACCGACCCAATCTTTGAATACCGAAACCAACGGTATTTTCAATTTTCCCTGTGCATTCGCTATTTATAAGGCCTTGATGAGGATTGATAGCAGTTGAAGTGTTCATTTTCATGAAGGAAGTGACTGATTTTATTTTTCAGTTTTGTTAAGCCTTAAGGACCAGGGCAGTTGTACTAAATTATCAATAGTCTACGACCTGTACATGTCCAGTTGCTTAGCAGTGATTTCTAGCCAAGTCTTGGCTGCCTGTTAAGGCAGCCAAGACTTGGCTAGAAATCACTGACCAGATAATTTTACTACTGTCATCAGGTCCACGTAAAGATGACATCTTCAGGACACACATTCTATGATTACAGACGCCTTAAGTGGAGCTTGAAAAGTTAAGACGTATTTAGAACAAGTCACCAAATTACTGTAGATATGATCTGTGTTGACAAAAGAATGACAATGTTGAGCCCATCAGCAATGGCATGTGTAGCACTGTGATAGAATGATACAAGAACAACTTATTCTGTATTTTCTGACATGGATTCCCCTTTGGTACTATCAGTGAATCTGAAGTCACATACCGAATACCGAACCGATACAGCAGTATGCCCACACAAAAATACCGAAACTGATACCGAACTCAAAATTCCAATACCGCCCATCTCTAGTATTAGTTGACTCTCAGCATTAATTACATTGTAACTTGTGTTCTGAGCTGGATTAAAGTATGGCTGCTGCGGACTGGTTACTTTCCACGGGTGGGAAATATTTCCACGGACACGATAATATTAGATTTCAAACACTAAAAAATTACAGGAAAAATCCTCAGAAATTTAATTAATGAAACACCGGGTACAACCCGGTGCTTCATTAATTAAAATTTTGCTGATGATTTTCATTCCCTTGTAAATGCATGCGTGGACATCACTGCCCACGTGGAGATTACGACCAATCAACAGCAATTGTACTGTACATTCTGAACCATTTGAGTGTTAGAAGCAAAACTCTACTGAAGATAGGAGCATCATTATGAGAACTGATTGAGGAGGGGGGGGGGGGGTGGGAACCTATTTAGTGACGAGCCATATAAACTCTGTTCACCACTTACACCCCAGAGCAGATGCCAGTATGGCTGCTGCTCATGGCTTGACCCGGCCCCAATTGACTCAAAAGAATCACACTTCAAAATCACACTACAGATGTACATATTCCAACAACGTCAACTCCGGAACAGCTACAAACACACACATGCAGTCACATCACAGTGGATATGTTTAGGTAATAGCAACATATCGCACCAGAGCAGATATGTACAGGCAATAGTAACAAGTGTCATAAACTCTGTTCTCACCCCCAATCCCATCACCAGAATAGGTGTCAGCATTGATTGATGGTTGCAGCACCTGGCTTGAACCCACCCAGGTGACTCACAAGACATTTGTAAGCACAGCAACAAACTTTAACCCTTTACCCAACGTAACGGCCAAAACCGGCCAGCGCTATTCTCAAAAATCGCCAATAAATTTTCATTTTTTGTCTCAAAAACATAGGTTATGACCCCTCGTTGGAACGAGCTCATCGAGCTCGTTCCAACGAGGGGTCATAACTTATGTTTTTGAGACAAAAAATGAAAAAAATTAGTTATTCAAGAATTTTTTTTGCAAGTGTCGTCTGCTTTTCATGTTAGGTAAAGGGTTAATCTATACTTTTTAGCTCAACTTTGGTGAAGCCAAATTTGAGGTATTGTCATGGCCTGTCATCTGTCTCTCCGTCCGGCGCACCGTACACAGGGCTCGGGCTAGAGGCCGTATTTATGAACCGATTTTTACGAAACTTCTTGGGTACCTT
This sequence comes from Pictodentalium vernedei, assembly GCA_031216915.1. Classification (NCBI taxonomy): domain Eukaryota; kingdom Metazoa; phylum Mollusca; class Scaphopoda; order Dentaliida; family Dentaliidae; genus Pictodentalium; species Pictodentalium vernedei. The sequence continues at coordinate 21,387,153 of CM062295.1, forward strand.
TGTTATCACCGTGAGATAAGAACAAGTGTTTTTGGGTCCAAAATTCAAGATGGCTGCAGGCAGCCATTTTGTCCAAAATTAGGCGCAATCAGATTTTTTGCGCAGAACTTCCATATAAAAGCTCTGATTTGAATAATTTTTTGTATGAATGTTTAATACCATGGGATACTTCACATATAATACAGGTTTTTTTCTCATGCGTAAATTATGCAAATTAGACTAACTTTGATTTATTTAGTGTTACTTTCAGCACTGTAAGTGCAAATGCCAATACGGCTTGGGCTAGAGGCTGTATTTATGAACCGTGGTAAACGGAAGTGTGGTGGTTCAGTGGTAGACTGTTGGACTTCTATACTAGAGTTCGATCCCCATCCAGGATGACCCACATTGTGTCCTTGGGCAAGGCACTTTATCCCTGTTGCCTCCATGGGGGCACGATGACGCTGTGTACTAAGGCGTACTGCACGTTAATGGTGCACATGTCTTCAACCGCTGAAACCCTGCTTGAGTGGAGCTTGAACAGAGTTAGAATGTTGAGGAGCTGACAGTTGCTTGTCGATGCTCAGTGTTTCTCTCTGGGTACTCCAGCTTCCTCCACTAGTAAAACTGTCACGGGCATGATTAGCCATTGTGCATAAGTTTGTGATCTTAAACACCAATAAATAAATTAATAAACTGTGGTAAACAAGCTCTGTTTTAATGGTAAAATAGGACCCAGTCACAAATGTTTTTGGTGGAAGTCCCCTAAAATGGGCAACATGGGTATAACGATTGACTAAACTTTACTTTATCTCCATGTTGCTTTCGTGGTTAGCTATTGTGCAGAAATATGGGACCTTAAACACCAATAAATAAATAAATAGTCGCCTTCACAAAATAATGTAGCACTCTAACAAGTTGGACTCCATGACCAACACTGAAGTCTGCTAAAGTAGGCAGCATAGTTATAAACGATCGATTGGCTGAACATGAATCTTTTGATGCGGTCATGATATAGGCATAGATGTTGAAAGTGACCTTAAACACAAATAAATTCATTAGGTGATGTATATTGCTTCTTTATGTATTTACAGGTAATATCAAGAAATGGATTTATAGCCCTTGCATTCTTTTTAGCATTTCTTTTGGGAATTGGTGCTGTCATTTTGGTAGTATGTTTTATAAGTCGCAGGCGGAACCTTGGACCGTTCTCGAGGAGAAATCGCATAAATGTAAGAATAATTATTCAGTAAAAATCTTTTATAAAGTTTTATAGTTCTATAATTTGTTAAGTAATATTGTCCCTATATCTGATAAATTCTGTCTTTTGATTGTCAGAATGCCTTGGACAAATAGCCATGACAAAGGGTGCACCCAACATCCAAGGTATTTGAGAGCGTGCAACATCCAGGGTATAAGCGCACTCAAAACATCGGGGGTGTATGGTTTAAACGAAAGTTTTCTCCTTTTGCTCTCCTCGAAATAAAAATCAAACAAAAAACCACGAAAATAGTCACAAATATCATCAGATTTCCAACAATTCAATCATAAAAATAAAATAAGAGCATATAATTCGTCCCCTGAGTACCAATGTGTTCTATGTGCCAGTAGGCACATAGAACTCATTGGAACTCAGGGGACGATATGTCAACAAAATACTGTTTACTCATTTCCTTGATGACCCAAGGGATGTAACTCTATCTGTTGTCTTCAGCGATTATAAAAACAAAATAATTATCATGAATTTGGTCCAAGTGATTGTGGAGCTGAGAAATGCATTCACAAATTCATTTCCGCTGTGTTTGTATTGTGTTTCAAATGGGACAAAAACGTTATCTCTGCCAACATGTATGGTACATGGAGATTTAGTACCTGGATGTCTCATTTAAACACCTCGCCGGCGGCTCGGTGTTTAAAAAACCAACATCCAGGTATTGAATCTCCATATACCATACATGTAGGGGGAGATAACTTATAATGTTGAGAAATGGAAAATAGTAGATTAAACTTTTTAGCTCATCTTGACAAAGTCAAGCTGAGCTAATCTCATTCCTTTCCGTCCGCCGTCCATCCGTCATCCATCATCCATCAACACCATGTTTCGGTCTTCTCCTCCAAAGCCACTGGGCCAATTCAAGTGAAAGTTTGTGAGAGTGATGGTCCCGAAGGGGCATTGCATTTTTGTTCAACTCAACATGCCCAGCCCCATAGGGAGGGAGTGGGGAAAATGCTCCAAAATGTTTTTAAAATCTTCTTCTCATGAACCAGTGTGTACAATGACTTGATATTTGCTATGGAGCTTTCCTTTGACGTGTAGAATCAAGTTTGTTCAAACGAAGTTTGTGAAGCAATATTTGGCTTTGTAATGGGAGGGGTAAGATTTTTGGCCCCGCCCAAAATTTCTATTTTCTGAATTGATGGTCCGGGTTTGAACCAAATTTGGTATGTGGTATTATTGGGTCATAAGTAAGTACTTGACTCATGCAAAAAAAAAAATCCTGCATCCCCATGGGAACCCTTGGAGATAAAAATAGAAATATTTTCAAATGCCCATATTTCCCAAACCACACGGAACAGAGAGCTGTTATTTGGTATGAAGTATCCTTAGGACCAGTAGAATTGAGTGGTTAAAAAATATTGCCATCAGTTATGTTAGGGTGTTCTGTAATGGGCATCAAAAAAATGCTGAGTCAGCATATTTGCAAAAATTAAAAAAAAATCTTTTCTCTAGAATCAATCATCAGAATCTTTTGATATTCAGTATACAGCATTCATAGGGGGGTCAGATACAAGTTTGTTAAAATAAAGCCCATCGGTTCATATTAGGGCTCAATACAGAAGCCCGAATTTTTAACATAGGGTAATATGCTGAATATCCTTTAAAAATCTTCAGAACCACCAGTCAGAATCTTTTAATGTTTGGTATACATCATTGTTATGAGGGTCGGATTCAAGATTGTTCAAACCAAGTCTCTAGGTTAATATTTGGGCTTCCTGCGGAAGACCAAATTTTAACTTTGTTCAATATGGGAGATGATTTTTAAAAATCTTCTTCTTCAGATCCACCTGTCAGAATGCTTTCATATTTGGTATGCAACATCTCTAGTGGCGTCAGATTCAAGTTTGTTCAAATCAGATCCCTAGGTTTATATTTGGGCTCTCTATGGTAGCCTAAATGTTTACTTAGTGCGATATGAGGAAATTTCTTTAAAAATCTTTTTCTTCAGATCCACCAGTCGGAATGCTTTCATATTTGGTATACAACATCTCTAGGGGGTCGGATTCAAGTTTGTTCAATTTGAGTGCCTGGGTTAATATTTGGGCTCCATATGGGATTCTGAAATTTAACTTAATACAATATGAGGGAATTTCTTAAAAAATTCTCTTCTTCAGATCCACTTATCAGAATGCTTTCATATTTGGTATACAACATCTCTAGGGGGGGTCAGATTCAATTTTGTTAAAATTGGATACATAGGTTAATATTTGGGCTCGCTAGTGTAGCCCAAATTTTAACTTAGTGCAATATTAAGAAATTTCTTTAAAATTTCTCTTCTTCAGATCCAACAGTCAAAATGCTTTCATATTTCGTACACAAACATCTCTAGGGAAATCAGATTCAACTGTGTTCAAATTGAGAGCCTGGGTTAATATTTGGGCTCCCTATGGGAACCGGAATTGGCCATGTTGCTGAAGAATTTAAAATGTTGTATTCAGTACCCTCTAGAAGTGTGCAACTAAGATTAATCAACATAGGTTGTATCAAGGGGCTTCATTGGGGAGCTCTACATTTTACATTATGATCAACTGAAGAAAAGGCATGATGCCTGGATTATTTTTGTCACTCCTGTGGGACTCAAGGATTGACAGTGTATCCTATGGAGATGGATTGCTTAATGGAGACTCATTCTTGGACTCTGTTTATATGGTGTTCTGTTCAAGATGAGTGTTTCAGGTCCCATGGGGCCTCTTGTTATGGTTGTGCTTAACTACTAATAAGTTGTAGAGTCTGATAGTTACTTGCTGTTACTCAGTACTTCTCTCCAGCTTCTTCCATCCATAAAACTGCCTGACATGATATGACCCTGACTGTTGAAAGTGTCATTAAACCCCAATAAAAACAAAACAAATTACATTGTTTCATCTGTCTCTGTCTTGGGGTGCATGTTTATCTTTTGTTCTTTGTTGATGGGTTTTTGGGGGGGCACGGTGGCGTTGCGGTAACTGGCTCTTGTCAGATCACCGAAGTTAAGAAATGTCGAGCCCAGTTAGTCCTCAGAAGGTTGACCGTCTGAGCAATCGATTCGGACTCCTGTGTTGTGTCCTTGGGCAAGGCACTTACCCCGATTGTCCACATGGGGGCATGATGATGCTGTGTACTAAGTCATATTGCACGTTGATGGTGCGCATGTCTTCAACCAATCTATCCCTGCCTGTGCTGCAGTGCAGAGTTATGATGTTGGGGTGCTGGCAGCTGCTCGTCGTTGCTCGGTGGTTCTTTCTTGGTACCCCAGCTTTCTCCACCCATAAAACTGTCACTGTCATGATTAGCCATTGTGCATAAGTATGTGACCTTAAACACCAATAAACAAATAAATAAATAAATAAATAAATAATGGGGTTTTTAGCATAATTTAAAAAATTCTACACCAGTGAATATATTCTATTAAAAATAGGGTTTAATCCAGGGCTTTTCAGGGCCTGAGTTTCTGTCCCATTCCAGTATGAAATGGGAAGTAAAATTCCCAAATTAACTCTCAGGTCCTCAAAAGAAGATTAAGTTTACATTAATAACTACAATATACACGTGGACACAGCTGCAAATGTCTTAACAGTGTTTCTGCATTATTGTTGGATGCCTGTACAAGCAGCCAACTATAATGTAAAAACACCATCAAGATAATTACAGCCTACCAGTCAAGTTCTCAAGAAAGAATACTCATGGGACAACTTGTTCAGAGCAATATAAAAGGGCACTTTGTGGCTGTTTTAAGAGTTAACTAACCATGTTCCCCTGTCCTACAAAATATACAATCCAATCCAATTAACACTGAGTCCAGGTCTCAAACATATTACATGCTTACATGTACAGTTTAAACTAGAAGTCCTGTCATGAAATGCGCACAAATAGCACGTTGATATGCGCGTTAATGTACGCGTTATGGCCCAAGTAAAGCTATCAAATTATGTACATATGACCTGTGCACAAGCAATGTTTCAGCCAATGGACCTCCGGGTAACCCGGAGGTCCATTGGCAGAAACATTGCATGTGTTTGCTATGAGTAACCAAGGGAGCCTGCCGTGCTTTGGATGCCATTCGATATGGCAATTGCGCGCAATTCCAACGCGCAATTAAGCCTAGATAAGCGCACTATTCGTGACAGGACTTCTAGTTTCAACTGTAGGCACTAAATTGCCCCAGATTATATTCTTATTTAGGGTGAGTTGTCAGTCTATTTTAAGGGGCCTGGAGACTTATATACATATTTTTTTCCACTTTGAGAATTTACATTCTGTGGTTTTGACATTATTTCTAGGCAAGTCTATATAGGAAGCCAAGACTTGCCTAAAAACAACTGTCAGCCATACTCAGACTGTAACTTGCAAGTTTCCCAAGAGACAGCTTGTTGGGGCACCTGTTCTGATGCAGTAAAAGCTGATTTAAATTGGTATTATACTCTTAACCCTTTACCCAACACAGACGATATCAAATTTTATTATTTTAAATATCATTTTTTTAATTTTTTCAAAAAAATTCAGCAAAACCATATCATGTGACCCCTCTTTGGAACGAGCTCGACGAGCTCGTTCCAAAGAGGGGTCACATAATATGGTTTTGTTGAAATTTTTTGAAAAATAATATTTTTTCAACTGCTGAATTTGCATATTACGCGGGCGGATGCGGCCGATTCGTTGGGTAAAGGGTTAACCCGTAAGGGCTGGCAAGTTGTCCCAAATTCCCACTAGACTACAACCTGTACATGTCTAGCTGTTTTGCAGTGATTTCTAGTCCAGTCTTGGCTGTCATAAATCTCTGTCCAGGTCATTTGTCTATTGTCAGAAGGACTTCCTAATGATGACATGCTGGGGGAACATGCTCTGAGATCGCTAAATCCTGAAATAGGCCTTTAACCCTTTTTACCCAATGCAGACGATATCGAAATTTACTAGTTTAAATATCATTTTTTCAAAAAATTTCAACAAAATCATATCATGTGACCCCTCGTTGGAACGAAAACTGTTCAGATATATGAACACAAGTACCATAATTGGGAAACGAGGCTTCACAGTCGGAAGCAATCAGCATGCCTTGATGGTGCGGTTCGAAAAATTTCTACCCAACGTAGGCGATATCAAAATTTATTATTTTCAAACTTAGTTTTTCAGATTTTTCCCAGATTTCAACAAAACTATATCATGTGACCTCTCATTGGAACGAGCTCGATGAGCTCGTTCCAACGAGGGGTCACATGATATGGTTTTGTTGAAATTTTTTGAAAAATAATATTTTTTCAACAGCTGAATTTGCATATTACGTGGGCGGTTGCGGTGATTCGTTAGGTAAAGGGTTAAGGGTGAAAGGTTAAGAACTTCAGTTCCTGGGACTTCAAAAGAAGTCAGGTTTCCTGGAATTATGACATAGTTTGCTTAAACTTGACAGCTTTTCTTCACCCCAGTGGATCCTTACTCTTGAAAAATGCTCCTTTCTAATTTCTATGGATTAAATCAGTTACCTTGGTATTAACATAGTAAGTTCTGTTTATTGTTGAAATGATTCTGAGCAGAATTTTTTCAGAATTCTGTTTTAAATTTAAGTATATTACTGTAACATACATACATGTAAAATTGTATTTTGTTTTTTATTCTTTCTTTGGGAACCTCTGGAAATGGTATAGTGCTTATTTATAGTGGTAGACAAGTTCTGCTTCTCTGGTATAATAGAACTCGATAATGAATAGGATCCCTTAACAAATGCCTTGCGTGAGAATCCTGTAATGTTGGCAATATAACTGTAAACAATTGGCTTCAACCCTTAAAGGCCTTTTTCCAACATTTACAACCTTAAAACAGGTGCCCTTAACATGCCATCAAGGGACTGTTCTGCTGACAATAGGCAAATTATCTGGGCAGTGGTTTCTAGTTAGTCTTGGCTGCCCATTAAGGCAGCCAAGACTTGACTAGAAATCACTGCTAAGCTACTGGATGTTTTAAGGCTGTGGGCTGATGGGAATTCAGGATACTTATCCGGGCCATTGAGGGTTAAAAATTTGTTTTGTGGTCGCACACTAGTAATGGATATCAAAAGTGATCTTAAACTCCAGTTGTATTTTATTGTTTTTTTTCAATTTATTGATAAATACCATCCGGCAGTGAATTTGCTAAAATAAAATTTCTCAACAGAAATGCTTGATTATGGTAGCAAGTAAGTTTCAAGTAAATCAGTAATGATTTAATTCTTAACCGACTGAGTATTTTCTAAATATTTTTTCTTCAAATCTAGTAATGGCTGCTCATGACTGGATTTGATAAAAAATTCATCTAAATTTAACTCCAGGAATCATTGGTGAAATTCTCCATAGAATTTACAAAGGTAAAATTTGATTAAATGTGCCCACATTATACTTATTTCAGTGGCAAAAGAAATCCTGCCCGGCCAATCAGAAATATCTGCCAGCAATATGTAAGGAGTTATTCCTTGTAGATCTGTTTCTCAGTCATTTTCCTGTAAAAGGCCTCACAAAGTAGATCTTCTGTTTCTCAGGCCATTTTTGTGTAAAATTGCATGTGGATTGGCGGGTGGTTTTCTTATTTTACATCATTTTATTTTTGTAGTTATTTCTTTGCCATCAAAAGTTCATGTTCTTGATTTGTTTTATGTTTTAGGCCTCCTAATCTACAGAATAGCATGAGTGGCGGTGGCTAAAGCATTGCAAAGCCTTGTTGCACTCAAGGGACAAATTTATAAAAAATTTTAATTTGTGGAAAATATCAGACATGAACTATTCAGTTTAATTTTTTTAAGTTTGCATTGGTTATGAAATGAGAGCATGTGGCAGCCAAAACAACCATGTGGGAAAAAAAGTGAAAAAAAATATTAAAATTTTAACGTTTGAATGGGTATTATCATGAATATTACTCCAGGATATAGTTATGTTAGGTAAAGGGTTAAAAGTTTGGTTTAATTTATTATTGTCCTTGTTTTACAGCAAGAGAAATTAATGAAGACAAAGAATAAGAAGCTAGTAATGGATGCTAAAGAAGCTTCAAAGAAAGGTTTGAATACCATTAAAGATTACAGGTATGCTTAATAAAAGTATCAGAATATTTAACTGTAGTAATTCCATGGCTAGCCTTAGCAGCTCAGAATAATGTGGGCCAGTATTTAATTAAATATCTCTTAACTGAATAACAAAGCTAGTTGAATATAACTCAAACACTTTTGACAAACTTTTACCATACCTTCAACACAAATTTGCCCAGTTCACTGGTAGAGTGCTAAATTTTTAAAATGTGTTTTGTTACATGAGTTTTTTACTCAAAGATTCCTTTGCAACAAGCAAGGGGAGCATTGGTTTCACAAGATTTTGCTACCAAATAATTGATTTGTTAAAATAAATCATAACAAAACAAGTTTCTGTATGCATTTTTCATATACAGTAGAACCTGTCTTGAGAGACTGCCCTTTGGGCCACACAAAAGTGGTCTCTCAAGACAGGTGGTCTCTCATAACAGGTTTCAGGTTTTCTCAAGTCAGTGAATAACCAAGCACAAAATTCAGAAATAGAGAGGAATGGATTTTGTAATTACTTTGTAGTTGTTCTTTTTTATGAAGTTTTTGTAACAAATTGAAATGGACTGTTATAAAAATTATAAAAATAAATTAGTGTTGAAAATCTTCATCGAAGATTTTCAACACTAATTTATTTTTATAATTTTTATAACAGTCCATTTCAATTTGTTACAAAAAGATTTTCAACACAAATTTATTTTTATTTCTATCTGTCACATTTCAGGTATGTTTGAAATTGTTTATTCAGCAATAATCCTGATCTTTTCACAGAGGTCTTATAAAAACATCTCAGTCTTTAATGAGTTAGCAATTGAAACCCAATTAAGAGGTTTTAATACTTTTAATTGTGTTAGTATAACCACAATGGATTTTTCAATTCCAGAACAGGTAAAAAGTTTTTGTCATGGTTTCAGTCTTCAAAGGGGCGGTCTCTCAAGACAGGTCCATTATGGCATAAAAATACAAGTTGGTACCAGGTTACAGTGGTCTCTCAAGACAGGTGGTCTCTCAAGACAGGTGGTCTCTCATAGCAGGTCAATTATAGAGTAAAACCAATTGGTGCCTGGTAGATGTGGTCTCTCAAGACAGGTGGTCTCTCAAGACAGTGGTCTCTCAAGACAGGTTTTACTGTACTTATGTTTCATAGGCATCTGTCCACCTGTCCTTCTGTTCACTTTTAGTTTCCAGATGATAACTTTGGCTGTACAATGTATATGTGATATCCAATTCAGTTTTGGTTATTTTATAAGTTATCTTTGACAACATGCCTGGTATATGGAGATTTAATACCTGGATGTCGGTTTTTAAACACCGAGACGCAGAGAACGCTGGTGAAGATAACTTTTTTGTCCTGTTTGAAACACAATACAAACATAGCAGAAATAAATTTGTGGACACATTTCTCATCTCCACAATCACTTGAACAAAATTTGTTATATAGAGAATCTCTCATGAGGCCCCGATAAGTATGTAAAATATGAACTGAGTCCACTAAATTCGATTCGGGCCGAGCTTTAGCAAGGCCCGAATCGAATTTAGTGGACGAGGTTCATATTTTACATACTTATCGGGGATGAGTTTGAGATTCTTTTTATCACATTACCGCATTGCTACAATTGCTACAATGTTTTGGCTTCCTTTGAATGCACTCATAACCCAATCACGTTACTAAGGGCCAGCCACTTTCTCGCTGAAATATAGACCCGGCAAGGTTTATGTGCATCGGGTATCAATGACTAAAGGTTATTCATTTCTGATTTTCATGAGTTAGTAATAACAATATGAACAATATTTAATGATGATAATATTACAGCTCCATGCGCATGACTTTATAAGAGACATTCGAAAAAGAAACGCTACTTTTTCTTTGGAATGTCGCGTGCTGGAGCCAACAAAGGAAAGTTACGTCACGGTCTCAATCACTGTCTGAATCAGTGTAAACAATTATCCTTCGTCGTTTCGCCTCAGGTTTAGCTGGGCTTTTATTCTCATGGACATGGATTTTGAAATTACCACCATAAATATTCCCTGAAAACATTGTGAACATTTCGCTGGTAGTGGCCGTGTGTTTTGCACCAACAGTACGTACAAATGTGTTATTTGTGGAATTGTAGACTGAGGTTAAGCTTGAAGTTGAAGGCATTGTCATTGGCAATGGCAGCTGAGCCTGACATTAAGACTGGGATCGACAGTTGGATTCAACATGACATTCATTCGTACTTGAGAGATTATTAAGTTCATTGGAAGTGTTACTTAAAATACGGGAAATGTTTTTGTGCTGATTTTCATTTATGTGGCTATAATTATTGATGGAAGCAATGTTCTTATGCCCTGTTATCTGCATTATGTGATGGACTGGAATTTCTGATTCACTTTTGGACCAAGTGTTTTTGTTTTCTAGCATTGTGATTTGTGAGGCGTTTTTGAGTGGAAAGTCCACCAATTGTTGCCATATGCTTCATTATAGAGGTAAATTTGTTTTTGCCTATTGGCTGCCTCTTGAACCATTGATCTCCGGATTTCATGTTCAATTGATTTGTGTGGGTTGCAATATGAATATTCAACACGTAGGAAGATGCATATCAATTAAGGTGATTCGCCAGTCAATAAACTCACGTGAAAAATCTCGTGGGTTTATGACCCGTGTATAATATTCCTGTTCTGAACTTGGTTATGAGGCAGTGCTTATGTGATAAAATTATTTTGTTTTTATAATCGCGGAAGACAACAGATAGAGTTAATCCCTTGGGTCGTTGAGGAAATGAGTAAACAGTATTTTGTTGACATATCGTCCCCTGAGTTCCAATGCGTTCTATGTGCCTACAGGCACATAGAACACATTGGTACTCAGGGGATAAATTATTTGCTCTTATTTTATTTTTATGATTGAATTGTTGGAAATCTGATGATATTTGTGACTATTTTCAATTTTTTTGGTTTGATTTTTATGTCGAGGTGAACAAATGTGGAAAATATTTGTTTAAACCATATACCCCCGCATATGCAAAATGCCCTGGATGTTGCACGCTCTCATATACCTTGGATGTTGGGTGCACCCTTTGCCATGGCTATTTGTCCAAGGCATTCTGACCAATCAAAAGACAGAATTTATTGGGATATAGGGACAAGGGCTTATAAACAAAAAAGAAATGTTTGTTATTCAAATTAGACGCAGCCGGATTGTATAGTAGCTAGGCCATTCCCATTAACCCTGCATCTATTGCATCTTGTTCAGGTGTGATAATCCTCAACATCAAAGATTAGCCGACTATAGTTTTGTTCTAATTATTTAGGCAATTTAAACGAGAGTGAATTCAGTTCATTTTCAGACTTAAATTTTTATTCAGACAAAAATGGTAAAAAATAATACATTATTACCAAAGTTTACAGACAGTATATGTTAGTGTTTTACGATATTTTTATACTAAAATCCAATGGCCCAGACTTTGCTTGTGCAACCTCAATATTAAGGGCGAAACACAAATTTTGAACCCCCCACCCAATCCCCAAAATTTGCATACAATACTGAAAATTAAAAATTCTATCTGGCCCTCCATACTTTTAGTACTTGTGCATGCACAGTACCCAGGAAGAGACCGGAATTGGCGCCAACAGGCGCATGAATACATTCCATGTACGAATACATTCCATGAATACATTCCATTCATATCATGCGCATGAATACATTCCATGTGCATTTCAGTGATTGACCCAACATTATGTCCCAAAACTGTTTTAATAATTTATGATTTAATCTGTTTATACGACAGAATTGTTAGATAAATGAATTATCATGATAATGTGCATGTCCTGTTATTTGCATCAGATTCTTGGTGGTGTCCAAAAATGGGATCACAACTCGCCGGCAAAGCTGGCTCATTGATATCCCATTCTGGACACTACCTCGAATCTGATACAAATCACCGGACATGCACATAATCATGATAATCTGTATATATCAGTCCAGATATTTTAGGCCAAATAAAAAAATGAATTGATTCTCAGGCAATTTTTTTTTTCAAATCAGTGAGGGAGGGAGGATTTTATTTTTATTTTTTTTTTTTTTTTTAAATTTTTTTCCATGTAAAGGGTTGAGTATACTCAGTAAATCTTTTTGCTGTCTTTCCACTTGAAAAAGAAAAAAGGTTGTATTTTAGTGTAATTATAGTATACCTTTTATAACTAACTGCCGTAACAGTAGCTAAAAGGATTTGTATTTTATTGTTCTTTTTAATGGTATAGATCTGTCAAACATCATGATCCATTAGAATAGGCCCCAGTAACCAATGCTTAGGGTAGGAGTCCTTTAAAATGGGAAACATGGCTCTAAATGATTGCGGCCATTATTAGCCATTGTGTAGAAATATATGACCTTAAACACCAGCAAATAAATAATTAAATCATGGTCCAGTATATCAGAATTTGCCTTGTTACAGTTTATGGGAGAGTGCCTCTGGGCACACTTCCATAAACTGCAACAAGAAAAAACAATTTACTGCAAACACAGCTAAATAATTATATGTCGAGAAATGTGAAAAAATGACCATTCCAAGTTTTCACAAATTCTTAAAAAAACATGACATAATAAAAATGTCTAATGAAGAGGTTCAAATCCAACGAGGGAGGGCCTGAGAATCAAAACATTATTTTTTTTTAGTCTTAACTTGTATCAGAGGAAGAAATCAAATGATTGTAAGATAAAATGCAGAATCACTAAATCATGGATATACAGTTAAAACTAGAAGTCCTGTCACGAGTAGTGCGCTTATCTAGGCTTAATTGCGCGTTGGAATTGTGCGCAATTGCCATATCGAATGGCATCCAAACCACGGCAGGTTCCCCTGGTTACACATAGCAAACACATGCAATGTTTCTGCCAATGGACCTCCGGGTTACCCGGAGGTCCATTGGCTGAAACATTGCTTGTGTACAGGCCATATGTACAGAATTTGATAGCTTTACTTGGGCCATAACACGTATATTAACGCGCATATCAACTTGCTATTTGTGCGCATTTCATGACAGGACTTCTAGTTTTAACTGTATGCAGTTGTGGCATCTAACTCAGAAATCCTGAACAGTGTTAAGGTGCAATGTGGGTGGGAGGGTTTAGTCGGGGGTGGATGGCGTGTAGTTTTCGGTGTCGTTAAAATACTAAAAAATGTTATATATCGAAAACTGTTCAGATATATGAACACAAATACCACAATCGAGACTCGGGGCATCACAGTTGGAATGAATTAGCATGTCTTGATGATGCCGTTTGAAAAACCTTCACCCAACGCAGACTTTATCAAAATTTATTATTTTCAAAATTAGTTTATCAGATTTTCCCCAAAGATTTCAACAAAACTGTATCATGTGACCCCTCATTGGAACGAGCTCAACGAGCTCGTTTCAATGAGGGGTCACATGATATAGTTATGTTGAAATTTTTGAAAATTATTTTTTCAGCTGCTGAATTTGTATATTACGAGGGCACAAGCAGATGATTCCTTGGATAAAGGGATAATATTACTCATTCGGGGCTACAGTTAAAAAATTCCAGACATCTTGAAAATGAAATTGTGGGTAAATAAATAATGACGATAAACCGATATTTTTGTAATTACACCGGTATTCAATCGATATGGGTTTGAATACCAGTATATATCGGTTTATCGATATACCGTGCAGCCCTACCGGACATGCACATAATCATGATAATCTCTATATATCAGTCCAGATATTTTAACTTGTATCAGAGGAAGAAATCAAATGATTGTAAGATAAAATACAGAATCACTAAATTATGGATATATCAATAATATTTTACATTATTTTTTCAGTCTCATTGGTCTCGATGAAAGTATCATTTTCATATTAACTATGAAAGACAAACTTCAAATATTCAGAGAATTAGACAGGTAAGAAATCTATTATTACCACAAATTCTTTTAATTTTTTTGATCTGCAAATGAATGCATCTGTTGCATCTTGAAATTACAGATGCCTCATTTTTGTCTTGTGAGTTTTAACCCCTTTCACACTGATGTTGAAATACCAAAATTTTAACTCTTAGAAGCCGGGGGATCAGAATGAATTTATTGAACATGACATATCGCGAAAAACTTAACAGTAAAGCAGGTGCTTCTAGTCAAGTGTCGCCTGCCTATTCAGGCAGATGACACTTGACTAGAAGCACCTGCTCAGTGTTTAATTCTCTCCCAGCCCAAAGAAAGTCAAACCGTCACAGCCAGATTACCTGCCATATTAAATCACAGGCAAGAAAACTCGACTCCCGGCTTCTAAGAGTTAAGCAGCTAGTTTATCCCATAATTGTCCCGTGACAAAGATATTTTGTCGGAGGACTCTTGTAAACAGCTGTGTCCATCTGTGTGTCTGTCTGTGATAACTAAAGTTTGGGTCATTGAATCAAAAACAAATTTAGTGTATATGTCCCTTACCCAAATGATTAGGTGATTTCCGAATATCGGCTGGATCCAATAATTGGTATTGGAGTTATGTCCCTTTTTTGATGCTTTTCCGCCCAGTTTTGCAACTTTGGAAATTTGATGTCCAGATGATAATTATACCCCCTGCAAACAAAGTTTGGGGGGGGGGGGGGGGGTATATAGGAATCACCCTGTCCGTCCGTCCATCTGTCTGCCTGGGCAGACATATGGGGTTTAGGTGGCTATTTGTTGGTAGAAATGGGGGTTAGGTGACTACCGCAATTTATGTGACTAGTCACATAGTTGAATGTCATTATCCTAGGGTGGGGTTTAGAGTTGGGGTGGGGTGAGGTTGGGGTCAGTAAAGGGTAGGGTTAGGGTTTGCTACCACCCCAAAAATTTTTCACCCAAAAAGTTGTTTTAATACAATGGACATGCATTTTAGTTAAAATATACTATATTGAATATTTTTATACTGTACCAATGACCCAGACTTAGCTGGTGCTAACTCCACAAAAACCAGGGCCAAACACAAATTTTGCCCCCCAATCCCCAAAATTTGCATCCAAAACAAAAAGAAATAATGTCCTAAAGGACCTCCATAGTACGACTCTACTGCGCATGCGCAGTGACGCAGTCGTCCCGAAATTGGCGCCAAATATCATTCTCTGTTTGGCCCTTCATCAGTCAACATCTCACTGATCTTTGTGCTTGTAAATCTCAGTTTAAAGGATGCCAGACACGTAATTCTTGGAGAAAATGTGATTCTAAGGAGGATAGAAGGAGGAGAGGAAAAAAGAAGTGGCAAAAAATAATCAGGGCTGTACTTAAAATTTTTTGTTAAAATTATGTTAAGTTGCCTATTTTCGAGGCAAACGCCTCTTGTTGTCATTCTTGCTAATTGTTGCACTGCTTATTCAGTGTTTCCTCTCCCCTAACCTTCTAAAGTCCCCCCTTGCAATTCTCCCATGCTTTTGGCATATTTTTGAGAAGTTTCATTTCTAAAATTTCCCTGGGAGAGTTGCTTGGTTACAGAATGTTTTCTGTTATTTTCCCCATAGTTACGTTTTCACCCATGGGTGTATAACGTTTGTGTTCTGCATCTTCCATCTGATGTTCTGCAGATTCTCCCCTGGGAGTCTCTGTTTTGCATCAGATAGAGTGTAATTGAGGACTGATTCCGGGCCAGTTTTGTCAGTGCCTGGAGTCATGTTTTCTTCTGTGTTTACACTGTTTGTTTTCATTGGCAACAGCCTTTTTTGAGGGGGGCTGTTTGCCTTTGAGGTAATTTATCTCATTATAAGATACATTTATATTATCCGAAAGTGTCTCATTAATTATTTTATATAATTTTAAAATTTTTGACCACACTTTGCCATCGGATCCATCGGGGCTCAACGTTACTTTTCAGCAACTTGGGCTTCTCTGAAAAAATATTTTTTCAAAATTATTTTGTTTTGCAATTGTTTTTTCATTTATTAATGGATCATGTTATTATGTATCTTTGTGTCAGGGGTTTTTGCGAGTAACTAGGACTTATTGTTGTTCCTTCACAATGAAAGGAACTTGTTCAAATTGTAATAGGAAGAAATCTTCCTCTGACTTTCATGATTATTGCATAAATTGTAGTCAGTGTTCTCGCATTAATCCCTGTCCTGTATGTGAACATTGGGATGAGAAACATTGGAAACGTGTGTCACGATATGTTGTTTCGGGAGAAAGAGCGATGCCGGCTCTTTCTCCACAAGGTCACTCTACTCTCTCAGTTTCTATTTCAGAGGAACCAGAACAGGGTGATGTTTCCATGTTATCTTCTTCAAGTGTGCGTCCGTCGTCACAATTAAATACAGAGCTAGCGGCAAAAGTGCTCATGGAAATTAGACAAATGTCGTCCGCTAGCTCGCCCGGTGTAGCGTCCATTCACCGAATGGTTCGGCAGCCGGGTTCGTCCGATGCGGTCCAAGAGGAAATTTTGGGTGATGCGAGCACTATAAAAATAATAGATGCACACCCAGTGACGGCGGATAGTGAACGAGAACGGAGGAAGCCTTTTAGTCCGGTTCCTAGCTCGTCCAGGTCCAGCCGGGCCGCGAGCGAGAGAGGCCCCTCTCTCGTACAACAACATCTGGGACCAGATGTTGTGGTACAAAATGTGTCTTTAGCGGAGCATACGTCCGTCGCTCGGGACGCTCCGTTGTATAAGCAGTCCGCAGAGACTGTTAAGGCTTCCTCTTCTCGCCGGCGCACACGACCGCACCTTGGCTGCGTGACCTCCGATATCTTGCCAGCTTCGCCGAGGAAGGATTATTCGGCGACCAGGTCACACCATCCGGCAGCCAGGGACTCGAGACCGATGGACTCCGGACGTTCGCATAGGAAAAGTATGCGGGAGCCATCCGATGCGGAGCTGCCCTCGGCAAAGCAGCGAAAGACCGCTCCTCCGCAGGTCTCGACGTCGGACATTCTAGTGCAGATAGCACAGCTTATCGCAGCATCCCAGCAGCCGACAGAGACGGTGTCGGATCGAGAATTATCCGACGGCGCTGGGTCGGTACGCTCCGCCGAAGCATCGGGGGCGGACGACCGGGAACATCGGGAGGTCCGACCGGATGGTGAAAGGGATACGGATGAATTGGAGCTATCCCTTTCGGAACAACACAAAGCTGCCGTAGACTTCATCCGGCACTTTCTTCCTCAAGTTGTTCCGTCGGGCCAGACTGCTGCGCTTCCGGACAGGAGAATTATAGCGTCATTGGACTCTGATTTTTTCGAGCGGTTCAGGGACATCGCTCCCGAGTTTCCGTCGCAGTCCAATAATGTTGCAAGAACATTTGAATTATTGAACGACGCTATTTTTAAACTTGCTTCCAGGACAGGGAAAGCAGGCTTCTTGTCCGCAAATACTCTCAACCTGCCTTTCATTAATGCAAGGAATAAATTCGACACGGCAGGTCAGGGTATACCGAGAGTTCCTCTGCGTATGGACGACGAGGCGGAAGACTTAGAGCTATCATTACCGTCGTCAGCTTCTATTCCAACCGCAGTGTTGGAAACAGCTATTGCGTCTAACAGAGCCAATTTAGATGCCTTATCTTACGCAGATCACCTTACGAAGGCGTTATCACTGCGTCTTCAAGGGGAAGAGTTTCAGGATATACAATCCTCCTTAAGACTTCTTTCAAGGGCAGTAGCTTATTCCACGTGTAACTCCGCCCTTTCAGTGGCTAATCTGGAGTTGGTTAGACGTGACGCAGCCCTGTCTACATCCACACTAGTGGATTCTAAGGTGAAGAACTCTCTTAGAGTCGCTTCGGTCTCAGGAGATCTTCTCTTTGACGGCAAGCTTTCCGCTATTTATGATAATATTAAAAAGAAAGCTAGTGATTCTCTGTTGTTTAGATCCGCTCCTAAAAGGTCGGATTCAGCAGACACGAATAAGGCAGGCACTTCTGGGTCTTATCCGCCCAAGAGAGGTTCCTATAGAGGTTCCGGTGCGTCCTCTAGCTCTTATTCGAGAGACCGTCAGGATAGCGACTCTCGTTCGGGACGTCCTTCAGGCCGGGACAATCGGTCGGACGCCCCGAGGTCGACGAGGCGAGGTGCGGGTCGTGGAAGACGTGGTTTCTCCTACCGCAGGCCTCGCAGATCCAGGAGGTGATGGCTCAAACCTCTATCGCGTTCCGGTTGGCGGAAGGTTGTCGAGTTTTTCTCAAGAGTGGGCGTCGATTACGGACGACCCTTGGGTGAGAGGAGTGACTTCGGAAGGTCTAAAGATATCCTTCAAACGAAAGCCTCCATTAACTCGAAGTCCAAAGTGGACTCATCTTCCGTCAAACCCTCAGAAAAGAGACGCTCTGCTATCAGAGGTGCAGTCTCTTTTAATGAAGAACGCGGTAGAGGTCGTAGAAAACCAGGAATCGCTGGGATTCTACAGCCATCTGTTTCTGGTTCCGAAACCAGACGGCTCGTTCCGTCCAGTCATAGATTTGAGCTGGATAAACAAGCTGATCATCGCTCCGAAGTTTTATATGGAGACGATTCGATCGGTCAGAGCGAGTATTCGGGTGAACGATTATGCAACGAGCATAGATCTCAAAGATGCGTACTTTCACGTCATGGTACATCCGACATTCCGAAAGTATCTACGCTTCGCAGTCCTAGGAGTGGTGTATCAGTTCCGGGCCATGTGCTTCGGATTGAATCTAGCACCCTGGGCTTTCACTCGAGTAATGAACTCGGTAATGATTTACTTCCGAGCTCATTCGTCTGCGGTAACGTCGGCCTACCTGGACGACATTCTTCAGAGGTACGGCAACGAGTTAACGCTTCAGAACGATGTTCAGAATCTTCTTCTATTGCTCCGACGTCTCGGTTTCATAGTAAACGAGGAGAAGTCGGATCTGGTGCCGTCCAAGTCATTCACTCATCTGGGAATGAGCTTCGAGACGCACAACAATCTCGTTCGTCTGCCGTTAACCAGAGCGAAATTAGTCAGTTGTTACGCTCGCTATTGTCTAAATACAGACAAAGTCACAGCGAGAGAATTTATGAGACTGATAGGTCTGTGCGGAGCCGCTGCGGATCTCATTCCGATGGGACGGCTACGCACACGGCCTCTTCAAATTTTCTTGACTCAGAATTGGAGTGTGAAAATTCATTCGCTCGATGTAGACGTTCTCTTGTCAGATCAAGTGAAACAAGAGATTCAGACTTGGGCAAACATTCAGTGGTTAACTCAAGGAGTTCCGCTGCAGTTGCCGGATCCGAGTTTTACCATTATGACGGATGCCAGTCAAACAGGTTGGGGTGCATCATTAATCCCAACGGATTCGAGATGCCAGGGTCTTTGGGATCCGCAATTCCTGTGCAAGCACATAAACATCAAGGAAATGATGTCAATTTGGCTTGCGTTACGTCACTGGATGGACATTATTCACGATGCTCATGTCCAAATCCTATCCGACAATACGACAGTAGTGGCGTATATACGGAATCAGGGAGGCACTCATTCAGTTCCGTTGTTCAATCTAACGGAAAGAATCCTTCTGTTTGCGTTGGAACATCACGTTCTTCTTTCGGTCCGTCACATACCGGGTCGTCTGAATGTGCTAGCAGACTCCCTTTCTCGAAAGGGTCGCTTGTTGCCGTCGGAGTGGACTCTCAACAAACAAGTATTCAATCAGATTTGCTACCAATGGGAACGGCCAATGATAGACTTATTTGCGACACATCTCAACAATCAGTTGCAGACGTATGTGTCCCCGTGTCCGGATCCAAGAGCATTTGCTGTAGACGCTCTATCGATCCCTTGGGACGGAATGATAGGATATGCGTATCCTCCAGCGCCGTTAATTCAACAAGTATTGCTAAAGATAAAACAATCTCAATGCAAGATTCTGTTGGTAGCATCTCTGTCGCCACAGAGACCGTGGATAAATCTACTCAGGTGTCTGTTGTGGGACCTACCGCGGAAGCTCCCTCCACGAGAGGATCTTCTTTGGCAGGGGAAATCGCGCCAACTGCATCACAACCCGCAAGGTCTCAACCTTCACGTTTTTCCGTTGTGCGGTCCTTCTTGCATGGCAAGCACTTTACAGGACGAGCAGTGGACGCGATTTCTAACTGTAGGAGGACCTCCTCTTCGCTAAACTATGCGGCTAAGTGGAAGGTTTTCCGTCGTTGGTGTAGGGATCATTCTGTTGATATATTTGATCCCTCTATACCAGACATTGCTAACTTTCTAGTATACTTGTTTGACGAAATCAAACTGCAACCGGTTACTATAAAGGGTTATAGATCTATGTTATCTGATACCTATGCACATCATGATAGTTTACAAATTGGATCTAATGTCTCTTTATCGAAATTGGTTAGAAACTTTTCGATAAATAGACCCAGAACTCTTAGATTAATTCCTAAGTGGAATTTAGCTTGGGTTCTCCTTAAATTGAAGGAAAAGCCATTTGAACCTCTTGGGACAGTAGATTTCAAATTCTTATCTTATAAGACAGCTTTTCTCTTAGCTTTCTCTTCTGCCAGAAGAGTCAGTGAGCTTCATGCACTATCGGTGGATGATTCTCATTATCGTAGTGTTGGGAACACTATCACCTTCACTACTAACGTCGGTTTTTTAGCTAAGAATCAGGCTCCTAATAAATATCCGGAACCTATTGTTATTAAGGCTCTTCCGTCTTCAGACGGGCGTAGGCCTTTACTCTGTCCTGTTAGAGCACTACGTATCTATAAACAGAGATCTCAGTTCATCAGAAAGGGACGGAAACGTTTCTTTCTGTCTTTGATGCCTAATAGAAAGGACATTTCAGTCCATTCTATTGCTAGATGGATTCAGTTAACTATCCGTACTGCGTATGAAGATTTATCTTCTTCTCAGCAGTCTGTGCTTAAGATTTCTGCTCATGAAGTAAGAGCTCTTTCTACTTCCTGGGCTTATGCTAATAGTGTTGCTATTACAGATTTAATGAAGGCTGCTTATTGGTCTCAGCCATCCACATTTACTAATTTTTATCTCAGAAATATTGAGTCCATTTCTGGAGACCTGCATTGTTTAGGTCCGTTATCTGTTGCTCAGAATGTCGTCCACTAAACGGTTGCAACTATAGTTATGCAGGCTTTCTGTTCCGGCAGTGACTCCGTCCGGCTGCCCTCTTCGCTCTGGGCTATTTGACCCAGGGCAAGGGGAAGGGGGGGGGCGGGTGTTCCCTTAGGTCACCTGCTTTATAGTGAAAAGCAAGGGAATGCCTCCTCCAAGACAGTATTTCTGAGTCGCTTCCGGGATGGTTTTAAAGTGTAATATTAATGTTTAATTTCATTCATGTCTTACTTTTAAAGTGTAGCTCGGTGTGAAGCATTTGTATATGTCAAGTGTCAAACGGGCTTTAATATACAATACTCGGACACTTTTAAATGATTATAAAGAGTCTCAATTCTCTGGACTACTTTATTTATTGGCTTGTTTTAATAATAATTAGTATAAAGGTTATACTGGATATTAATAGAGAACATGAATGTTATTGTGCTCAATTATTAAGGGTAGTGTATCTTTCTAATTTAAATATTAAATAAGAAAGATACATGTAAAGCCTAATACTCCTTTTCTCCTTAAGGGGTTATCTCTTTATTTTATAATTGAGCTTATTGGATTTTCCTCTATGTCCTAGGCCCTCCAACCTGTTTACTATTCAGCTAAGTCTGGGTCATTGGTACAGTATAAAAATGTTAAAAAATTTATAGTAATTTATATATTTTTTATACTTACCAATGACCCAGACGGGGATGGCCCTCCCGGAGTTGGGAACTCTTGCCTCCCCGCTGAGTACATAGCGCTGACCAGGCACTGCCAGTAAGAATGATATTTGGCGCCAATTTCGGGACGACTGCGTCACTGCGCATGCGCAGTAGAGTCGTACTATGGAGGTCCTTTAGGACATTATTTCTTTTTGTTTTGGATGCAAATTTTGGGGATTGGGGGGCAAAATTTGTGTTTGGCCCTGGTTTTTGTGGAGTTAGCACCAGCTAAGTCTGGGTCATTGGTAAGTATAAAAAATATATAAATTACTATAAATTTTTTAACTTTCATTAGTCTAGGGTGGGGTTTAGAATTGGGGGTGGGGGGGGGGGGTAGGGTTAGGGTCAGTAAAGGGTAGATTCAGGGTTTGCTACCACCCCAAAAATTTTCTCAAAAATCACTTGTTTTAATATAATGGACATGCATTTTATTGTAGTCCCATAAAAATAGCCACATAACTACCAATTGTTAGAATGTCTGTCCGTCTGTCCATCCTTATAAGTGCAACTCCTCCTAAAATGTTTGAAGAATTTTCATGAAACTTTACACAATGGAAGAACTCCATATGAAGATGTGCATGAAGCAATATAATTCCGTTCTGACAGGTGTGTGTGTGGGGGGTATCACTTTGTGAGCTTGCTCACAGTACCTCTAGTTTCAGTTTGAGTTATGGAATCAACACCAAAATGTGTACATTGGTTTGTATCGGGAATACACAGGTCAAGCTCAAATTGGGGTTCAGTCTGACCAGTTTTGGCTGAGTTGTGGCCCTTTTTCAGGATGACCAGAACAGAGTTTGATGGAGAAAGATTGTCAGTGATCTATGCTCAATCTTAGAGTGAACAGCTTTAACCCTTAAGGGACTAATTCTGACTTTGATCACTTTTTATTGCAACAGAACATGTGACCCTACATGCTGTCTCCAAGCCAGAAAATAAGCAGTCTGTCATCTGCAAATTGAGATCTCCAGAGGGTGAATTTAGTGATGCTACCCTGCACAGCAGGGTAGCATTACTACATTTACCCTCTGTGAACCTCAATCTGAATCAGGGTCTCAAAACTAAACAGAAAGAGGAAACCCATAGGATAAATTGGCCTACTGTATGGGATAGCATCTTCAAATTCACCTTCTGGGGAACTCATTCTGCAAATGTCAGGCTGCTTATTTTCAGGCCTGGCTGTCTCTAGGGAAACTTGCATGTTGGAATCTAAGTGCCTTGCTTGTAGTTTCTTGGAAAGTTTGGCTGCCTTTTAGTCCTTTTCTTAATGTAATAATCATATCCAGCCAGTGCTATTAAAAAAAAATCACATTTTCAATTTTATTAGCTTAACTTGACAAAGTCAAGATAAACTATTGCCATCACGCGTGCGGAAGTCTGTTTGTCTGTGAGTCTGTTCACATTTTCCTTTAGCACAGGCTACACCCCGTACTTCTTGTCTGGTCATCACGAAACTTCATGTGCTGGTTTGAGGTCATGTCTACATGAGAACGTTCCCTTTTGGTTGTGATCATGTCAACCGTGATGGCTGCTCAAGCCCGAAACTCCAAAGCTTTTAACACAGTCTACAGGTCATATTTAATACAGAGGGATCTCATTGTAACTTGGTAGGATGACTCTGTATGATATCTAGATGAGAACTTCCCTATTTGGTTGCGATCTGTCAACCACGATGACTGCCCGAGCTCAAAACCCGAAAACCTTTAGCACAGTCTATAGGTCGTATTTATGGAGGGATTTTATTGTAACTTGGTAGGATGACTCCATATAATGTCAAGTTGAGAACGTCCCCTTTTGGTCGCGATCGGTCAACTGTGACGGCTGCAGGGGCCCGAAGCCCAAAAACCTTTAGACACTCTCTGCAGGTCATATTTATGAAGGGATTTCATTGTAACTTTGTATGATGACTCCAAATAATGTCTAGATGAGAACGTCCCCATTTGGTCACGATCATTCACCCATGACGGCTGCCAGAGCCCAAAACCTTAAAACCTTTAGCACAGACTACAGGTTGTATTTATGAAGGGATTTCTTTGTAACTTTGTAGGATGACTCAGTAGAATGTCTAGATGAGTATGTCCCCTTTTGTTTGGGATGGGTCAACCATGATGGCTACACAGACCTGAAGCCCCAAAACCTTTAGCACAGTCTACAGGCCGTATTTATGAAGGGATTTCATTGTAACTTGATAGGATGACTCTTTTTGAAATAATTTCACTGTAACTTTGTAACTTTGGTTGACATACATTAACTATGTGAGCCACATTAACCCAACCCCCCTCTTCTTTAGTACAGTCTACACCTCAAATTATTTTTTATTTAAAACATAGCATACAGGGAACAGAAATTAACATATTCTCAATTATCACAATTCTTGTCGTATTTCATAATCCTTTCTTAAACGTTGAACATTATCTTTTTCATCAAACACAACACATGATCAAGTTAAGCTACATTGTCATTGACACTTTCATTATTCAAGGAACAAGCCTGATAAGTGTCTTCTGATGAAGGACATAAGCTATGTTTTTGAGTCACTTACTTTGTCAAGAAGTGTCTGTCATCTTTTAGTCATGTTATGTTATGTGGACCTTTAATGGACCGGAGTGTGGTAGAGTGGAGGCCACTTAATTGGATATCTCTTAACTGAATAACCCAGTTAAATGAATATAATTTCCCAACACAAAACCATTTACCATACCGCCAGCACAAATTTGCCCTGTTAACTGAATAAACGTTATAGAGTAAACTCCTGTTAATTGAATAAAAATCTTGCAATCGGTCAGGAAATTACCCTGAATCTCCCCAGTTTTCCTTTTTTTATAAACCTGTTTGGCTTTAGTACATCCAATACAAGCATTTAATCTATTATATCTTGTTTGACAGAGCTCATGGAGCTCTATCAAACAAGATATAATAGAATAAATGCTAAGTTTATCTCTAGAATACAGGAAAGTGACACAATCCCTGTTAATTGAATACTCTTGTTAACTGAATAATTTTCGTTTGCAAAGTGGCTATTCATTTAACAGGGTTCCACTGTAAACATTTTTTCTTTACTTTGAAAGTCTCCATCCTGTGGTTTTGCAGTTGTTTCTAGATAAGTCTTGGCTATTATCTTGTAGCTTTAACCCTCGTCTCATTGTGTTGTTACAGAAAAAATAGTGATTAAAGTCGGAGTTGGGCATTTAAATATAAAGATAAAAATAAAATGAAAACAGATGGTCAGGTTTGAAACCCCAAGTCACTCTTGTTAAATGAATAATTTTCATTGGCAAAGCAGCTATTCAATTAACTGTATACATTTTTTCTTCACTTTGAAAGTCTCCATCCTGTGGTTTTGCAGTTTTTCTAGGTAAGTCGTGGCTATTATCTTGTGGCTTTAACTAGTGTTCAACCGATGATCGGAACCGGCCACCACAATCGGCCAATTATGGGCAATCGGATGACAACGGCAATGGCTCCTAGAACATCGCTTGAACCGATTGTTGCCAAGCAATTTGTGATTTTTCTGAATCGCATTTTATTATCTTCTGCAATTGTTCAATTGTTAATGTAAAATGATGTCGATGATACCATTCAATAAAGTTGAGAAACAACCACAATGTGTATTCTTAATCTCTCTAGACGCCCCTTTACGGGATATACGTGTTAAATGACATGTAAAGCTTACAACTGAACACACTTGCAGCAATCACCAGTTCATACTGGAAAAGTGAAGGATGCACTCCATTGACTCAGGTCGCAGTAAAATTACCAATCGCATGCACTTGGGCGGTAAACGTGGCTCTGAGAGTCACGTTTACCACCCAAGTGTGCACGACTGATAATTTTACTGGGACCCCAGTCAACAAAGTTTAACACTTTGAAAAATGTTCAGTTTAGTGTAGTTCTTTCGAGCCTCGACTTGTCTTGTAGTGCACGGTATTACAATCGGAATCGGCATCAGAATCGGCCGATTGTGGGCTCAAATAACTGGTAATCAGTCAGCGGCCATTTTTGGTAATCGGTTGGACACTAGCTTTAACCCTCTTCTCATTGTGTTGTTACAGAAAAAATAGTGATTAAAGTTGGAGTTTGGCATTTAAATATAAAGATACTCATAAAATGAAAACACATGGTCAGGTTTTAAACCCCAAGTCACATAAGATGTAAAGGCATATTAACTTTGCTGTTACCTTAGGCAGTGTGTTTACATTGCAAGCCTGAAAATAAGCAGACTGTCATCTGCAAAATGAGGTCCCCAGAGGGTGAATTTAGTGATGATACCTTGCACAGCAGGGCAGCATCTCTAAATTTACTCTCTGTGAACCTCAGTCTGAATCAGAGTCTCAAAACTAAACAGAAAGAGGCACCCAGAGGATAAATTGGCCCACTGTATGAGAAAGCATTATCAAATTCACCCTCTGGGGACCTCATTCTGCAAATGTCAGATTGCTTATTTTCAGGGCTGGAAAATTGTGATAAAAAAATGAGGAGGTATATAACTTGATGTTTTTATTTTATAGCTTAGATATACAGTCAACAGTAGCTATTGACACCAATATAGAGAGAGAAAGAAATGGTGCTGCTACAGAAGCTGCATTCATTTTGATTCAGAGTCTGCGCTGGAACAATGACATCACTAAACAAGCTGAGGATCAAGCCTTCAGTGACTTCAATAAAAATTTAAAGGAAACAGAAAAGAAACTAGAAGACGAGTACAGAAAAACACTGCATGCCAAATACATACACCTCAGTGCTAAAAATAAGGTTTGCTAATTTTGCATGTCAGAATAACACAACGTTGATGAAATATATGACAAACAGCTTTTGGGTAAAATTAAACATATCAAATGCACCTTGTTGGAAGGGGGTGTTTTTTAGAAGGAAATATAGTGTAAAATGCTGGTAGAATTTATTTATTTATTTATTGGTGTTTAAGGTCACATATTTCTGCTCAATGGCTAATCATTGCAACCAAACTAATTTAGGTCTAAAAAAGTTCATTCCAATGAGGGGTCATAACCTATGTTTTAGAGACAAAAAGTGAAAACATAATGAAAATTAATTGGCGAATTTTGAGAATAGCGCTGGCCGTTTTTGGATGTTACATTAGGTAAAGGGTTGAATAATATAATTATCGTTAATAATGAAAAGTAATAAACAGAGTAATCGCTTGACTGAACTGGTTACGTGAAATAATTCATTCGAGGAGAGGGACTATATAGTAAAACACTCGTGCGCATTCGCGCATTTGTGTCCCTCGCCTCTCATGAATTATTTCACATAACCAGTCCAGTGAAGCGATTACTCTCTATGTAATTTAAATAATTCATGAGAGGTGAGGGACATTGTTAATATCAATTCATCATAGACTCTCTTACGCCTGAACTTAAAGAGCAGAGGTGGGGGGGGGGGGGGGTGCATGTGCCTAGAATTGGTGAGTGCTGAGTGGTGGTTTTCTATGATCACTGTTACATTATATTACATTATATTTTCTTTTTTTCTGTTTGGTTTTGATAATGCCTGCCATTTATACACTTAGTACCAATGGCCAATGCTAGTCACTGCCAATTAAATCATCATTGAAAATATGACAGTATGTGCATTATATTGACACTATATAGTTTCTGTTCAAAACTGCAGTTGTCTTACAATAAAAAGAATCGAAAACCGACCTATAAACCAAGTTTTTTTTTAAAAAACCAAACTGAAACCAAACCGAAATAAGAAAAATAAAAACGCACAACACTACCATAGATGCTGAAAATGACCTTAAACACCTATAAATAAACATAAATTGAAATCCTATTCTTTCCATTCTCATCCCAAGATTCCACTGGCAAAGTGGTTATTTTCTGAAAATCCAACTTTTGTCTTACATTATGGATTGAGAATTTAGGCTAATAACTCTTAATCCGCTTAGTTTTTTCAAATTATTTTTCATCAAATCTGGCCATGGCTGCCATGGCTAGATTTGATGAAAAATTCATTCAAATTTAACTCGAGAAATCGCTGGTCAAAAAGTCCATGCAATTTATTGTGGGAAAATTGGGTTAACTGTGTTCAAATTATACTTATCTCAGTGGTAAGAGATTTTGTGTCCTGGGCAGGAATATCTACCAGCAGCATGCAAGGAGATAAACATCGTACTTGTTTTCTCCATGGTTTTTTTAGGCAACAATGATTTTACATAAGAAATATTCAGCATAGTGAATGCTGAATTATTTTGGGTCAGCAAAATCTGTTCATATGTCTTAGTCATGGAATTCTGACGCAAGCGATTTTTAGCTTTCCTTGACTGCTCACGCAATTTAATCCGGCATAAGCATATTTTTATACTGTACCAATGACCCAGACTTAGCTGGTGCTAACTCCAACAAAACCAGGGCCAAACACAAATTTTGCCCCCCAATCCCCAAAATTTGCATCCAAAACAAAAAGAAATCATGTCCTAATGGACCTCCATACTACGCCTCTACTGCGCATGCGCAGTGACGCAGTCGTCCCGAAATTGGCGCTAATTATCATTCTCTGTTTGGCCCTTCATCAGTCAACATCTCACTGATCTTTGTGCTTGTAAATCTCAGTTTAAAGGATGCCAGACACGTAATTTTTGGAGAAAATGTGATTCTAAGGAGGATTCTCCCATGCTTTTGGCATATTTTTGAGAAATTTTATTTCTAAAATTTCCTGGGA
Source organism: Pictodentalium vernedei (assembly GCA_031216915.1). NCBI lineage: Eukaryota > Metazoa > Mollusca > Scaphopoda > Dentaliida > Dentaliidae > Pictodentalium > Pictodentalium vernedei. The sequence continues at coordinate 21,415,843 of CM062295.1, forward strand.
GAGTTGCTTGGTTACAGAATGTTTTCTGTTATTTTCCCCATAGTTACGTTTTCACCCATGGGTGTATAACGTTTGTGTTCTGCATCTTCCATCTGATGTTCTACAGATTCTCCCCTGGGAGTCTCTGTTTTGCATCAGATAGAGTGTAATTGATGACTGATTCCGGGCCAGTTTTTTCAGTGCCTGGAGTCATGTTTTCTAGTGTGTTTACACTGTTTGTTTTCATTGGCAACAGCCTTTTTTGAGGGGGGCTGTTTGCCTTTGTGGTAGTTTATCTCATTATAAGATACATTTATATTATCCGAAAGTGTCTCATTAATTATTTTATATAAATTTAAAATTTTTGACCACACTTTGCCATCGGATCCATCGGGGCTCAACGTTACTTTTCAGCAACTTGGGCTTCTCTGAAAAAATATTTTTTCAAAATTATTTTGTTTTGCAATTGTTTTTTCATTTATTAATGGATCATGTTATTATGTATCTTTGTGTCAGGGGTTTTTGCGAGTAACTAGGACTTATTGTTGTTCTTTCACAATGAAGGGACATTGTTCAAATTGTAATAGGAAGAAATCTTCCTCTGACTTTCATGATCATTGTATTAATTGTAGTCAGTGTTCTCGCATTAATCCCTGTCCTATATGTGAACATTGGGATGAGAAAGATTGGAAACGTGTGTCACGATATGTTGTTTCTGGAGAAAGAGCGATGCCGGCTCTTTCTCCACAAGGTCACTCTACTCTCTCAGTTTCTATTTCAGAGGAACCAGAACAGGGTGATGTTTCCATGTTATCTTCTTCAAGTGTGCGTCCGTCGTCACAAATGAATTCAGAGCTAGCGGCAAAAGTGCTCATGGAGATTAGACAAATGTCGTCCGCTAGCTCGCCCATTCACTGAATGGTTCGGCAGCCGGGTTCGTCCGATGCGGTCCAAGAGGAAATTTTGGGTGATGCGAGCACTATAAACATAATAGATGCACACCCAGTGACGGCGGATAGTAAGCGAGAACGGAGGAAGCCTTTTAGTCCGGTTCCTAGCTCGTCCAGGTCCAGCCGGGCCGCGAGCGAGAGAGGTCCCTCTCTCGTACAACAACATCTGGGACCAGATGTTGTGGTACAAAATGTGTCTTTAGCGGAGCATACGTCCGTCGCTCGGGACGCTCCGTTGTATAAGCAGTCCGCAGAGACTGTTAAGGCTTCCTCTTCTCGTCAGCGCACACGACCGCACTTTGGCTGCGTGACCGCCGATATTTTACCAGCTTCGCCGATGAAGGATTCTTCGGCGACCAGGTCACACCATCCGGCAGCCAGGGATTCGAGACCGATGGACTCCGGACTTTCGCATAGGAAAAGTATGCGGGAGCCATCTGATGCGGAGCTGCCCTCTGCGAAGCAGCGAAAGACTGCGCCTCCGCAGGTCTCGACGTCGGACATTCTTGTGCAGATAGCACAGCTTATCGCAGCATCCCAGCAGCCGACAGAAACGGTGTCGGATCGAGAATTATCTGACGGCGCTGGGTCGGTACGCTCCGCCGAAGCATCGGGGGCGGACGACCGGGAACATCGGGAGGTCCGACCGGATGGTGAAAGGGATACGGATGACTTGGAGCTATCCCTTTCGGAGCAACATAAAGCTGCCGTGGACTTCATCCGGCACTTTCTCCCTCAAGTTGTTCCGTCGGGCCAGACTGCTGCACTTCCGGACAAGAGAATTATAGCGTCATTGGACTCTGAATTTTTTGAGCGGTTCAGGGACATCGCTCCCGAGTTTCCGTCGCAGTCCAATAATGTTGCAAGAACATTTGAATTATTGAACGACGCTATATTTAAACTTGCTTCCAGGACGGGGAAAGCAGGTTTCTTGTCCGCTAATACTCTCAACCTGCCTTTCATTAATGCAAGGAATAAATTCGATACGGCAGGACAGGGTATACCGAGAGTTCCTCTGCGTATGGACGACGAGGCGGAAGACTTAGAGCTATCATTACCGTCGTCAGCTTCTATTCCAACCGCGGTGTTGGAAACAGCTATTGCGTCTAACAGAGCCAATTTAGATGCCTTATCTTACGCAGATCACCTTACTAAGGCGTTATCACTGCGCCTTCAAGGGGAAGAGTTTCAGGATATACAATCCTCTTTAAGACTTCTTTCAAGGGCAGTAGCTTATTCCACGTGTAACTCCGCCCTTTCAGTGGCAAATCTGGAGTTGGTTAAACGTGACGCAGCCCTAGCTACATCCACACTAGTGGATTCTAAGGTGAAGAACTCTCTTAGAGTCGCTTCGGTCTCAGGAGAACTTCTCTTTGACGGCAAGCTTTCCGCTATTTATGATAAAATTAAAAAGAAAGCTAATGATTCTCTGTTGTTCAGATCGGCTCCTAAAAAGTCGGATACAGCAGACACGGATAAGACAGGCACTTCTGGGTCTAATGCACCCAAGAGAGGTTCCTATAGAGGTTCCGGTGCGTCCTCTTGGTCTTATTCGAGGGACCGTCAGGATAGCGACTCTCGTTCGGGACGTCCTTCAGGCCGGGACAATCAGTCGGACGCCCCGAGGTCGAAGAGGCGAGGTGCGGGTCGTGGAAGACGTGGTTTCTCCTACTGCAGGCCTCGCAGGTCCAGGAGGTGATGGCTTAAACCTCTATCGCGTTCCGGTTGGCAGAAGGTTGTCGAGTTTTTCACAAGAGTGGGCGTCGATTACGGACGACCCTTGGGTGAGAGGAGTGACTTCGGAAGGTCTAAAGATATCCTTCAAACGAAAGCCTCCATTAACTCGAAGTCCAAAGTGGACTCATCTTCCGTCAAATCCACAGAAAAGAGACGCTCTGTTATCAGAGGTGCAGTCTCTTTTAATGAAGAACGCGGTAGAGGTCGTAGAAAACCAGGAATCTCTGGGATTCTACAGCCATCTGTTTCTGGTTCCGAAACCAGACGGCTCGTTCCGTCCAGTCATAGATTTGAGCTGGATAAACAAGCTGATCGTCGCTCCGAAGTTTTATATGGAGACGATTCGATCGGTCAGAGCGAGTATTCGGGTGAACGATTATGCAACGAGCATAGATCTCAAAGATGCGTACTTTCATGTCATGGTACATCCGACATTCCAAAAGTATCTACGCTTTCGCAGTCCTAGGAGTGGTGTATCAATTCCGGGCGATGTGCTTCGGATTGAATCTAGCACCCTGGGCTTTCACTCGGGTAATGAACTCGGTAATGATCTACTTCCGAGCTCATTCGTCTGCGGTAACGTCGGCCTACCTGGACGACATTCTTCAGAGGTACGGCAACGAGTTAACGCTTCAGAACGATGTTCAGAATCTTCTTCTATTGCTCCGACGTCTCGGTTTTATAGTAAACGAGGAGAAGTCGGATCTGGTGCCGTCCAAGTCATTCACTCATCTGGGAATGAGCTTCGAGACGCACAACAATCTCGTTCGTCTGCCGTTAACCAGAGCGAAATTAGTCAGTTGTTACGCTCGCTATTGTCTGCACGCAGAAAAAGTCACGGCGAGAGAATTTATGAGACTGATAGGTCTGTGCGGAGCCGCCGCGGATCTCATTCCGATGGGGCGGCTACGCACACGTCCTCTTCAAATTTTCCTGACTCAGAATTGGAGTGTGAAAATTCATTCGCTCGATGTAGACGTTCTCTTGTCAGATCAAGTGAAACAAGAGATTCAGACTTGGGCAAACATTCAGTGGTTAACTCAAGGAGTTCCGCTGCAGTTGCCGGATCCGAGTTTTACCGTTATGACGGATGCCAGTCAAACAGGTTGGGGTGCATCATTAATCCCAATGGATTCGAGATGCCAGGGTCTTTGGGATCCGCAATTCCTGTGCAAGCACATAAACATCAAGGAAATGATGTCAATTTGGCTTGCGTTACGTCACTGGATGGACATTATTCACGATGCTCATGTCCAAATCCTATCCGACAATACGACAGTAGTGGCGTATATACGGAATCAGGGAGGCACTCATTCAGTTCCGTTGTTCAATCTAACGGAAAGAATCCTTCTGTTTGCGTTAGAACATCACGTTCTTCTTTCGGTCCGTCACATACCGGGTCGTCTGAATGTGCTAGCAGACTCCCTTTCACGAAAGGGTCGCTTGTTGCCGTCGGAGTGGACTCTCAACAAACAAGTATTCAATCAGATTTGCTACCAATGGGAACGGCCAATGATAGACTTATTTGCGACACATCTCAACAATCAGTTGCAGACGTATGTGTCTCCGTGTCCGGATCCAAGAGCATTTGCGGTAGACGCTCTGTCGATCCCTTGGGACGGAATGATAGGATATGCGTATCCTCCAGCGCCGTTAATTCAACAAGTATTGCTAAAGATAAAACAATCTCAATGCAAGATTCTGTTGGTAGCATCTCTGTCGCCACAGAGACCGTGGATAAATCTACTCAGGTGTCTGTTGTGGGACCTACCGCGGAAGCTTCCTCCACGAGAGGATCTTCTTTCGCAGGGGAAATCGCGGCAACTCCATCACAACCCGCAAGGTCTCAACCTTCACGTTTTTCCGTTGTGCGGTCCTTCTTGCATGGCAAGCACTTTACAGGACGAGCAGTGGACGCGATTTCTAACTGTAGGAGGACCTCCTCTTCGCTAAACTATGCGGCTAAGTGGAAGGTTTTTCGTCGTTGGTGTAGGGATCATTCTGTAGATATATTTGATCCCTCTATACCAGACATTGCAAACTTTCTAGTATACTTGTTTGACGAAATCAAACTGCAGCCTGTTACTATAAAGGGTTATAGATCTATGTTATCTGATACCTATGCACATCATGATAGTTTACAAATTGGATCTAATGTCTCTTTATCGAAGTTGGTTAGAAACTTTTCGATAAATAGACCCAGAACTCTTAGATTAATTCCTAAGTGGAATTTAGCTTGGGTTCTCCTTAAATTGAAGGAAAAGCCATTTGAACCTCTTGGGACAGTAGATTTCAAATTCTTATCTTATAAGACAGCTTTTCTCTTAGCTTTCTCTTCTGCCAGAAGAGTCAGTGAGCTTCATGCACTATCGGTGGATGATTCTCATTATCGTAGTGTTGGGAACACTATCACCTTCACTACTAATGTGGGTTTTTTAGCTAAGAATCAGGCTCCTAATAAATATCTGGAACCTATTGTTATTAAGGCTCTTCCGTCTTCAGACGGGCGTAGGCCTTTACTCTGTCCTGTTAGAGCACTACGTATCTATAAACAGAGATCTCAGTTTATCAGAAAGGGACGGAAACGTTTCTTTCTGTCTTTGATGCCTAATAGAAAGGAAATTTCAGTCCATTCTATTGCTAGATGGATTCAGTTAACTATCCGTACTGCTTATGAAGATTTATCTTCTTCTCAGCAGTCTGTGCTTAAGATTTCTGCTCATGAAGTAAGAGCTCTTTCTACTTCCTGGGCTTATGCTAATAGTGTTGCTATTACAGATTTAATGAAGGCTGCTTATTGGTCTCAGCCATCCACATTTACGAATTTTTATCTCAGAAATATTGAGTCCATTTCTGGAGACCTGCATTGTTTAGGTCCGTTATCTGTTGCTCAGAATGTTGTCCACTAAACAGTTGCAACTATAGTTATGCAGGCTTTCTGTTCAGGCAGTGACTCCGTCCGGCTGCCCTCTTCGCTCTGGGCTATTTGACCCAGGGCAAGGGGAAGGGGGGGGGGGGGGGGGCGGGTGTTCCCTTAGGTCACCTGCTTTATAGTGAAAAGCAAAGGAATGCCTCCTCCAAGTCAGTATTTCTGAGTCGCTTCCGGGATGGTTTTAAAGTGTAATATTAATGTTTAAATTCATTCATGTCTTATTTTTAAAGTGTAGCTCAGTGTGAAGCATTTGTATATGTCAAGTGTCAAACGGGCTTTAATATACAATACTCGGACACTTTTAAATGATTATAAAGAGTCTCAATTCTCTGGACTACTTTATTTATTGGCTTGCTTTAAAAATAATTAGTATAAGGGTTATACTGGATGTTAATAGAGAACATGAATGTTATTGTGCTCAATTATTAAGGGTAGTGTATCTTTCTAATTTAATATTAAATAAGAAAGATACATGTAAAGCTTAATACTCCTTTTCTCCTTAAGGGGTTACCTCTTTACTATATAGTTGAGCTTATTGGATTTTCCTCTATGTCCTAGGCCCTCCAGCCTGTTTACTATTCAGCTAAGTCTGGGTCATTGGTACAGTATAAAAATGTTAAAAAATTTATAGTAATTTATATATTTTTTATACTTACCAATGACCCAGACGGGGATGGCCCTCCCTGGAGTTGGGAACTCTTGCCTCCCCGCTGAGTACATAGCGCTGACCAGGCACTGCCAGTAAGAATGATAATTGGCGCCAATTTCGGGACGACTGCGTCACTGCGCATGCGCAGTAGAGGCGTAGTATGGAGGTCCTTTAGGACATGATTTATTTTTGTTTTGGATGCAAATTTTGGGGATTGGGGGGCAAAATTTGTGTTTGGCCCTGGTTTTGTTGGAGTTAGCACCAGCTAAGTCTGGGTCATTGGTAAATATAAAAAATATATAAATTACTATAAATTTTTTAACTTTTTTGCTCACCTACTTTCAGCTATTTTTGACGGTGACGGACCATGGAACGTGTGTACAGAATATGCTGGGTACATGTGTGTGTCGGCCACTACATGTACCAGTCCCCCAGAACTTCTTGATCGATCTGACCACACTGGGGTGGAGGGGATAGTAAAAAATGAATACAAGTTCATTCATTAACATTTTATTAATTCATTTAAAATTGATTGGCTTGAATTCACTCGAAGGAGAAATTACCCAACCCGGTATTAACTAAGTCTTTAGAAGATCTTTCTGAAGCAAAAAAGTGAAAAAGATTTCAGGAGAGCAATTTGCTCGCCTTAGTAGGTTCCAGGTGAGAGATTTATTGCCACCCTGGATTTTTCAGAAATCCAAGCCTGATGTCTTTCCCTTGTTACTATTAGTGGGAGAGGGCCTGTAGGAACTCTCTCACAAATTGTAACAAGGCAAATCCATACAGACTGAATAACTTCACTTTAACGATAATATAAAGCATATCCATGGAATATAAAGCCTTCATGGTATGCATCCTGCAGATCAGAGTAAAGCCCAAATTTGGGCTTCCAGCTTTCAGCCAGTTAATTTATGATACTGTATTTACTCTATGTATTGGGACAGCTAAAAATAATTATTTTCACAGGTGTCCCAATTCTTAGAAAATGGGGAAAGAACACAGCCTGGTCTTAATTTGATGCTGAATAAAGTTGTGTGTGATTCGTTTTCCATCACTCTATACGAAAATTGCCGTCCAATTTTTTTTATATTTTCATTTTTTGCTTCCAAAACATAGCTTATGATCCATCATTGGAACGAGCACATGGATCATAAGCTATGTTTTGGAAGCAAAAAATTAAAATTTTTAGTTACTCGAGAATTTTTTTATGAGTCTCGTCTGCTACTAGCGATGGGTCAACTGGAAACAAATCTCCTGAATGTCCCAAACTTTGGAGCCTAAAAAAAAAATATAGTTTTCTGGAAAAAATGTGTGTCCCAAATCATAGAGTGTCCCAATACATAGAGTAAATACGGTAGTCACTATCAAAAGAAAAGTATTTTGTCTCAGTTACCTCAACTGGTAGAGTGCTGAATTATTACTTTCATCAAAATTTGTTTTCACATCTTTCCCTTGTTGCAATTTATGGGAGAGTACCAAATCCTAACAGACCAAAAAATTTCACTTGAGGTAATATGTAGAACATTCATTGAATGTGAAGCCTTTAAGTTGTGGTACCGACACTTCAGAATAAAGCCCAAATATAGGCTTCTAGCACTCTACCAGTTGAGGCTGTGACCTACTGGATGTGGGAGTTCTGTGGTTATAGCAGTGGTTTTCAAGCCGAAACGTCGAAGGTTTGACCATGACCAGCGGTAACTGCGTTGTCGCTTTGGGCGAGAAACCTAATCTCGATTTCCCACTTTGCACGGACTTAGGCATACTGCATGTTAATGGAGTATTTGCCTTCAGCCACTGCTGACTCAGCATGTACAGAGTTAGTAAGCTAGAGAGTCTGCCAATTGCTTGCCGCTGCTCTCTGATTCTCTCCGGGTATTCCATTTTATTTATACCATGCTCTTAACTGGTAGAGTGCTAAATTTTTTGGGACAACAATGTTTGCGCCCACGTCTTTGCTTTGTTACAATTTATGAGAGAGTGCCTGTAGGCATTCTCTCATATATTGTAACAAGGCAAATCTATACAGAGTAAATAATTTCACTTCAAAGATAATATGAATCATATCCACTGAATATGAAGCCTTTACATTATGGTACCTGCACTTCAGGGTAAAGCCCAAATATGGGCTTCTAGCACTCTACCAGTTAATAAATAATCAACTTTGTCACTTAACTGGTGGTGTGCTGAATTATTTTTAGTCATCAAAATTTGTTCTCATAACTTTGCTTTGTTACATTTTATTAACATTAGGCACTCTCCCATAAATTGTAACAAGGCAAATCCTAATAGACCAAATAATTTCACTTCAAAGATGTTATATAGAACATCCACTAAATATGAAGCCTTTAAGTTGTGATACCAGCACTTCAGGATAAAGCCCAAATATAGGCTTCTAGCAGTTAAGATGGCAGCACCATGTGAAAGTTTCACTCCATCCTTATTTCCAGGAGAGTAACATGGTTTCCTGAAAAATGAGAAAACTTGGCCTCTACATTGTTTTCATTCCTTTGCATCAACCCCAAGCCTCAATAAACACAAAAACAGCATTAGTTTTATGAAAAATCCCTATTTTTTTTAAAGCATTTTTAAATAAGCATGTCTATATTCTCATGTCCTAAATCAGAGAATGTTGGAAAATCCTTTTCTGCGTTGGTTTTTTCCTTCATCTCTATTGTGCGAATATGATCCATTTCTTGTAGTAATCACATCCATTTTGTTTCATGTTTAACTCTTTACCATCAATATATTTTGCAGGAGAAAATGAGCAATTTATTGAAGAAACACAAAACTGAGAAAGTGAGATTAATTCATTCATTGGAAGATATGCCAGAAGAGGTAAATTTCTAGTTATATGTTAACTTAAAAACCTATTTCTTGTCGCCAATGAAGATGACCAAAACAAATGGCCATTTTCGCTCATGCAAGTGCTCGCAAAAAAATAAACATTTGTCTCAGTCACTCATGAGATAATTTTCGGTATCCACTCAAAAACACTCGATATCCTGTACAGTTAAAACTAGAAGTTCTGTCATGAAATGCACACAAATAACACGTCGATCTGCGTGTTAATCTACGCGTTCTGACCATAGTAAGGCCATCAAATTCTGTACATATGGCCTGTGCACAAGCCATGTTTCAGCCAATGGACCTCCGGGTAACCCAGAGGTCCATTGGCAGAAACATTGCCCGTGTTTGCTATGAGTAACCAGGAAAACCTGCCATGCTTTGGATGCCATTTGATATGGCAAATGCTTGCAATTCCTGCGCGCAATTAAGCCAAGATAAGCGCAGAATTCGTGACAGGACTTCTAGTTTTAACTGTATGTATCTTCTCCAGTCATAAGCAAAAAACTCACAATGCAAAATGAGGAACCCAGATGTTTTTTTAATAACTCTTAACCTGCTTAATATTTTCTTGAAATTAAGTCATGGCTGCTGCAAAGCACCACAGTTCTCTATACAACTAGATTGCTGAGACTTGACAAAAATGTTGGAATTTCAATCTGTCTTCCTCACGATGGTGTCAAGTCAATAAATGTGGTAAATCCTCCCATTGACGAAGTATGTTGATGTAAAAACTTTTTCGCTGTGACTGTGGTCACATTGTCAAATATCGAACGACAGGCAAGTACAAAAACTAGTAACACCATACAGTGGAACCCTGTTGACTGAATAGCCACTTTGCCAATGAAAATTATTCCGTTAACAGGAGTATTCAGTTAACAGGGATTGTGTCACTTTCCTGTATTCTAGAGATAAACTTAAGCCTAAAAAAAATAAAAATATGTTTCTCAGGCCCTCCCGCATGGTCCTTTTGGCTGCCGCATGCTCTCTTTTTATAACCTATCCAAACTTAAAAAAAACAAAATCGAATGGATTATGTCTGATATTTTACTCAAGTTAATAAAATTGTCCCTTGAGTGCAAGAAGGCTTTGCAATGCTTTAGCATTGCAAAGCCTTCTTGCACTCAAGGGACGTAATACACCACCACCCATGCTATTAAGTAGATTATGGGGCCTAAACATAAAACAAACCAAGAACATGAACTTTTTAATGGCAAAGAAATAATTACAAAAAAAAAAAAACGCCCGCACGCATGCAATTTTACAAAAAATGGCCTGAGAAACAGAGTATCTACTTTGTGAGGCCTAATATTTATTCTATTATATCTTGTTTGACAGAGCACCATGAGCTCTGTCAAACAAGATTTAATAGATTAAATGCCTGTATTGACTGTACTGGAGGTATGGTAAATGGTTTTGTGTTGGAAAATTATATTCAATTTTCCACCAGCAGCAGGCATAGAATAAATTTACTTTTTTTCATCTAACTATACACAATTAACTCGTAAGTCAGGGTTCCTTCCCATGGGGCCTTAGATTCAAGGAACAACCTTGAATTTGACTAAGCTCATTCAAGGCCCTAAAATCCTGAAAAATGTGCCTAAAGTCCTTGAAGAGCCTTGAATATTCCTGTATTAAAAATTATAACGAAGCACAGAATCATATTTTACAGTTGACGAAACCCCTGCATAAACCTAAGTGATTGTTCATGGTTTATTTCCAGGCACAATTGCATATGAATTTGAAACAAGGGTTTTGTTGTCCAATACAAGATATTGGATGAGCTGAGATAGGGAGTGGTTATCATTCCAGTAGTGAGGAATTATTTCTCTGCAGCTCATCTGAAAGCTTGTCACCTCAACAACTTTACTCAGCACATTCAGAGTTCAAGCATTTTTGTGTTATTTCATGATTATGATGGGGAGGGATTCAGGGATGTGGCTAGAGGGTTTCAGCTGGGGGTGGGGTGGGGGGGTGTGGGATGGGGGAGGGCACCGGTATAAATTCCAACTGTGAGTAGTTTCGATAGGTGGTTGCACTGCAGCACTAGGTGATATCTTTTAATCCTTTAACCAACCAATCGTCCTTCATCCACCTGCGTAATATGCAAATACAGCTGCGAAAAAAATATTATTTTTCAACAAAACCATATCATGTGACCCCTCTTTGGAATAAGCTTGTCAAGCTCATTCCAAAGAGGGGTCACATGATATGGTTTTGTTGAATTTTTTTTTAAAAATTTAAAAAATGATATTTAAAATAATGAATTTTGAAATCGTCTGCGTTGGGTAAAGGGTTAAAGTGATTATATATATATGTATACACATGCTTGTATATACACATGCTTATGAACCCTTTTGAAAATTTTCACTAGTCCTGAAACGGAAAAAGCATCATTTGTAATGTGTCTGGGTCAGAAAATTTACCGGATTGATGTGAGGCCAATGTCAATTTTAGAGTAGTAAATTTGAAACTCAAGTTTCCAGTTGGAAATAAAAGATCAAAATTTCTCATCATTAGTTGGAATTTTAATATTTTTCATGAACAATGTTAATTTATTGAATTTCCAACTATTTGATTTTTGACCTTGGAATTTTCAACTATTGAAAAAAATACTCGTAGCTGTGGAGTGGGGGGGGGAGGTGAAACACCCCACACACACACCCTGTCGCCACATCCCTGGAGGGATTATGTCACCACAAGAAGTACAGTAGAGTAGTACACATTCATTGAGAGAATAGCAACTAAACCCAAATCAAACCAATTACCTGCTTCAGATTCCTTCAAATGTTCATCATGTTTAAGATTAATTCATAGGTCAATGATCACATTGTGTAGACAATTTTGAGAAAAACGAGGTCTCATAATTTGTCCCATATGGTTTTTTTTTTAATTAAATGAAAAATAGCAAAGTATTGGACTCACTCAGCTCATTGGGTGGAACACTTCCTTCAGCACCAAAACACTTTGTTTCGCCATACAGTATCCAGAATGGCTACAAACTTTGCAACAGACAGTTTCAAGCCTTTGTGAACATTATTAACCCTTTACCCAACGAACTGGCCACATCCGCCTGCGTAATATGCAAATTCAGCAGCTGAAAAAAATACTATTTTTCCCAAAATTTCAGCAAAACCATATCATGTTACCCCTCTTTGGAATGAGCTGGACAAGCTCATTCCAAAAAGGGGTCACATGATATGGTTTTGTTGAAATATTTTTAAACATTTTAAAAAATGAAATTCAAAATAATAAATTTAGATATGGTCTGCATTGGGTAAAGAGTTAATCACCGTCAAATAGGTCATTATAGAAAATATTGTTCATAACATGTCTAATACAGGAATGATGTCAGAAATCAACATCGATGTGGTAACATTGTGAGTGAGTTTGTTTTGGAAGTAGAGTTGAATTAATCTTCTCTTATTTTCATTAATTCTCTGCCTAATACAAGTAGCAAAGGGCATTTGCAGAAAATAATTCCTGAATACCTGAATACATTCATTTTCTCTCTCAAAAGTATAGTTTATGAATCAGAATGAGCTTCATAAACTCATTCCAATTATGGGTCATAAGGCCTAAAAAAATTAAAAGTCTGTTTCTCAGGCCCTCCCACATGGTCCTTTTGACTGCCGCATGCTCTCTTTTTATAACCAAAGTGAAATTTAAAAAAGTAAAAATTAAATGGTTTATGTCTGATATTTTACCAAAGTTAAAAAAAATTGATAAATTTGTCCATTGAGTGCAAGAAGGCTTTGCAATGCTACAGCATTGCAAAGCCTTCTTGCTCTCAAGGGACGAAATACACCACCACCCATGCTATTCCGCAGATTATGAGTCCTGAAACAAAAACCAAGAACATGAACTTTAAATGGCAAAAAAATAATTACACAAAATAAAAAATAAAATAAAAAACGCTCGTCCGCATGCAATTTTACAAATAATGTCCTGAGAAACAGAAGATCTACTTTGTGTGGCCTAAGCTTTGTTTTTGAGACAAAAATTGAAAAAGTAATAAAATTTGGCTGTTGATTTTTGTGAACAGTGCTGGCCATCTTTACATTAGATAAAAGGTTAAATTACACATTATGTGATAAAAACAATCCCAAATTCATCACGATTTTACATGAAATTTCTGAACCTTCTTCACTGAAATCAGCAAACCTCAGCTCAGATTGACTTTAGTGAACTTGGAGCCAACTTAATTTGATATCTCTTAACTGAATAACCCTGTTCATTAAATATAATTTCTGAACACAAAACCATTAACCATACCTCCAGTACAAATTTGTCCTATTACCATATATATGTCCATGTATAAGTCGCCCCCGTGTATAAGTCAAACCCCAAACTCACACTTGGAATTCCTCCCTTTTGCCTAAAGCCCATGTATAAGTCGCACCCGCATTTTTAAATATATGCAGTCAAAAAGAATGAATTGCAATTTACGTTTTGCCAATTTGGGATGCAACGGAAATAGGTAAGTTTTCACGAGTTACCACGTGGCGAATAAGATAAAAGGAAAATTATTTTTAAAGATTTAAAAAATACTTGCATTTATTTGTTTTTCGTTGTTTGTTTATCACCCCAATGTCTTCATCCCTGTCAAGAAAATCCAAAGCTCGTTTGTGACTGAAACTTCATAGTTTCAGAATCAGAGTACTATTGCGCCGTAACCTGCACAGTTGTTGTGATTAAGTTGTTTTTTTCTGGAACGTTCTCACATTCCGGAAAAACCAATAAAAATGCAACAAATGCACAGGTTACAGCACAAATTTTTTTCAAATTGTTGTCCCACTTAAGCAATGTTGGTGCTATTGAAACTAACTTTACCTGGTGCACGTGTGCGTAATTTATAACCGGACATTACACATCAGTGTATTGGAGTTCATGGAATAAATAAATACGTCTCTCCAGGTATTGCTGGCATACATTTAATGTGTTATTATTTATTTTTTCGTTGTTATTTTGATGATTTTGTATTTTTTATGGTTTCATCCATATTGGCCCCACAAACCTGTTGATTTCCGGTACACACACTGATATAAACACATGGGCCGGTTGAACAACAACGACTAAATAGAATACTTCTTTATTATTATTTACAGATAAAAGTAACAGAAAACACACATAATATTTTATTGACAATTCATTTTCTGAAGAATTTAAACTGAAATAAAATGAAAAGAAAATAATTTTGGTGAATCTGCACTCAGTCAAAACCACATGATTGTACTGTCTGTTATACAATTGACAAACAGCAAGAACAATGTTTGTCTGAAAAAGTCAGTGCCTTGAAAATTCTCTGAAACAAGTCGTACCCATGTATAAGACGCACCCCTGATTTTGACATAACATTTCAGGTAAAAAAGTGTGACTTATACACGGACATATGCGGTAATCGAATGTAGATTATAGATTAAACTCCTGTTAATTGAATAAAAAATCTTGTAAACTGTCAAGAAATTACCTTGACTCTTCCTAGTTTTCCTTTGTTCGTAGACCTATTTGGCCTCAGTACATCCAGTACAGGCATTTAGTCTATTATATCTTGTTTGACAGAGCTCATGGAGCTCTGTCAAATAAGATATATAGAGGATATGGAATGAGTGTTTTTCTCATATAATATTTATGAAACGAGTCTAAGACTTTTCCATTTTGGCGAGCGAAACGGAAAGTTCGGACGAGTTTCATAAATATTATATGAGAAAAACACTCATTTCATATTCTATTTATCATTTGACACACACACAAATTAGCCACTTAGTGTGACTTTTTAACTCATCACCTAACTTGAGTTGCAGACGGCACTTGGAAAAACATCCTCGTATAACTAAAAATTTCGTTTTTTGCTTCCAAAACATAGGTTATGACCCCCCATTGGAATGAGCTCGTCGAGCTCGTTCCAATGAGGGGTCATAACCTATATTTTGGAAGCAAAAAGTGAAAATATAAAACAAAATGAATAGCATTTTTCTTGTAGGTAAAAGATTAATACAATATAACCCACCCTAAATAGGACAGATAACGTAAATTCTCCCTACTGAAATTATGCAAATGAGACCCAGTTGCTTTTTGTTTAGCCAATCAGATTGTCCAGTTTTGAAATTGACCAATGAAAGCTCCCAGCTCTAATTATGCAAATTATGAAAATGTGGCCCAGTTGTATTTTGTTCAGCCAATCAAATTGTCTAGTTTTCAGATTGACCAATGAAATTGACGGAAGGCTTTATTTATCACTGATTAATATGAAAACAAAATATCAAATGTTTTAAAGTGAAGAAAACGGACGAGTCATATGATAAAATAGAATAAACACCAAGTTTATCTCTAGAATACAGAAAAGTGACACAAACCCTGTTTATTGAATAGTTCTGTTAATTGAATAATTTTCAATGGCTATTAGTGGCTATTTATTTAACAGGGTCACACTGTATAGAAATTTCATATGAAATGACAACTGATTAGATATCCTGTATTTATTTTATTCAAAAGGAAAAGAAATCTTTGATTAAAATGGTTGATGAGCAACAAGAAACAGAAGAGAATGAGTTAACATACTTATTGAAACTTGAACAAGATGAAGAAACTGAAAATATAAGAAAGGTTTGTAAAACTTAATACCAGATCTACCCTTTGTTCATTTTGTTTTCAATTATTGACATTTGAAACAAGTTATGAATTAAAAATATAATAGGCCACACAAAGTAGATGTTCTGTTTCTCAGGCCAGGTTTTGTAAAATTGCATGCGGGCATGCGTTTTTAGTCGAGTTGTGACGAAGTCAAACTCGACTTATAGTTTGGTGAATGGCGGGCGGGCGGGTTTGCGGGCGGGCGGGCGGGCGGGCGGGCGGGCGTAAACAATTGGTTTCCGGATGATAACTTGATAGTGGTTCAACTCACATTCATTAAACTTCATACATAGGTTGGTCTTGGTGGGAGGAAGAACCCTATTGATTTTGGACATGCTACGTCGAAGGTCAAGGTCACAGTGACCTTGAACATAGTAAATCTTAAACAATTGGTTTCCGGATGATAACTTGATAATGGTTCAACTCACATTCGTGAAACTTCATAGGTAGATTGGCCTTGGTGAGGGGAAGAACCCTATTGATTTTGGACTCGCTACGTCAAAGGTCAAGGTCACAGTGACCTTTAACATAGTATATCGCAACAATTGGTTTCCGGATGATAACTTGATAGTGGTTCAACCTAGAGTCATGAAACTTTATAGGTGTGTTGGCCTTGGTGCGAGGAAGAACCCTATTGATCTTGGACTCACCAGGTCAAAGGTCAAGGTCACAGTGACCTTGAACATAGTATATCGCAACAATTGGTTTCCGGATGATAACTTGATAGTGGTTCAACCTAGAGTCATGAAACTTTATAGGTGTGTTGGCCTTGGTGCGAGGAAGAACCCTATTGATCTTGGACTCACCAGGTCAAAGGTCAAGGTCACAGTGACCTTGAACATAGTATATCGCAACAATTGGTTTCCGGATGATAACTTGATAGTGGTTCAACCTAGAGTCATGAAACTTCATAGGTATGTTGGCCTTGGTGCGAGGAAGAACCCTATTGATCTTGGACTCACCAGGTCAAAGGTCAAGGTCACAGTGACCTTGAACATAGTATATCGCAACAATTGGTTTCCGGATGATAACTTGATAGTGGTTCAACCTATAGCCATGAAACTTTACAGGCGTGTTGGCCTTGGTGCGAGGAAGAACCCTATTGATGTTGGACTCACCAGGTCAAAGGTCAGGGTCACAGTGACCTTGAACATAGCATATCGCAACAATTGGTTTCCGGATGAGAACTTGATAGTGGTTCAACCTAGAGTCATGAAACTTCATAGGTGTGTTGGCCTTGGTGCGAGGAAGAACCCTATTGACCTTGGACTCGCCAGGTCAAAGGTCAAGGTCACAACTCGACATTGGATCTGTAATCCTGAGCGGCATTTTTTTATTTTATATTTATGTCTCCCCTTCCCAGAAGGGAGACATATTCTTCTTCTTCTTCTTCTTCTTTCTTCTTCTTCTTCTTCTTCTTCTTCTTCTCATACAAACTTTGTCCGGGGCATAACTTTTTTGTCTTTTGACCTAGACCTTAGGTATATGGCATGTGGATGTATCACCATGAGCCGGTGTGTTGCGTACCATAGTGACCTTCATGTGACCTTGCCCTTTGACCTGAAGGTTAGATTTATGTGCTTTTTAAGGGAAACTTTGTCCGGGGCATAACTTTTTAGTCGAGTTGTGACGAAGTCAAACTCGACTTATAGTTTGGTGAATGGCGGGCGGGCGGGCGGGCGGGCGGGCGGGTGGGCGGGCGTAAACAATTGGTTTCCGGATGATAACTTGATAGTGGTTCAACTCACATTCATTAAACTTCATACATAGGTTGGTCTTGGTGGGAGGAAGAACCCTATTGATTTTGGGCATGCTACGTCGAAGGTCAAGGTCACAGTGACCTTGAACATAGTAAATCTTAAACAATTGGTTTCCGGATGATAACTTGATAATGGTTCAACTCACATTCATGAAACTTCATAGGTAGATTGGCCTTGGTGATGGGAAGAACCCTATTGATTTTGGACTCGCTACGTCAAAGGTCAAGGTCACAGTGACCTTTAACATAGTATATCGCAACAATTGGTTTCCGGATGATAACTTGATAGTGGTTCAACCTAGAGTCATGAAACTTCATAGGTGTGTTGGCCTTGGTGCGAGGAAGAACCCTATTGATCTTGGACTCACCAGGTCAAAGGTCAAGGTCACAGTGACCTTGAACATAGTATATCGCAACAATTGGTTTCCGGATGATAACTTGATAGTGGTTCAACCTAGAGTCATGAAACTTTATAGGTGTGTTGGCCTTGGTGTGAGGAAGAACCCTATTGATCTTGGACTCACCAGGTCAAAGGTCAAGGTCACAGTGACCTTGAACATAGTATATCGCAACAATTGGTTTCCGGATGATAACTTGATAGTGGTTCAACCTAGAGTCATGAAACTTCATAGGTATGTTGGCCTTGGTGCGAGGAAGAACCCTATTGATCTTGGACTCACCAGGTCAAAGGTCAAGGTCACAGTGACCTTGAACATAGTATATCGCAACAATTGGTTTCCGGATGATAACTTGATAGTGGTTCAACCTAGAGCCATGAAACTTTACAGGCGTGTTGGCCTTGGTGCGAGGAAGAACCCTATTGATGTTGGACTCACCAGGTCAAAGGTCAAGGTCACAGTGACCTTGAACATAGCATATCGCAACAATTGGTTTCCGGATGAGAACTTGATAGTGGTTCAACCTAGAGTCATGAAACTTCATAGGTGTGTTGGCCTTGGTGCGAGGAAGAACCCTATTGACCTTGGACTCGCCAGGTCAAAGGTCAAGGTCACAACTCGACATTGGATCTGTGATCCTGAGCGGCATTTTTTGTCTTTTGACCTAGACCTTAGATATTTGACATGTGGGTGTATCACCATGACCCGGTGTGTTGTGTACTATAGTAACCTTCATGTGACCTTGACCTTTGACTTGAAGGTCACATTTATGTGCTTTTCAAGAGAAACTTTGTCTGGGGCATAACTTTTTGTCTTGTGACCTAGACCTTAGATATTTGGCATGTGGATGTATCACCATGAGCCGGTGTGTCGTGTACCATAGTGACCTTCATGTGACCTTGACCTTTGACCTGAAGATCAGATTTATGTGATTTTTAAGGGAAACTTTGTCCGGGGCATAACATTTTTGTCTTTTGACCTAGACCTTAGATATTTGGTATGATTGTCAATATTATTCATGTATATATAATTTGCAGAGCATTAAATAGAAAGGAAGGGGAGACATATGTTTTAGTGTGCTAAAACAGTTTCTAGTTTATTTTTGTAATTATTTCTTTGATATCAGAAGTTTACATTCTTGGTTTATTTTATGTTTTAGGCCTCATAATTTACATAATAGCAAGGGTGGTGGTGTATTTCGTCCCTTGAGTGCAAGAAGGCTTTGCAATGCTAAAGCATTGCAAAGCCTTGTTGCACTCAAGGGACAAATTTATCAATTTTATTAACTTGTGTAAAATAACAGACATAAACCATTTAAATTTTATTTTTTCAAGTTTGCATTGGTCATGAAAAGAGAGCATGCGGCAGCCAAAAGGACCACGCAGGAGGGCCTGAGAAACAGATTTTTAATTTTATTAAGCCTTATGTTTTCATTTTTGGAATTCATTTTAGAAACTTCCACAATCCGTTATAACTATTTCCTTTAGTTTCCTGAACCCTGCACCCTTTGTAACATGTAACCAACTATAAACCCTGTGCATTTTTACAGCCTTAGTGTATATATTCATGTTGGGTGTGATATGGCGGCCTCTCAGCTCCGTAGTCCTGTGGTGGCTCTCCATCCTTTTATTTATTCAGCCAGTCTGGGCCAGTAGTAATGGTTAAAAATATTGGAAATTAAAATAATTTCTTTTTTATACCTACAGTTGTCCAGACAGAAAATGCCTTCCCATTAGTTGTTCACTCACACCTCCCCACAACTATAAACACTTAGCAGGCATTAAAAAAGAATGGTTATTGGCGGGATGGGATGGCACCACCTGGAGGACTTATGTGAATGTGCCGTGGTCAATCTGTGGAGTACCATAAGCACTCTAGTTTTTATTTTATTAGTGTTGTTAGCTTAACTTGACAAAGTCAAGATAAGCTATTGCCACATTATGCGTGCAGAAGTCTGTTCACATTTTCTTCGGCACAGGCCACAACCTGTAGTTCTTGTCCAATCATCACAAAATTTCATATGCAGATTCGAGGTTACGTCTAGAAAAGAATGTTCCCTTTTTGTTACAATCAGTCAACATGATGGCTGTGAGAGCTAGAAACACCAAAACCTTTAGCATGGTTTACAGTTCGTATTTATAAAGGGATTTTATTGTAACTTGGTAGGATGACTCAATAAAATGTCTAGATGAGAATGTCCCCTTTTAGTCGCGATCAGTCAACCGTGATGGTTGCGAGAGCCCAAAACCTTTAGCGCAGTCTACAGGTTGTCATATTTATGAAGGCATTTCATTGTAACTTGGTATAATGAGAATATCCCCTGTTGGTTACGATCAGTCAACCATAAGCCGGAAACCAAAAAACCTTTAGCACAGTCTACAGGTCGTATTTATAAAGGGATTTTATTGTAAATTGGTAGGATGACTCTGTATAATGTCTAGATGAGGACGCCACATTTTGGCTGTGATCAGTCAACCGTGACAGCTGCACAGGCATGTGACCTAGATTTGTTTAGCACAGTCTGCATTTCATATTATTTATTTATGAAGCAATTTTGTAACGTGGAAGGATAACTTGGTATGATGTCTAGATGAGACTGTCGTATTTTGGTCATGATCGGTCAGCCATTTCTGCTGCCTGGTCGCTTGACCTAGATTCCTTTAGCACTGCTTACATGTTGTTTTTATGAAGGGATTTCCATGTAACTTGGTAGAATAACTTGGTATGATATCTAGGTGAGACTCTCCTATTTTGGTCATGATCAGTCAACCCTGACTGCCAAACCATCACATGACCTACTTCCCTTTAGCAATGTCTGCAAGTTATATTTATGAAGGGATTTCATTGTAACTTGATAGGATGACTTGTTTTGGAATGATTTTAATGTAACTTGGTAACTTTAGTTGACATACGTTAACTGTTAGGGCCACATCAACCCAGGTCTTAATTCTTTAGTACAGTCTACACTCAAATTATTATATTTTTATACTGTGCCAATGACCCAGACTTAGCTGGTGCTAACTCTAAAAAATCCAGGGCCAAACACAAATTTTGCCCCCCAATCCCCAAAATTTGCATCCAAAACCAAAAGAAATCATGTCATATAGGACCTCCATACTTCGCCCCTACTGCGCATGCGCAGTGTCAAGGACGTTCCGAAATTGGCGCCAATTATCATTCTCTGTTTGGCCCTTCATCAGTCAACATCTCACTGATCTTTGTGCTTGTAAATCTCAGTTTAAAGGATACCAGACACGTAATTATTGGAGAAATGGTGATTCTAAGGAGGATATAGAAGGAGGAGAGGAAAAAGGAGTGACAAAAAATAATCAGGGCTGTACTTAAAATTTTTTATGAAATTATGTTAAGTTGCCTATATTTTTATACTGTACCAATGACCCAGACTTAGCTGGTGCTAACTCTAACAAAACCAGGGCCAAACACAAATTTTGCCCCCCAATCCCCAAAATTTGCATCCAAAACCAAAAGAAATCATGTCCTATAGGACCTCCATACTACGCCCCCACTGCTCATGCGCAGTGTCAAGGACGTCCCGAAATTGGCACCAATTATCATTCTCTGTTTGGCCCTTCATCAGTCAACATCTCACTGATCTTTGTGCTTGTAAATCTCAGTTTAAAGGATGCCAGACACGTAATTTTTGGAGAAATGGTGATTCTAAGGAGGATATAGAAGGAGGAGAGGAAAAAGGAGTGACAAAAAATAATCAGGGCTGTACTTAAAATTTTTTATGAAATTATGTTAAGTTGCCTATTTTCGAGGCATGGGCCTCTTGTTGTCATTCTTGCTAAAATGTTGCACTGCTTATTCAGTGTTTCCTCTCCCCTGGCCTTCTAAGTCCCCCCTTGCAATTCTCCCATGCTTTTGGCATATTTTTGAGAAAGTTCATTTCTAAAATTTTCTTGGGAGAGTTGCTTGGTTACAGAATGTTTTCTGTTATTTTCCCCATAGTTACGTTTTCACCCATGGGTGTATAAACGTTGTGTTCTGCATCTTCCATCTGATGTTCTGCAGATTCTCCCCTGGGAGTCTCTGTCTTGCATCAGATAGAGTGTAATTTTGATGACTGATTTCGGGCCAGTTTTTTCAGTGCCTTGAGTCATGTTTTCTGGTGTTTTACACTGTTTGTTTACATTGGCAACAGCCTTTTTTGAGGGGGGCTGTTTGCCTTTGGTGTAGTTTATCTCACTATAAGATACATTTATATTATCCGTAAGTGTCTCATTAATTATTTAATATAAATTTAAAATTTTTGACCACACTTAGCCATCGGAGCCATCGGGGCTTAACGTTACTTTTCAGCAACTTGGGCTTCGCTGAAAAAATATTTTTTCAAAATTATTTTGATTTGCAATTGTTTTTTCATTATTAATGGATCATGTTATTATGTATCTTTGTGTCAGGGGTTTGTGCGAGTAACTAGGACTTGTTGTTGACTTTTCACAATGAAAGGATATTGTTCAAATTGTAATGGGAAGAAATCTTCCTCTGACTTTCATGATCATTGTATTAATTGTAGTCAGTGTTCTCGCCCTAATCCCTGTTCTATATGTCAATATTGGGATGACAAACATTGGAAACGTGTGTCACGGTATGTTGTTACTGGAGAAAGGGCTATGCCGGCTCTTTCTCCGCAAGGTCACTCTACTCTCTCAGTTTCTATTTCAGAGGAACAAGAACAGGGTGATGTTTCCATGTTATCTTCTGCAAGTGCGCTTCCGTCGTCACAAATGAATTCAGAGCTAGCGGCAAAAGTGCTCATTGAGATTAACCAAATGTCGTCCGCCAGCTCGCCCGGTGTAGCGTCCATTCACCGAATGGTTCGGCAGCCGGGTTCGTCCGATGCGGTCCAGGAGGAAATGTTGGGTGAAGCGAGCACTATAAACATTCAATGTGCACACCCAGTGACGGCGGATAGTAAGCGAGATCGGAGGAAGCCTTTGAGTCCGGTTCCTAGCTCGTCCAGGTCCAGCCGGGCCGCGAGCGAGAGAGGCCCCTCTCTCGTACAACAACATCTGGGACCAGATGTTGTGGTACAAAATGTGTCGCAAGCGGAGCATACGTCCGTCGTTCGGGACGCTCCGTTGTATAGGCAGTCCGCGGAGACTGCTAAGGCTTCTTCTTCTCGTCAGCGCACACGACCGCACCTTGGCTGCGTGACCGCCGATATCTTACCAGCTTCGCCGATCAAGGATTCTTCAGTGACCAGGTCACACCATCCGGCATCCAGGGACACGAGACCGATGGACTCCGGACGTTCGCATAGAAAAAGTATGCAGGAGCCATCTGATGCGGAGCTGCCCTCGGCGAAGCAGCGGAAGACTGCGCCTCCGCAGGTCTCGATGCCGGACATTCTTGTGCAGATAGCACAGCTTATCGCAGCATCCCAGCAGCCGACAGAAACGGTGTCGGATCGGGAATTATCCGACGGCGCTGGGTCGGTACGCTCCGCCGAAGCATCGGGGGCGGACGACCGGGAGCATCATGGGGTCCGACCGGATGGTGAAAGGGATACGGATGATTTGGAGCTATCCCTTTCGGAACAACATAAAGCTGCCGTGGACTTCATCCGGCACTTTCTCCCTCAAGTTGTTCCGTCGGGCCAGACTGCTGCGGTTCCGGACAAGAGGATTATAGCGTCATTGAATTTTTTGAGCGGTTCAGGGACATCGCTCCCGAGTTTCCGTCGCAGTCCAATAATGTTGCAAGAACATTTGAATTATTGAACGACGCTATATTTAAACTTGCTTCCAAGACGGGGAAAACAGGTTTCTTGTCCGCCAATACTCTCAACCTGCCTTTCATTAATGCAAGGAATAAATTCGACACGGCAGGACAGGGTATTCCGAGAGTTCCTCTGCGTATGGACGACGAGGCGGAAGACTTAGAGCTATCATTACCGTCATCGGCTTCTATTCCAGCCGCAGTGTTGGAAACAGCTATTTCGTCTAACAGAGCCAATTTAGATGCCTTATCTTATGCAGATCACCTTACTAAGGCATTATCACTGCGCCTTCAAGGGAAAGAATTTCAGGATATACAATCCTCTTTAAGACTTCTTTCAAGGGCAGTAGCTTATTCCACGTGTAACTCCGCCCTTTCAGTGGCAAACCTTGAGTTGGTTAGACGTGACGCAGCCCTAGCTACATCCACACTCGTGGATACTAAGTTGAAGAACTCTCTTAGAGTCGCTTCGGTCTCCGGAGAACTTCTTTTTGACGGCAAGCTTTCTGCTATTTATGATAAAATTACAAAGAAAGCTTTGGATTCTCTGTTGTTCAGATCCGCTCCTAAAAAGTCGGATACAGCAGACACGAATAAGACAGGCACTTCTGGGTCTAATGCGCCCAAGAGAGGTTCCTATAGAGGTTCCGGTGCATCCTCTTGGTCTTATTCGAGAGACCGTCAGGGTAGCGGCTCTCGTTCGGGACGTCCTTCGGGCCGGGACAACCGGTCGGACGCCCCAAGGTCGACGGGACGAGGTGCGGGTCGTGGAGGACGTGGTTTCTCCTACCACAGGCCTCGCAGGTCCAGGAGGTGATGGCTTAGACCTCTATCGCGTACCGGTTGGCGGAAGGTTGTTGAGCTTTTCACAAGAATGGGCGTCGATTACGGACGACCCTTGGGTGAGAGGAGTGACTTCGGAAGGCCTAAAGATATCCTTCAAACGAAAGCCTCCATTAACTCGAAGTCCAAAGTGGACTCAACTTCCGTCAAATCCGCAGAAAAGAGACGCTCTATTATCAGAGGTGCAGTCTCTTTTAATGAAGAACGCGGTAGAGGTCGTAGAAAACCAGGAGACTCCGGGATTCTACAGCCATCTGTTTCTGGTTCCGAAACCAGACGGCTCGTTCCGTCCAGTCATAGATTTGAGCTGGATAAACAAGCTGATCGTCGCTCCGAAATTTTATATGGAGACGATTCGGTCAGTCAGAGCGAGTATTCGGGTGAACGATTATGCAACAAGCATAGATCTCAAAGATGCATACTTTCACGTCATGGTACATCCGACATTCAGAAAGTATCTACGCTTCGCAGTCCTAGGAGTGGTGTATCAATTCCGGGCGATGTGCTTCGGACTGAATCTAGCACCCTGGGCTTTCACTCGGGTAATGAACTTGGTAATGATATATTTCCGAGCTCATTCGTCTGCGGTAACTTCGGCCTACCTGGACGACATTCTTCAGAGGTACGGCAACGAGTTAACGCTTCAGAACGATATTCAGAATCTACTTCTATTGCTCCGACGTCTCGGTTTTATAGTAAACGAGGAGAAGTCGGATCTGGTGCCGTCCAAGTCATTCACACATCTGGGAATGAGCTTCGAGACGCACAACAATCTCGTTCGTCTGCCGTTAACCAGAGCGAAATTAGTCAGTTGTTACGCTCGCTATTGTCTGCACACAGACAAAGTCACAGAGAGAGAATTTATGAGACTGATAGGTCTGTGCGGAGCCGCTGCGGATCTCATTCCGATGGGGCGGTTACGCACGCGTCCTCTCC
This sequence comes from Pictodentalium vernedei, assembly GCA_031216915.1. NCBI lineage: Eukaryota > Metazoa > Mollusca > Scaphopoda > Dentaliida > Dentaliidae > Pictodentalium > Pictodentalium vernedei. The sequence goes on from CM062295.1 coordinate 21,441,248, forward strand.
AAATTTTCTTGACTCAGAATTGGAGTCTGAAAATTCATTTGCTCGACGTAGACGTTCTCTTGTCTTGTCAGATCAAGTGAAACAAGAGATTCAGACTTGGGCAAACATTCAGTGGTTAACTCAGGGAGTTCCGCTGCAGTTGCCGGATCCGAGTTTTACCATTATGACGGATGCCAGTCAAACAGGTTGGGGTGCATCATTGATCCCAACGCATTTGAGATGCCAGGGTCTTTGGGATCCGCAATTCCTGGGCAAGCACATAAACATCAAGGAAATGATGTCAATTTGGCTTGCGTTACGTCATTGGATGGACATTATTCACAATGCTCATGTCCAAATCCTATCCGACAATACGACAGTAGTGGCGTATATACGGAATCAGGGAGGCACTCATTCAGTTCCGTTGTTCAATCTAACGGAAAGAATCCTTCTGTTTGCGCTAGAACATCAGGTTCTTCTTTCGGTCCGTCACATACCGGGTCGTCTGAATGTGCTAGCAGACTCCCTTTCACGAAAGGGTCGCTTGTTGCCGTCGGAGTGGACTCTCAACAAACAAGTATTCAATCAGATTTGCTACCAATGGGAACGGCCAATGATAGATTTATTTGCGACACATCTCAACAATCAGTTGCAGACGTATGTGTCTCCGTGTCCGGATCCAAGAGCATTTGCAGTAGACGCTCTATCGATCCCTTGGGACGGAAAGATAGGATATGCGTATCCTCCAGCGCCGTTAATTCAGCAAGTATTGCTAAAGATAAAACAATCTCAATGCAAGATTCTGTTGGTAGCATCTCTGTCTCCACAGAGACCGTGGATAAATCTACTCAGGTGTCTGTTGTGGGACCTACCGCGAAAGCTTCCTCCACGGGAGGATCTTCTTTCGCAGGGGAAATCGCGTCAACTCCATCACAACCCGCAAGGTCTCAACCTTCACGTTTTTCCGTTGTGCGGTCCTTCTTGCATGGCAAGCACTTTACAGGACGAGCAGTGGACGCGATTTCTAACTGTAGGAGGACCTCCTCTTCGAGAAACTATGCGGCTAAGTGGAAGGTTTTTCGTCGTTGGTGTAGGGATCATTCTGTGGATATTTTTGATCCCTCTATACCAGACAATGCAAACTTTCTAGTATACTTGTTTGACGAAATCAAACTGCAGCCTGTTACTATTAAGGGTTATAGGTCTATGTTATCTGATACCTATGCACATCATGATAGTTTACAAATTGGATCTAATGTCTCTTTATCTAAGTTGGTTAGAAACTTCTCGATAAATAGACCCAGAACTCTTAGGTTAATTCCTAAATGGAATTTAGCTTGGGTTCTTCTTAAACTGAAGGAAAAGCCATTTGAACCTCTTGGGACAGTAGATTTCAAATTCTTATCTTATAAGACAGCTTTTCTCTTAGCTTTCTCTTCTGCTAGAAGAGTCAGTGAGCTTCATGCACCATCGGTGGATGATTCTCACTATCGTAGTGTCAGGAACACTATCACCTTCACTACTAAAGTGGTTTTTTTAGCTAAGAATCAGGCTCCTAATAAATATCCGGAACCTATTGTTATTAAGGCTCTTCCGTCTTCAGACGGGCGTAGGCCTTTACTCTGTCCTGTTAGAGCGTTACGTATCTATAAACAGAGATCTCAGTTTATCAGAAAGGAATGGAAACGTTTCTTTCTGTCTTTGATCCCTAATAGAAGGGACATTTCGGTCCATTCTATTGCTAGATGGATTCAATTAACTATCCGTACTGCTTATGAGAATTTATCTTCTTCTCAGCAGTCTGTGCTTAAGATTTCGGCTCATGAAGTAAGAGCTCTTGCTACTTCTTGGGCCTACGCTAATAGTATTGCTATTACAGATTTAATGAAGGCTGCTTATTGGTCTCAGCCATCCACATTCACGAATTTTTATCTCAGAAATATTGAGTCCATTTCTGGAGACCTGCATTGTTTAGGTCCGTTATCTGTTGCTCAGAATGTCGTCCACTAAACAGTTGCAACTATAGTTATGCAGGCTTTCTGTTCCGGCAGTGACTCCGTCCGGCTGCCCTCTTCGCTCTGGGCTATTTGACCCAGGGCAAGGGGAAGGGGGGGGGGGGGTGTTCCCTTAGGTCACCTGCTTTATAGTGAAAAGCAAGGGAATGCCTCCTCCGAAGTCAGTATTTCTGAGTCGTTTCCAGGATGGTTTTAAAGCGTAATATTAATGTTAAAATTCATTCATGTCATATTTTTAAAGTGTAGCTCGGTGTGTAGCATTTGTATATGTCAAGTGTCAAACGGGCGTTAATATACAATCCTCGGACACTTTTAAAAGAATATAAAGAGTCTCAATTCTCTGGACTAACTTTATTTATTGGCTTACTTTAAAAATAATTAGTATAAGGGTTATACTGGATGTTAATAGAGAACATGAATGTTATTGTGCTCAATTATGAAGGGTATTGTATCTTTCTAATTTAACATAAAATAAGAAAGATACATGTAAAGCCTAATACTCCTTTTCTCCTTGAGGGGTTGCCTCTATATTATATAGTTGAGCTTATTGGATTTTCCTCTATGTCATAGGCCCTCCAGCCTTTTTACTATTCAGCTAAGTCTGGGTCATTGGTACAGTATAAAAATGTTAAAAAATTTATAGTAATTTATATATTTTTTATACTTACCAATGACCCAGACGGGGATGGCCCTCCCAGGAGTTGGGAACTCTTACCTCCCCGCTGAGTACATAGCACTGACCAGGCACTGCCAGTAAGAATGATAATTGGCGCCAATTTCGGAACGTCCTTGACACTGCGCATGCGCAGTAGGGGCGAAGTATGGAGGTCCTATAGGACATGATTTCTTTTGGTTTCGGATGCAAATTTTGGGGATTGGGGGGCAAAATTTGTGTTTGGCCCTGGATTTTTTAGAGTTAGCACCAGCTAAGTCTGGGTCATTGGTAAGTATAAAAAATATATAAATTACTATAAATTTTTTAACTTTTGAAAACATCGCATATGGGGAAGAGAAATTAACATATTCTCAATTATCACAATTCTTGTCTTATTTAATAATCCTTTCGTAAACATTGAACATTATCCTTTTCATCAAACATTACAAATAGTCAAGTTAAGCTACAGTGTCACTGATACGTTCATTTTTTTTTTTTTTCGTTTTTGGTGGTGGGGGAGGGGGAGGTGGTGGGTGATTAAGTGTTTGACCTGATTCTTAAAATAGAACAAGCTAGCTAGTCTGGACCGCAGTGGTAGATATAATAATGTACAAGTTATTTAAATTTCCAGTTTTACTGGAATTTGGTCATTTTCCTGTATTTTAGTGATGCACTGAGCATTTATTTTATTTTATTACTTTCCAAAGTGTTATTTATTTGGGATTTTCGGGTTTGATTATAAACAATAACTTCACAAGTGAATTATGCAATGCAATCAACAATTGTGTCATGTATCCGTGCACGCAAACAAAGATGCTTTGCCGAGGGTGTAATGGGGACTTCATTGTTTTTGGGGGGGGGGTTTTAACCCTTTACCTCACATGAAAAGCAGACGACACTTGCAAAAATAATTCTTGAATAACTATTATTTTCATTTATTGTCTCAAAAACATAGGTTATGACCCCTCATTGGATCGAGCTCAATGAGCTCGTTCCAATGAGGGGTCAAAACCTATGTTTTAGAGACAAAAAATAATGAAAAATAATTGGTGATTTTTTAGAATAGCGCAGGTCGGTTGCGGCCGTTATGTTAGGCAAAGGGTTAAATAATATAAGTATCGTTAATAATGAAAAGTAATAAACAGAGTAATCACTTGACTGGACTGGTTACGTGAAATAATTTCACGTAACCAGTCCAGACAAGCGATTACTCTCTATATATCTTGTTTGACAGAGCTCAAGATCTAATAGATTAAATTCCTGCATTTGCTTACCAAGGCCAAAGCGGTCTATAAACATGTGGATTTCAATAGTTGTCAGATTAATTAGCTGATACATTACAAGATATTTTTATACTGTACCAATGGCCCAGACATAGCTGGTGCTAATTCTCAAAAATCTAGGGCCAAACACAAATTTTGCCCCCCAATCCCCAAAATTTGCATCAAAAACCGAAAATAACATGTTCTAATTGGTCCTCCATACTTTTCCTCCACTGCGCATGCGCAGTATCAAGGAGGTCTCGAAATTGGCGCCAATTATCATTCTTTATTTGGCCCTTCATCAGTTCACATCTAACTGATAATTGTGCTTGTAAATCTCAGTTTAAATGATGCCAGACACATAAATATTAGAGAAATGGTGGATCTGAAGAGGAAGTAGAAGGAGGAGAGGAAAAATTAGTGGCAGGAAATAATCAGGGCTGTAACTTAAAATTTTTTTATGAAATTATTTTATGTTCCCTAATTTCAAGGCATGGGCCTGTTGTTGTCATTCTTGCTATAAAGTTACACTGCTTGATCAGTGTTTCCTCTCTCCCTTTCCTTTAGTCCCCCCTTGCTATTCTCCCATGCTTGTGGCATATTTTCTGTAATATTATTACTAAAATTTCTTGGGAGTTTTGGCTTGGTAACAGAATGAATTCTGTTTTTTCCCCATGTTTCCGTCCTCACCCATGGGTGTTTAGGCGTTGTGTTCTGCATCTACCATCTGATGTTCTGCAGTTTCTTCCCTGGAAGTCTCTGTTTTGCATCAGATAGTGTTTTAATTGGTAACTGATTTCGGGCCATGTTTATCAGTGCCTGGAGTCATGTTTCCGGTTTTTACACTTCTTGTTTACATTGACAACTGTTTCTGTTGAGAGTGATTTCTTGTCTTTGTATTAGCTTAATCATAACAAGATACATTATTATTATACGTAAGTGTTGCATTAATTTTTTTGAAATATTTTTAAAAAAATTTTGTCCACACTTAGGCTTTTTTGGGATCCATTGGAGCTCAACGTTACTTTCAGAAACTTGAGCTTTTCTGAAAAAATATTTTTTCAAAATTTTTTTGATTTCATTTATTTTTTCTATATGTTAATGGATCATGTTATGATGTATCTTTGTTTTCAGGGGTTGGTGCGAGTACTAGGACTGTTTGTGTTCTTTTCACAATGAAAGGATATTGTTCAAATTGTAATAAGAGGAAATCTTCCTCTGACTTTCATAATCATTGTATTAATTGTAGTCAGTGTACTCGCACTAACTCCTGCTCAGTGTGTGTCAATTGGGATGACAAACATTGGAAACGTGTGTCACGGTATGTTGTTAGCGGGGAGAGGTCCATGCCAGTCCTCTCTTCGCAGGGTCACTCTAGTTTTTCAATCTCTTTTTCAGAGGAACAAGAACAGGGTGATGTTTCCATGATGTCTTCCAAAAGTGTGCCTCCATCATCACAGTTAAATGAAGAGCTAGCGGCAAAAGTGCTCATGGAAATACGTCAATTGCCTAAGAGGTCCCTAGTAGGATCGACGGCATTGGTGTCCGCTAGCTCGCCCGGTGTAGCGACCATTCATCGAATGGCTCGGCAGCCGGGTTCGTCCGTTGCAGTCCAGGAAGGAGATTTGGGTGATGCGAGCACTATAATAACACAAAGTGCACACCCAGTGACGACGAATCAGAGGATGGAATGGAGGAAGCCTATTAGTCGGGTTCCTAGCTCGTCCATGTCCATCCGGGCTGCGAGCAAGAGAGGTCCCTCTCTCGTACAACAACATCTGGGACCAGATGTTGTGGTACAAAACGTTTCGCATTCGGAGCATACGTCTGCCACTCGGGACGCTCCGTTATATAAACAGTCCGGAGAGACTGTCAGTATGACTTCCTCATTCTCACGGCAGCGCACACGACCACACCTTGGCTACGTGACCACGGATATCCAGCTAGCTTCGCTGATCAGGGATTCCACGGCGACCAGGTCACGCCATCCGGTAGCCAGGAACACGAGGCCTGTAGACTCCGGACGTTTGCATAAAAGAAATATGCAGGAGTCAACATCCAGGGAGCTTCCAGTGGCAAAGCAACGTAAGACCGCTGCTCCACAGGCCTCAGTGACGGACGTGCTATCACAAATAGCACAACTTATCGCAGCATCCCAGCAGATGACAGAATCTCTGTCGGATCAGGAATTATCCGACGACGCTGGGTCGGTACGCTCCGCTGAAGCATCAGGTACGGACGACCGAGAACTTCAAATGGTCCGACAGGATGGCGAAAGGGATTCAGAGGATATGAAGTTTTCCCTTTCGGAACAACATAAAGCTGCCGTAGATTTTATCCGGCATTATCTTCCAGAGGTTGTTCCGTCGGGCCAGAATGCTGCGATGCCGGATAAGAGACTGATAGCGTCACTGGACACAGAATTTTTTTATCGGATTAGGGACATCGTCCCTGAGTTTCTGACACAGTCCAATAATGTCACAAGAACATTTGAACTATTGAATGACGCTATATATAAGCTTGCTACCAAAACGAGCAAGTATGGTTTCTTGTCCGCAAATGCTCTACATCTGCCTTTCATAAATTCAAGGAATAAATTTGAAATGGCAGGACAGGGCATACCGAGAGTTCCTCTGCGTCTAGACGACCAGGCTGAAGACCTAGAATTGTCTATACCGTCGTCTATGTCAATTCCAACCACAACATTGGAAGCGACAATACTGTCTAATAGAGTTAACTTAGACGCCTTATCATATGCAGATCACCTTACTAAAGCGTTATCATTACATCTTGAAGGGAAAGAATTCCAGGATATACAATCCTCCTTAAGAGTTCTTTCGAGGGCCATAGCTTATTCCACGTATAACTCCACCCTTTCAGTGGCAAACCTGGAGTTGGTTAGATGTGACGCGGCCCTAGCTACATCCACGTGCGTGGAAGGTAAGGTGAAAAACTCTCTCAGAGTCGCTCCGGTCTCCGGAGAGCTTCTCTTCGACGGCAAGCCCTCAGCAATCTATGATCAGATAACTAAGAAAGCTTCGGATTCTCTGCTATTCAAATCTGCTTCTAAAAAGTCGGATACAGCAGAAAAGAGTAAGACAGGCACTTCTGGGACAATTACGCCCAAGGGAAGTTCCTATAGAGGTTCCTGTGCATCCTCTAGGTCTTATTCTAGAGACTGTCAAGGCAGCGACTCACGTAGGGGACGTTATACTGGCCGAGATAACCGGTCAGACGTCCCTAGGTCGACGGGGCGAGGTGCAGGTTGTGGAGGACGTACTTTCTCCTTCCGCAAGCCTCGCAGGTCCAGGAGGTGATGGTATGAACCTCTATCATGTTCCGGTAGGCGGAAGATTGTCGAAGTTTGTAAACAATTGAGCGTCAATTACGGACGACCCCTGGGTTCGAGGGGTAATTTCGGAAGGACTAAGAATATCCTTCAAACGAAAGCCTACATTAACTCAAAGTCCAAAATGGACTCAGCTTCCGTCAAATCTGCAGAAAAGAGACGCTCTTCTATCAGAAGTACAGTCTCTTCTGGAGAAGAATGCGGTAGAGATCGTAGAAGACCAGGAATCACCGGGTTTCTACAGCCATCTGTTTCTGGTTCCGAAACCAGATGGCTCGTTCCGTCCAGTCATAGATCTGAGCTGGATAAACAAGCTGATCATCACTCCGAAGTTCTATATGGAGACAATTCGATCAGTCAGAGCGAGTATTCGGGTGAACGACTATGCTACAAGCATAGATCTCAAGGATGCGTACTTTCACGTCATGGTACATCCGACATTCAGAAAGTATCTATGCTTCGCAGTCCTAGGAGTTGTATATCAGTTCCGAGCGATGTGCTTCGGTTTGAACCTAGCGCCCTGGGCTTTCACTCGAATAATGAACTTGGTAATGATGCATTTCCGAGCTCATTCGTCTGCGGTAACGTTGGCCTACCTGGACGACATTCTTCAGAGGTACCGCAACGAGTTAACGCTTCAGAACGATGTGCAGAATCTGCTTTTATTACTCCGACATCTCGGTTTTATAATAAACGAGGAGAATTCGGATCTGGTGCCGTCCAAGTCATTCACCCACTTGGGAATGAGCTTCGAGACGCACAACAATCTCGTTCGTCTGCCATTAACCAGAGCGAAATTAATCAGTTGTTACGCTTGCTATTGTCTTCACTCAGACAAAGTCACAGCGAGAGAATTCATGAGACTGATAGGTCTGTGCGGAGGTGCTGCTGTTCTCATTCCGATGGGGCGGTTACGCACTCGTCCTCTCCAAATTTTCTTGACTCAAAATTGGAGAGTAAAGATTCATTCGCTCGATATAGACGTTCTCTTGTCAAATCAAGTGAAACAAGAGATTCAGACTTGGGCAAACATTCAGTGGTTAACTCAGCGAGTTCCACTGCAGTTGCCGGAACCGAGTTTTACTATTATGACGGATGCCAGTCAAACAGGTTGGGGTGCAACATTGATCCCAACGGATTCGAAGTGCCAGGGTCTTTGGGATCCGCAGTTTCTAGGCAAGCACATAAACGTCAAAGAAATGATGTCAATTTGGCTTGTGCTATGTCATTGGATGAACATTATTAAGAAAGCACATGTCCAAATCCTGTCTGACAATACAACAGTAGTAGCGTATATTCGGAACCAGGGAGGCACTCATTCCATTCCGTTATTCAATTTAACGGAAAGAATCCTTCTGTTTGTACTGGAACACCAAGTTCTACTTTCAGTCCATCATATTCCGGGTCGTCTGAATGTATTAGCAGAGTCCCTTTCACGGAAGGGTCACTTGTTGCCATCAGAATGGACTCGCAGCAAACAGGTATTCAATCAGATTTGCTACCAATGGGAGCGGCCAATGACACAGCTCAACAATCAGTTGCAGACGTATGTGTCACCATGTCCGGATCCTCGATCATATGCAGTAGACGCTCTATCGATCTCGTGGGACGGAATGATAGGATATGCATATCCTCCAGCACCGTTGATTCAGCAGATATTGCTAAAGATAAAAGAATCTCAGTGCAAAATTCTGTTGGTAGCATCTCTGTCTCCACAGAGACCGTGGATAAATCTACTCAGGTGCACGTGTGTGCTGTGGGACATACCGCGGAAGCTTCCTCCACGAGAGGATCTTCTTTCGCAGGGGAAATCGCGTCAACTACATCACAACCCGCAAGGTCTCAACCTTCACGTATTTCCGTTGTGCGGTTCTTCTTGCACGGCAAGCATTTTACAGGACGAGCAGTGGACGCAATTTCTAACTGTAGGAGGACCTCCTCTTCGCTAAACTATGCGGCTAAGTGGAAGGTCTTTTGTCGTTGATGTAGGGATCATTCTGTTGATATTTTTTATCCCTCCATTCCAGACATTGCAAACTTTCTAGTATACTTGTTTGATGAGATCAAACTGCAGCCTGTTACTATTAAAGGTTATAGGTCTATGTTATCTGATACCTATGCACACCATGATAGTTTACAAATTGGATCTAATGTCTCTTTATCTAAATTAGTTAGAAACTTCTCGATAAATAGACCTAGAATCCTTAGATTAATTCCTAAATGGAATTTAGCTTGGGTTCTTCTTAAACTAAAAGAAAAGCCATTTGAGCCTCTTGAGACAGTAGATTTCAAATTCTTATCTTATAAGACAGCATTTCTCTTAGCTTTCTCTTCTGCTAGAAGCGTCAGTGAGCTTCATGCACTATCTGTGGACGATTCTCACTATCGTAGTGTCGGGAACACTATTACCTTTACTACTAATGTTGGATTTTTGGCTAAGAATCAGGCTCCTAATAAATATCCGGAACCTATTGTTATTAAGGCCCTTCCGTCTTCAGACGGGCATAGGCCTTTACTCTGTCCGGTTAGAGCTTTACGTATTTGTAAATGAAGATCTCAGTTTATCAGAAAGGGACGAAAATGCTTCTTTCTGTCTCTGATGCCTAATAGAAAGGACATTATGGTCCATTCTATTGCTAGATGGATTCAATTAACTATCCGTACTGCTTATGATAATCTATCTTCAACTCAGCAGTCTGTGCTTAAGATTTTGGCTCATGAAGTAAGAGCTCTTTCTACATCTTGGGCTTATGCAAATAATGTTGCTATTACAGATTTAATGAAGGCTGCACACTGGTCTCAGCCATCCACATTCACGAATTTTTATCTCAGAAATATTGAGTCCATTTCTGGAGACCTGCATTGTTTAGGTCCGTTATCTGTTGCTCAGAATGTCGTCCACTAAACAGTTGCAACTATAGTTATGCAGGCTTTCTGTTCCGGCAGTGACTCTGTTCTGCTGTCCTCTTCGCTCTGGGCTATTTGACCCAGGGCAAGGGGAAGGGGGGGAGGGGTGTTCCCTTAGGTCACCTGCTTTGTAGTGAAAAGCAAGGGGATACCTCTTCCAGAGTCAGTAATTCTGAGTCGGTACCGGGATGGTTTTAAAGTGTGAAGCTAATGTTTAAATTCATTCATGTCATATTTTTAAAGTGCAGCTCGGTGTGAAGCATTTGTATATGTCACGTGTCAAACCGGCGTTAATATACAATCTTCGGACACTTTTAATGTTTATAAAGAGTCTTAATTCTCTGGACTTACTTTATTTATTGGCTTACTTACTTTATTTATTGGCTTACTTTAAAAATAATTAGTATAAAGGGTTATACTGGATGTTAATAAAGAACATGGATATTATTATGCTCAATTATGGAAGGTGTTGTGTCTTTCTAATTGTCATAAATAAGAAAGATACATGTAAAGCCTAATCCTCCTTTACTCCTCGAGGGGATAACTCTATTATATATAGTTGAGCTTATTGGATTTTCCTCTATGTCCTAGGCCCTCCAGCCTTTTTACTATTCAGCTAAGTCTGGGTCATTGGTACAGTATAGAGATGTTAAAAAATTTATAGTAATTTATATATTTTTTATACTTACCAATGACCCAGACGGGGATGGCCCTCCCAGGAGTTAAGAACTCATACCTCCCCGCTGAGTACATAGTGCTGACCAGGCACTGCTTGTAAGAATGATAATTGGCGCCAATTTCGAGACCTCCTTGACACTGCGCATGCGCAGTGGAGGAAAAGTATGGAGGACCATTTAGGACATGTTATTTTCGGTTTTTGATGCAAATTTTGGGGATTGGGGGGTAAAATTTGTGTTTAGCCCTAGATTTTTGAGAATTAGCACCAGCTATGTCTGGGTCATTGGTAAGTATAAAAAATATATAAATTACTATAAATTTTTTAACTTTTTGTTCAATTTATGGGAGATTATTTTATAGCCAATATGCAATTAACAGATCAAATTTGTTCTGAAAGTGTGATAAAAAATGGTTTGTTGTTTGGAAGTTATATTCAATTAACCAGGTTATGCATTACAGAGATATCTTATTTAGTGACTTCTACTGTAAACCTTGATTTATTGTCTAGTGTGGCATTCAGAAAATAATTACTGGAAGGTGGTTTTGTAAGGCCTAAAAAAATTAAAATCTGTTTCTCAGGCCCTCCCACATGATCCTTTTGGCTGCCGCATGCTCTCTTTTTATAACCAAAGTAAACTTTAAAAAAGTAAAAATTAAATGGTTTATGTCTAATATTTTACCAAAGTTAAAAAAAATTGATAAATTTGTCCCTTGAGTGCAAGAAGGCTTTGCAATGCTTTAGCTCTCAAGGGACGAAATACACCACCACCCATGCTATTCCGTAGATTATGAGTCCTAAAACAAAAACCAAGAACATGAACTTTTAATGGCAAAGAAATAATTACACAAAATAAAATAAAAAACCGCTCGCCCGCATGCAATTTTACAAATAATGGCCCGAGAAACAGAAGATCTACTTTGTGTGGCCTAACACAAAATTTCTTCAAAATTTCAATAGAGCTTAGACAAAAAATGCAGAAAACCAAACCTGCACTGTGTTATCTCTTTAACCCATTCAGGGGCAGACTGGGCCATGAAAAGTTATCGGGAAATGCACCAGGGAGCAGGGGGGGGGGGGGGGGCCTTGGTCCGGAGAAAATTTAGATTTTGCGAACTGAAACTGAAAGAATGCTCTCAATAGGGTGCCCACCGGGAATTTTCCTGCTGGACCATATGTGGCTAGTCTGCCTCTGCACGCATTAGGCCCTAAGTCTGACTCGGGACCATATATGGCCAGTCTGTCTCTGCACGCATTAGGCCCTAAGTCTGACTCGGGACCATATATGGCCAGTCTGTCTCTGCACGCATTATGCCCTAAGTCTGACTCTGGACCATATGGCCAGTCTGCCTCTGCATGCATTATGCCCTAAGTCTCACTCTGGACCATATGGCCAGTCTGCCTCTGCACGCATTATGCCCTAAGTCTCACTCTGGACCATATGGCCAGTCTGCCTCTGCATGCATTATGCCCTAAGTCTCACTCTGGACCATATGGCCAGTCTGCCTCTGCACACGTTATGCCCTAAGTCTCACTCTGGACCATATGGCCAGTCTGCCTCTGCACGCATTATGCTCTAAGTCTCACTCTGGACCATATGGCCAGTCTGCCTCTGCACACATTATCACCTAAGTCTGAGTCTGGACCATATGACCAGTCTGCCTCTGCACCCATTATGCCCTAAGTCTGACTCTGGACCATATGGCCAGTCTGCCTCTGCATGCATTATGCCCTAAGTCTCACTCTGGACCATATGGCCTGTCTGCCTCTGCACGCATTATGCCCTAAGTCTCACTCTGGACCATATAGCCAGTCTGCCTCTGCACGCATTATGCCCTAAGTCTCACTCTGGACCATATGTGGCCAGTCTGCCTCTGCACGCATTATGCCCTAAGTCTGAGTCTGGACCATATGGCCAGTCTGCCTCTGCACGCATTAGGCCCTAAGTCTGACTCTGGACCATATGTGGCCTGTCTGTCTCTGCACGCATTATGCCCTAAGTCTGACTCAGGACCATATGGCCAGTCTGCCTCTGCATGCATTAGGCCCTAAGTCTGATTCTGGACCATATGGCCAGTCTGTCTCTGCACGCATTAGGCCCTAAGTCTGACTTTGGAAAAATTTTCTGCTCCAGGACACAACCCATAGACTTCATGTTAACATGCCAGTTAAATTGAAAGTCTACTGGCAACAAAAAAGTTAACTAGAAACCATTGCAAAACCACAGGACCGATCTCGTCATATGTGGTGAAAATTATGAAAGATTGTTCAGTACCTTAATTCGGGTTAACTAACAAATGAGCCAAGTACACCCAGCACTGAAGACAATTTTTTTCTTTTCCAAGAAAGTGCTTCCAAAACGTAACTTATGGTTCTTCATAGGAACAAATTCATCAACTTTTTCCAATAAAGGGCTATGAGTTCAGTTTTAGAAGTCAAAAACTGTAAATCTGTCATTTGGAAAGAGAGGATGCATTAAGGATACTGTTGAAGAAATCAACTCTCGGCACATTGATTTCAAATACCAAAATTTCATGCTTGAAATTTTTTTTTTTTGCTTAACACGTTGGAATGGCATAGTCATATTTCGCTCGAGCCTACGGCTGTCGCAAAATATCACTACGCCATTCCATCTCGTTAAGTAAAATACCCACTGATTCAAACACACATCGCGTTCTGTCTATGTACCACACACAGACTACTGAAGTCTATACAAGTATCACATTGTTTTATTGAAGGAGTTCTCAGTGAGAAAGAGAATGGCTCTAAAAGAACTGATGCACAACATGTTAGAAAACATAACTCGTGACTGTGGACATCAGAAAGATCTGAGAAGTGGCGAGTATCGAAATGATGGCTATAAGACAGATAGAAGTCTCCCTGAAGATAAAGCTAGCTGGTTGATGAAGGAGCATGCCAAGAATCAAGCAGAGATAGAAAAACTGTATGATGATGAAATATCTAGACAGCGAATGGTTCTGGAAGAAAAATTAGCAAGAAGAAAGGCTCTAGCTCAGTCCAGTGTAAGTCAGCTTTGATTAATTGTCTTCAGGAAAATAAATGTAGGTTTTTACCACCCTAGGTTTGGGTTTCTAGATAGTATATTGAAGTTAAGACCTTGTCTCTGGGCTATATATCGACTTCAGACAAGCTATTAACTCCTTGCATGCTGCTGGCGGGTATTCATGCCCAGGACAGTATTTCTCTTGCCATTGAAATATGTATAATTTGGACATATTTAATCCAAGTTGCACCTTGTAAATTGAATGGAGTTTTTCACCAACTATTTCTTGAGTTAAATTTTAAATCCAGCCATGACTAGATTTGATGAAAAATATTTTTAAAATACTCAACGGGTTAAGAGTTAATTGAAAATAGAATATATTTTCATTTTGGAATTCACTTTTAAAACTTTAAAAATTTCATCGAACATGAGGGGGATTTTAAATATTGCTTCTGTGATATGCCAAAAGTTACAGCTGAAAATAGATACACAACAAAAATATTTCCCAGTTGTCAACAACACTGACTTTTGTTCTGTTGTGCAATTCATGTTTGAGCCATCTATTCCCAAATGGTATTAAAACAGGTGAAAACAAAATTGTGAATCACCGATGATGAGAAAAAACCTCAACCCCAAAGCCCAGAAGGTACTCTCCCTGAAATCGGGGTGCAAAAAATTGTATTAAACTGCATCGGGGGCGCGGTGGCTCAGTTGGTAGAGGTTCAGGCTGCAAGCCAAGAGGTCCTCGGTTCGAATCCCACCTGCGGCAACTGCGTTGTTTCCTTGGGCAAGACACTTCACCCCGATTGCCTACATGGGGGCACGATGACGCTGTGTACTGAGGCGTACTGCACGTCGATGGTGCGCATGTCTTCAACCAATCTAACCCTGCCTGTGCTGCGGTGCAGCGTTCAGAGTTACGATGTTGGAGAGCTGACAGCTGCTTGTCGTTGCTCGGTGGTTCTCTCTGGGTACTCCGGCTTCCTCCACCCGTAAAACTGTCATGGTCACGATTAGCCATTGTGCATAAGTATGTGACCTTAAAACACCAATAAATAAATTAATCTGCATCGATGTTGAGGAGCTGGCAGCTGCTCGTCGTTTCTCGGTGGTTCTCTCCAGGTACTCTGGCTTTCTCCATCCATAAAACTGTCACTGACACAATATGATCTTGGCTATTAAAGTGCCGTTAAACTGTAATAAATAAATAAATATTAAACGGCATGCATCATTATAAATGGAAGTACACTTTATTGTCCATTCCTGAAGGGAATTATATTCTTGGTGCACTTTGGTCAAATGGCAACCACAGGAGGTGGTGGCAGAATGGGAGGGGGTGGTGCTTAATGGAAAGAGAAGATGGGGATATTCAAACCAATAATTTTTCATAATTTTTAACCTGGCATAAAGGGCATCAGCAAATTTTTAGCCCATGAATCACTGTCTGCCAGTCGTGGTCCAAGAGCTGAAACTTTTCTAGTTCTTCTTGTTAAAGTTTCTTGCACACACTTTCCCAGAAAATCATCCAATTTCCTTGATACCCCTCTTCTTCCTTTAAAAAAAATTTCTGAGGTTAACATGTCTGGTCTTGCACTAAGATCGCATCTTTTATGTTTTCAGGACTTATTCAAAGATGACAAGATTGACATTCTCAATACAATGGCTGGTCAGCAAATATCTAATATAAATAAACTCAAAAAGTAAGTGGACTGTTGTCATATAGGATTTCATCTGATTGTAGATTCTCCCTTCTATATTAACTGATAGATTGTGGGATTAACACAGTTGGTAAGTCATTAGGCCACACAAAGTAGATCTTCTGTTTCTCAGGCCATTATTTGTAACATTGCATGCGGGCGAGCGTTTTTTTATTTTATTTTTTATTTCAGTAATTACTTATTTGCCACCAAAAGTTCATGTTCTTGGTTCAAGTTTTAGGCCTCATAATCTACAGAATAGCATGGGTGGTGGTGTATTTCATCCCTTGAGTGCAAGAAGACTTTGCAATGCTAAAGCATTGCAAAGCCTTCTTGCACTGAAGGGACAAATTCATCAATTTTTTTAACTTGGGTAAAATATCAGACATCAACCATTTAATTTTTATTTATTTCAAGTTTAAATTTGTTATAAAAAGAGAGCATGCGGCAGCCAAAAGGACCATGCAGGAGGGTCTGAGAAACAGATTTTTTTATTTTTTTAGGCCTTATGCATCTTTTTTAACCTTTCAAACCTTGTGTGCTGGAATAGTATCGCCTTTGTGTACACTTACAGGGAGATGGGTCAGTGCAATATGAATATACAGGGAGGATACAATATCATCTACAGTCTGCAGCCATCCATAATGCCCCGTTTATAGACCTCTTATAATAGACAAAAAAGGGATGAAATTATGCCCTCTTATGAGTTCAAAAGCTTAATTGAATACAAACATTGCCATTAAAAATATTCAGTTTAGACCCCACAAAGTAGATCTTCTGTTTCTCAGGCCATTTTTTTTAAATTGCATTTGGGTGGACATTTTTATTTTTGTAACTATTTCTTTGCTATCAAAACTTCATGAACTGTTTTTTAAGGCCTCATAATCTACAGATTAGTATGGATGGTAGTGTATTTTGCCCCTTGGGTTCAAGAAGGCTTTGCAAAGCATTGCCCCCAAGAGACAAATTTATCAATTTTATTAACTTGGGTAAAATATCAGACATAAACCATTCAATTTTTATTTTCTTAAGTTTGCATTGGTAATAAAAAGAGAACATGTGAAAGCCGAAAGGACCATGCTGGAGGGTCCCAAGAACCTAATTTTTAACTTTTTTAGGCCTAACAGGAATATTCAGTTAACCTGAATTTGGTCAATTCCCTAAACTCTAATAATAAATTCAGTATTTAATTCATCATATCTTGTTTGACAGAGCTCTATAAGCTCTGTCAAACAAGATGTGATGGATTAAATACTTACAATGGATGGACGTGTTGAAGGCCAAAATATTTAATGCAGGGGAATTTTTATTCATATTTTTTTCATTTAAGTGAGTGAAATTATTTGTTACCATTTATTCAAGGTTACCATTAGTCATCCTCCCAATAAACTGTAACAAAATAAATCTATATAAGGTGATTAAATTATTTTTTTCCTCTATTTGTTTTTACAAAGAAGGGAGGCACTTGTTTTAATCCACAAAAACAGTTTGAAATGTCTGTGTCATATTTCTTGCACATAAAAGTTTAGTCCTTTAACTGGTAGAGTGCTAAATTATTTTTCAAAACTCATTATTTATTTATTTATTTATTTATTTATTTATTTATTTATTTATTTATTTATTTATTTATTTATTGGTGTTTAAGGTCACATATTTCTGGGCAATGGCTAATCATGACCATGACAGTTTTACGAGTGGAGGAAGCCAGAGTACCTGGCGAGAACCACCAAGCACCAGTGAGCAACTGTCAGCTCCCCAACATACTAACTCCACACAAGCAGGGTTAGCATTGGTTGAAGACATGTGCACCTTCAACGTGTAGTATGCCTTAGTACACAGCATTACCGTGCCCCCAAGTGGGCAATGGGGGGGGGGGGGGGGGGGGGGGGGAGGTGAAGAGAAGTGTCTTGCTCAAAAGTCATTTGTAATATGTATTTTTTTCAAAGATCCAATTTTACCAGTAAGGGGAGCCTTAGATAAACAAGATATTGTTCATACAAAATCATTTTGTTATGATTTATTGCCTGCCAGCACACTCCAATAAATAGTAATAAATAGAGGATATGGAATGACTGTTTTTCTCATATAATATTTATGAAACGAGTCTAAGAATTTTCCATTTTGGCGAGCCTCTCGCGAGCCAAATGGAAAATTCGGACGAGTTTCATAAATATTATATGAGAAAAACACTCATTTCATATTCTGTTTGTCATATGACACACACACGCACAAATTAGCCACTTAGTATGACTCTTTAACCCATCATCTAACTTAAGTTGCAGACAGCACTAGGAAAAAACATCCTCGTATAACTAAGGCCAAATAAAAAAAATGAATTGATTCTCAGGCAATTTTTTTTTTCAAATCGGTGAGGGAGGGAGGATTTTATTTTTATTTTTTTTTTTTAATTTTTTTTTTTCGTGTAAAGGGTTGAGTATACTCAGTAAATCTTTTTGCTGTCTTTCCACTTGAAAAAGAGAAAAGGTTGTATTTTAGTGTAATTTTAGTATTCCTTTCACAACTGAATGCCGTAACAATAGCTAAAAGGATTTGTATTTTATTGTTCTTATTGGTATAGATCTGTCAAGCATCATGATCCATTAGAATAGGCCCCAGTAACCAATGCTTGGGATAGGAGTTCTTTAAAATGGGAAACATGGGTCTAAATGATTGGTTAAACTTGAGTTTATATCGGTGTTGCGGCCATTATTAGCCATTGTGCAGAATTATATGACCTTAAACATCAGCAAATAAATAAATAATTAAATCATGATCCAGAATATCAGAATTTGCCTTGTTACAGTTTATGGGAGAGTGCCTCTGGGCACTCTCCCATAAACTGCAACAAGAAAAAACAATTTACTGCAAACACAGCTGAATAATTATATGTCAAGAAATGTGAAAAAAATGACCATTCCAAGTTTTCACAAATTCTTTAAAAACATGACATAATAAAAATGTCTAATGAGGAGGTTCAAATCCAACGAGGGAGGGCCTGAGAATCAAAACATTATTTTTTTTTAGCCTAAACATTTTCATTTTTTGCTTCCAAAACATAGGTTATTGTCAAGCTCATTCCAATGATGGTTCATAACCTATGTTTTGGAAGCAAAACGTGAAAATATTAAAAAAATTAAGGCGTTTTTCTTGTAGGTAAAAGATTAATACAATATAACCCACCCTAAATAGAACAGATAACGTAAATTCTCCCTACTGAAATTATGCAAATGTGACCCAGTTGTATTTTGTTTAGCCAATCAAATTGTCCAGTTTTGAAATTGACCAATGAAAGCTCCCAACTCTTATTATGTAAATTATGATAATGTGGCCCTTTTGTATTTTGTTCAGCCAATCAAATTGTCTAATTTTGAAATTGACCAATGAAATTGACGGAAGGCCTTATTTATCACTGATTAATATGAAAATAAAAATATCAAATGTTTTAAAGTGAACAAAATGGACGAGTCATATGATAAAACAATTTTATGTAAAGATTATTTATTTGTTGCTGGATGAAAACAAACTAATTCATTTAGTGTAAAGCCACTAAAGTGGCTTCCAGCACTTTTCAGTAGAATCGTGATAGTGGCTTCTAGCACTCAACCAGCTAAGACATATTGTGCAAGTGTTGTCTGTTAAGGCCATACAAAGTAGATCTTCTGTTTCTTGGGCTATTATCTGTAAAATTTTATGCGGGCGAGCTGGTTTTTATTTTATTTTTTATTTCTGTAATTATTTCTTTGCCACCAAAAGTTCATGTCCTTGGTACGTTTTAGGCCTCATAATTTACGGAGAAGCATGGGTGGTGGTGTATTTCGTCCCTTGAGAGTAAGAAGGCTTTGCAATGCTAAAGCATTGCAAAGCCTTCTTGCACTTAAGGGACAAATTTATCAATTTTTTTTAACTTTGATAAAATATCAGACATAAACCATTTAATTTTTATTTTTTTATACGCCCATTTGAAAAACGGACGTATTATGTTATGGCACTGTCCGTCTGTCCGTCCGAGGACAGTTGTATTCCGTGCTCTACAGAGCGTGATTTCAATCGGATTTAAAAAATATTTGATATACTGCACCACCAGAATAAGATCTCGCGCAAGTTCGAATTTGGGTCATGTTTGACAGTTTTCCTAGTGGTTATTCCCCCTTTAATACTTAGAAATTGAGCAAATTATGCTTTCCGTGCTCTACAGACCGTCAACTTAATCTTTTCAAATTTAATACGCAGCTTCAGTCAAATTATGCTTTCTGTGCTCTACAGTCTGTGAACTTAATCAGATTCTTTTGAAATTTAATATGCAGCTTCATGAGCATGGTATCTTGCACAAGTGCAAATTTGTGTCATATTTGTCGATTTTCATAGGAGTTATTGCCCTTTAATACTTAGAAATCAGGCAAATTATGCTTTCTGTGCTCTACAGACTGTGAACTTAATCAGATTCTTTTCAAATTTAATACGCAACTTCATGGGCATAATATCTCGCACAAGTTCATATTTGGATCGTGTTCGGTTGTTTTCTTAGGAGTTATTGCCCTTTTCATACTTAGAAATCAGGCAAATTATGCTTTCTGTGCTCTACAGTCCGTGAACTTAATTGGATTCTTTTGAAATTTAATATGCGGCTTTATGAGCATGGTATCTAGCACAAGTGCAAATTTGGGTCATGTTTCTCGATTTCCATAGGAGTTATGGCCCTTTTCATACTTAGAAATCAGGCAAATTATGCTTTCCATGCTCTACAGTCTGTGAACTTAATCAGATTCTTTTGAAATTTAATATGAGCAGTACTAGCCCTTTTAACCCTAAATATACAGTGGTATATTCCATTTCGATTGGTAGTAACTTCACAAAAATACACCTCCTCTACAAAAAAAAAACAAACGGGTGTATAATGCCCCGCTAGGCATTGCTCTTGTTTAAGTTTGCATTGATTATAAAAAGAGAGCATGCGGCAGCCAAAAGGACCATGTGGGAGAGCCTGAGAAACAGATTTTTTAATTTTTTAGGCCTAATCATGTTGATTTTTATTTCATTTTATTCTTTCAGGCAGAACATAGTTTCGTCAAGTGCAGTCGATGATCTAATGAAACAATCTCAAGAAGATATGCTGGCCTTGAAAGAAAAGATGGACAAACAAAAGGAGAAGCAAGAGACCGACCTGCACAAGAAACTAAGCGCATTGAAGAAACAAAAACTAGCTGAGAAGGTGATGACTATATACCAGATTTATGCATTTGTTCAAGCCCCCTGTGAATACCATGTTTTGATTCGGAATCGAATTTTGAATCAAATATTTATTAAAAATTTCAAATTAAATCGTATTCGAATAAAATTTTTAATAATTTCAAGTGCAAAGACGTCCTAATAAAATTTTTGCAGCATAACCTCTTTGCCAGTGAAAATTACTCAATTAACAGGGGTATTCAATTAACTGGGGTTGTGTCACTTTCCTGTATTCTAGAGATAAACTTAGCATTTAATCTATTATATCTTGTTTGACAGAGCTCCATGAGCTCTGTCAAACAACATATAATAGATTAAATGCCTGTATTTGATATAACTGAGGCCAAATAGGTCAACAAAGAAAAACTGGGAAGAATTTCTCGACTTGTTACAAGATTTTTTATTCAATTAACAGGAGTTTACTCCACAACCTATATTCAATTAACAGGTCAAATTTGTACTGGAGGTATGGTAAATGTTTTTTTGTTGGGAAATTATATTCAATTAACTGGGTTATTCAGTTAACTGGTAGAGTGCTAACTTATTTTTGACCATCAAAATTTGTTCACATGTCTTTGCCTTGTTACAATTTATGGGAGAGTGCCTGTAGGCACTCCCCATAAATTGTAACAAGGCAAATCTACACAGACTAAATAATTTCACTTCGAAGATAATATGAAGCATATCCACAGAGTATGAGGCCCTTATATTACAGTCCCTGTACATTAGAGTAAAGCCCAAATATGGGCTTCCAGCACTCTGCCAGTTGAGAGATATCCACTTAAGTGGTCTCCACAGTAGCTTGTTACAATTACTAATGACATTAGGCAGTATATGTCCTGTTAAAATCCATGACTGTTTGCCATGCATTTTATCATTACATTGCTAATTGACTTAGGGAGCGTGGTGGCTAAGTGGTTGAGGCATTGGTCTTCAAACCAAAAGGTCCACGGTTCAATCCAAACCAGCGGTAACTGCATCATGTTCATGCCAGAGGTCCCGGGATCGATCCCCGGTCGGGGAAAGTTTTTGAGGTGTCCGAACACTCTCTGTCAGCATCAATTGTGGGGTTGGTGCTGTCACAGCGTACCGTCCTATCGGGTGGGTACGTAAAATGGCTGTCCTCTGTGCGGAGAGAGACACACTCCGTGCAGGCAAAAGATCCCTTCGTAGTATTCGAGAAGAGCTAGGCCACGAAGCTGCCACTATGAAGGTCATCCCACACACCTCCGCTATTGGGCCAAGGAAAGGCGTTAATATAAGTTGAATAACTTGTTCGCCAATCCTTGTAAAACAAATAAGATTAAATAAATCATGTTCTTGGACAAGCACGCAATCCTGATTGCCCACATGGGGGCACAATGGCATTGTGTACTAAGGGGTACTGCACATCAGTGATGCGTGCTTCTAACCACTGTTAACCCTTTACCCAACGTAACGGCCAAAACCGGCCAGCGCGATTCTCAAAAATCGCCAATGAATTTTTATTATTTTTTCATTTTTTGTCTCAAAAACATAGGTTATGACCCCTCGTTGGAACGAGCTCGTTCCAACGAGGGGTCATAACCTATGTTTTTGAGACAAAAAATGAAAAAAATTAGTTATTCAAGAATTTTTTTTGCAAGTGTCGTCTGCTTTTCATGTTAGGTAAAGGGTTAACCCTACTAGTACGGAGGTAGTATGTAAGGTGTTGGGGAGTCTTGACTGATGTAGTTCAGTGTGTTCTATAATTATATAATGATTGACAGGAAAAAGAACAGCAGGCAGACCTTAGTTAGTACATCAGGCATTGATTTGAGAAGTATGACAGTTGTTTGCCACTGTTCAGTGGTTCTCTCTGGGCACTCCTGCTTCCTCCATTCTTAAAACTGTTCAACATGAGGTAATCCTGGCTGCTTAAAGTGTTTGTAAATTCAAATACATAAATAGTGCTGATTGTCTTATTGGTAGTCCACTTCTGCCTGTCATTGGGTTTAGTACCGGAAAGTATAAAGTTAATATATAGTGAAGCGAGAACTGATGTCATACCTGAAGAGACAGATTTCACTAAAATTCAACATCATCAAATCCAACAAGTACATGTTCGTCTCCACAGAATATTGCAGGTTTAAGTTTAATTGTATTATAAATATGGAACTCAGGTAGAATACAGGAAACTTGAATTGATGTAATACCTGAAGATACAGAATCCACTCAAGTTCACCATTAGTGTTCAACCGATGATCGGAACCGGCCACCACAATTGGCTGATTATGGGCAATCGGATGACAACGGCAACGGCTCCTGGAACATCGGTTCAACCGATTGTTGCCAAGCAATTTGTGATTTTTCTGAGTCGCATTTTATTATCTTCTGCAATTGTTCAATTGTTAATGTAAAATGATGTCAATGATACCATTCAGTAAAGTTGAGAAACAACCACAATGTGTATTCCTAATCTCTCTAGATGCCCTTTTACGGGATATACGTGTTAAACGAATGTAAAGCTTACAACTGAGCACACTTGCAGCAATCGCCAGTCCATACCGGAAAAGTGAAGGATGAACTCCATTGACTCAGGTCGCAGTAAAATTACCAGTCGCACGCACTTGGGCGGTACCCAAGTGTGCGCGACTGGTAATTTTACTGGGACCCCAGTCAACGAAGTTTAACACTTTGAAAAATGTTCAGTTTAATGTAGTTCTTTCGAGCCTCGACTTGTCTTGTAGTGCACGGTATTACAATCGGAATGAGAAATGAGAATCGGCAGATTGTGGGCTCAAATAACCGGTAATCGGTCAGCGACCATTTTTGGTAATCAGTTGGACACTATTCACCATCAAGAAATCCAACAGCTACATGTGTGTCTCCATAGAATTTTACAAGTTTGTAGACATTGGTACACTTGTGCTAGTCATACAATGAACATTCATCTTTTTAATTGATAGGAAAAAGAACAGATGGCAGACCTTACAGAATATGACAAGAAGAGACAACAACAACAAACAGAAGGAGCAATCGGTAGGATTTAACAATCTTAATGTATTCCATCCAAAACTATTGATTAATAAGACAGAACACAATGAGGGTTAAGTGTAGGGGACTGCAGTCAATTACCTTACAGTGTGTGGAGATTGGATTGTAACTAAATCACCCGCAGAGTGGAGTTATCACCCAAGCTATAACTTTCAAATTTATATGAAAATTATTCAATTAACAGGAGTATTTAATTAACAGGGATTGTATCACTTTTCTGTATTCTAGAGCTAAACTTAGTATTTATTCTATTATATCTTTTTTGACAGAGCTCCATGTGGGCAGACATTTTTTTATTTGATTTTTAGCTCACCAACTTTAGTTGTGTGAGCTTATGGAATGGCTCGATCGGTCGGCGTCGGCATCAGCGTCGGCGTCAGCGTCGGCGTCAGCGTACGTGTCCAATAATGTTAAAGTTTCTGTTTAGGTCACTTATTCACCCTATTTCCATATCATGGCTTTTATAATGCTGCTATATGATGATTATTATCATTTTACCATGATTTAACCCCTCATACCCTACATTTTAAACATTTTTCTTGACATTTTTAGTTGCGTTTAGTTTTCTGTTTAGCTCAGAATTTCATGTTTAACTAAGTGTTTAGGTCAGCTGCTGTGCTCCTTCTCTTCCAATGGCACTTATATTCATCATACATGTTCCTCAGTATCATTGTTCCATGATTAACCCCTCATACCCTGCATTTTAATCATTTTTCTTGACATTTTTAGTTGCGCTTAGTTTTCTGTTTAGCTCGGAATTTCATGTTTAACTTAGTGTTTAGGTCAGCTGCTGTGCTCCTTCTCTTTCCATGGCACTTATATTCATCATACATGTTCCTCAGTATCATTGTTCCATGATTAACCCCTCATACCCTGCATTTTAAACATTTTTCTTGACGTTTTTAGTTGCGTTTAGTTTTCTGTTTAGCTCGGAATTTCATGTTTAACTTAGTGTTTCGGTCAGCTGCTGTGCTCCTTCTCTTCCCATGGCAATTATTTTCATCATACATGTTCCTCAGTATCATTGTTCCATAATTAACCCCTCATACCCTGCATTTTAAACATTTTTCTTGACATTTTTAGTTGCGTTTAGTTTTCTGTTTAGCTCGGAATTTCATGTTTAACTTAGTGTTTAGGTCAGCTGCTGTGCTCCTTCTCTTCCCATGGCAATTATTTTCATCATACATGTTCCTCAGTATCATTGTCCATGATTAACCCCTCATACCCTGCATTTTAAACATTTTTCTTGAAATTTTTAGTTGCATTTAGTTTTCTGTTTAGCTCGGAATTTCATGTTTAACTTGATGTTAAGGTCAGCTGCTGTGCTCCTTCTCTTCCCATGGCACTTATATTCATCATACATGTTCCTCAGTATCATAGTTCCATGATTAACCCCTCATACCCTGCATTTTAAACATTTTTCTTGACATTTTTAGTTGCGTTTAGTTTTCTGTTTAGCTCAGAATTTCATGTTTAACTAAGTGTTTAGGTCAGCTGCTGTGCTCCTTTTCTTCCCATGGTACTTATATTCCTCATACATGTTCCTCAGTATCATTGTTCCATGATTAACCCCTCATACCCTGCATTTTAAACATTTTTCTTGACATTTTTAGTTGCGTTTAGTTTTCTGTTTAGCTCAGAATTTCATGTTTAACTTAGTGTTTAGGTCAGCTGCTGTGCTCCTTCTCTTCCCATGGCACTTATATTCATTATACATGTTTCTCAGTATCATTGTTCCATGATTAACCCCTCATACCCTGCATTTTAAACGTTTTTCATCAGATTTTTAGTTGCGTTTAGTTTTCTGTTTAGCTCGGAATTTCATGTTTAACTAAGTGTTTAGGTCAGCTGCTGTGCTCCTTTTCTTCCCATGGCACTTATATTCCTCATACATGTTCCTCAGTATCATTGTTCCATGATTAACCCCTCATACCCTGCATTTTAAACATTTTTCTTGACATTTTTAGTTGCGTTTAGTTTTCTGTTTAGCTCAGAATTTCATGTTTAACTTAGTGTTTAGGTCAGCTGCTGTGCTCCTTCTCTTCCCATGGCACTTATATTCATTATACATGTTTCTCAGTATCATTGTTCCATGATTAACCCCTTATACCCTGCATTTTAAACGTTTTTCATCACAATTTTAGTTGCGTTTAGTTTTCTGTTTAGCTCGGAATTTCATGTTTAACTAAGTGTTTAGGTCAGCTGCTGTGCTCCTTCTCTTCCAATGGCACTTATATTCATCATACATGTTCCTCAGTATCATTGTTCCATGATTAACCCCTCATACCCTGCATTTTAAACATTTTTCTTGACATTTTTGGTTGCGTTTAGTTTTCTGTTTAGCTCAGAATTTCATGCTTAACTTAGTGTTTATGTCAGTTTCTGTGTTTTACTTTTAAGAGGTTGTGTTTAGGTAAGCTTGTCGCATGTTATGAGCCTGTTTGATACAGTTCTTGTGTTTGCCAAAGTTAGTATCAAAGAGGAATGTTGGTGAGCTATAGGGCGTTGGCGTCCTTCTTGTTTATTTTTGTAATTATTTCATTGGCATCAGAAATGCATGTTCTTGGTTTATGTTTTAGGCCTCATAATCTACAGGATAGCATGGATGGTGGTGTGTTTCATCTCTTGGGTGCAAGAAGGCTTTCCCTTGCAAAGCCTTGTTTCACTCAAGGGACAAAGTTATCAATCTTATTAACATGGGTAAAAATATCAGACATAAACCATTTAATTTTATTTTTTGAAGTTTGCAAAAGAGAGCATGTGGCAGTCAAAAGGACCATGTGGGAGGGTCTAAGAAACAGATTTTTTACTTTTCTGGACTAAAATGAAACTTTTTTTTTTTACTTAAGATCCCATGTCATATGTGGAAGGCCGATTGCAAATTACATCACAACATCGAGCAGAATTGAGCACTTTAGACAATCAGATAGACATGGAGCATGCCAAGGAGTTAGAGAAAATGAGAAGTGAAATTTCCACGCAGACTGAAACCAACATGTTCGATCTACAGGAATCCTTTCTGAAGAAAATGAAAGATCAAGGTAAAAATTAGTTCATCTGACTGATTAACCCTTTACCCAACGAATCGCCCGCATCCACCCGCGTAATATGCAAATTCAGCAGCTGAAAAAATATAATTTTTTGAAAGATTTCAACAAAACCATATTATGTGACCCCTCTTTGGAACGAGCTCGTTGTGCTCGTTCCAAAGAGGGGTCACATGATATGGTTTTGTTGAAATATTTTGCAAAAAATTAAAAAATGATATTTAAAATAATAAATTTTGATATCGTCTGTGTTGGGTAAAGGGTTAAGACATTAGAGAAGTTCTTGATTTAGGCATTTTGGTCATGTTAACTAGTAGAGTGGTGTAAGCCCACATGTGGGCTTTATTCATATGTACTGGTACTCCAACTGAAAGCTTCATATTCTGTGGATATACGTTGTATGTTAACTAGTAGAGTGGTGTAAGCCCACATGTGGGCTTTATTCGTATGTACTGGTACTCCAACTGAAAGCTTCATATTCTGTGGATATACGTTGTATTATTTTGAAGGTATAATTATACCCTCACTTTCGAAGAAATGGGGGGGTATACTGGATTACATGCGTCCATCCGTGTGTCCATCCATCCATCCATGTGTGAGTCCATCCGAGTATATTCGTTGGTCATAGGTATGCCTACACTAGGCGGTACACCACGTGGGGGTATGCACCGGATGACAGTCCAGCTCTTGTTATTATTTTGTATGAATATGCCTTGTTAAAATTTATGGGAAAGTGCCTGAAGCCGGCACTCTCCCATAAATTGTAACGAGTCAAAGACACTTGAAAGAATTTTGTTGACCAAAAATAATTTAGCATTCCACTAGTTAAGAGATTAAACATTGTTTCAAGTGAAAATATATAACAGAGATCTCATTGTCTAAAGTTTTGTTAATTAATATTTTCTGATAACAAATCACAAAATTATTATTTCTAACTTCTTTAACCCTTTTCTCAATGCAAACGTTATCAAAATTTGTGATTTTAAATATTATTTTTTCAAAATTTTCAAAATATTTCAACAAACCCATATCATGTGGCCCCTCATTGGAACGAGCTCGATGAGCTCGTTCCAATGAGGGGTCACATGATATAGTTTTGTTTTAATTTTCAGAAAAATTAATATTTTTTCAACTGCTGAATTTGCATATTACGCGGGCGGATGCAGCTGATTCGTTAGGTAAAGGGTTTATTATTTTGATTATTGTTTTTTTAAATTTTTCCAATAAAATCAGCAAAAGCATATCATGTGACCCCTCATTGGAATGATCTCAATGAGCTCATTTCAGTGAGGAATCACTTGATATGATTTTGTTGAAACTTTTTGGAAAAATTTTTTTTCAACTTCCAAACTTGAAAATTACGCTGGCGATTCTGGATGATTCGTTAGGTAAAGGTTTAACAAATGAGTCACATCCGTCCACATAATTTTGTTCAAATCGGGTCCCTGGATTAATACATGGGTTCTCCTTTTGGGGGGAGGGGGGTGGGGGATGGTTGCAGTGACATAACAACCCTTGGAAGTTTGGCAGTGCTTGTCTGCAGCTGATAGAATGGGAAACAGTCAGGAAGACCTATGATAATAACCATCTGCCATGGACATTAGAGTTACGAATAATTTCATAACTTCATTCCTCTGTAGTGTTGATGAACCAGGACCAACTGAATATTGCCCAAAATACTTCTTGAACCACTTGGTAATGTGAGCGATTAAGGTCCCTTGTATTTTATTTATAGGGGGTCTAAGATCTTTTGTAGAGACGATATAATGTATTAAACTTGTAATTTCCACTGACAAAGTTGTTTTTCTATTAACCCTTAAATCTTTTTCCGACTTTGATCACAGTAACAGAACAGGTGCCCCAACCTGCAATTTTGGGTAAACTGACAAGTTTCATTCTCTGTACCTTGGCTGTTGTGTCTCTGCAAGTGTTGTCTGCCCATATGGGCAGCCAGCACTTACCTAGAAACAACTGCAAAGTCAGAGGAAGGAAACTGTCTATAGTTTGATAAAAAAAAGTATAAAAATCTCCAGTCCTTTACACCACTACAGCCAGTACATTTATAACCACAGGCCAAAAAGGGTAGTTAAGCTGTCCAGCATGCCTCTTTACTTTATTTAATCATTCGTGTTGAACGAAAAGATGGGATATATTTTGGAAGATAAGGTCCGTCATGGGAAAACAAAATATAGAACAACTCGCCGCAGAAATTAGACAAATTTTGAATTAATGTAATCCACTAAATTGGCCAGTTGTTGACGAAGATACAAAACTTCTTTGTGTATATGACCCATTTCTTGGGGTGAGAGCGTACATTACTCTTCATATTGATGCTTTCTATTTCGCTGTTTCGTAAAGAGGGTGATTTGAACAAGATCGTGGCGGTTTCTTTGGTATTGTGGGATCTGATTCTCCTGGGATGCAGCTACTTAATATGGTCTATCCACCGCAGAACTTATCGAGCTTCTCCGGTGGTTATAACACATGTTTGTTATAATTAAAGTTCTTTGCTACAATCTTGATCCCCATGTGATTCACATGCCTGTCATCCCTAAACAAATGGTCCTTTATTCGGCTGTCTTTGGAAACAAAACCACCTGTGTTGTTGATAAACAAGCACTGGTGTCTGTCGCACGTTAATTGGTACTGGCAATTAATTTGTTTAATCATCGCGTTAACACTAATGCAAATTGGGAATAACGGATGAAAGTCTTATAGTAGGCTGCGGATATTTGGTTTTTAGCAGATTCAATAGGTTATCAATTTCACTGTCTGTTGTTCTCATCAGATTGCGACATGAGTTAACCCTTTGATACTTTAATTATCCTGAAACTTGGGGGCATGGTGGCTCAGTAGGTAGAGGTGCAGGCTGCAAGCCGAAAGGTTCAAATCCCACCTGCGGCAACCGCGTTGTGTCCTTGGGCAAGACACTTCACCCCCATTGCCCACGTGGGGGCATGGTGACGTTGTGTACTGAGGCGTACTGCACGTCGATGGTGCACCTGTCTACAACCAATGCTCACCCTGCTTGTGTGGAGTTAGTATGTTGGGGAGCTGACAGTTGCTCGCCGTTGCTGAGTGGTTCTCTCTGGGTACTCCAGTCTTCCTCCACCCGTAAAACTGTCATGGTCATGATTAGCCATTGTGCAGAAATCTGTGGCCTTAAACACCAATAAATAAATAAATAGTCCTTTATGGGTTAACAGGAGTTCCACTGATGAAGCTGAGCCCGGAGAATATCATTTTACACACTTTTTACATTATGGACTTTTAATTTTTAATCTTCCAGGACTAACTGATAAGGAAGCAAAAAATATTATTGACCAGCATAGAAAGGAAGTGACAAAATTAAATGATACACAAGAAATAGAGAGACAAAGACAAATTCAAAAGTTGAAAGTGAGTATTGAAAATAACCCTCAACCGATCAAAACTATTGAATCCATTTTGTTATGAGTATTATGTTCCAGGACCCTAGCTTTTTGTTGATACCTGCCATATTATATGTATCATTTGGGGAAGAAAAAAATCATCTGTACAAGTTGAGACTTTTATGTATGGACATGATGTTATCCAAGGGTAGAACAGTGCCTCATTTCTCTCTCAGTAGCTGCAATAACATGATGTACAGTGATAAAAATAAGTTGCATGATAATTGCTGTTAATAGGCACTCTCCCATAAATATAATGAGGCAAATCCTAACAGACTAAATAATTTCACTTAAAAGATAAAGCGAAGCACATCCACTGAATATGAGACTTTTAGGCCATACAAAGTAGATCTTGTTTCTCGGGCCATTATTTGTAAAATTGCATGCGGTCGAGCGTTTTTTTATTTTATTTTTTATTTTGTGTAATTATTTCTTTGCTATTGAAAGTTCATGTTCTTGGTTTTTGTTTTAGGACTCATAATCTACGGAATAGCATGTGTGGTGATGTATTTCGTCCCTTGAGAGCAAGAAGACTTTGCAATGCTGAAGCAAAAAAAAGTCTTCTTGCACTCAAGAGACAAATTTATCAATTTTTTTTAACTGTGGTAAAATATCAGACATAAACCATTTAATTTTTACTTTTTTAAAGTTTACTTTGGTTATAAAAAGAGAGCATGCGGCAGCCAAAAGGATCATGTGGGAGGGCCTGAGAAACAGATTTTTAATTTTTTAGGCCTTAAGTTTCAGTACCTGTACTTCAGTATAAAGCCCAAATATGGGCTTCCAGCACTCTAACCCCAATAAAACAAAACAAACAACTAAAGCATCAGTAGTGGAGAAGATTCTCTAGTACTTGTATGCCATATTTTAAAAACATCTCTCACATTTTTCAATTTCAAGTAAATAAATATAAATTTTCTTGAAAAATCTGTGATGTTGAAAAGTGAGACCATTCCTCAGTTTTTGGTAACACCAAGTAATGTTCAGCGATACAGTGTTACTGCTTTACGAGTCTTTTGCCCCCTTTTTTATTGGATAAAGAGTTACTTTATTTCTTGTGCTACTTAAGGTTGGTAGTTTGATACATATAGAATAAACGTATAGTGTGTTCAAGTAAAAAATTTATTCTACGAGTAGAATAAATTTTTTATTTCAAAACACTATACGTTTATTTTGTTTATCCCATAAATCTTCTACAGGGCAGTCATGGCAAAATCGTGCTATAATTCACTACAAAACACAGCGAGAAGTGAGGAGCACATTGGTCCAGTTCGCTCGACCAGCAAAATTGGCAAAAATAAACAAGGCGCAGTAATACATTTCTATCTAAAAATAATTCCCCTACAAACTTGAGCTAAGTTTGCAAAAATACTTTGTTATATGAGCAGTCGGTGGTGTTTTCTGCTGGCATTGTGTAATACTTTCAAAAAGATTTAAAGAAATCAACAATCAAACTATTAATTATGCTAGACAAATGTGGTAGAGGCCAGAGGTCAACAAGTCCGTCGCTACTAGGGGAATAAATTCTTTCAGTATTAAACCTATGGGGAAAATTTATTACCCTACTAGGTGAATAAAGCAAAAATTTATCCAAGGCCTTTATTGTTCAAATAAACAGCCATTTATGGGATAAACAAACAAAACTGCACAAGTGTTTAGTGGTTTATGTTTATCACATGAGTTTGGTTGGGTGAAAAAATACCTCGAGAGGCAAAACCTGGAGTTGTATTCAGTGCCAAACCAAATGTGTGTGATAAACATTAACCATTAGGCCCCACAAAGTAGATCTTTTGTTTCTCAGGCCATTATTTGTAAAATTGCATGCGGGCGAGCGTTTTTTTATTTTATTTTTTATTTCTGTAATTATTTCTTTGCCATCAAAATTTGATGATTTTGGTTTATGTTTTAGGCCTCATAATCTACAGAATAACATGGGTGGTGGTGTATTTTGTCCCTTGAGAGCAAGAAGGCTTTGCAGTGCTAAAGCATTGCAAAGCCATCTCTCAAGGGACAAACTTATCAGTTTTTTTAACTTTGGTAAAATATCACACATAAACCATGTAATTTTTATTTTTTTAAGTTTAAATTGGTTATAAAAAGAGAGCATGCGGCAGCCAAAAGGACCATGCAGGAGGGCCTGAGAAACATATTTTTATTTTTTGGGGGCCTTATATAGTATATTCATTACACATGTTTGTAATTTTCTTTAGCAGATCATTTAATGCAATACAAAGTAAGAATTGACCAGTTATTTGGAGACGTTAAGGAAAGAAAATAAGAGAGAATAATTAAAAATAATTTTCACAAGCAGTCTTAAAGTTACTTACCGCACTGTTTGAAGTTTCATTTATAAGTGTCAATACGTCACTGCTTCAGTTGATGAATCATACTGTGAAACTGAAATACAACTTTTAGTACAAGTTACAATCTCAGTTATTATTAGTATGCCTCCCATTTACATTAACTCTTACAGGGCCTAGGGATTTTTATACATTTTCACTATACTTTGAAAGTCTACCTCCTGTGTTTTTGCAGTTGTTTGTAGTCAAGTCTTGACTGCCTACAGAGGCCTACAGAGGCAGCCAAGACTTGCCTAGAAACAACTGACAAGGTACTTAGAAAAACAAGTTTGGGTTTTACTAAAAAAATGTGTGTTGGGGCAACTGTTCCTTTGCATTAACATGTTATCAAAGTCAGAATTAGGCCCTTGATGGTTAATGACAATTGTGAGTGGTTAATGTGATCCCCTCTAAAACATCATCATATTTCTCACAACAACCAATAAATTCAGAAGGAATGAGAAACATTAAAAACTCAAATGTTTTCCTAATTGACATGTGACTTTTCTTAATTAACTGATTGACAAGTGAAGTCAACTTAAGATTTAGACTGTAGTTAAGACTATCGTTGTTATTGTTGGTCACATAAATTAAGTTTAGGCCTAATAAAGTTAAAAATCTGTTTCTCAGGCCCTCCCGCATGGTCCTTTTGGCTGTCACAGGTTCTCTTTTAATAACCAATGCAAACTTAAAAAAAAATAAAAATTAATTGGTTTATGTCTGATATTTTACCCAGGTTAATAAAATTAATAAATTTGTTCCTTGAGTGCAAGAAGGCTTTGCAATGCTTTAGCATTGCAAAGCCTTCTTGCACTCAATGGACGAAATACACCACCACCCATGCTATTCTGTAGATTATGAGGCCACAAACCAAGAACATGAACTTTTGATGACAAAGAAATAATCACAAAACTAAAATTAAAAACTGCTCGCCCACATGCAATTTTACAAAAAAAATGGCCTGAGAAACAGAAGATCTTCTTTGTGGTGCCTTATTGTCCAAGAGAAATGATTGCATCATTCACTGTGTCCCTCATCATTCAGTAAAGTCAGTGTTGTTGGGTTTAGCATACAAATGTACAAAATCCATACAAATCCCAATGAATATTAACATGCAATAGTTTGACATGCACTTTGTTTTGTATTTGTATTTTGGTGATCTGAAAACTTTCTTATGTGGAGTCTTTCGTTTGAAGTGATGTCACTCGAAGGAAGTTTTCAGATTTTGTCTACACTGTTCTTCGTTTGAAGTACATGCCTGTCAGTTCCATGTCCTATTTTAATCCCCTACAGTCATTCAAAGTGTTGTTCAGCGTAATTTATTTTATTGGTGTTCAAGGTCACATACTTATGCACAATTGGCTAATCATGACCATGACAGTTTTATGGGTGGAGGAAGCCAGAGTACCCGGAGAGAACCACCGAGTAATGACGAGCAGCTGCCAGCGCCCCAATATCATAACTCCGCACTGCAGCACAGGCAGGGTTAGCTTGGTTGAAGACATGCACACCATCGACATGCAGTACGCCTTAGTACACTGCGTCATCGTGCCCCCATGTGGACAATGGGGACTAAGTGCCTTACCCAAGGGACACAGTGCAGGAGTCTGAATTGATCACTCAGATGGTCCCCTATCAGAGGATTAACCAGGCTCGACGTTGCTTAACTTCGGTGATCTTACAAGAACCGGTAACCGCAACTCCACCGCACCCCCATTCAGCGTAATAAAGTAATTACAAAGTTTCTTCTGATGCTTGGTCAGTGTATCGTATATGAGTTTATACTGAAATAATACAACCTCATGTGCTATAGACTGATAACATACATGTTACAACATTAAAATAAATGTTCTATTGTATCGAAATGGGTCCGTGTTTCCCCAGAAATGTGACTGGTTCCATTCTAGCATTGAAAAAATTCAAAAACTTGTATCATACATCTGTGCAATACATAGACAAAACTACATGTATGTTTCAATGAGTCGTTTTGTATTCAATGAGTCAGATGTGCGTAGGAAGAAAACGTCGAGACCGTCTTTCTACGCACATCTGACGAATTGAATACAAAACGACTCATTGAAACATACATGTGGTTTTGTATTTATTACATGACCCAAGCACCTACTGACCTAATTTTCTTTTCTATCAACGGTGGTAAACACCATGCACTTTATGCAGTCGCATTGCATAAAAAAAGTCCCGGTTGGAACAGGTTGGTGTGCAATACGGAATTCCGTATTGCACAGCCGTATTGCACGCCGTATTGCATAAGAGAGACTGCATGGGCATGTAATAAAACCATCTTTTTATCACACATTCTGAAATGTCCTGACCAAATGTTAAGTTTAAATGAGTGTGTAATAACATGTGTCCTCTTAGAACTGTTTGGAAACATTCCTCTTTGGCTCTTGCATTGTTTTCATCTCTTGAAGGTTATTTATCAGCATTAGTATTTAAACTGTTAACTCTTTGCATGCAGCTGGTCGATATTACTGCCAGTACAGTAAATCTTGCACCACTAGAATAATTTAATTTGGACATATTTTTATACTTACCAATGACCCAGACTTAGCTGGTGCTAACTCTAAATTATTCAGGGCCAAACACAAATTTTGCCCCCCCAATCCCCCAAATTTGCATCGAAATCCAAAAATCCATTGTCGTATATGGTCCACATACTTTTGTCCACTGTGCATGCGCAGTGTCAAGGAAGTACTGAAATTGGCGCCAAATCCTCATTCTTTGTTTGGCCCTTCTATCAGTAACATCTCACTGATATCTGTGCTTATAATCTCAGTTAAAATGATGCCAGACACAAAATCATGATGGAAATGGTGGATCCAAAAAACAAGAGGATGAGAGGAATGAACAGTGGAAGGATGTGTTCAGGGCTGTAACTTATTATTTTTATGTAAAATTATTTCATGTTCCCTAATTTCGGGACATGGGCCTGATGTTTTCATTCTTGCTATGAAATCTCCACTGTTTGTTCAGTGTTTCCTCTCTCCCTTTCCTTGATAAACCCCTTGCTAATCTCCCATGCTTTTGGTATAATTTTTGAAATTTTTTTATTGAAATTTCTTGGGAGTTTTAGCATAGTTACAGAATGTTTATTCTGTTATCCCCATGGTTACGTCCTCAACCTTGGGGTGTTTAGGCGTTTTGGTCATGCATCTTCATATATAAATTACTATAAATTTTTTCATTTTTAAATCTTTTCTTAATCCCTAGCACTCTGGTGCTGCAACAGAATTTTCTTCAATCACTGTTTTTCTCTGGTTTAACTGTCAATTTAATCAATTATATCTTGTTTGACAGAGCTCAATGAGCACTGTCAAACAAGATATATTTGGTTAAATATCAAACTGCATTATGGGAAATATTTGCTGTTGAAATCTTTGCCATTTTGACATCAGTGTGCAGAGGGTTAACCCTTATTTCACCATACAGCAGCAAACTGCCCCTTTTATACTGCACTGTTCTAATTGTTACATACTTCCTTGAGAACTCTACTAGTAGGATGCAGTTATCTTAAGAGTTTTTCATCAATGTTGGCTGCCTGTACAGGCAGCCAACAATAACGTAGAAACATTAAGTCATCCTCAGCTGTGTACATGTATATACAGTAGTTATTAATGTAAATTTAATCTGAGGGCATAGGGGTAACATGGCTGAGAGATGACACTTGCAAAAAAAGGGTTTTTTTTCAATAACTAACAATTTTGATTCTTTGCCTCATAAAAATAGCACAAGACCACTCGTTCATCTGAGCTCAACTCCAAAACTTAGCACAAGACTGCTTATTGGTGCAAGCTGAATGAGCTGATTCCAATGAGGGGTCATAGCTATGTTTTGGAAGCAAAATTTGAAAATGAAAAGAAAAATTTTAAGTGGCAATTTTTGTTAATATTGCTGTTTGTATTTGATTGTGTTGGGTGAAGGGTCAATCTAATTCCCCTCTGTAGAAGTGAATTTTGATTGGTAATTTTTATAGGTAAAATTTTCAGGAATTTTAAATTTTTAAATCAAATCTAGTCCTAGATTTAATGAAAAATGTTTTTAATTACTCAGGAGGTAAAAAGTTAGGCAGGGTAAAAATATACTATCCTTCCTTCACATTGCAGCATTCTACAGTTTCATTTTTTGATTTCAGGAAAAATTGAATGAAAGTAGAAGGCAGTGGGCTGAACGAAGATCAGCAGAGAAAGATGAACAAGGGCAGTTACGAGAGTATGAGTCCAAAGTTACAAGGTATATACTTATAGTTTAGATTAGTTTTTGTGTGTGTTCAGATCTCAGTAATAAAGATAATAAGGCCTAAAAAAATTAAAAATCTGTTTCTCAGGCCCTGCCGCATGGTCCTTTTGGCTGCCGCATACTCTCTTTTTATAACCAAAGTAAACTTTAAAAAAGTAAAAATTAAATTGTTTATGTCTGATATTTTACCAAAGTTAAAAAATTGATAAATTTGTCTCAAGGGATGAAATACAACACCACCATCCATGCTATTCCACAGATTATGAGTCCTAAAACAAAAACCAAGAACATGAACTTTTAATGGCAAAGAAATAATTACACAAAATAAAATAAAAAAACGCTCGCTCGCATGCAATTTTACCAATAATGCTCCAAGAAACAGAAGATCTACTTTGTGTGGCCTAATGTGTTTTCTTTTGTTTTTGCATTGAACATGAATGGGATATGGTAGGCTGTGGGTCAGTGATTGATTATGCAACTGGCAAGTTGACCCCAAAGGCTGTTTGTTGGATCAGCTGTTCTTGAGTAGAAAAGTCTGAATTAGCCCTGAATGATTATACACCAGTAAACACCAATAAATAGATATAATTTAAAACTGCATTTTGGTTATCATTATATTAGAGTGTCGCCACAGGTACAGTCCAGCAAACTGGAAAAAGAAATTAATGAACACACGCATCTTTTTCAGATTAATTGAAAGTAGATGAATAATTTGTTGAAACCCAAATATTGGCTTCTTGCACTTTTAAAAGCTTCCATAGATCACTTCAAGCATTAATACAGTTAAAAATAAGGAAGTATGCTTATGTTGTTGAAATAAAATCATCTTTGACAGTCATACTGACTGAAATTAGTAGTTAACATATACAGTAGAATCCTCTTAATTGAATATCTATTTTGCCAGTGAAAATTATTCAATTAACAGGGGTATACAATTAACAGGGATTTACCCAGTTTCCTGTGTTCTGGAGGTAAACTGAACATTTATTCTATTATATCATAGAGCTCTGTCAAACAAGATATAATAGAATAAATGCTTGTATTGGATGTGGTGAGGCCAAAAAGGCTGATAAATAAGGGGAATTTGGTGCGTGTCACAGTATTTTTTTCGACATATTACAAAAATTTATATACAATTAACAGGAGTTTACTCTACAACCCATATGCAATTAACAGATCAAATTTGTACTGAAGGTATGATAAATGGTTTTGTGTTTGAAAATTATATTCAATTAACAGGAATATACAATTAAGAGATATCCAGTTAAGTGGGCTCCACTGTAGTAGGAAATATTGAACACATTCTTTTTCCTTTTTGGTAGGGAGTTACTGTGCAGCCAGGTTTCCATGTCTGAAGAGGAAAGAAAGAGAATAATGCAGGAACATGAAAAACAAATGGTGAAACTTGAAAATAGGTAAGCTATATTCTCATACATTAGGAAATATTGAAAGTAGTACAGTCGCTGTGGACTGATCGTAACCCATGCATGGGCAGTGATGTCCGTGTATGAGTTTACCAGGTAATACAAATCAGCAGCAGCAAAATTTTAATTAATGAAGCACCGGAACGTGACCAGTCCACGGCGACTGTACTGTACAGTTTGTGGAGGGTGCATTACCACTAGAACACTCATAGAGGTGAGTTTCCTCCCAGGCAAGAACTGTTCATTCCTGTGGTAACAAATAAGATGGATATATAAAGCAAATTTTAAGTCAGTTGACCTCTGGTTTCAACTGAAACTGAAAAGAATGATCAAAAGAAGAAAATTACATAAAATCAAATATAACATAAAACACATTTTTATATATGGAAACTCGCATGTCGACGACCTATACAGTAACTGATTGACATATTGATTGACACCTTTGTCATTTTATTACTGTGTTCATCTTTGATTTTGGTCAATGGGGAAAGTACCACCAACAATTAAGGACAATTAATAGTATATTGTTCGCTGGCAAAGAAATAAAGCATGCCTTGTTTACACTATACATGATTTCTTAATCTGAAGTGACGGGTAAGGACAACTGGAGAATGACTGGTCCGTGTGTACACAAACATACAACACAGCACACATAATTAGGTGCGAATCTGTAGATTAATCTGATTACTGTTCTTTGCTGGGAGCCCAGAGTTAGGACTGATCAGCTAGATGGATGAAAAAAATAATATGTGCCAAACACTCACATTTATGTGCCAGCTTCTTAAAAATGTGCATTTGGAACATGCCAGCATGACCACTGGGGGGGTGAAGGGGGGGGGGGGGGGGGTGGATGTAGCAGAAAGTCCACTCTATGAATATTTTAGTAGTTATCCAAATATTGTACATTTTCTATGATCCATTTTTGAATAGTGCACTCATAGTTTCTGTATATTTCTGGGGTTTTGTTCCATTGGAATTAAGTAATGTAACTAACTGGAAGGGAAAGCTCTTTGATCTCTTTCCATCAGTGTGTCACATACCAGCAAATTATCAGAAACTCAATAAAATTCCAGAAATAAGCCAAATTTTATATTCTTTGTTTACCAGATCCTCTCAATTTGAAAAAAAATTTCTGTTCCAAATAGGACTAGAATCCTCTGACTAGATGAAAGCTCATCTAGATTTTCTATGTCCATGGCTCCAGTAGTGTATGTTACCGAATCATGTCACATTATAAAAGATTTGAAATGAGGCACACCCAATAACGTCCCGCAGCAGAGAGTAAATGCTCCAGTGTTAAGTGGCTACGCAACCCAAAATCTCAACACCACCATAAACAGGAATTGAACTTGCTAATATGTGAATAAAGTGTTGTTTAAATAGAGAGTAATCGCTTGACTGGACTGGTTATGTGAAATAATTCATGAGAAGTGAGGGACGTTGTACAAACACGAGTGCATGAATGCGCACGAGTGTTTTACAATACAATCCCTCGTCTCGAATGAATTATTTCACGTGACCAGTCCAGTCAAGCGATTACTCTGTTTATTACTTTTCATTATTAATGATAATTATATTATTTAACCCTTTACCCAACGTAACGGCCTAAAACGGCCAGCTCTTTTCTCAAAACTCCCCAATTGATATTTTTATACTGTACCAATGACCCAGACTTAGCTGGTGCTAACTCCAACAAAACCAGGGCCAAACACAAATTTTGCCCCCCAATCCCCAAAATTTGCATCCAAAACAAAAAGAAATCATGTCCTAAAGGACCTCCATACTACGCCTCTACTGCGCATGCGCAGTGACGCAGTCGTCCCGAAATTGGCGCCAATTATCATTCTCTGTTTGGCCCTTCATCAGTCAACATCTCACTGATCTTTGTGCTTGTAAATCTCAGTTTAAAGGATGCCCGACACGTAATTTTTGGAGAAAATGTGATTCTAAGGAGGATAGAGGGAGGAGAGGAAAAAGAAGTGGCAAAAAATAATCAGGGCTGTACTTAAAATTTTTTTGATGAAATTATGTTAAGTTGCCTATTTTCGAGGCATGGGCCTCTTGTTGTCATTCTTGCTAATTGTTGCACTGCTTATTCAGTGTTTCCTCTCCCCTAGCCTTCTAAAGTCCCCCCTGGCAACTCTCCCATGCTTTTGGCATATTTTTGAGAAATTTCATTTCTAAAATTTCCTGGGAGAGTTGCTTGGTTACAGAATGTTTTCTGTTATTTTCCCCATAGTTACGTTTTCACCCATGGGTGTATAACGTTTGTGTTCTGCATCTTCCATCTGATGTTCTACAGATTCTCCCCTGGGAGTCTCTGTTTTGCATCAGATAGAGTGTAATTGATGACTGATTCCGGGCCAGTTTTTTCAGTGCCTGGAGTCATGTTTTCTAGTGTGTTTACACTGTTTGTTTTCATTGGCAACAGCCTTTTTTGAGGGGGGCTGTTTGCCTTTGTGGTAGTTTATCTCATTATAAGATACATTTATATTATCCGAAAGTGTCTCATTAATTATTTTATATAAATTTAAAATTTTTGACCACACTTTGCCATCGGATCCATCGGGGCTCAACGTTACTTTTCAGCAACTTGGGCTTCTCTGAAAAAATATTTTTTCAAAATTATTTTGTTTTGCAATTGTTTTTTCATTTATTAATGGATCATGTTATTATGTATCTTTGTGTCA
Organism: Pictodentalium vernedei; assembly: GCA_031216915.1. Taxonomy (NCBI): domain Eukaryota; kingdom Metazoa; phylum Mollusca; class Scaphopoda; order Dentaliida; family Dentaliidae; genus Pictodentalium; species Pictodentalium vernedei. The sequence goes on from CM062295.1 coordinate 21,482,221, forward strand.
GGGGTTTTTGCGAGTAACTAGGACTTATTGTTGTTCTTTCACAATGAAGGGACGTTGTTCAAATTGTAATAGGAAGAAATGTTCCTCTGACTTTCATGATCATTGTATTAATTGTAGTCAGTGTTCTCGCATTAATCCCTGTCCTATATGTGAACATTGGGATGAGAAACATTGGAAACGTGTGTCACGATATGTTGTTTCTGGAGAAAGAGCGATGCCGGCTCTTTCTCCACAAGGTCACTCTACTCTCTCAGTTTCTATTTCAGAGGAACCAGAACAGGGTGATGTTTCCATGTTATCTTCTTCAAGTGTGCGTCCGTCGTCACAAATGAATTCAGAGCTAGCGGCAAAAGTGCTCATGGAGATTAGACAAATGTCGTCCGCTAGCTCGCCCGGTGTAGCGTCCATTCACCGAATGGTTCGGCAGCCGGGTTCGTCCGATGCGGTCCAAGAGGAAATTTTGGGTGATGCGAGCACTATAAACATAATAGATGCACACCCAGTGACGGCGGATAGTAAGCGAGAACGGAGGAAGCCTTTTAGTCCGGTTCCTAGCTCGTCCAGGTCCAGCCGGGCCGCGAGCGAGAGAGGTCCCTCTCTCGTACAACAACATCTGGGACCAGATGTTGTGGTACAAAATGTGTCTTTAGCGGAGCATACGTCCGTCGCTCGGGACGCTCCGTTGTATAAGCAGTCCGCAGAGACTGTTAAGGCTTCCTCTTCTCGTCAGCGCACACGACCGCACCTTGGCTGCGTGACCGCTGATATATTACCAGCTTCGCCGATGAAGGATTCTTCGGCGACCAGGTCACACCATCCGGCAGCCAGGGATTCGAGACCGATGGACTCCGGACGTTCGCATAGGAAAAGTATGCGGGAGCCATCTGATGCGGAGCTGCCCTCGGCGAAGCAGCGAAAGACTGCGCCTCCGCAGGTCTCGACGTCGGACATTCTTGTGCAGATAGCACAGCTTATCGCAGCATCCCAGCAGCCGACAGAAACGGTGTCGGATCGAGAATTATCCGACGGCGCTGGGTCGGTACGCTCCGCCGAAGCATCGGGGGCGGACGACCGGGAACATCGTGAGGTCCGACCGGATGGTGAAAGGGATACGGATGACTTGGAGCTATCCCTTTCGGAACAACATAAAGCTGCCGTGGACTTCATCCGGCACTTTCTCCCTCAAGTTGTTCCGTCGGGCCAGACTGCTGCGCTTCCGGACAAGAGAATTATAGCGTCATTGGACTCTGAATTTTTTGAGTGGTTCAGGGACATCGCTCCCGAGTTTCCGTCGCAGTCCAATAATGTTGCAAGAACATTTGAATTATTGAACGACGCTATATTTAAACTTGCTTCCAGGACGGGGAAAGCAGGTTTCTTGTCCGGTAATACTCTCAACCTGCCTTTCATTAATGCAAGGAATAAATTCGATACGGCAGGACAGGGTATACCAAGAGTTCCTCTGCGTATGGACGACGAGGCGGAAGACTTAGAGCTATCATTACCGTCGTCAGCTTCTATTCCAACCGCGGTGTTGGAAACAGCTATTGCGTCTAACAGAGCCAATTTAGATGCCTTATCTTACGCAGATCACCTTACTAAGGCGTTATCACTGCGCCTTCAAGGGGAAGAGTTTCAGGATATACAATCCTCTTTAAGACTTCTTTCAAGGGCAGTAGCTTATTCCACGTGTAACTCCGCCCTTTCAGTGGCAAATCTGGAGTTGGTTAGACGTGACGCAGCCCTAGCTACATCCACACTAGTGGATTCTAAGGTGAAGAACTCTCTTAGAGTCGCTTCGGTCTCAGGAGAACTTCTCTTTGATGGCAAGCTTTCCGCTATTTATGATAAAATTAAAAAGAAAGCTAATGATTCTCTGTTGTTCAGATCGGCTCCTAAAAAGTCGGATACAGCAGACACGAATAAGACAGGCACTTCTGGGTCTAATGCGCCCAAGAGAGGTTCCTGTAGAGGTTCCGGTGCGTCCTCTTGGTCTTATTCGAGAGACCGTCAGGATAGCGACTCTCGTTTGGGACGTCCTTCAGGCCGGGACAATCGGTCGGACGCCCCGAGGTCGACGAGGCGAGGTGCGGGTTGTGGAAGACGTGGTTTCTCCTACCGCAGGCCTCGCAGGTCCAGGAGGTGATGGCTTAAACCTCTATCACGTTCCGGTTGGCGGAAGGTTGTCGAGTTTTTCACAAGAGTGGGCGTCGATTACGGACGACCCTTGGGTGAGAGGAGTGACTTCGGAAGGTCTAAAGATATCCTTCAAACGAAAGCCTCCATTAACTCGAAGTCCAAAGTGGACTCATCTTCCGTCAAATCCACAGAAAAGAGACGCTCTGTTATCAGAGGTGCAGTCTCTTTTAATGAAGAACGCGGTAGAGGTCGTAGAAAACCAGGAATCTCTGGGATTCTACAGCCATCTGTTTCTGGTTCCGAAACCAGTCGGCTCGTTCCGTCCAGTCATAGATTTGAGCTGGATAAACAAGCTGATCGTCGCTCCGAAGTTTTATATGGAGACGATTCGATCGGTCAGAGCGAGTATTCGGGTGAACGATTATGCAACGAGCATAGATCTCAAAGATGCGTACTTTCACGTCATGGTACATCCGACATTCCGAAAGTATCTACGCTTCGCAGTCCTAGGAGTGGTGTATCAATTCCGGGCGATGTGCTTCGGATTGAATCTAGCACCCTGGGCTTTCACTCGGGTAATGAACTCGGTAATGATCTACTTCCGAGCTCATTCGTCTGCGGTAACGTCGGCCTACCTGGACGACTTTCTTCAGAGGTACGGCAACGAGTTAACGCTTCAGAACGATGTTCAGAATCTTCTTCTATTGCTCCGACGTCTCGGTTTTATAGTAAACGAGGAGAAGTCGGATCTGGTGCCGTCCAAGTCATTCACTCATCTGGGAATGAGCTTCGAGACGCACAACAATCTCATTCGTCTGCCATTAACCAGAGCGAAATTAGTCAGTTGTTACGCTCGCTATTGTCTGCACGCAGACAAAGTCACGGCGAGAGAATTTATGAGACTGATAGGTCTGTGCGGAGCCGCCGCGGATCTCATTCCGATGGGGCGGCTACGCACACGTCCTCTTCAAATTTTCCTGACTCAGAATTGGAGTGTGAAAATTCATTCGCTCGATGTAGACATTCTCTTGTCAGATCAAGTGAAACAAGAGATTCAGACTTGGGTAAACATTCAGTGGTTAACTCAAGGAGTTCCGCTGCAGTTGCCTGATCCGAGTTTTACCGTTATGACGGATGCCAGTCAAACAGGTTGGGGTGCATCATTAATCCCAACGGATTCGAGATGCCAGGGTCTTTGGGATCCGCAATTCCTGTGCAAGCACATAAACATCAAGGAAATGATGTCAATTTGGCTTGCGTTACGTCACTGGATGGACATTATTCACGATGCTCATGTCCAAATCCTATCCGACAATACGACAGTAGTGGCGTATATACGGAATCAGGGAGGCACTCATTCAGTTCCGTTGTTCAATCTAACGGAAAGAATCCTTCTGTTTGCGTTAGAACATCACGTTCTTCTTTCGGTCCGTCACATACCGGGTCGTCTGAATGTGCTAGCAGACTCCCTTTCACGAAAGGGTCGCTTGTTGCCGTCGGAGTGGACTCTCAACAAACAAGTATTCAATCAGATTTGCTACCAATGGGAACGGCCAATGATAGACTTATTTGCGACACATCTCAACAATCAGTTGCAGACGTATGTGTCTCCATGTCCGGATCCAAGAGCATTTGCAGTAGACGCTCTGTCGATCCCTTGGGACGGAATGATAGGATATGCGTATCCTCCAGCGCCGTTAATTCAACAAGTATTGCTAAAGATAAAACAATCTCAATGCAAGATTCTGTTGGTAGCATCTCTGTCGCCACAGAGACCGTGGATAAATCTACTCAGGTGTCTGTTGTGGGACCTACCGCGGAAGCTTCCTCCACGAGAGGATCTTCTTTCGCAGGGGAAATCGCGCCAACTCCATCACAACCCGCAAGGTCTCAACCTTCACGTTTTTCCGTTGTGCGGTCCTTCTTGCATGGCAAGCACTTTACAGGACGAGCAGTGGACGCGATTTCTAACTGTAGGAGGACCTCCTCTTCGCTAAACTATGCGGCTAAGTGGAAGGTTTTTCGTCGTTGGTGTAGGGATCATTCTGTAGATATATTTGATCCCTCTATACCAGACATTGCAAACTTTCTAGTATACTTGTTTGACGAAATCAAACTGCAGCCTGTTACTATAAAGGGTTATAGATCTATGTTATCTGATACCTATGCACATCATGATAGTTTACAAATTGGATCTAATGTCTCGTTATCGAAGTTGGTTAGAAACTTTTCGATAAATAGACCCAGAACTCTTAGATTAATTCCTAAGTGGAATTTAGCTTGGGTTCTCCTTAAATTGAAGGAAAAGCCATTTGAACCTCTTGGGACAGTAGATTTCAAATTCTTATCTTTTAAGACAGCTTTTCTCTTAGCTTTCTCTTCTGCCAGAAGAGTCAGTGAGCTTCATGCACTATCGGTGGATGATTCTCATTATCGTAGTGTTGGGAACACTATCACCTTCACTACTAATGTGGGTTTTTTAGCTAAGAATCAGGCTCCTAATAAATATCCGGAACCTATTGTTATTAAGGCTCTTCCGTCTTCAGACGGGCGTAGGCCTTTACTCTGTCCTGTTAGAGCACTACGTATCTATAAACAGAGATCTCAGTTTATCAGAAAGGGACGGAAACGTTTCTTTCTGTCTTTGATGCCTAATAGAAAGGACATTTCAGTCCATTCTATTGCTAGATGGATTCAGTTAACTATCCGTACTGCTTATGAAGATTTATCTTCTTCTCAGCAGTCTGTGCTTAAGATTTCTGCTCATGAAGTAAGAGCTCTTTCTACTTCCTGGGCTTATGCTAATAGTGTTGCTATTACAGATTTAATGAAGGCTGCTTATTGGTCTCAGCCATCCACATTTACAAATTTTTATCTCAGAAATATTGAGTCCATTTCTGGAGACCTGCATTGTTTAGGTCCGTTATCTGGTGCTCAGAATGTCGTCCACTAAACAGTTGCAACTATAGTTATGCAGGCTTTCTGTTCCGGCAGTGACTCCGTCCGGCTGCCCTCTTCGCTCTGGGCTATTTGACCCAGGGCAAGGGGAAGGGGGGGGGGGGTGTTCCCTTAGGTCACCTGCTTTATAGTGAAAAGCAAGGGAATGCCTCCTCCAAGTCAGTATTTCTGAGTCGCTTCCGGGATGGTTTTAAGTGTAATATTAATGTTTAAATTCATTCATGTCTTATTTTTAAAGTGTAGCTCGGTGTGAAGCATTTGTATATGTCAAGTGTCAAACGGGCTTTAATATACAATACTCGGACACTTTTACATGATTATAAAGAGTCTCAGTTCTCTGGACTACTTTATTTATTGGCTTGCTTTAAAAATAATTAGTATAAGGGTTATACTGGATGTTAATAGAGAACATGAATGTTATTGTGCTCAATTATTAAGGGTAGTGTATCTTTCTAATTTAATATTAAATAAGAAAGATACATGTAAAGCCTAATACTCCTTCTCTCCTTAAGGGGTTACCTCTTTACTATATAGTTGAGCTTATTGGATTTTCCTCTATGTCCTAGGCCCTCCAGCCTGTTTACTATTCAGCTAAGTCTGGGTCATTGGTACAGTATAAAAATGTTAAAAAATTTAAAGTAATTTATATATTTTTTATACTTACCAATGACCCAGACGGGGATGGCCCTCCCTGGAGTTGGGAACTCTTGCCTCCCCGCTGAGTACATAGCGCTGACCAGGCACTGCCAGTAAGAATGATAATTGGCGCCAATTTCGGGACGACTGCGTCACTGCGCATGCGCAGTAGAGGCATAGTATGGAGGTCCTTTAGGACATGATTTCTTTTTGTTTTGGATGCAAATTTTGGGGATTGGGGTGCAAAATTTGTGTTTGGCCCTGGTTTTGTTGGAGTTAGCACCAGCTAAGTCTGGGTCATTGGTAAGTATAAAAAATATATAAATTACTATAAATTTTTTAACTTTCGTTATTTTTTCATTTTTTGCCTCTAAAACATAGGTTATGACCCCTCATTGGAAAGAGCTCATCGAGGGATCATAACCTATGTTTTTGACACAAAAATTGAAAAAATTGAAAAATGAAAATAATAGTTATTCAAAAATTTTTTTTTTGCAAGTGTTGTCTGCTTTTAGGTAAATGGTAAAAAAAGCAAAAAATACGAAAAAAAACAATGAAGTCCCCATTACAAAGTGTCTTCGTTTGTGTGCACGGATACATGACAGAATTGTTGATTGCGTAATTCACTTGTGAAGTTATCGTTTATAGTCAAACCCGGAAATCCCAGTAAATCACCCTTCAGAAAGTAATGAATTACAAAACTGTTTACGATGTGAAATTAGATGGAGTGACCTTGACGACCTTGACCATTATCTGATTTATTGATTTTTTGTCCAGTTTTTTTACTAAACTTGTTATCATTAAAAGTGGCCTTGTTCTTTTCATGATGTAAGTTTTAGGGTGTGGGTTGGGCCTTATTGGACCATATATGTTATTGTGATGAATTGACGGTAACGTGGTCTGAGGTTTGCAGCTTGGGGCCGATGCTCTACATCTCAGTAGAACATAAGCTCCAAGCTGCAAACCTCAGACCTTGCTACCATTGAATCATCACAACTTATAATGCTCTTGAGTCATGTTGTCCGGTAGATGGAGCTTGTACCTGGTCATGATGCAAGATAGTGAGAGAACTTGACTTATTCTGAGCAGAATTTCAGTCCATTGGAGGTCAAGTTCATATCATAAGCCACTAGCCATTTATACAGTTGGGTGGACTGTTTATTTGGGTTCAGCAACATCCAGGGTGATATTGTGTTAGAGAGTTTTATAGGTGGAGAAAGGCAGAGTACCCAAGGAGAAGAATATGTACAATCAACAAGCTGTATGTTATAGCACTTAATTCCACAGTGCTCCTACTTCGGTACAGTACAGTTGCCATGGACTATTTGTAAAATGAGCTCTTCTTTGGACTGGAGTTCGAAATTTCCTCAATCAAATGTGTTGTTCTTAAATGTTGATATAACATATTTCTACATTTTGCAGTGCTTGGAATATATGTGGTATATGTAGATTTTCCTGGTTGCTATATTATATTTACAAGAACAATTATTAATTCTTTCAGTTTGACCTTAAATAAACTGAGGCAGAAGAGGATGCTGGAAGAAAAACTGTCAATGAAGAGAGCCAGACAGTTGCATGATTTAGAACATAAACACAAACAACAAATCAATGTAAGTTATTATACCCCCCACAAACAAAGTTTGGGGGTATATAGGAATCACCCTGTCCATCTGTCCGTCCATCCGTCAGTCCATCCGTCTGTCTGCCTGTCCGTCCTTATAAGTGCAACTCCTCCTAAACCGTTAGAAAAATTTTCATGAAACTTTACACAATGGAAGAACTCCATATGAAGATGTGCATGAAGCAATATAATTCCGTTTTGACTGGCGCGGGGGGTATCACTTTGTGAGCTTGCTCACAGTACCTCTAGTTTAACACTGAATTTTATAACTGTTTGTATTCTAAGATTTAAAAAGACATTGCTATACAAAATTCAGAAATGTTTTTCATTCACCTACTAAAACCAGTCAACGTTACTCCAATAAAACTAAAATACTTGCTCTCTGATTGGATGAGCTTGCATAGTTTTTTCTATGTTTATGGCTCCAGTAGCATATGTCACCATGTAATGTTACCACACAAAATGTTTGCAATGAGGCGCACCCAATAACTTCACACAATAGAGAGTAAATGCTCCAATGTTCAGTGGATGCATAATACAAATCATAAACAAGAACTGAACACCCAAATGAAGTGTTGTATAACCCTTTACCCAACATAGAGAATATCAAAATTTATTATTTTAATTACTATTTTGTAAAAGTTTTCCAAAACATTTCAACAAAACCATATCATGTGATCCCCTAGTGAGCTCGTTCCATTGAGGGATCACATGATATTGTTTTGTTGAAACTTTTTGAAGAAATAATTTTACAACTACTCAGTTTGCAAATTACGCAGGCTGATGCGAGCGATTCGTTAGGTAAAGGGTCAAATTACAAATCAGTTTACGATGTGAACTAAGCTGGAGTGACCTCAATCTTCACCTGATTTATTGATTATTTGTCCAGTGATATTGTATTGTGGGGTACACAAGAGTTTTATTTATTAAAAGTGTTATCGTTAAAGGTTGCCTTGTTTTTTTAGTCGAGTTTTGACGAAGTCAAACTCCACTTATAGTTTGATGAAGTGGCTGCGGGCGGTGGGCGTAAACAATTGGTTTCTGAGCAATAACTTTAGTTGTATTTGATGCACCTTTACCAAAATTATACCAGAGGTTACCCTATAGAAAGGAAGACACCTATCGATTTCAGAGTCTCGTGCCCCAAGGTCAAGGTCACTGTTACTATAAATAGAATATTTTGTGACAAATTGGTTTCCGGGCAATAACTTTAGTTCTATTTGACGCACCTTTACCAAACTTATACCAGAGGTTACCCTATAGGAAGGGAAGACACCTATTGATTTCGGAGTCTGGGACTCCAAGGTCAAGGTCACTGTTACTATCAATAGAATATTTTGTGACAAATTGGTTTCCGGGCAATAACTTTAGTTCTATTTGACGCACCTTTACCAAACTTATACCAGAGGTTACCTTATCAGAAGGGAAGACACCTGTTGATTTTGGAGTCTGGGACTCCAAGGTCAAGGTCACTGTTACTGTAAATAGCTTATTTCTTCAGAATTTAATGTCAAAACTCGACTTCTGGATCTGTGATCCTCTTGCTGGATTTTTCATGATTTGGTTTTGGGGCTATGGGAAGGGTCTTATTGGAACATGTATATTATTGTGATGGTCTGAGGTTTGTGGGTTGGAGCACATGTTCAACCCCGGTGCAATGCATCTGGGTTGAACATAAACTCTGAGCAGCAAACCACAGACCATGTTACCGTCAATTCATAACAATAACTTATAATACCTGTAAAAGTGTCGTGTTTCTCAGAATCAGTGTTATCATATTTCTTTTCTGATGGGGGATTAAATCAGGAAATAAGCAGACTGTCATCTGCAGAATGAGGTTTCCAGAGGGTGAATTTGGTGACGCTACCCTGCTTAGCAGGGTAGCATCTGAGCAGGGTAGCATCACTAAATTTACCCTCTGTGAACCAGAATCTAATCAAGGTCTCACTCCTAAACAGAAAGAGGTTCTTGGAGGATACATTGGCCCACTGCATGGGATAGCATCAGCAAATTCCCCCTCTGGGACCTCATTCTGCAAATGACAGATTGCTTATTTCCATGGTTATGGGTAAGATTCTATTGTGATCTGGGAAGAAAAGCAGAAAGATAATTTGGACTGGGTAAAATGTAAAATTCAGTTTTGACACATGGATAGCTAATATCATTGGCTGAAAACCTTAATGTAACACCATTTCATGAGAGTTATTTCATTCATTTACTGGGATATAGTAGTATGTAGTAATAGTAAGTAAATCATTTATTATAGTTACTTGTGTTTTTACAACACGTTATATACGTTGATTAGGTACACGTTTTGAGAACACCCAGCCCAAAGGATCTATAAGTCACTTTAAATATCTTTGCTTTTAGCTCCCCTGACTGAAAGTCAGGGTGAGCTATTCTGATCACTTTTCGTCCGTTGTCTTTCCTCCATTGTCCATCGTGAAGGTGGTGTTTGGGTCTTTTTCTCTCAAACCACTGGCCACATTTTAATTAAATTTCACATGAGTAGTGGTTTTATAGGAGCATTTGGGTTTTTCTTCAAATTGGGTTTCTGCTCATATTGAGGAGCCTGAATTTTTAACTTAGTGCAATATGAGAAATATTCTTTAAAAATCTTCTTCTTCAGAATCACCAGTCAGAATCTTTTAATGTTTGGTGTACATCATTGTTATGAGAATCAGATTCAAGATTGTTCAAACCAAGTCCCTAGGTTATAATTTGGGCTTTGGGCAATATGAAGAAATTTCTTTACAATTTTTCTTCTTCAAATCCAACAGTCATAATACTTTCATATTTGGTATACAACATCTCTATGGAGGTCAGATTCAATTTTGTTCAAATCGAAGTCTGGGTTAATATTTGGGCTCCCTATGGGAGCTGGAATTGGCCATGCAGCTGAAGAATTAGAAAGTTTGTATTCAGTACCCTCTAGAGGTGTGTAACTAAGATTAATCCACATAGGTTGTATCAAGGGGCTTCATAGGAGAGCTCCACATTTTACATTATGATCAACTGAAGAAAAGGTATGATGCTTGGACTGTTTTTGTCACTCCTGAGGGGCTCAAGAATTGACAATGTATCCTATGGAGATGAATTGCTTAATGTAGACTCATTCTTGGACTCTGTTTATATATAGGATCTCAAACGAGTGATGTTTGGATATAAGATTTTTTGAAATGAGTTTGATGAATTTGATTCACAATCAGCCTTTAGGCGAGTTGTGAATTGAATTCATCAAACGAGTTTCAAAAAATCTTATATCCAAACATCACGAGTTAAAGATTCTGTATATCACATGAGTTTGCGAATGTTTTTTACACTTTTTATTTAATTCATTGTCGCTAAATTCTCCCAAAACAACCGACAATCAGTTCGTTGGCTCAGACGCTTCATACCATGACGTCATGAATGCACTTTACTTCAACCTGTTGTCGTAATTGACGTCATGTGAACGTCATGTCAAGAATACAATGCTGCTGCTATGGGACCACATGCCGATTAGACACTAGTTGATAATCAGGAAATAAGACATGGGTTGTTATGTCGAAATTAATGACGTTTCATGTGATATGTAGCTTTCTGTTCAAGGTGAGCACTTCAGGCCCCATGGGGCCTCTTGTTCTATTTGATACATGTCCAGTATAACATTGTTTATATTCATAGGATGAAGCAATTTATCTAGCAGTCTGTCATGGAAATTTCTCACTGTGAGAAGAAAAAGTATAATTAGCTTTTTTTAACAAAATATATATCCAAGTATTTTACAAAAATGTTGAATATTTTCCCTCTCTTGCTAATCAACCCCTTTTCTCCTTAGAATTTTGTCTTAAGTTACTGCCCTTGAATGTCAGAGGGAGCGTGGTGGCTCAGTGGTAGACTGTTGGACTTCTATACTAGATGTCCCAAGTTCAATCCCCGTCCGGGATGACCCACGTTGTGTCCATGGGCAAGGCACTTTATTCCGGTTACCTACATGGGGGCATGATGACGCCGTGTACTAAGGCGTACTGCACATCGAAGGTGCACATGTCTTCAACCACCGAAACCCTGCTTGAGCGGAGCTTGAGCAGGGATAGAATGTTGAGTAGCTGGCAGTTGCTTGTCGATGCTCAGTGGTTTCTCCGGGTACTCCAGCTCCTCCACCCGTAAAACTGTCACGGTCATGATTAGCCATTGTGCATAAGTACGTGACCATAAGCACCAGTCAACAAATGAATGTCAAAAATTTTCAAACATCGTTCTTATATTCAGTTTTTTGTTTCTAATTTCAGCATCAGAGAAGGTCAAGAATAAATAATGCAGAGGATTCAGATGAAGAGTCGGATAAGGAAAAACTGAAATTGATGAATAAACAAGCAATGGAAAGAATATCAATTATGAATGGTACAAAACTCAACTTGGACGAGGAGCTAGAAAATGTGAGGAATATTTTATAGTTAACAACTTATATGCTATGCTTCTTACCCAGGACACAAAATCTCTTGCCTCTAAAATATGTATGATTTGAGCAATTTCAACCAAATTATCCCCTGCACATTGCATCAGCTTTTTGTCCCTTGATTTCTGAAGTTAAATAATATGAATTTTCCATCAAATCTAGTCATGGCTGCTGTGAAGCAGCCATGACTAGATTTGATGGAATTTTAAAAAAAAATTTTTTTTTTTTAAAATACTCACCAGGTTAAGAGTTAATTATGTTTCATCACTGTGATTTACATTGTCTGAACGAAGCAGGCAAATTTGTTTCACAAGCACTGCGGTCAGGTGACATCGTATTTTAGTTGATAACACATGGACACATCCTTGACCACAGGTCATTGGCATTGGTATATATGAGTATATATTCGCTGGTGTATGAAACACAGTTGAGAGTATTTAACCCTTTACCTAACATATTGGATGCAAATCGACTGCATACGACCATGTAATTCACAAATTGAGCAGTTGAAAAAAAACATTCAACTAAACCATATCATGTGCCCTTCTCATTGAAATGTTGATGCTCTGTATGTTGGGTAATGGGTTAATGGATTATGTCTTTGTCAATAATGATACACTCCACATAATATTACTCAACACCATCAGTAGAGCTGAGCAATGTTTCTGTTTTCCTGTTTGGTTCTGGTTTTGGCATCAGACGGGGGCGCGGAGGCATTGCGGTAACCGGTTCTCGTCAGATCACCGAAGTTAAGCAATGTCGAGCGCGGTTAGTAGTTGGATGGGTGACCATTTCAGTGACTGATTCGTGCTCCCGCGTGGTGACCTTGGGCAAGGCACTTAACCCCGATTGCCTCCATGGTGGCATGATGATGCTGTGTACTAAAACGTACTGCACTCTGATGGTGTGCATGTCTTCAACCAATCTAACCCTGCCTGTGCCATGGTGCAGAGTTCAGAGTTACGATGTTGGAGAGCTGACAGCTGCTCGGTGGTTCTCTCCGGGTACTCTGGCTTCCTCCACCCATAAAACTGTCACTGACATGATATGACCCTGGCTGTTAATGTGTCGTTAAACCCTTCAGCAGAAGGATTTTACTGTGCTTGTGTATACAGTGATCAAACTATCTTACTAGGAAGGAAGTGGACTAATGACCCCTATAGACTCTCATCACTTAGTGTATCCAACATTGGAGTGAATACGTTGTGTTCTCATTGTCACATTCTCTGTCTTATTGACTTATCGATCAGTCAAAAAGGGAGAAAATGTTACATAGAGGATCTCAAACGAGTGATGTTTGGATATAAGATTTTTTGAAACGAGTTTGATGAATTTGATTCACAACGAGCCTTTAGGCGAGTTGTGAGTCGAATTCATCAAATGAGTTTCAAAAAATCTTATATCCGAACATCACGAGTTAAAGATTCTGTATATCACATGAATTTTCAAATGTTTTTTACACTTTTTATTTAATTCATTGTCGCTAAATTCTCCCAAAACAACCAACAATCACTTCGTTGGCTCAAACGCTTCACACCATGATGTCATTGCACCTGTTGGCGTAATTGACGTCATGTGAACTACGCACAAGAATACAATGCTGCTGCTATGAGACCACATGCCGATTAGACACTAGTTGATAATCAGGAAATAAGACATGGGTTGTTACGTCGAAATTAATGACGTTTCATGTGATATAATGAGAACACAACATAGTTTAGATGAACTTTTTCAGCGACTGATTCGTGTTCCTGCGTTGTGTCCTTGGGCAAGTCACTCAACCCCCGATTGCCTACATGGGGGCACGATAACGCTGTGTACTAAGGCGTACTGCACGTCGAAGGTGTGCATGTCTTCAACCAATCTAACCCTGCCTGTGCAGCAGTGCAGAGTTCAGAGTTATGGTGTTGGAGAGCTGATAGCTGCTCATCATTGCTCAGTGGTTCTCTCTGGGTACTCCGGCTTCCTCCACCCATAAAACTGTCACCGACATGATATGACCCTGGCTGTTAATGTGTCGTTAAACCATAATAAAAAAAAAAAATTTGGCATCAGACCAGAAGACCAAACTGCAAAAATTGAGCTGAAGGGTTTTACTGTGCTTGTGCATACACTGATCAAACTATCTTACTGGGAAGGAAGTGGATTAGTGACCCCTATAGACTCTCATCACTTAGTTTATCCGACATTGGAGTGAATACATTGTGTTCTCATTGTCACATTCTCTGTCTTATTGACTCAGCAATCATATGAGTCAAAAAGGGAGAAAATGTCACAATGAGAACACAACATAGTTTAGATGATCTTTTTCAGCGACTGATTTGCACTCCCTCATTGTGTCCTTGGGCAAGGCACTTAACCCTGATTGCCTACATGGGGACTTGATGACGCTGTGTACTAAGGCGTACTGCACGTCGAAGGTGCGCAGGTCTTCAACCAAACTAACACTGACTGAGCAAGGTTACGATGTTGGGGAGCTGGTAGCTGCTCGTCATTGCTCGGTTTTTCTCTCCGGGTACTCCGGCTTCCACCACCCATAAAACTGTCTCAGACATGATATGACTCTGGCTGTTAATGTGTTGTTAAACCCTAATCAAAAAAAAAATCAATAAAAAAAAGAGAAAAAATTTATTCACATATTACACTAATTTATATTTTTTATAACTGAGTAGGCTTAGTAACTGATACCCTAGAACCCAGTAAGAATGATCAAAGTGAAATTAGGCTGAACCCAGTGGAGATACTTAGAGATGGAGGCGAGGTGTTTAAATGAGACATCCAGGTATTAACCCTTTACCTAACGAATCGCCCGCATCCGCCCGCGTAATATGCAAATTGAGCAGTTGAATAAATTAAATTTTTCAAAATATTTCAACAAAACCATATCATGTGACCCCTCATTGGAACGAGCTCATTGAGCTCGTTCCAGTGAGGGGTCACATGATATGGTTTTGTTGAAATTTTTTGAAAAATTAAAAAAAATTATATTTAAAATAATAAATTTTGATATCGTCTGCCTTGGGTAAAGGGTTAAACCTCCATATACCATACATATTGGCGAAGATAACATTTTTGTCCCATTTGAAACACAATACAAACATAGTGGAAATAAATTATTTGTGGACGCATTTCTCACGCTCCCCAATCACTTGGACCAAATTTGTGATAACTGTTTTGTTTTTATAAATGCAGAAGGCAACAGATAGAGTTACATCCCTTGGGTCATTAAGGAAATGAGTAAACAGTATTTTGTTGACATATCGTCCCCTTAGTTCCAATGTGTTCTATGTGCCTACTGGCACATAGAACACATTGGTACTCAGGGGATGAATTATTTGCTCTTAATTTATTTTTCTCAAGTTGTTTCATTTTAATTATTCGACTATTTAATTCTTAACGACAAAATATGATTGAATTGTCTGAAATTTGATGATATTTGTAACTATTTTCAGGTTTTTGGTTAGATTTTTATTTCGAGGTAAGCAAAAGCGGAAAGCTTTCGTTTAAACCCTATGTTTCGCATGCACTTATACCATGAATGTTGCACGCTCTCATACCTTGGATGTTAGGTGCAACCTTAGTCATGGCTATTTGTCCAAGGCATTCTGGACCAATCAAAAGACAGAATTCATTGGGATATAGGGACGAGTGGTGTTATATAAACTACTGCAGATTTGTCTACCCCCAAATAAAGAATATGGACTCTTCCTGTTGCTGCCATTGAACTGATATGGAAGATACCACTAGGGTTCAAAGGAGCCTGAAGTGTTATTTACTGTATGCTCTTAACACATAGAAAAAACAATCCAAAACCACGTTTTTTTCCTGAAACCGAACCGAAACTAAAACAAAGAAATCTCATAACCAACATGATGAAATCTTTTTCTTGGCTATACTAACTGCAAAAAAAACATATTACGGAGCTGTGATGAAAATGATGAACAGAATTTTGTGCTTATTTATGTACACAACAGAGTAAAATTTCATTATTCATTAAATAAACATTGTACATTATAAATTATTGTGATGAATTGACATCGAGGTTGAACATACATTCCGAGCCGCAAACCTCAGACCATGTTACCGACAACTCATCATAATATGTTCCAATAAGACACTACCCATAGCCTAAAACCTACACTGTGAAACATGAGAGGCTAATTTACTAAACTTGTGATTGTTAAAAGTTGCCTTGTTCAAGGCAACTTTTAACGATCACAGGTTTAGTAAACAAACCTCTCATGTACCCCACCACTGGATAAATAATCAATAAACCAGATAACTCATTCCATCTCATTTTAAATCGCAAATCGTTTTTTATAATTTAAACAACACTTCATTCGGAACATCGTCTGCTGCATGTATGAAAAATCCAGAACAATGAAACGGTTTGCTAGTCACTCCATTGATGAAGCAATTACGAAACAGGCAACGTCATTTCAAATATTTCACGTTGTGACGTCAGACGGTAGCATTTGCCACTTGAGCCGTAAACATAAAATATACTAAGTGAGCTCTCATCCAATCAGAGGAGGTGGAATTTAGTCTTATTGGAACATAAGTTATTGGGACGAATTGACACTAACAGTATCTGAGATTTGAGACTTGGAGCTTATGTTCAACTGAGATGCAAAGCATCAAGGTTGAACATGTGCATCAAGCTGCAAACCTCAGACCATGTAATAATAATAATAATAATTAAATTTTATATAGCGTTGAACCACAGATGTGCTCTCAAACGCTTAACAAATCTATGTGAGCACCTGCAACAAAAGTAACGTTTTCAACCTGACAGTAGTTCATTGAAAAGCCTCTTTGAAAAGATAGCATTTGAGACTCTTCTTGAATTGGTCCAAGTTTTCGACAGATTGTACATCACTTGGAAGAGAATTCAACAGATGGGCCCCAACATAAGAAAATGCTCTCTGATTGGCAAGCACAGACCTTGAGAATGGAACATTTAGTCTGATTTGATTGGAAGAACGCAAGTCTCGCTCAGGTCTTTTCACCAGAAAGAGTTCTTCCAAGTAAACCGGAGCTAATTTATGAATGCATTTGAAGACATTTACCAAAATTTTGAAATCTACTTGTTGTTTTACAGGAAGCCAATGTAATTTAATGAGAACTGGGGTAATATGTTCCTGTCGTTTAGTAACCATCAATTCGTCACAATAACATATATATTCCAGTAAGATCCTACCCATAACAACCAACCCACATTGTGAAATGAACCAAGCATCGTTTAACAATAACAAGTTTAGTGAATAAACCGCTCGTGTTCCCCATGACTTTACTGAATAAATAATCCATGAATGAGATAAAGGTTGAAGTCACTCCATCTGAGCTCGAATCCTAAATTGATTTGTAATTTAATCAACACTTCTTTCAAAACATTGTCTGCTGTACTAGTGAAAAATAAACAAAAATGAAGGGGTTTGCAAGTTACTCAATTGGCGAATTAATTGCGAAATGGGCAATCTCATTTCAAATATTTTGCATGGTAACATATGCTACTGAAGCTGTAAACATAGAAAAAACAAGTTGAGGTCTCATCCAATCAGAGGGCTAGAATTTTAGTCCTATTGGAACATTCTGCTATCACTCCTTTCTTGTGTTTTAAAAACTTCTTGCTCATCTGAGCTAAACCATATTTTAAAATTAATTTCTGATGCAATAATTAGCATGCCAAATGAAATCTGGAGATGTGATTTACTGCATGACAACATTTTTAGCTCAACTTTGACGAAGTCAAATTTGAGCTATTGTCATGGCCCGTCGTCCATCTGTCCGTCTGGCCATCCGGCCATCTGTCCGTCTGTCCGTACGTCAACAATTGGCTACGGCTCGGGCTAGAGGTCGTATTTATGAACCGATCTTTACGAAACTTCTTGTGTACCTTTGTTATGACCATGGGACGAGAACGAGTGTTTTTGGGTGCGGTCCGAAATTCAAGATGGCTGCCAGCCACCATTTTGTACCGACGATGCAGAAATCTGTTTTTTGTACAGAACTTCCATATGAAAGCTCTGATTTGAATAATTTTTTGTATGAATGTTTAGTACCATGGGATACATCACATATAATACGGGTTTTTTTCTCGTGCGTAAATTATGCAAATTAGACTAACTTTGATGTTTTTTGGTGTACTTTCAGCACTGTAAGTGCAAATGCCAATACAGCTCGGGCTAGAGGCCGTATTTATGAACCGATCTTTACGTAACTCCTTGGGTACCTTTGTTATCACCGTGGGACGAGAACGAGTGTTTTTGGGTCCGGTCCGAAATTCAAGATGGCCGATGGCAGCCATTTAGTACAAAATTTGGTGCAATCAGATTTTTGCACAGAACTTCCATATGAAAGCTCTGATTTGAATAATTTTTTGTGTGAATGTTTAGTACCATGGGATACATCACATATAATACGGGATTTTTTCTCGTGCAGAAATTATGCAAATTAGATGAACTTTGATTTTTTCAGTGCTACTTATACACTGTAAGTACACATGTCAATACGGCTCGGGCTAGAGTCTGTATTTATGAACCGATCTTCACGAAACGTCTTGGGTACCTTTGTTATCACCTTGGGACGAGAACGAGTGTTTCTGGGTGCGGTCCAAAATTCAAGATGGCTGCCAGTGGCTATTTTGTACCGAAATTAGGTCTAATCAGTTTTTTGTACATAACTTCTATACGGCTCAGGCTAGAGGCCGTATTTATGAACCGATCTTTACAAAACTTCTTGGGTACCTTTGTTATCACCGTGGGATGAGAACGAGTGTTTTGGGTGTGGTCCGAAATTCAAGATGTCCACCAGCAGCCATTTTGTACCAAAATTAGTGCAATCAGTCTTTTGTACAGAACTTCTGTATGAAAGTTCTGATTTGAATAAATTTTTGTATGAATGTTTAGTAACATGGAATCCATCACATATAGTACGGGTTTTTTTCTCGTGCAGAAATTATGCAAATTAGATGAACTTTGATTTATTCAGTGCTACTTATACACTGCAAGTGCACATGTCAATACGGCTCGGGCTAGAGGCTGTATTTATGAACCGATCTTCACAAAACTTCTTGGGTACCTTTGTTATCACCTTGGGACGAGAACAAGTGTTTCTGGGTGCGGTCCAAAATTCAAGATGGCTGCCAGCGGCCATTTTGTACCGAAATTAGGTCCAATCAGTTTTTTGTCACAACTTCTACACAGCTCATATTTGTGAACTGATCTTCATGAAACTTCTTGGGTACCTTTGTTTTCACCTTGGGACAGGAATGAGTGTGTTTTGGGGTGCCTTTGTTATCACTGTGCTATGAGAACAAATATTTTGGGGTTCAGTCAGACCCACTCTGGGACTCAAAGATTTTTTTCTGGTTTAGCATCTGACTGTCAACCACCTTTACAATACTTTACCTTTACATTTGTTACAGGCAACGGTCAGTATTTATGTACAGACCGTTACAATACTTTATATGTACCTTTGTTATCAGGTCATTACCTAGATGTTTGTCATTGCTGTGTCACATACTATACATGTACATGTCTTTGTCTTGACAAGTTGAGCTACAGTGTCATTGACACTTTCATTCACAAATCCAAAGACCTGCTTGCGCATCAGAAAGTGACGATTGACTTGCAGTAATTGGATTTTTGAACAATCCCATGTACTCTATAGTGCAAAACTTTTTATTTACTGGATGTGTTTGTGAGAACTTTACCTAACATGAAAAGCAGACGACACTTGCAAACTAAATTCGTGAATAAATAAATTTTTTCATATTTTGTCTCTAAAACATAGGTTATGACCCTTCATTGGAACGAGCTCGACGAGCTCGTTCCAAAGAGGGGTCATAACCTATGTTTTTGAGACAAAAAATGAAAATTAATTGGCAATTTTTGAGAATAGCACTGTCCAGTTTTGGCCATTATGTTGGGTAAAGGGTTAAGAATATGTCTCAGTTACGCACCCGTTAACAGTATCTGATGATTATGGATATTTGTCACATATTCTATCAAAACAAGTTATTCATAGAACATGGAAAACTAGAAGAAAATATTATTCTTTTCTGATTTTAAGGTTCGAATCGAAATGATGAAAGAGAGGGCGCTTGGATTAAAAGACCAAGAAGAAAGACTCGGAGCTTTCGTAGCTGCAATGCAAATGGATAAAGCTAGAGAAGTAAGTTTAGCCAAACATTTGTATCAGAAGATGACTGGCTTTTTCTGCCAAAAAACCCATACACAGGCTTACATGACAGCCCATAGGCCTAAATTTATACATCTTTTTTAACCCTTGAAGGCTTAATTTCAATTTTGTTCAGTTTGTCTACTTTAGAACAGATGATTCCCTCCACAACCTATGTGTTAAGATGTCAGTTAAATTAAAATTTACTAGCAGTGGTTTCTATTCATGCTTTGGCTGCTTTTGAGGCATCCAAGGCTTGACTGAAAACCACTGCAAAAATACAGGGCTTGTCATGTTGGCAGAAATTGTGTAAAATTGTCCAGTCTTTTAAGAGTTAATGTCTTTTTCCATACCAGAACAACATGCTGTTATCCGAAGAGCCTTCATTTCAAGGTCATACTTAAGCATGTCTCAGCCAAAACTTAGAAATGAATCAAAACTGCACACTTCATTCAAATGTTGACAGCTTCACATGTTCAATATTATTTATTTATTTATTAAGGTTTAATGACACTTTAACAGCCAAGTTCATATCATGTCGGTGACAGTTTTATGGGTGGTGGAAGCAGGAATGCCCGGAGAGAACCACAGAGCAATGATGAGCAGCTGCCAGCTCCCCAAAATCGTAACTCTGCACTGCAGCACAGGCAGGGTTAGATTGGTTGAAGACATGTGCACCATTGACATGCAGTATGCCTTAGTACACAACGTCATCATGCCCCCATGTGGACAATCAGGGTAAAGTGCCTTGCCCAAGGACACAATGCGGGAGTCAGAATCGATCGCTCAGATGGTCACCCATCCAAGGATTAACTGGGCTCAATGTTTCTTAACTTAGGTGATCTGACGAGAACCGGTTACCACAATGCCACCTAGCACCCACATGTTCAAGATCAAGGTCATAATTAAGTACTTTACTTTGAGATCTCATGTCAGCTGTATCTCGGAAACAGTTTCTACCATAACTCAGAAACGTTTCTGGCAACAAGCATCACACTTCAAACAATCATTTAGGTCAGTTGAAATTAGTCTTCTTTATGTCATGGAAGGTGTGTTGGGGGGGGGGGGGGAGGTGACTCCAGTGACATTTCACTTTATTCATTTCATTACTGTATAAGGCCTCACAAAGTAGATCTTCTGTTTCTTGGGACAAATTTTGTAAAATTGTATGTGGACTGGCAGGTTTTTTATTTTATTTTTTTATTTCTGTAATTATTTCTTTGCCATAAAAAGTTCATGTTCTTGGTTTGTTTTATGTTTCAGGCCTCATAATCTACAGAATAACATGGGTGGTGGTGTATTTCATCCATTGAATGTAAGAAGGCTTTGCAGTGCTAAAACACTGCAAAGCCTTGTTGCACTCAAGGAACAAATTTGTCAATTATATTAACTTGGGTAAAGTATCAGTCAAAAACCATTTAATTGTTATTTTTTTTAAGTTTGCATTGGTTATTAAAAGAGAACACGTGGCAGCCAAAAGGACCATGTGGGAGGGCCTGAGAAACAGATTTTTTACTTTTTTAGGCCAAATGTATATGGCTTTGTATTTAGAAGTCATATTTAATAAACAGGTTTACTCAATTAAGAGATATTCAATTAAGAAGGTTGCACTGAAAAATATTGTTACAATTTTTAAGCTTTTCTTCAGTTTTTTGGTAGGCAACAGTTATTTTATTAACAAACCTGCACTCAGTTCAAGACAAATGACTGAGAACAGTTTCTCCCATTTTGCAAGTTTTCTGGGGAGGGGGAGGGGGAGAGAAATATCCTGAAGCTTGAGGCCTTTGTACACCACAGCTGCCTGCACATAGAATTTTCCACCTGTCTGATCAAGTACTTTGAATAAGGTGAAACAGGTTGAATTTTTAATGTTGTACATTGACAAAAAATTATTGGAATTTCTCAGTTTCATGCTAGAAAAATATTTGTAAGTTGTTCAAAACCGCAGTAATTTAATGTTTTCAATGTAACAACCATCGCAATTATCTCAGAAATCACAATTCTTGACCAGATGTAACATTATAGAAGGCGGGCATGACGGCTCAGTTGGTAGAGGTGCAGGCTGCAAGCCGAGAGGTCCTCGGTTCAAATCCCACCTGCGGCAACCACGTTATGTCCTTGGGCAAGGCACTTCACCCCCATTGCCCACGTGGGGGCACGGTGATGCTGTGTAATAAGGCGTACTGCACGTCGATGGTGCACATATCTTCAACCAATGCTAACCCTGCTTGTGTGGAGTTAGTATGTTGGGGAGCTGACAGTTGCTCGCCGTTGCTCGGTGGTTCTCTCCGGGTACTCTGGCTTCCTCCACCCATAAAACTGTCATGGTCATGATTAGCCATTGTGCAGAAATATGTGACCTAAAACACCAATAAATAAATAAATAACATTATAGAACCTAACACTACATACACTTCTTGTTACAGCTTGCCAAAATAGAAGAACAGCAGCAGGCTATTAATAATCTCAAATGTAATTTAATGGATGACTTGACTGAGAGAGGGGTTTTTAGTGATCCTGACTGTCAAAGGATCATACAGAGACATAAAGAGGTAAAGCACTAGCGTATTTACTCTATGTAATTGGACACTCTATGATTTGGGACACACATTTTTTCCAGAGAACTATATTTTTTTTATGCTCCAAAGTTTGGGACATTCAGGAGATTTATTTCAAGTTGGTCCGTCACTAGTAGCAGACGACACTCATAAAAAAAATTCTTGAGTAACTAAAAATTTTCATTTTTTGCTTCCAAAACATAGTTTATGATCTCTCATTGGATCGAGCGCAATGCACTCGTTCCAATGAGGGATCATAAGCTATGTTTTGGAAGCAAAAAATGAAGATATAAAAAAGAATTGGACGGCCTTTTTCATATACAGTGATGGAAAACGAATCACACACAACTTTATTCAGCATCAAATCAAGACCAGGCTGTGTTCTTTCCCCATTTTCTAAGAATTGGGACACCTGTGAAAATAATTATATTTTTATACTGTACCAATGACCCAGACATAGCTGGTGCTAACTCTTAAAATATAGGGCCAAACACAAATTTTGCCCCCCAATCCCCAAAATTTGCATCTAAAACCAAAGAAAACATGTCCTGAATGGCCCTCCACACTTCACCTCTACTGCACATGCGCAATGTCAAGGACGTTCCGAAATTGGCGCCATTAATCATTCTAAGTTTGGCCCTTCATCAGTTAACATCTGACTGATCTTTGTGCTTGTAAATCTCAGTTTAAAGGATGCCAGACACATAAATATTAGTGAAATGGTGATTCTAAGGAGGATAGAGAAGGAGGAGAGGAAAAATGTGTGACAGAATATTATCAGGGCTGTAACTTAAAATTTTTCAATAAAATTATGTTAAATTACCTATTTTCAAGGCAGCAGCCATTTTGTTGTCATTCTTGTTATTTAGTTACACTGATTTTTCAGGGTTTTCCTCTCTCCCTTTCCTTTAAGTCCCCTCTTGCTATTCTCCCATGCTTTTGGCATAGTTTTTGTAATTATTATTACTAAAATTTCTTGGGAGTTTTAGCTGAATAACAGAATGAATTCTGTTCTTTTCCCCATGTTTACGACTTCACCTACGGGTGGTTAGGCGTTGTGTTCTGCATCTACCATCTGATGTTCTGCAGTTTCTTCCCTGGAAGTCTCTGTTTTGCATCAGATAGTGTATTTTTGGTAACTGATTCCGGGCCTGGGTGCCTGGAGTCTTATTTTAGTGTTTTTACACTCATTGTTTACATTTACAACAGCCCTCTGTGTGAGGGGGGGATTTCTTGAAAATAATATCTTGATGTTATTTTAATCATAACTAGATACATTATTATTGTTCGTAAGTGTTGAATAAAATGTTTAAAATATTTTTAAAATTTTTGTCCACACTTAGGCTTGGGATCCATTGGGGCTCAATGTTACTTTTCAGAAACTTGGGCTATTCTGAAAAAATATTTTTTCAAAATATTTTGATTTCAATTATTTTTTCTATATTAATGGATCATATTATTATTATGTATTTTGATTGCCAGGGGTTGGTGTGAGTACCAGGACTTTGTTTTCTTTTCACATTGAAAGGATTTTGATCAATTGTAATAAGAGGAAGTCTTCCTCTGACTTTTATAATCATTCTATATGTGGTCAGTGTACTCGCATTAACTCCTGTTCTGTATCGTATGATTTCGATGACAACATGGGAAGCGTATGTCACGGTATGTTAGTGGGGAATTGGACACTCCGGTCCTTTCCTCGCAGGGTCACTCTACTTTATCAATTTCTATTTCAGACGATCAAGATTAGGGTGATGTTTCTGTGATGTCTTCCAACAGTGTGCCTCCGTCGTCACAATTAATGAAGGGCTAGCGGAAAAGTGCTCATGTAAATACGCCAATTGCCTAAGAGGACCCTAGTAGGTTTGACGTCCGCTAGCTCGCCCGAATGGTTCGGCAGCCGGGTTCATCCGTTGCGGTCTGGAAGGAGTTTTGGGGTGATGCGAGCACTATAAATCAACCAAATGCACACCCAGTGACGGCGGATTAGAGGGAGAACGGAGGAAGCCTTTTAGTCTGGTTCATAGCTCGTTCTGGTCTATCCGGACGACGAGCGAGAGAGGCCCCTCTCTCGTACAACAACATCTGGCCCCAGATGTTGTGGTACAAAATGTTTCGCATTCGGAGCATACGTCCGTCGCTCGGGACGCTCCGACATATAGGCAGTCCGGAGTAGACTGTCAATAAGGCTTCCTCATTCTCATGGTCGCGCACACGACCGCTCTTGGCTACGTGACCTCGGATATCCAGTCAGCTTCGCCAGTCAGAGAATCATCGGCGACCAGGTCACACCATCCGGTAGCCAGGGACACGAGGCCTGCAGACTCCGGACGTTCGCATAGGAAAGTGTGCGGGAGTCAACGTACACAGAGCTTCCGGCGGCAATGCATCGTAAGACCGCTACTGCACAGGCCTCGGGAACAGACGTGCTTTCCTAAATAGCACAGCTTATCGCAGCATCCCAGCATCAACTGAATCTGTCGCATATTTTTTATCCGACGATGCTGGGTCGGGACGCTCCGCGGAAGCGGGTACAGACTCCGAAAATTTCATCCGGTCCGACGGGATACCGAAAGGGATTCGGAGGATTTCGAGCTTTCCCTTTCGGAACAACATATGCTGTTGTGTATGTCATCTGACTTGATCTTCTACAGCTTCTTTCGTCGGACCAGAATGCTGCGATGCCGGATAAGAAACTGATAGCGTTGGTGGACTTAGAAATTTTTGGTTCGGTTCAGGGACATCGTCCCTCAGTTCTGACATAGTCCAATAATGTCACACAAACTTTCGAATTATTGAACGACGCTATATATATATTATTATTATATGCTTGCTATTACCAAGCATTTCGGGTTTCTTGTTCGCAAAGTTACGGAGATGTCTTTCAAAAGTGTGCCTCTGTCGTCATAGTTAATGAAGAGCTAGCGGCAATAAGTGCTCATGGAATATGTCTATCGCCTAAGAGGTCCCTTGTAGGATCGACGGAGTGACATTCGCTAGCTCACCCGGTGTAGCGTACATTCATTGAATGCTTCGGCTGCCGGGTTCGTCCGTTGCAGTCTAGGAAGGAGATTTGGGTGATGCAAGCACTATAATTACTTTAGTACTCACCCAGTGACGGCGGATTGAGGACAGATCGGAGGAAGCCTGTTAGTCCGGTTCCTGGCTTGTCCAGGTCCGTCCGGGCTGTGAGCGAGAGAGGTCCCTCTCTCGTCCAACAACATAGGGGACCGCATGTTGTGGTTCAGATATTTTACATTCGGAGCATATGTCCGTCGCTCGGGATGCTCCGTTATATTGACAGTCCGAGAGACTGTCGATAATGCTTCCTCATCCTCACAGCAGGGCACACGACCGCACATTGGCTACGTGACCTCGAGTATCCGATCAGTTTCGTCATTCAGTGATTCCACGGCGAATAGGTCACGCCATCCGGTAGTCAAGGGACACGAGGCCTATACACTCCGTTCGCTCGCATATTAGTAGTATGCACGGGGTAACGATCACGGAGCTTCCAGCGGCAATGCATTGTAGGACCGCTTCTCCACAGGCCTCAGTGACGGACGTGCTATCCGAGTTAGCACAGTTTTTTCGCAGCACCCCAGCAATCGACAGTTTCTTAGTCGAATCAGGAATTATCTGACGGCGCTGGGTCGGTGCGGTCCGCGGTTGCATCAGGTACGGACGACCGAACGCTTTATAGGGTCCGACAGGATGGCGAAAGGGATTTGAAAGATTTTGAGTTTTCCCTTTCGTAGCATCGGAAGCTGCCATTCATATCTTCTGGCATTATCTTCCAGTGATTGTTATTTCGGACTACATTGCTGCGATGTTGGATAAGAGACTTATAGCGTCATTGGACACGGAATTTTGGATCGGTTCAGGGACATTGTCCCTGACTTACCGACACAGTCCAATAATGTCATTAGAACACGTGTATTATTTATCGACGCTATATATGCATATAAGCCTGCTACCAAGCATGATAGTTTAGTTTCTTGTCCGCAATGCTCATTTCTGCCTTTTTATCATTTATACGAATAATTTATTTTGGCAGAGCAGGGCATACCGAGAGTTCATATGCGTCTAGACGGCGTGGTTAAAGACTGGAAATATTCTTTTTCGCCGTCTATGTCTTTTCCAACCACAATGTTGGAAACGACAATGATGTCTAGTAGACTTAACTTAGACCCTTTATCATACGTAATCCACCTTACTGAGGCGTTATCATTACGTCTTCAAGAAAAGAATTACGGGATATTATCCTCAATGTGATTTCTTTTGAGGGCAGTAGTTTGTTCACGTATAACTCCGCCCTTCAGTGGCTGATTGGAGTTGGTTAGATGTGACGCAGCCCTAGCTACATCCACGCGCATGGATAGTAAGGTGAAGAACTCTCTCAGAGTCGCTTCATTCTCGGAGAAGCTTCTCTTCGACGGCAACTTTTCAGCAATCCATGAATTGCTCGATTTACACGTTCTCTTGTCTATCTAGTGTTGCAAGAGATTCAGACTGGGGCAAACATTCGGTGGTTGACTCAGAGAGTGCCACTGCAGTTGCCGGATCCGAGTGTTATAATTATGACAGTTGCCAGTCAAACAGGTTGGGATATAATATTGATCCCAACGGATTCGAAGTACCAGGGTCTTTGGGTTCCGCAGTCTCTAAGCAAGCACTTATCTTCCGCGGAATAATGTTTTTTAGGCTTGCTTTATGTCATTGGATGAACATTATTCAGAAACGCATGTCCAAATCCTGTCCGTTAATTCGACAGTAGTGGCGTATCTCCGGAACCAGGGAGGCACTCATTCGTTTCCGTTATTCAATTTAATGGAAAGAATCCTTCTGTTTGTTATAGTACACCAAGTTCTGTTTCGGTCCGTCATATTCCGGGTCATCTGATTGTTTTACCGGACTCCCGTTCACTTATGGGTCGCTTGTTGCCGTCAGAATGGACTCTCAACAAACAAGTATTCAATCAGATTTGCTATCAATGGGAGCGCCCAATGATAATTTATTTACAACACAGCTTGCTAATCAATTGCAGACGTATGTGTTTGCTTGTCCGGATCTCTGAGCTAATGTTGTTAACGCTCTATTGATCTAATAGGACGGAATGATAGGATATGCGTATCCTCCGGCGCTGTTGTTTCAGCAGGTATTGCTAAGATAAACAACCACAATACTTTTCTGTTGATAGCATCTCTGTCTTCACAGAGACCGTGGGTAAATTTACTCTGATGTCTACTGTGGGACTTAACGCGAAATCTTCCTCAATGAGAGGATCTTTTTTCGCTGGGTAAAATCGTGTCATCTTTATCACAACCCGCAAGGTCGCAACCTTCACGTATTCCGTTGTGTGGTCCTTATTGCATTGTAAGCATTGTACTGGACGAGCTTTGGACGCGATTTCTTACTATAGGAGATCCTCTTCTTCGCTATTCTATGCGGCTAAAGTGGAGGCTCTTCCGTCGTTGGTGTAGGGATCACTATGTTCATATTGTTGATTCCTCCATACTACTCATTGCAACTTTTTAGTATACTTGTTTGACAAGATCTACTGCAGCCTGTTATTATTAAGGTTATAGGTTTATGTTACCTCATACCTATGCACTCTATGATAGTTTACAATTGAGTCTTATGTCTCTTTATCTAAGTCAGTTAGTAACTTTTCGATAAATAGACTTAGAATCTTTAGATTAAATTCCTATATGGAATTTAACTTCGGTTCTTATTTAGCTAAGTAATCATTTGAGCCTCTGGAAACAGTAGTTTTCAAATTCTGACCTTTTAGACAGTAATTCTGTTGGCTTCTCTTTTACTGAAGAGTCAGTGAGTTTCATGCACTATCGGTGGATGATTTTCATTTTCGTAGTTTCGGAATCACTATTTCCTTTACTATTTAGGTTGGATTTTTGCATAAGAGTTAGGCTCCTAATATCCAGATCCTATTGTTATTAAGGTCCTTCCGTCTTCGTACGGGCATAGGCCTTTACTCTGTCCGGTTAGAGTTTATGTATTTATAAACAGATATCTGTTTATTACTACGGGCGTAAACTTCTAATGTCTTTGATGCCTATTAGAAGGACGTTACGCTCCATTCTATTGCTAATGGATTCAATTAACTATCGATACTGCTTATGGTATATCTTTGACTCAGCAGTTGTGTTTGAGATTTCGGCTCATGAAGTAAGAGTTCTTCTACATCTTGGGCTTTCATTAATAGTGTCGCTATTATAGATTTTTGAAGGCTGCTCATTGCGCTCAGCCATCCACATTCATGAATTTTTTATCTCAGAAATATTGAGTCCATTTCTGGAGGCCTCTATTGTTAGGTCTATTATCTACTGCTCAGGATGTCATTCACTTAACAGTTGCTACTATAGCTAGGTAGGCTGTCTGTTTCGGCAGTGACTCCGTTCTGCTGCCCTCTTCGCTCTGGGCTATTTGACCCAGGGCAAGAAAAAGGGGGGGGGGGGGGGGGGAGGGTGTTCCCTCGGGTCACCTGTTTTACTATGAAAACAAGGGGATACCTCCTCCGGAGTTAGTAATTCTGAGCTGTTATTGGGATGGTTGTTTAGTGAGAAGTTTATGTTTTAAAAATTCATTCAAGTCTTAGTTTTTAAAGTATAGCTTTTGAATATAGCACGTGTCAACGGACATGATTATGCAATCCTCAGACACTTTTAAGGAGTATAAAGAGTCTCTATTCTCTAGACTTACTTTATTTATTGGCTTACTTTAAAAATTATTAGTATAAGGATTATACTAGATATTAATAGAGTACATGGATGTATGATGCTCAATTTTGGAAGGTGTTGTATCTTTCTAATTTATCATAAATAAGAAAGATACATGTAAGGCCTAATACTTCTTTTTCCCTAGAGGGGATGACTCTATTTTATATTATTGAGCGTATTCCATCTTGCTCTATGTCCTTGGCCCTCCAGCCTTTTTACTATTCAGCTATGTCTGGGTCATTGGTACAGTATAAAAATGTTAAAAAATTTATAGTAATTTATATATTTTTTATACTTACCAATGACCCAGACGGGGATGACCCTCCCAGGAGTTGGGAACTCTTTCCTCCCCGCTGAGTACATAGCGCTTACCAGGCACTGGTTATTAGAATGATTAATGGCGCCAATTTCGGAACGTCCTTGACACTGCGCATGCGCAGTAGAGGTGAAGTGTGGAGGGCCATTCAAAACATGTTTTCTTTGGTTTTAGATGCAAATTTTGGGGATTGGGGGGCAAAATTTGTGTTTGGCCCTATATTTTAAGAGTTAGCACCAGCTATGTCTGGGTCATTGGTAAGTATAAAAAATATATAAATTACTATAAATTTTTTAACTTTTAGCTGTCCCAATACATAGAGTAAATATGGTATGTGTGTACACGTATATAGAGGATATCTACGCTATTTTTGTGAATATCGAGAATAACCTTATGAGTGTTGACCTGAAAGTTTTATTTTTCATGAGTGCTTGCGCTCATGAAAAATAATATTTTCAGATCTACACGAATGAGACAATTCCTGATACAGTGGAACCCTGTTAATTGAATAGCCACTTTGCCAATGAAAATTATTCAATTAACAGGAATATTCAATTAACGGGAATTGTGTTACTTTCCTGTATTCTAGAGATAAACTTAGCATTTATTCTATTATATCTTGTTTGACAGAGCTCATCTTGTTTGACAGAGCTCCATGAGCTCTGTCAAACAAGATATAATAGATTAAATGCCTGTACTGGATGTACTAAGACTAAATAGGTCTATAAATAAAGGAAAACTGGGGCGAGTCAGGATAATTTCTCGACTGGTTACAAGCTTTTTTATTAAATTAACAGGAGTTTACTCAATAACCTGTATTCAATTAAATGGTAGAGTGCTAAATTATATTTGGCCATCAAAATTTGTTTCCATGTTTTTGCCTTGTTTCACTTTATAGGAGAGTGCCTGTGGGCACTCTCCTATAAACTGTAACAAGGCAAATCCTAACAGACTAAATAATATCACTTCAAAGATAATACGAAGCACAAGCACTGAATTTGAAGCCTTTAGGTTGGAGTACCTGCACTTCTGAACAAAGCCCAAATATGGGCTTCCAGCACTCTACCAATTAACAGGTCGAATTTGTACTGGAGGTATGGTAAATGGCTTTGTGTTGGGAAATTATATTCATTTAACAGGGATATGCAATTAAGAGATATCCAATTAAGTGGGCTCCACTGTATTCACTAAAATAGCATAGATTTTCTTTTTATTATATTCTGCATGACATTTTACAGCACAATATTCAACCCAATTTGACTGCAAACACATATGTTTCAAAACAATAACAAAGATCAGCTGTTCATTCCTTCAAAGTGACATTATAGTGATGCACTGAAAACGTTATTTAGGAAGCTACTGAAGGATATTCCTCATTATCCATCAGGTCAATAGATATTGAGAAATATCTTTCGTATAATAAAAAAAGAATATTTTATCTTACAATAAATATGTATTGGGTCCATAATTACTTGAATAGTGTGTATTGGGGGTCCCTGATACAAAATCTGTATCTTGCAACTGCATAATACAAGTGCATGCTTGATTATGATTTGTTTACATTACTATTTATAGTGTACTACAAGCTTTCAAAATACATTTGCGAGTAACCTTGTATGTTTCTTTATACGAAAAGAGGAAAAAAAACCCACTTCTCACAAGTAGAGCTGCATGATATTCAAAACAGAATACCGGTATTGGTATTCAAAAAAATATTGCGGTATACCGGTATATCGAAAACCTGTTCAGATATCTGAACATAAGTACCACAATCGACACTTGAGGCATCACAGTCGGAAAGAATCAGCATGCCTTGATGATGCAGTTCAAAAAACCCTTACACAACGCAGACAATATCAAAATTTATTATTTTAAATCAAATTTTTCCCAAAATTTCTTCAACACAATATCATGTGACCCCTTATTGGAACGAGCTTGTTAAGCTCGTTCCATTGAGGGATCACATGATATAGTTTTGTTGACATTTTTGAAAATTATTTTTTCAAATGCTGAATTGGTATATTACGTGTGCACATGCGGACGATTCCTTGGATAAAGTGATATATTATTCATTCTGAACTACAGTTAAAAAACTCGAGACATCTTGAAAATTAAATTGTGGGTAAATAAATAATGATGATAAACCGATATTTTTGTAATTACACCAGTATTCAATCGATATTGGTTTGAATACCGGTATATATCGGTTTATCGAAATACCATGCAGCCCTACTCACAAGTATAATTATTTAATTATGGAACTATATTGCTTTTATCACAGTTTATTATTTTTTGTGATAAATATTTTCAAAAAATTTCAACAAAACCATATGTGGGATGATCAGCTTCGTTTTTGAGGCATTCATGAAAATATTTAGTTATTCGGGATTAAATAAACTTAAACTTTAAACACATGTAGCATCTAATAAGATTTTCTCTTTTTATCTGCATCTGGTGATTAGACTTTGGAATATTTAAATTCTTTTGTAGAATCTCAGGAACTTTTGATGTCTTAAAATTCAAGTTAGGTTGTGGAGGTACATGTTTTACATTGCTTTGTTCTTCATTAATTTCAGGAACAAGAACAAATACAAAGAAGATTGGAAAGTCAAAGAAAGAAACAAGAACAGGTGAGTTCAAAATGTTTATCAACCAGAAAAAGCTTCTCGGGCTTTTACACAAAAATCAACAATTATATATTAGGTCCCACAGAGTAGATCTGCTTCTCAGGCCATTTTTTTTTGTAAACTGGCAAAAGGCAAGAGATTTTTTATTTTATTTTTATACCCCCCGCAAACAAAGTTTGGGGGGGGGGGGGGGGGGGGGGAGAGGGGGGAGGGGTATATAGGAATCACCCTGTCCATCCGTCCGTCCGTCCTTCCATCCATCCGTCCATCCTTATAAGCTATAACTCCTCCTAAACCGTTTGAAGAATTTTCATGAAACTTTCATGAAACTTTACACAATGGAAGAACTCCATATGAAGATGTGCATGAAGCAATATAATTCCGTTCTGACAGATGCGGGGGGTATCACTTTGTGAGCTTGCTCACAGTACCTCTAGTTTATTTTTGTAATTATTTCTTTGCCATCAAAAGTTCATGTTCTTGGTTTGTTTTATGTTTTAGGCCTCATAATCTACAGAATAGCAAGGGTGGTGGTGTTTTTCGTCCCTTGAGTGCAAGAAGGATTTGCAATCCTAAAGCCTTGTTGCTCTCAGTAGACAAATTTATCAATTTTATTAACTTGTGTAAAATATTAACATAAACCATTTAATTTTTATTTTAAGTTTGCATTGGTTATAAAATGAAAGCATGCGGCAGTGAAAATGACAATGTGCAAGGGCCTGAGAAATAGATTCTAAACTTTCTTAGGCCTTATGTGATTTGCTTTTTTCTTCCAAACCATTCATAGTGTATGGTCTTTTATTTGAATTCGCTTATTCCCATTCCCTAAACTTTCACTAAAATCCCAGCCATCACTCCATGGACACTTCAGAGCCTGCTTTTTTTATTCATCAGACAGTGACAGAAGTTTCGAACTGCAAAAATGTCCAGTCATCTGCGCCACAACCAATTTATGACTTCATTTTTTTTCTGAAGAAATATTTCCGCCGACCTCCCATGAACATCCCCCACCCTTATAACAAACACACACCACTACCACCACCATTACTACCAAAGTTTGTGTTGTTTACCATCTTCACACTAATGTCGAATTATCAAAATTTCAAGAATCAAATTTTTCCCATAATGCAGCTTAGAATTTAACCACTTCAGTATTATTTGAGAGAACCAAAAGGACTTTGCAGGAAGGCCCGAGAAACAGATTTTTGTTGTTTCAATTTTTAACTTTTTTAGCCTTATGCCACCCTGACACTTGCATGCATTTTGGTCACGAACAGGTCTGCATTCTTGCCTGTCAACACATGCCACATTTGAGGCACGAAACTTCTCATCATGATAAAATTAAGCATAGTTTGCGCCAAGAGTATGCACTATTTGTGCATAAGTCGTGGGGTTGTCACACCAGGACACTGATGCTTACTCATTGACATGCCATGGTTGTGCATGCATGAAGTCATCACGGAGGAATTTGGGGTGCGACTGCCCACACATTGGGTCGCTAAAGTGGTCACATGTGTATAAACTATGCACAAACTATGCGCAACCTATGCGCAACCTATGCGTACCATTTCATGTCACTGCATTCCACTGGTGTTTACGTTGCCACAGAGGCACACATTACCAAGCAGCGACACTCAGTGGCCCGCAAAAGTTGCCCCTAGGTTACACATAGTTTGCGCATTAAGAACATCACTGGCACAAAAATGATGTTGTGACACCTCAAAATTTATTTTTGAAAATTTCAAAATTTTCAGCCATGGCCTGGCACGCACTCACACACTGTCACGAATCCCCATGCACACTTCCACGACTAGTTCCCTCATTGGCACACCACAATGCGTGCCTCTTAGTGCCACCTCTGTCATGCAAGTGTCAGGGTGGCTTTAGTGTCTTGATTTGTGATTTCCTTTGCCACTCTCTCTTGAATATAGTGTTCTGTGATTACTGAAGTTGTTTTTTTCTCAGTCAGATTGAGATTAGGCCATGACACATTTATGGTGGGTGGGTTAGAATTTCATCAATAAAATATTGTGAAATCAAAACCAAATCACCAAAACAAAGGAAAATACAGTTGAAAGTAGAAGTATTGTGCACTATTTTAAAGTAATAGCATGCTGAGTAAGTGCACTTTTGTCCTGGTCAAACTGCATTATTAGAGTATTCCAATTCCTGTAGAAAACACAGCATGCCCAACACTGTACAATTCTATACTAGTAAACAGAG
Source organism: Pictodentalium vernedei (assembly GCA_031216915.1). Classification (NCBI taxonomy): domain Eukaryota; kingdom Metazoa; phylum Mollusca; class Scaphopoda; order Dentaliida; family Dentaliidae; genus Pictodentalium; species Pictodentalium vernedei. The sequence continues at coordinate 21,516,661 of CM062295.1, forward strand.
ACCATTAACATCATTCCTAATCTCTACTGGGATACATGTATATGTAATGACATAAATGGATAATAAAATTTGACTGCATATACAGAATGAAGACAGCGGATTACTACTTAATCACAGCATATATTCATCACTCGAAAAGTATTTGTAATTGTTCATAACAGCACAAAAAACACAAACTTTTATCACATGGACCACCAAGTGATGAAAATTTGCAAGTGCTTCTTGTGTTTTGTCCTCAGAAATTGTAAATAATGACTAAGTGCTGGTGAAGCGAGACCAGTTCTCGTTAGATCACCGAAGTTAAGCAACGTCGATCCCAGTTAATTCTTGGATGGGTGACCATTCAGCGATTGATTCGGGTGCTTCCCGTAGTTGTGGCTGGTGTGCGATCAGCGAAGTTTGAATGTGTGATTCTGTGACGTTGCATCACATGCCTGCTGTGAACGTTGGGAATGTTCACCAGTACTACGCAATCCCCACCGTACCTAGGTGTAAAATTGGGATCTGTTGAGGTACTTGCCTTCTGCACCCATCTGTGGAGCACCGGCAGTATCCTCCATTGAGTTGAGCTGAGAATGTCATAGAATGAACAAAGGGTGTGTACGCCTGTGATGCGGGGTAATAATGTAAGTCAGAGAGCACTGCGGTGGATTATAGACGTTAACATTGCATTATTATATTTTCATACTGTACCAATGACCCAGACTTAGTTGCTGGTGCTAACTCTAACAAAACCAGGGCCAAACACAAATTTTGCCCCCCAATCCCCAAAATTTGCATCCAAAACAAAAAGAAATCATGTCCTAAAGGACCTCCATACTATGCCCCCACTGCGCATGCACAGTGTCACGGACGTCCCGAAATTGGCGCCAATTATCATTCTCTGTTTGGCCCTTCATCAGTCAACATCTCACTGATCTTTGTGCTTGTAAATCTCAGTTTAAAGGATGCCAGACACGTAATTTTTGGAGAAATGGTGATTCTAAGGAGGATGTAGAAGGAGGAGAGGAAAAAGAAGTGACAAAAAATAATCAGGGCTGTACTTAAAATTTTTTGATGAAATTATGTTAAGTTGCCTATTTTCGAGGCATGGGCCTCTTGTTGTCATTCTTGCTAAATGTTGCACTGCTTATTCAGTGTTTCCTCTCCCCTAGCCTTCTAAAGTCCCCCCTTGCAATTCTCCCATGCTTTTGGCATATTTTTGAGAAAGTTCATTTCTAAAATTTTCCTGGGAGAGTTGCTTGGATACAGAATGTTTTCTGTTATTTTCCCCATAGTTACGTTTTCACCCATGGGTGTATAAACGTTGTGTTCTGCATCTTCCATCTGATGTTCTGCAGATTCTCCCCTGGGAGTCTCTGTCTTGCATCAGATAGAGTGTAATTTTGATGACTGATTCCGGGCCAGTTTTGTCAGTGCCTGGAGTCATGTTTTCTGGTGTTTTACACTGTTTGTTCACATTGGCAACAGCCTTTTTTGAGGGGGGCTGTTTGCCTTTGGTGTAGTTTATCTCACTATAAGATACATTTATATTATCCGTAAGTGTCTCATTAATTATTTAATATAAATTTAAAATTTTTGACCACACTTTGCCATCGGATCCATCGGGGCTCAACGTTACTTTTCAGCAACTTGGGCTTCGCTGAAAAAATATTTTTTCAAAATTATTTTGATTTGCAATTGTTTTTTCATTTATTAATGGATCATGTTATTATGTATCTTTGTGTCAGGGGTTTGTGCGAGTAACTAGGACTTGTTGTTGACTTTTCACAATGAAAGGATATTGTTCAAATTGTAATGGGAAGAAATCTTCCTCTGACTTTCATGATCATTGTATTAATTGTAGTCAGTGTTCTCGCACTAATCCCTGTCCTATATGTCAACATTGGGATGATAAACATTGGAAACGTGTGTCACGGTATGTTGTTTCTGGAGAAAGGGCTATGCCGGCTCTTTCTCCGCAAGGTCACTCTACTCTCTCAGTTTCTATTTCAGAGGAACAAGAACAGGGTGATGTTTCCATGTTATCTTCTACAAGTGTGCGTCCGTCGTCACAAATGAATTCAGAGCTAGCGGCAAAAGTGCTCATGGAGATTAGACGAATGTCGTCCGCTAGCTCGCCCGGTGTAGCGTCCATTCACCGAATGGTTCGGCAGCCGGGTTCGTCCGATGCGGTCCAGGAGGAAATTTTGGGTGATGCGAGCACTATAAACATACTAGGTGCACACCCAGTGACGGCGGATAGTAAGCGAGAACGGAGGAAGCCTTTGAGTCCGGTTCCTAGCTCCAGGTCCAGCCGGGCCGCGAGCGAGAGAGGCCCCTCTCTCGTACAACAACATCTGGGACCAGATGTTGTGGTACAAAATGTGTCGCAAGCGGAGCATACGTCCGTCGCTCGGGACGCTCCGTTGTATAGGCAGTCCGCGGAGACTGCTAAGGCTTCTTCTTCTCGTCAGCGCACACGACCGCACCTTGGCTGCGTGACCGCCGATATTTTACCAGCTTCGCCGATCAAGGATTCTTTGGCGACCAGGTCACACCATCCGGCAGCCAGGGATTCGAGACCGATGGACTCCGGACGTTCGCATAGAAAAAGTATGCGGGAGCCATCTGATGCGGAGCTGCCCTCGGCGAAGCAGCGAAAGACTGCGCCTCCGCAGGTCTCGACGCCGGACATTCTTGTGCAGATAGCACAGCTTATCGCAGCATCCCAGCAGCTGACAGATACGGTGTCGGATCGAGAATTATCCGACGGCGCTGGGTCGGTACGCTTCGCCGAAGCATCGGGGGCAGACGACCGGGAACATCATGAGGTCCGACCGGATGGTGAAAGGGATATGGATGATTTGGAGCTATCCCTTTCGGAACAACATAAAGCTGCCGTGGACTTCATCCGGCACTTTCTCCCTCAAGTTGTTCCGTCGGGCCAGACTGCTGCGGTTCCGGACAAGAGGATTATAGCGTCATTGGACTCTGAATTTTTTGAGCGGTTCAGGGACATCGCTCCTGAGTTTCCGTCGCAGTCCAATAATGTTGCAAGAACATTTGAATTATTGAATGACGCTATATTTAAACTTGCTTCCAAGGCGGGGAAAGCAGGTTTCTTGTCCGCTAATACTCTCAACCTGCCTTTCATTAATGCAAGGAATAAATTCGACATGGCAGGACAGGGTATCCCGAGAGTTCCTCTGCGTATGGACGACGAGGCGGAAGACTTAGAGCTATCATTACCGTCGTCGGCTTCTATTCCAACCGCGGTGTTGGAAACAGCTATTGCGTCTAACAGAGCCAATTTAGATGCCTTATCTTACGCAGATCACCTTACTAAGGCGTTATCACTGCGCCTTCAAGGGAAAGAGTTTCAGGATATACAATCCTCTTTAAGACTTCTTTCAAGGGCAGTAGCTTATTCCACGTGTAACTCCGCCCTTTCAGTGGCAAACCTGGAGTTGGTTAGACGTGACGCAGCCCTAGCTACATCCACACTCGTGGATTCTAAGGTGAAGAACTCTCTTAGAGTCGCTTCGGTCTCCGGAGAACTTCTCTTTGACGGCAAGCTTTCTGCTATTTATGATAAAATTACAAAGAAAGCTTCGGATTCTCTGTTGTTCAAATCTGCTTCTAAGAAGTCGGATACAGCAGACAAGAATAAGACAGGCACTTCTGGGTCTAATGCGCCCAAGAGAGGTACCTATAGAGGTTCCGGTGCGTCCTCTTGGTCTTATTCGAGAGACCGTCAGGGTAGCGACTCTCGTTCGGGACGTCCTTCGGGCCGGGACAACCGGTCAGACGCCCCGAGGTCGACGGGGCGAGGTGCGGGTCGTGGAGGACGTGGTTTCTCCTACTGCAGGCCTTGCAGGTCCAGGAGGTGATGGCTTAAACCTCTATCGCATACCGGTTGGCGGAAGGTTGTCGAGCTTTTCACAAGAATGGGCGTCGATTACGGACGACCCTTGGGTGAGAGGAGTGACTTCGGAAGGTCTAAAGATATCCTTCAAACGAAAGCCTCCATTAACTCGAAGTCCAAAGTGGACTCAACTTCCGTCAAATCCGCAGAAAAGAGACGCTCTGTTATCAGAGGTGCAGTCTATTTTAATGAAGAACGCGGTAGAGGTCGTAGAAAACCAGGAAACTCCGGGATTCTACAGCCATCTGTTTCTGGTTCCGAAACCAGATGGCTCGTTCCGTCCAGTCATAGATTTGAGCTGGATAAACAAGCTGATCATCACTCCGAAATTTTATATGGAGACGATTCGGTCGGTCAGAGCGAGTATTCGGGTGAACGATTATGCAACAAGCATAGATCTCAAAGATGCGTACTTTCCCTTTATGGTACATCCGACATTCCGAAAGTATCTACGCTTCGCAGTCCTAGGAGTGGTGTATCAATTCCGGGCGAAGTGCTTCGGATTGAATCTAGCACCCTGGGCTTTCACTCGGGTAATGAACTCAGTAATGATCTATTTCCGAGCTCATTCGTCTGCGGTAACGTCGGCCTACCTGGACGACATTCTTCAGAGGTACGGCAACGATTTAACGCTTCAGAACGATGTTCAGAATCTACTTCTATTGCTCCGACGTCTCGGTTTTATAGTAAACGAGGAGAAGTCGGATCTGGTGCCGTCCAAGTCATTCACTCATCTGGGAATGAGCTTCGAGACGCACAACAATCTCGTTCGTCTGCCGTTAACCAGAACGAAATTAGTCAGTTGTTACGCTCACTATTGTCTGCACGCAGACAAAGTCACAGCGAGAGAATTTATGAGACTGATAGGTCTGTGCGGAGCCGCTGTGGATCTCATTCCGATGGGGCGGTTACGCACACGTCCTCTCCAAATTTTCTTGACTCAGAATTGGAGTGTGAAAATTCATTCGCTCGACGTAGACGTTCTCTTGTCAAATCAAGTGAAACAAGAGATTCAGACTTGGGCAAACATTCAGTGGTTAACTCAGGGAGTTCCGCTGCAGTTGCCGGATCCGAGTTTTACCATTATGACGGATGCCAGTCAAACAGGTTGGGGTGCATCATTAATCCCAACGGATTCGAGATGCCAGGGTCTTTGGGATCCGCAATTCCTGTGCAAGCACATAAACATCAAGGAAATGATGTCAATTTGGCTTGCGTTACGTCACTGGATGGACATTATTCACAATGCTCATGTCCAAATTCTATCCGACAATACGACAGTAGTGGCGTATATACGGAATCAGGGAGGCACTCATTCAGTTCCGTTGTTCAATCTAACGGAAAGAATCCTTCTGTTTGCGCTAGAACATCACGTTCTTCTTTCGGTCCGTCACATACCGGGTCATCTGAATGTGCTAGCAGACTCCCTTTCACGAAAGGGTCGCTTGTTGCCGTCGGAGTGGACTCTCAACAAACAAGTATTCAATCAGATTTGCTACCAATGGGAATGGCCAATGATAGACTTATTTGCGACACATCTCAACAATCAGTTGCAGACGTATGTGTCTCCGTGTCCGGATCCAAGAGCATTTGCAGTAGACGCTCTGTCGATCCCTTGGGACGGAATGATAGGATATGCGTATCCTCCAGCGCCGTTAATTCAACAAGTATTGCTAAAGATAAAACAATCTCAATGCAAGATTCTGTTGGTAGCATCTCTGTCGCCACAGAGACCGTGGATAAATCTACTCAGGTGTCTGTTGTGGGACCTACCGCGAAAGCTTCCTCCACGGGAGGATCTTCTTTCGCAGGGGAAATCGCGCCAACTCCATCACAACCCGCAAGGTCTCAACCTTCAAGTTTTTCCGTTGTGCGGTCCTTCTTGCATGGCAAGCACTTTACAGGACGAGCAGTGGACGCGATTTCTAACTGTAGGAGGACCTCCTCTTCGCTAAACTATGCGGCTAAGTGGAAGGTTTTTCGTCGTTGGTGTAGGGATCATTCTGTAGATATATTTGATCCCTCTATACCAGACATTGCAAACTTTCTAGTATACTTGTTTGACGAAATCAAACTGCAGCCTGTTACTATTTAGGGTTATAGGTCTATGTTATCTGATACCTATGCACATCATGATAGTTTACAAATTGGATCTAATGTCTCTTTATCTAAGTTGGTTAGAAACTTCTCGATAAATAGACCCAGAACTCTTAGATTAATTCCGAAATGGAATTTAGCTTGGGTTCTTCTTAAATTCAAGGAAAAGCCATTTGAACCTCTTGGGACAGTAGATTTCAAATTCTTATCTTATAAGACAGCTTTTCTCTTAGCTTTCTCTTCTGCTAGAAGAGTCAGTGAGCTTCATGCACTGTCGGTGGATGATTCTCACTATCGTAGTGTCGGGAACACTATCACCTTCCCTACTAATGTGGGTTTTTTAGCTAAGAATCAGGCTCCTAATAAATATCCGGAACCTATTGTCATTAAGGCTCTTCCGTCTTCAGACGGGCGTAGGCCTTTACTCTGTCCTGTTAGAGCGTTACGTATCTATAAACAGAGATCTCAGTTTATCAGAAAGGGACGGAAACGTTTCTTTCTGTCTTTGATGCCTAATAGAAAGGACATTTCGGTCCATTCTATTGCTAGATGGATTCAATTAACTATCCTTACTGCTTATGAGAGTTTATCTTCTTCTCAGCAGTCTGTGCTTAAGATTTCTGCTCATGAAGTAAGAGCTCTTGCTACTTCTTGGGCTTATGCTAATAGTGTTGCTATTACAGATTTAATGAAGGCTGCTTATTGGTCTCAGCCATCCACATTCACGAATTTTTATCTCAGAAATATTGAGTCCATTTCTGGAGACCTGCATTGTTTAGGTCCGTTATCTGTTGCTCAGAATGTCGTCCACTAAACAGTTGCAACTATAGTTATGCAGGCTTTCTGTTCCGGCAGTGACTCCGTCCGGCTGCCCTCTTCGCTCTGGGCTATTTCCCTTAGTTCACCTGCTTTATAGTGAAAAGCAAGGGAATGCCTCCTCCAAGTCAGTATTTCTGAGTCGCTTCCGGGATGGTTTTAAAGTGTAATATTAATGTTAAAATTCATTCATGTCTTATTTTTAAAGTGTAGCTCGGTGTGAAGCATTTGTATATGTCAAGTGTCAAACGGGCTTTAATATACAATACTCGGACACTTTTAAATGACTATAAAGAGTCTCAATTCTCTGGAATACTTTATTTATTGGCTTACTTTAAAAATAATTAGTATAAGGGATATACTGGATGTTAATAGAGAACATGAATATTATTGTGCTCAATTATTAAGGGTATTGTATCTTTCTAATTTAATATTAAATAAGAAAGATACATGTAAAGCCTAATACTCCTTTTCTCCTTAAGGGGTTACCTCTTTATTATATAGTTGAGCTTATTGGATTTTCCTCTATGTCCTAGGCCCTCCAGCCTGTTTACTATTCAGCTAAGTCTGGGTCATTGGTATAGTATAAAAATGTTAAAAAATTTATAGTAATTTATATATTTTTTATACTTACCAATGACCCAGACGGGGATGGCCCTCCCAGGAGTTGGGAACTCTTGCCTCCCCACTGAGTACATAGCGCTGACCAGGCACTGCCAGTAAGAATGATAATTGGCGCCAATTTCGGGACATCCGTGACACTGCGCATGCGCAGTGGGGGCGTAGTATGGAGGTCCTTTAGGACATGATTTCTTTTTGTTTTGGATGCAAATTTTGGGGATTGGGGGGGCAAAATTTGTGTTTGGCCCTGGTTTTGTTAGAGTTAGCACCAGCAACTAAGTCTGGGTCATTGGTAAGTATAAAAAATATATAAATTACTATAAATTTTTTAACTTTTAAGTGAAAATTCTGTCTTGCAGCGATTTAGTAGTAATCCACTCTCCACATACTGCAGTCTCAATATTTTCTGCCTGTTTGATCAATTCGGTTCGTGATTTCCCAACCGACTTCGCTAATAGCACATTATATTTTGCATTGCACAGTGGAAACACTCTTATATATTTCAGACTATTTCATTCTTCTACAGTAAAGAGCACATTAACTAACAAGCTTTTCCTGCACTTATTGTGACAGGACTTTTAGTTTCAACTGTAGCATTTCAGATTCAATGTTCTTGCATTTGTTTCTGATGAGTGGGATTCTGCAGGGCAATCAGGAGAAAAGTGAAAAGATAATTTGGATCAGATTGCATACCATTCGCGACGCAATCAAAATTCTCTGTCTGCTTTTGTGATCACAGACCTGTAATTCAATATTACTCCATTTTTAGCTCAACTTTGGCGAAGCCAAATTTGATGTATTGTCATGGCCCGTCGTCCGTCTGTCTGTCTGTCTGTCTGTCTGTCTGTCTGTCTGTCTGTCTGTCTGTCTGTCTGTCCATCGTGCCATACACACGGCTCGGGATGGAGGCCGTATTTATGAATGGATCTTTACGAAACTTCTTGGGTACCTTTGCTATCATTGTGAGATGAAAACGAGTGTTTTTGGGTCCGGTCTAAAATTCAAGACGGCCATTGGCAGCCATTTTGTACAAAATTAGGGGCAATCCGATTTTTGCGCTGAACTTCCATATGAAAGCTCTGATTTGAATAATTTTTTGCATGAATGTTTAGTACCATGGGATACATCACATATAATATGGGTTTTTCTCTTGTGCGTAAACTATGCAAATTAGACTAACTTTGATTTATTTAGTGTTACTTTCAGCACTGTAACTGCAAATGCCAATACGGCTCGGGCTAGAGGCCGTATTTATGAACCGATCTTTACGAAACTTCTTGGGTACCTTTGTTATCACCGTGGGACGAGAACAAGTGTTTTGGGGTCTGGTCTGAAATTCAAGATGGCCACTGGCAGCCATTTTGTGCAAAATTAGGTGCAATTAGATTTTTGCGCAGAACTTCCATATGAAAGTGCTGATTTGAATAATTTTTTGTGTGAATGTTTAGTACCAAGGGATACATCACATATAATACAGGTTTTTTTCTCGTGCATAAATTATGCCAATTAGACTAAATTTGATCTATTTAATGTTACTTTCAGCACTGTAACTGCAAATGCCAATACGGCTCGGGCTAGAGGCCGTATTTATGAACCGATCTTTACTAAACTTCTTGGGTACCTTTGTTATCACCCTGGAACGAGAACGAGTGTTTTTGGGTGCGGTCCAAAAATCAAGATGGCTGCCAGCAGCCATTTTGTACCAAAATTAGTACAATCAGTTGTTTGTACAGAACTTCTGTATGAAAGTTTTGATTTGAATAAATTTCTGTATGAATGTTTAGTAACATGGAATACATCACATATAATATGGGTTTTTTTCTCGAGCAGAAATTATGCAAATTAGATGAACTTTGATGTATTCAGTGTTTCTTATACACAGTAAGTGCATGTGTCAGTACGGCTTGGGCTAGAGGCTGTATTTATGAACCGATCTTCACAAAACTTCTTTCTTGTGTACAGGTGTTATCACCTTGGGATGAGAACGGGTGTTTCTGGGTGCGGTCCAAAATTCAAGATGGCTGCCAGTGGCCATTTTGTACCGAAATTAGGTCCAGTCAGTTTTTGTACATAACTTCTATACAGCTCAGACTAGAGGCCGTATTTATGAACCAACCTTTATGAAACTTCTTGGGTACCTTTGTTATCACTGTGGGACGAGAACGAGTATTTTTGGGTGCAGTCCAAAATTCAAGATGGCCACCAGCAGCCTTTTTGTACCAAAATTAGTGCAATCAGTTTTTTGTACAGAACTTCTGTTTGAAAGTTCTGATTTGAATGAATTTTTGTAGGAATGTTTAGTAACATGGAATACATGACATATAATACAGGTTTTTTCTCGTGCAGAAATTATGCAAATTAGATGAACTTTGATTTGTTCAGTGCTACTTATACACAGTAAGTGCTCATGTCAATATGGCTCGGGCTAGAGTCTGTATTTATGAACTGATCTTCACGAAACTTCTTGGGGTACCTTTGTTATCACCTTGTGACAGGAACGAGTGTTTTTGGGTGCCTTTGTTATCACTGTGGTATGAGAACAAATATTTTTGGGTTTAGTCAGACCCACTCTGGAACTCAAAGATTTCTTTTCTAGTTTAGCATCTAACTGTCAACCCACTTTTACAATACTTTACCTATATATTTTTTACAGGCTATGGTCAGCATTTATGTACAGACCATTACAATACTTTACATGTACCTTTGTTATCAGGTCATTACCTAGATGTTTTTCATTGCTGTGTCACACACTATACATGTACATGTCTTAAACAAGTTGAGCTACAGTGTCATTGACACTTTCATTTTATATTTTTTAAGATTTTGAAACAGAAAATGGAAGAAAGGCTATTGATAAGAGAGAAATCAATGATACAGAAACAAGAGTCAGAGATGAAAGATGTGATAGATGCGTCACCAAATAAAACTGTAGCTAAAATCAAACGTATGCTTGTGATGCACAAACACATGATGGAAATGGAAAGATTCAAGTGAGTGGTTACTGTATATAATATCTGTTCTTATCCTAAATAGGGAGCGCGGTGGCTCAGTGGTAGACTGTTGGACTTCTATTCTAGAGGTCCCGAGTTCGATCCCCGTTCGGGACGACCTGCGTTGTGTCCTTGGGCAAGGCACTTTATCCCGGTTGCCTACATGGGAGCACTATGTCGCCGTGTACTAAGGCGTACTGCACGTCGATGGTGCACATGTCTTCAACCACTGTAACCCTGCTTGAGCGGAGCTTGAACAGAGTTAGTATGTTGAGGAGCTGACAGTTGCTCGTCGATGCTCGGTGGTTTTCTCCGGGTACTCCGGCTTCCTCCACCTGTAAAACTGTCACGGTTATGATTAGCCACTGTGCATAAGTATGTGACCTTAAACACCGATAAATAAATAATAATCTTATCCTAAAAGTGAAGGGTTAACCTTCACCTTATGAATCAGCTTCATCCCCCAGCTTAAGTTGCAAATTGCAGGGATCGTTTTGGGTGTCTGCAGGGTCCTAATATGGGTCGCTTTCCCAATGGCATTTTGGGCATGATTTTTCCCCAATCTCAGTCCTCATTCAAATAAAAATTTAATTCTTCTTTTAACACCTATTTTGACTTTAATCACTTTTTACTGCAACAAAACAGGTGACACAACAGACAGTTTTTAAATACATTTGCAAGTGACATCCCGAAAACCTTGTCAGTTGTTTCTAGGCAAGTCTTGGCTGCCTATATAGGCAGCCAAGTCTTGCCTAGACACAACTGCTAAGCCACAGAATGTAGACTGTTCAAGGGAAGCAAATACAACAATTTATTGAATAGAGATTACAAAGATTGATCATAATTTCATACAACTGTTTGTTATAAAACTTATTACATGTATTATACAGGTAGATGTAGTAGCTTCTGTATCAATTTCCTCAGTTCAATACGAAGGTAACATTTCTTCTTCTTTGTGTCTCTTCTCCTAAATAAATTCCCAATTGGAGCCTTCATGATATGGATTTTCCCAATTGCATGTATCCCGGACCCTTCATGATGTGGATTTTCCCAATTGCATGTATCCCGGACCCTTTTCCAAAGAAGACAGAATAATCCCTGCATCCTTCCTCCACACCCTCAAAATTAAGCCAAACTACCCCCCCCCCCCCCCCCAAAAAAAAAAAAAAAAATCAAGTTCTTTCTGGAACTCCATACATAGAGTCGGTGCATGTGCAGAGCAAAGTAGGTGTTATCCATTCCCCCAATAACCATTCTTTTGTGATGCCTACTGAGCGTAAATAGTTCGATGCAGTGAGGTGTGAGTGAATAGTGGTAGGTGACAAATGCATAAATTATTACAAATTTCCATTTGGCCAAAAATTAAAAATCTGTTTCTCAGGCTCTCCCACATGATCCTTTTGGCTGTTGCATGCTCTCTTTTTATTACCAATGTAAACTTTAAAAAAATAAAAATTAAATCGTTTATGTCTGATATTTTCCCCAAGTTAATAAAATTGATAAATTTGGCCCATAAGTGCAACAAGGCTTTGCAATGTTTCAGCACTTCTTGCACTCAAGGGACAAAATACACCGCCACCCATGCTATTCTGTAGATTATGAGGCCTAAAATATAAAACAAACCAATAACTTTCTGGGGCCTAAATGAGGTATTTGTGATGAGTTATTCATTCTTATTCCTTAATTTGGGCGATTTGATAATTGATTTCATTGATAATCTTATCTGTATTATAAATAATACATATTATTATCCTCCACCTAAACAAAGTTTGGCAGGGCTATAGAAATGGGTCCTACGTGTCTGTGCTTGCGTCTGTCTGCTCGCACAGTTTGTGAACATGATAACTTGGAACAAATGTAATACATTGTGAGAAGATCTGATTCAACTTTGATATTCATCAAGTTTCCTTTTAGCTTTTGTAGAAGTTATGCCCCTTTTGGTTGATAAATGTTATGTTTGTCTAATAATGTCTGCGAACACAATAACTTAAATCTCTGTAATCAGATTTTCATGTAAATTACTATTGGCATACATTGTGAAATGATCTTGGTCAAGTTCATATTCCCTAAATTTCCTCGGCCTTTGTTCTGCCCTTTTTTGTTTGAAATTTGGTGTTTGTCTGATAATGACATTGTGAACGTGTTTGTTATAAAACTTACTACATGTACTATACATGTAGCAGCTTCTGTATTAATATTGTTCACATAGGGCTGCACGATATATATTCAAAATTGAATACCAGTATAAGTATTCAAAAAAATACCGCGGTATACCGGTATATCGAAAACTGTTCAGATATATGAACATAAGTACCACAATCGAGACATGAGGCATCACAGTTGGAACGAATCAGTTTGTCTTGATGATGCGATTTGAAACACCTTTACTCAACACAGATGATATCAAAATTTATTATTTTAAATAATAGTTTATCAGATTTTTCCAAAAAAGTCTACAAAACAATATCATGTGACCCCCTCATTGGAACAAGCTCAGCGAGCTCGTTCCAATGAGGGTTCACATGATATAGTTTTGTTGAAATTTTTGAAAATTATTTTCCCAACTGCTGAATTTGTATATTACTCAGGCACATGCAGGCGATTCTTGGGGTAAAGGGATAATATTATTCATTCGGGGCTACTGTTAAAACTCCAGACATCTTGAAAATTGCATGTGGGTAAATAAATAATGACGGTAAACCGATATTTTTGAAATTACATCGGTATTCAATCGATATTGGTTTGAATACCGGTATATATCGGTTTATCGATATACCGTGCAGCCCAATGTTCAATATGAAGGTAACATTTCTTATTCTCTGTGTGTTTCTTCTTCCCAATTGGAGCCTTCATGACAGGAATTTTCCCAATTGCATGGACCTTGGACCCTTTTCCAAAGAGGGTAGAAGAACCCCTGAATTGAAAACAAATTATTTCTCAAAAAACTTCCACAAAACTATATAATGTGGGCACTCATTGGAATGAGCTTGTTGAGTTTGTTTCAATGAGGGGTCACATGATATGGTTTTGCTGAAATTTGTGAATAAAAAATTGGAAAAAAAAAATTGCGACATTGACGACGCAGCTGCGACGGGTGGTGTAATCTCACAAAATTCTAAGTTCATCAAGGGCCATGACTCTAAGAAAAATATTTGGAACAACACATGCATTGAACAGTGGCTAGACATCAATAAGATACACATACATGCCAAATATAAAGTCATTCCATCAAGTATGTCAAAAGTTATTGAGTTTTGAAACTCATTGGTCACAGACAGACCGACCGACCAACCGACCGACCGACTGACCGACCGACTGACAGACAGACTGACAGACCGACATTGCCACTTATAGAGCTGCTATTCGCAGCTAAAAAAAATTAAAATAACAAATTTTGATATCGTGTGCATTGGATAAAGAATTATATGTAGAGCAGACTGAGTTAACAAAAATAGCAGATGAATCTTGACAACAAATTTTGCGGATTACTAAAAATGTTCAGTTTCCATTTCAAAACCGAGCTCATTCCCGTGAGTGGTCAGATGTTATGTTTTTGAGGGCGACAATGGAAAAATACCAAATTCTGAACAGCAATAATTGAGAATAACACTAGTCAGTTATCACCATTGTGTTGGTTAAAGGGTTAAGTCATAGTTTCAGCTGATAGTTCAAATGCTTTCATGTGACTGTGCATGCTATGTTGGCGGGTCACATGCTTTATACTGAAGATTAGCTTATGTCTGACTAGAATATTGGAAAATTGGACAGTTAGGCCATTAAAAAATATTTCTTGTTTCTCTCGCACCTCCCTCGTTATTGAAAATCTGCTTCATCACTTTCATTTTCTTACCTGAAAATTCCTTAATGATACTATAAGTTACATGGCATGGCCATGTAACATATTTTTATGTTGAAAGTTCAATAAATTTTTACAAGAAACAAAGAACGACCAGACATTTATTTTTTTAGAAACCGCTATTGACAGCACCATGCAGAATCATCAAAAGTAACTTGCTCGGTTATGTATCCATGGCTGCAGTAAACAATCTTCACTGTTCGAAGAGCGACATTTGTTTACAAAATAAAATGTATTGCTACAGGCATATCTAAAATACTCTTACATACATTTACTGTCATTGCCTCCTGAAAAGTGTTAACAAAGCATTTTTAAATGTTCAGAAAATCACTTTTAATCTGTTGAGTAAACTGTGAATAAAATGTTTGCTTCAGTATAAAAAATCGATAGACTATAGTCGGTATAGAGTAGTAAAAACAACAAATAACTTTGGGGACTCCAAATAATATTTTCTGTCCATTTTTATACGCCCATTTTGAAAAAACGGGTCATATTATGGTATACCGCTGTCCGTCTGTCCGGTCACACGTTATATGATAACTCAAGAACGCTTTGAGAGATTTTCGTGATTTTTGGGGCGGTGGTGTATATCGATGGAAGGAAGCTCCCTTTCGTTTAATGTCGCCGTTTGATTAGTCATTCCAGAGTTATGGAACTTTATTACTTAGAAAATTGTTGATTTTTTACATGTCGTACGATAACTCAAGAACGCTTTGAGAGATTTTCGTGATTTTTGGGTAGGTGGTGTATATCGATGGAGGGAAGCTCCCTTTCATTTAGAGCCGCCATTCAATTAGTCATTCCAGAGTTATTGGACTTTATTACTCAGAAAATTGTTGATTTTTTACATGTCATACGATAACTCGAGAACACTTTGAGAGATTTTCACGATTTTTTGGTAGGTGGTTTATGTTGATGGAAGGAAGCTCCCTTTCGGTTGGTGTCACCGTTCGTTTAGTCATTCCAGAGTTATTGGACTTTATTACTTAGAAAATCGTTGATTTTTTCTTGAAGTTATGATCTCTATAGACATAAGATATATACATGAAATTCAAATAATTTTATTTCCAAATTATTGAACACAGTATGTTGTTGGTTATGATTATTGTACAAGAATATAAAAAAAGCTGACAAGTACACATGTATACTCATATTGTGTGCTTCCCTCTTGTAATTAATAACGGGCATATCATGCACTCATGGCACAGCTGTTTATTTAAATATTCAATGTTTTAAATAAAAAAATATGGTACCTTGAGAATATTTTTGGTACTTAAATTCTCTTCTTTTGTTTTAATTCGAATTTTGAAAATTTGAAGTGAGTGGCAATGCATCAATTTGATCAAAATAGTAATGGATGCTACTCACCTGACATCAAATAATATCAGGTGTAGTTACCTGATATGGTGAAACTCTTAAATGCTATTCCAGCATTCTGATTGGACAAACTAACTTTGAGGCATGATAATATTATGCACTTGTAGGGCTGAAAATTTAACCAACTATATCGTGTTTGACAGAGCTCAGTGAGCTCTGTCAAACAAGATATAGTTGGTTAAATTTGCAACTGCATTATGGGAAGGTTTCACTACTGAAAACATTAGTTTTAATGCTGTAAAATATGATTTGTGTTAACCATTTACTCAACGAAATGGCCCAAACTGGCCAGTGGAATCCACTAAAATCGCCATTCAATTTTTATTATTTTTTGTTTCAAAAACATAGCTTATGACCCCTCATTGGAATGAGGGCTCAATGAGCTCATTCCAATGAAGGGTCATAAGCTACGTTTTGACACAAAAAAGTAGTAAAAAAAGTAGTTCTACATTTTGTTTGCAAGTACCATCTGCCTTTCATGTGAGGTAAACGGTTAAGGACAAAAATTGTCTTCCATAAAATTAAAGTTGTCTCACTTTGTTATTTCATTTACAAAATATGCTCAAACTTTCTAAGCCATAAATTCAGTGATTTGGGACCAACAAATTTATTCTGTTACAATTCATTGGTGAGTGCCTAAGGCCACACAAAGTAGATCTTGTTTCTCAGGCCATTATTTGTAAAATTTCATGCGGGTGAGCATTTTTTTATTTTATTTTTTATTTCTGTAATTATTTCCTTGTCATCAAAAGTTCATGTTCTTGGTTTATGCTTTAGGCCTCATAATCTATGGAATAGCATGGGTGGTGGTGTAATTCGTCCCTTGAGTGCAAGAGGGCTTTGCAATGCTAAAGCATTGCAAAGCTTTTTGCACTCAAGGGACAAATTTATCAATTTTTTTAACTTGGGTAAAATATCTTACATAAACCATTTAATTTTTATTTTTTTTAAGTTGACATTTGGTTATGAAAAGAGAGCATGCGGCAGCCAAAAGGACCATGAGGGAAGGCCTGAGAAACAGATTTTTATTTTTTTTAGACGTAAAGACACTTACGTAAACCTGAAGAAAACAATCTTTAGAATCTTAGTTTAACCAAACCATCAATACCATCACTGATTGAATTCTGCTCTTAACAAAGAAATGACAAATATTTCAAACTTCTGTTCAGCATAACTGTATCACTTTTAACCCTTTTCCCAATGAATCACCCGCATCCGTCCGCGTAATATGCAAATTCAGCAGTTGAAAAAATGTTAAAAAATTTATAGTAATTTATATATTTTTTATACTTACCAATGACCCAGACTTAGCTGGTGCTAACGCTAAAATATTTAGAGCCAAACACAAATTTTACCCCCCAGTCCCCAAAACTTGCATCTAAAACTGAAAAATACATATCCTGTATGGTCCTCCATACTTTTACTCCACTGCACATGTGCAGTGTCAAGGAGGTCTCGAAACTGCCACCAAAAGTCATTCTTACAACCAGTGCCTGGTAAGCGTTATGTACGCAGTGGGGAGGCAAGAGTTCCCAACTCCTGGGAGGGGCATCCCTGTCTGGGACATTGGTAAGTATAAAAAATATATAAATTACTTCAAATTTTTTAACATTTTTATACTGTACCAATGACCCAGACTTAGCTGAATAGTAAAAAGGTTGGAGGGCCTAGGACATAAGGAAAATCCAATAGACTCAATTACGTATAACAGACCTATCCCCTCAATGAGAAAAGGAGAGATAGGCTACAGGTATCTTTCTTATTTGTATCAAAAAAGAAAGACACAACACCAGAAACCATTCTGTAATTGAGCACAATAATATCAATGATCTCTATAAACATCTAGTATAACCCTTTATAATAATATTTTTAAAAGGAAAGCCAATAAATACGGGGGTCTAGAGAAATGAGACTCTATATACTCATTTAAAAGTGTTCGAGGATTGTATATTAACATCCAATTAATCACGTGATATATACAGATACTTTACACCAATCAACACTTTAAAAAATATTACACAGATGAGTAAACATAGGCTTTACCTTTAAAATCATCTCGGAACCGACCCGGAATTACTGACTCTAAGGGAGGTATTCCCTTGCTTTACACTATAAAGCAGGTGACCTAAGGGCCCCCCCCCCCTTCCCCTTGCCCTGGATCAAATACTCCAGAGCAAAGACGACAGCAGGACAGAGTCACTGCCGGAACCGAAGGCCTATAGACATATAGTTGCCACTGTTTAGTAGACGACATTCTGAGTAAAAAATAACGGACCTAATCAATGTAGATCTGCAGAAAGGACTCAATATTCTCAGATACAAAATCATGAAAATGGAGGGCTAAGACCAATATGCAGCCCTCAATAGATCTGTAATAGCAACATTATTAGTGTAAGCCCATGATGTAGAAGAACTCTTACTTCATGAGCTTAAAACTAAAGCACAGACTGCTGAATGAAGATATAATCATAAGCAGAACTGATAGTAGTTTGAATCCATCTGACCATAGAATGGACCGAAATGTGGAGGAAGCTTCCACTGCATGTCCCACAACAGATGCCTGAGTAAATTAATCCACAGTCTTTGTGGAGCTAGAGAAGCTAACAACAGAATTTGCATTGAAAAAATTACATTTGAGCAATATCTGTTGAATCAACGGCACTGGAAGATACATATATCTTATTATTCCATCTCACAAGAATGATAGAAAGTTTACTGCAAACGCTCGAAGATCGAAACATTGTGACACATACGTCTGCAACTGATTGTAGAGATGCATTGCTAATAAGTCGATCATTGGCAGCTCTCCTTGGTAGCAATCTGATTGAACACTCGTTTGTTGAAGTCCATTCTGGTGGCAACAAACGGCCTCTCCGTGAAGGGAGTCCGCTAATACGTTCAGACGACCCGGAATATGACGGACCAATAAGAGAACTTGATGTTCTAGTACCAACCGAAAGATTCAGTCCGTTAACATAAATAACAAGACAGAATGAGTGCCTCTATAATTCCAAAAATACACTAATACCGTCGAGTTGTCGGACAGAATTAGCATATGAACATTCTGAATAACGTTCCTCCAATAACGTAGTGCAAGCCAAAATGACATCAATCTTGATGCTTGTGTGCTTGATAAGGAACTACGGAAACAAAAGACTCTGGCACTTTAATCCGTTGGGTTCAATGAATCTACTCAATCTGTTTGACTAGCATCCGTCAAAACTGAAAACTTGGATCCAGCAATTGTAGTGGAACTACTTGAGCTAAGCACTGAAAACTTGCCCAAGTCTGAATCTCTTATTCACTTGATTTGACAAGAAGATGTCCATATCGAGCGAAAGAAACTTCACCCTCCAATTCTGAATTAAAAGAAATTTGGGGAGGACAAATGCGTAACCGCCCCATTGGAATACAATCACGGCAGATCTGCACAATGTATCAGTCACATGAGATCTGTCGCTGAGACCTTGTCTGAGCAAAGACAATAGCGAGCATAACGACTGATTAATTTCACTCAGGTTAACGGCAGACGAACGAGAACGTTATACGTCCTGAAGCTCATCCCTCGGTGGGTCAATGACTTGGACAAAACCAGATCCGACTTCTCGTTTACTTATGAAACCGAGCCGTCAGATCAAAAGAAGCAGAATCTGCACTTTGTTTTGAAGCGTTAACTCGTTGCCCCGTACCTCTGAAGAATGTCGTCCAAGAAGGCTGACGATACCGCAGATGAATGAGCTCAGAAATGATTCATTACTGAGTTTGTTATTCAAGTGAAAGAATCAGACTAGGAACTAGAATCAGACCGGAACACATTGGTTGGTGCTGAAACACAATTCCTATGATAAAGAAGCAAAGATACTTTCTGAATGCCTGATGTACCATGACGTGAAAGTATGTAACTAGAAATCTATGCATGTAGCATAGTCGTACACCCGAATACTCAGCTCTGACCGATCGGATGGACTCCATATAGAAATTTAGAGCCACGATCAGCTTGTTATCCAGCTCAGATTATGAGTGGACGGAACGAGCCATCTGGTTTTGAAACCAGAAAAGGATGGTTGTAGAAACCTTAAAAATCCTGGATTTCTACGATCTCTATCGCGATCATTCCAGAAGAGACTGGACTTCTGATGGAAGCGAGCCTCTATTCTACTGACTGACAGAAGCTGAATCCATCTAAGACTCAGAGTTAACAGAGGATTTCGTTTGAGGAACAATATAGTCCTTCCGAAAACACCACTTGAATCCAAGGTATGTCCGTAATCTAATCTCAATTAATTGAGAAACTCGATAGACTTCTGTTCACTAATACACGATAGAGGATAAAACCATTATCTCCTGGTCCTGCGAGGCTTGCGGAAGGAGAAGCCATGTCCTTGATGGCCTGCATCTTGCCTCGTCGACCTAGGGGCGTCAGACCGGAATTACGCCCCCTATCTGAGTCTCTACTTTGACGGTCTCTAAAATAAGACCTAGAGGACGCATGGGAACCTCTATAGGAACAGGGCCGCATCACGTCCAAACAACTCCATAATGCCACTAAAGGACAGAGTTTACGTGAGGCCCTTGAAAGAACTCTTAAGGAGGTTGTACATCCTAGAATTCTTTTTGCTTTGAGACATAATGATAACGTTCTGGTAAGGTGATATGCGTACGATAATGTGTCTAAGCTGTCCCTGCTAGACAATATTGTTATTTCCAACATCATTGTTGAAATTGACATAGACGATAGATAAACAATACTAGTTTCTGACTTTGTCGTCTAGACGCAGAGAACTTTCAGAATGCTCTGTCCTGCCATTTCAAAATATTCGATGAATTGATGAAAGGCAGATGTAGAGCATATTGCCGATAAGAAACCTGACCTGCCCATTTAGGTAGCAAGTTGTATAAATATAGCGTCATTCAACAGATCAAATGTCCGTGAAACATATCTGGACTATGTCGGAAACTGAGGGATGATGTCCCTAAACCGATTAAGAATTCTGTGTCCAGTGGCGCTATCCGTCTCTTATCCAGCACCGCAGCATTTTGGTCCGGAGGAACAACGTCCGATGATAATGCCGGATGCACTCTACGGCAATTACGTTGTTCCAAAAAGGGAAAATACAACTCATCCGTATCCACTTGAAATTCTTGGTCGTCCGTGCCTGAACCTGCACCGGAACATACCAACCCAGCTTCCTCAGATAATTCCTGATCCGACAGAGTTACTGTCGGTTGCTGGGATGCTGCGATAATTTGTGCTATCTGCGATAGCATGTCCATAACAGAGGCCTGTGGAGCTGTAGTCTTACAGGATTTAGCCGCTGGACATATACTCCGACTGAGGAACGTTTAGTACCACAACATCTGGGCTTAGATGTTGTAATACGAGAGAGGGACCTCTCTCGCTCGCAGCCCAGATGGACCTGGACGAGCTAGGAACCGGACTAATAGCCTTCCTCGTATCCGTCGTCACCGGATGTGCACATTGTATTTTATAGTGCTCGCATCACCCAAATCTCCTTCCTGGACCGCAACGGACAAACCCGGGTGCTGAGCCATTTGATGGACGAGCTAGTGGATGCCAACGCCATCGATCCTACTAGGGAACTCCAGGCAATTGACGTATCTTCATGAGCACTTTGCCGCTAACTCTTCATTTGACTGTGACAACAGAAGCACACTTACGAAGACATCACGGTAACAATACCTAGTTCATGTTACCCTATGAGACCTGTGGAGCCACGGTCCTATGTGAATATCAGCTGGAAGCTCCCGGGACGTTCATTCCTGTATTTATATAATATGCGACGTCCCAACTGGAAAGGTCTTGTATCCTTGGCTAGCAGATGGAGTTACCTGGTCGACGTGTATTCCTTGGTCGGCGAAGCAGGAGCACCAGGGACGTTCAATCCTGCATTTATATAATATGCGAACGTCCCCTGGAAATCTGTGGTCACATAATCAAGGTGCGGTCGTGTGTTTTGTCGAGGATGAGGAAGCCAATATAACAGCCTCGTAGGGCTGTCATGCGACGGAGCGTCCCGAGCAGGAGGAGTGGACGTAAGCTCCGACTAAGCGAACAACATACCACAACATCGCAGCACAGATGTTGATGCAAGAGAGAGGGGGGCCTCTCTCGCTCGCAGTCCGGGGGACCTGGACGAGCTAGCTATCTGACTGACAGGCTTTCTCCATACTATCCTCGGATCCGTCATTGCTGGGTGTGCAAATCTGAAGTTTTATAGTGCTCGCATCACCCAATCTGCTTCCTTGGACCGCAACGGACTAACCCGGGTGCTGAGCCATTCTTTCCTGGTGAATGGTCGTGACACCGGGCGGACTAGCGGGCGACAATGCCTTCGATAGAACAAGGTAACTCCCAGCAATTGTCGTAATACCTTGAGCACTTCCCGCTAGCCCTAATATTGCAACGACGGAGACACACTTATTGAAGACATCACGGAAACATCACTCTGAGTTCTGAAAAAGAAACTGATAATATATAGTGACCCTACGGAGAGAGGACCGTAATGGACCTCTCACCGCAACAAAATACCGTGCCACACATCTCCAATGTTGTCATTTCAGTCAACACACACAGAGCAAGAATTAATGTGACTACATTGACCATAAGAAACACAATGAACTTGTGAATTAGAGGAAGATATCCTCGCATTACGATTGAAGAATATTTTTTCAACCAGAAAAAATATACATCGTCATATTACTCGCACTAACTCTTGAAATAAATATACATAATATATTATAATTCATTATAACATTTCAAAAGAAAATAATATTTTTATACTGTACCAATGACCCAGACATAGCTGGTGCTAACTCTTAAAATATAGGGCCAAACACAAATTTTGCCCCCCAATCCCCAAAATTTGCATCTAAAACTAAAGAAAACATGTCCTGAAAGGCCCTCCACACCTCGCCCCCACTGCGCATGCGCAGTGTCAAGGACGTTCCGAAATTGGCGCCATTTATCATTCTAAGTTTGGCCCTTCATCAGTTAACATCTGACTGATCTTTGTGCTTTTAAATCTCAGTTTAAATGATGCCAGACACATAAATATTAGTGAAATGGTGATTCTAAGGAGGATAGAAAAGGAGGAGAGGAAAAGAATGTGTGACAGAATATTATCAGGGCTGTAACTTAAATTTTTTTAATGAAATTATGTTAAGTTACCTATTTTCAAGGCAGCAGCCATTTTGTTGTCATTCTGATTATTTAGTTACACTGTTTTTTCAAGTGTTTTTCCTCTCTCCCTGTCCTTTAAGTTCCCCCTTGCTATTCTCCCATGCTTTTGGCATAGTTTCTGTAATTATTATTACTAAAATTTCTTGGGAGTTTTAGCTGTATAACAGAATGAATTCTGTTCTTTCCCCATGTTTACGTCTTCACCTACGGGTGGTTAGGCGTTGTGTTCTGCATCTACCATCTGATGTTCTGCAGTTTCTTCCCTGGAAGTCTCTGTTTTGCATCAGATGGTGTATTTTTGGTAACTGATTTCGGGCCTGGGTGCCTGGAGTCTTATTTTAGTGTTTTTACACTCATTGTTTACATTTACAACAGCCCTCTGTGTGAGGGGGGGATTTCTAAATAATAATATCTTTATGTTATTTTAATCATAACTAGATACATTATTATTGTTCGTAAGTGTTGAATAAATTGTTTAAAATATTTTTAAAATTTTTGTCCACACTTAGGCTTGGGATCCATTGGGGCTCAACGTTACTTTTCAGAAACTTGGGCTGTTCTGAAAAAATATTTTTTCAAAATATTTTGATTTCAATTATTTTTTCTATATTAATGGATCATATTATTATTATGTATTTTGATTGCCAGGGGTTAGTGCGAGTACCAGGACTTGTTTTCTTTTCACATTGAAAGGATATTGATCAATTGTTTTAAGAGGAAGTCTTCCTCTGACCTTATTATCATTCTATATGTGGTCAGTGTACTCGCATTAACTCCTGTTCTGTATCGTATGATTTCGATGACAATATGGGAAGCGTATGTCACGGTATGTTGTTGGGGATTTGGACACTCCGGTCCTTTCCCCGCAGGGTCACTCTACTTTATCAATTTCTATTTCAGACGATCAAGATTAGGGTGATGTATCTGTGATGTCTTCCAACAGTGTGCCTCCGTCGTCACAATTAATGAAGGGCTAGCGGAAAAGTGCTCATGTAATACGCCAATTGCCTAAGAGGACCCTAGTAGGTTCGACGGCCTTTGACGTCCGCTAGCTCGCCCGGTGTAGCGTCCATTCACCGAATGGTTCGGCAGCCGGGTTCGTCCGTTGCGGTCTAGAAGGAATTTTGGGGTGATGCGAGCACTATAAAATTAACTTAATGCACACCCAGTGACGGCGGATCGGAGGGAGAACGGAGGAAGCCTTTTAGTCCGGTTCATAGCTCGTTCCGGTCCATCCGGACGGCAAGCGAGAGAGGCCCCTCTCTCGTTCAACAACATCTGGCCCCAGATGTTGTGGTACAATGTGTCGTTAGCGGAGCATACGTCCGTCGCTCGGGACGCTCCGTTGTATAGGCAGTCCGCTGAGACTGCTAAGGCTTCCTCTTCTCGTCAGCGCACACGACCGCACCTTGGCTGCGTGACCGCCGATATATTACCAGCTTCGCCGATCAAGGATTCTTCGGCGACCAGGTCACACCATCCGGCAGCCAGGGATTCGAGACCGATGGACTCCGGACGTTCGCATAGGAAAAGTATGCGGGAGCCATCTGATGCGGAGCTGCCCTCGGCGAAGCAGCGATAGACTGCGCCTCCGCAGGTCTCGACGCCGGACATTCTTGTGCACATAGCACAGCTTATCGCAGCATCCCAGCAGCCGACAGAAACGGTGTCGGATCGAGAATTATCCGACAGCGCTGGGGCGGTAGCCGGGGACTCGAGGCCTGCAGACTCCGGACGTTCGCATAGGAAGTGTGCGGGAGTCAACGTTCACGGAGCTTCCAGCGGCAATGCATCGTAAGTCCGCTACTGCACAGGCCTCGGGAACGGACATGCTTTCCTTAATAGCACAGTTTATCGCAGCATCCCAGCATCAACTGAATCTGTCGCATATATTTTATCCGACGATGCTGGGTCGGGACGCTCCGCGGAAGCGGGTACGGACGTCCGAAAGTTTCATCCGGTCCGACGGGATACCGAAAGGGATTCGGTGGATTTCAAGCTTTCCCTTTCGGAACAACATATGCTGCGATGCCGGATAAGAAACTGATAGCGTCGGTGGACTTAGAAATTTTTGGTTCGGTTCAGGGACATCGTCCCTCAGTTCCGACATAGTCCAATAATGTCACACAAACTTTCGAATTATTGAACGACGCTATATATATTATTATTTTATGCTTGCTATCCAAGCATTTCTGGTTTCTTGTTCGAAGAGTTATGGAGATGTCTTTCTAAAGTGTGCCTCTGTCGTCATAGTTAATGAAGAGTTAGCGGCAATAAGTGCTCATGGAATATGTCTATCGCTTACGGAGTGACATTCGCTAGCTCACCCGGTGTAGCGTACATTCATCGAATGGTTCGGCTGCCGGGTTCGTCCGTTGCGGTCTAGGAAGGAGATTTGGGTGATGCGAGCACTTTAATTACTTTAGTACTCACCCAGTGACGGCGGATTGAGGACAGATCGGAGGAAGCCAACAACATAGGGGACCGCATGTTGTGGTTCAGATATTTTACATTCGGAGCATATGTCCGTTGCTCGGGACGCTCCGTTATATTGACAGTCCGAGAGACTGTCTTTAATGCTTCCTCATCCTCACAGCAGGGCACACGACCGCACATTGGCTACGTGACCTCGAGTATCCGATCAGTTTCGGCATTCAGTGATTCCACAGCGAATAGGTCGCGCCATCCGGTAGCCAAGGGACACGAGGCCTATACACTCCGTTCGCTCGCATATTGGAAGTATGCACGGGGTAACGATCTCGGAGCTTCCTGCGGCAATGCATCGTAAGACCGCTGCTCCTCAGGCCTCAGTGACGGACGTGCTATCCGAGTTAGCACAGTTGTTTCGCAGCATCCCAGCAATTGACGGTTTCTCGGTCGAATCAGGAATTATCCGACGGCGCTGGGTCGGTGCGGTCCGCGGTTGCATCAAGCTACGGACGACCGAACGCTTTATAGGGTCCGACAGGATGGCGAAAGGGATTCGAAAGATTTCGAGTTTTCCCTTTAGTAGTATCGGAAGATGCCTTTCATATCTTCTGGCATTTCTTCCAGTGATTATTTTTCGGACTTCATTGCTGCGATCTTGGATAAGAGACTTATAGCGTCATTGGACTCGGATTTTTCGATCGGTACAGGGACTTTGTCCCTGACTTACCGACGCAGTCCAATATTGTCATTACAACATGTGTTTTATTTTTCGACGCTATATATTTATATATATATACAAGCCTGCTACTAAGCATGATAGTTTAGTTTCTTGTCCGCGTGGCTCATTTCTGCCATTTTATCTTTTTTACATATAGTTTATTTTGGCAGAGCAGGGCATACCGAGAGTTCATATGCGTCCAGACGGTGTGATTAAAGACTGCATATATTCTTTTTCGCCGTTTATGTCTTTTCCAATTTCAATGTTGGGAACGACATTATGTATAGTAGACTTAACTTAGACGCTTTATTATACGTAATCCGCCTTACTGAGGCGTTATCATTACGTCTTCAAGAAAAGATTTACGAGATATTATTCTCAATGTAATTTCTTTTGAGGGCAGTAGTTTGTTCACGTATAACTCCGCCCTTCAGTGGCTGATTGGAGTTGGTTAGACGTGATGCAGCCCTAGCTACATCCACGCGTGGATAGTAGGTTAAGAACTCTCTCAGAGTCGCTTCGTTCTCGGAGGAGCTTCTCTTCGACGGCAACTTTCCGGCAATCCATGAATTGCTTGATTTATACATTCTCTTTTCTATCTAGTGTTACAAGAGATTCAGACTGGGGCAAACTTTCGGTGGTTGACTCAGAGAGTGCCGCCGCAGTTGCCGGACCCGAGTGTGGCTGTTATGACGGTTGCCAGTCAAACAGATTGGGATATATTCTGATCCCTACGGATTCGAAGTGCCAGGGTCTTTGGGTTCCGCAGTCTTTTAGCTAGCAGTTTAACTTCCGCGGAATAATGTTTTTTAGGCTTGCTTTATGTCATTGCATGAACATTATTCAGAAACGCATGCCCAAATTCCTGTCCTTTAATTCGACAGTAGTGGCGTATCTCCGGAACCAGGGAGGCACTCTTTCATTTCCGTTATTCAATTTAATGGAAAGAATCCGTCTGTTGGTTATAGTACACCAAGTTCAGTTTTGGTCCGTCATATTCTGGGTCGTCTGATTGTTTTATCGCACTCCCGTTCTCTTACGGGTCGCTTGTTGCTGTCAGAATGGACTCTCAACAAACAAGTATTTAATCAGATTTGCTATCTATGGGAGCGCCCAATGATGTTTTATTTATGACACAGCTTGCTAATCAATTGCAGACGTATGTGTTGGCTTGTCCAGATCTCTGAGCTAATACTGTTAACGCTCTATTGATCTATAGGACGGAATGATAGGATACGCGTATCCTCCGGCGCTGTTGTTTTAGCAGGTATTGCTAAGATAAACAACCACAATACATTTCTGTTGATAGCATCTCTATCTTCACAGAGATCATGAGTAATTTACTCTCTTGTCTACTGTGGATCTTAACGTGAAATCTTCCTCTATGTGAGGATCTTTTTTCACTGGGTAAATCGTGTCATCTTTATCACAACCAGCAAGGTCGCAACCTTCATGTATTCCGTTGTGTGGTCCGTATTGCATTGTAAGCACTGTACTGGACGAGCTTTGGACGCGATTTCTTACTATAGGAGATCCTCTTCTTCGCTATTCTATGCGACTAAAGTGGAGGCTCTTCCATCGTGGTGTAGGGATCATTATGTTCATATGTTGATCCCTCCATACTACTCATTGCTATTTTTTAGTATACTTGTTTCACAAGATCTACTGCAGCCTGTTGTTATTTAGGTTATAGGTTTATGTTACCTCATACCTATGCACTCTACGATAGTTTTACAATTGAGTCTTTTGTCTCTTTATCTAAGTCAGTTAGTAACTTTTTGATAAATAGACTTAGAATCTTTAGATTAAATTCCTATACGGATTTTAACTTAGGTTCTTATTTAGCTAAGTAATCATTTGAGCCTCTGGAAACAGTAGTTTTCAAATTCTGACCTTTTAGACAGTAATTCTGTTGGTTTCTCTTTTACTGTAGAGTCAGTGAGTTTCATGCACTATCGATGGATGATTTTCACTTTCATAGTTTCGGAATCAATACTTCCGTTACTATTTAGGTTGGATTGTTGCATAAGAGTTAGGCTCCTATTATCCGGAACCTATTATTTTAAGGTCCTTCCGTCTTCGTATGGGCATAGGCCTTTACTCTTTCCGGGTACAGTTTATGTATTTATAAACAGATATCTGTTTATTACAAGGGCGTAAGCTTCTTCTGTCTTTGATGTCTAGTAGAAGGACGTTACGCTCCATTTTATTGTTAATGGATTCTATTAACTAGCGTACTGCTTATGGTATATCATTGGCTTAGCAGTTGTGCTTAAGATTTCGGCTCATGAAGTAAGAGTTCTTCTACTTCTTGGGCTTACATTAATAGTGTTCCTATTATAGATTTTTGAAGGCTGCTCATTGCGCTCAGCCATCCATTCATGAATTTTATCTCAGAAATATCGAGTCCATTTCTGGAGGCCTCTATTGTTAGGTCTATTATCTACTGCTCAGAATGTCATTCACTTAACAGTTGCTACTATAGCTAGGTAGGCTGTCTGTTTCGGCAGTGTCTCCGTTTGGCTGCCCTCTTCGCTCTGGGCTATTTGACCCAGGGCAAGAAAAAGGGGGGGGGGGGGGGGAGGGTGTTCCCTTGGGTCACCTGTTTTTACTATGAAAACAAGGGGATACCTCCTCCGGAGTTAGTAATTCTGAGCTGTTATTGGGATGGTTGTTTAGTGAGAAGTTTAAGTTTATAAAATTCATTCAAGTCTTAGTTTTTAAAGTATAGCTTTTGAATATTGCATATGTCAACGGACATGATTATGCAATTCTCACACACTTTTAGGAGTATAAGAGTCTCTATTCTCTAGACTTACTTTATTATTGGCTTACTTTAAAAATTATTAGTATAAGGATTATTGGATATTTATAGAGTACATGGATGTATGAAGCTCAATTTTTGGAAGGTGTTGTATCTTTCTAATTTATCATAAATAAGAAAGATACATGTAAGGCCTATTACTTCTTTTCCCTACAGGGGATGACTCTATTTTATTTTATTGAGCGTATTCCATTTTGCTCTATGTCCTTGGCCCTCCAGCCTTTTTACTATTCAGCTATGTCTGGGTCATTGGTACAGTATAAAAATGTTAAAAAATTTATAGTAATTTATATATTTTTTATACTTACCAATGACCCAGACGGGGATGGCCCTCCCAGGAGTTGGGAACTCTTGCCTCCCCGCTGAGTACATAGCGCTTACCAGGCACTGGTTATTAGAATGATAAATGGCGCCAATTTCGGAACGTCCTTGACACTGCGCATGCGCAGTGGGGGCGAGGTGTGGAGGGCCTTTCAGGACATGTTTTCTTTAGTTTTAGATGCAAATTTTGGGGATTGGGGGGCAAAATTTGTGTTTGGCCCTATATTTTAAGAGTTAGCACCAGCTATGTCTGGGTCATTGGTAAGTATAAAAAATATATAAATTACTATAAATTTTTTAACTTTCAAAAAAGAAATTTTTGAAAAAATTTTCTGAAGAGCCCAAGTTCCCAATGGGAACCCTGAGCCCAAGGATCCCAAAAAAGCCTAAGCGTGGACAAAAATTTTTTAATCATTTTAAAAATTAATGTAACACTTATGGACAATATTAATGTATCTTGCTGTGAACTAAATAAAGCAGAAGACAAGTAATCATTGTCAGAAGTAACAGTTGTCAACATAAGCAAAAGTGTCAACAAACCGGAAACATGACTCCAGGCACTGAAACAAACATGGCCCGAAATCAGTTACCAATTTAAACACTATCTGATGCAAAACAGAGGCTTTCAGAGAAGAAACTGTAGAACATCAGATGGTAGATGCAGATCAAAACACCTAAACACCCCTAGGATGAGGACGTAAACATGGGGAAAACAACAGAAAATAATTCTGTTTCCAAGCCAAAACTCCCAAGAAATTTTAGTAATAAACATTACAAAAAATAAGCCAAAAGCATGGGAGAATAGCTAGGGGGAATAAAGGAAAGGGAGAGAGGAAACACTGATTAAACAATGGAACATTCATAGCAAGAATGACCACAATAAGGCCATGCCACGAAAATAGGTAACATGTAACAATTTCGTAAAATAATCATAAGTTACAGCCCTGAACATTTGTTTCCACTGTTTTCTCCTCTCCACCTTCTATTTCCACCATATATCCACCATTTCTCTCATAAATATTCGTCTGGCATCTTTAAAACTGAGATTTACAAGCACAAATAATATGAAGTGTAACTGTATTGGTGGCCAAACAAAGAATGACTTTTGGCAGCAGTTTCGAGACCTCCTTGACACTGCGCATGCGCAGTGGAGTAAAAGTATGGAGGACCATATAGGACATGTATTTTTCGGTTTTAGATGCAAATTTTGGGGATCGGGGGATAAAATTTGCGTTTGGCCCTAAATATTTTAGAGTTAGCACCAGCTAAGTCTGGATCATTGGTACAGTATAAAAATATTAATTTTCAAAGTATTTCAACAAAACCATATCATGTGACCCCTCGTTGGAACGAGCTCGTTCCAACAAGGGGTCACATGATATGGATTTGTTGAAATTTTTTGAAAAAATGATATTCAAGATAATAAATTTTGATTTCGTCTGCGTTGGGTAAAGGGTTAAAAGTTAATCACTGAAAATACTTTCAATTTTTTGTAGAAATCAGCTTGATCGAGAGATCAATCAAGTTATAGAAGAAACTAAGAGGAAAAACCAAGTGATGAAACTTCAGTATTTACAAGAACAGGTGTGTGTGTAATATACATTCTACAGTACGTGGAGAGTGGATTGTAACTAAATCACCCACAGAGTGGAGTTATCACCCAAGCTATAACTTTCAAATTTTGTACATATCGACAAAAAACACAAGCAATGTTTCAGCCAATGGACCTCCGGGTTAAACCCGGAGGTCCATTGGCTGAAACTTTGCTGGTGCTGGTTATGCTTTGCAACAAATTTGCAATTATTGCTGGGGTGGAATCTCCACTCTGCAGGTGATTTAGTGATAATACACTCTCCACGTACTGTATATATTTTTCAAAATTAAAAATATCTCTCCATTCTTTCATCTATCACTAAAGTTTGTCCATTTAACTCCAAGGATGCTGCTGGTAGATATTCCTGCCGGGATAAGATTCCTATTGCCACAGAAATAAGTATAATTTAGGCACAATCAAATTTTACACCTGTAAATTGCATCAATTTTTGCACCAGTGGTTTTTATACCCGAGTTGTGAGGGGGTATACTGGAATCACCTTGTCCGTCCGTCCGTCCATCCATCCATCCATCCATCCGTCCATAGACATACTTTTGTCCGGAGATTTTCTCAGATGTTTATGGACCAGTCTGCTCAAAACTTAGTATGAATATTCACCACCATGGACCTGTGCACCTGTGATTATAGTTCTGGTTGGATTATTTTTGCGATAATTATGCCCCTTTTTCAACTTGAAAAAAGCAGACCTAGAATTTTGTTTGGAGATTCTCTCAGATGTTTATGGGTCGGTCCTTTGATACTTGGTATGGATGTTTACTACCATGGGAACCTGTGCACTTGCAATTATAGTTTTGATCGGAGTTTTTCTGCCAGAGGTATGCCCCTTTTTATCTTAGAATGTCCAAATTTTGTCTGGAGATTTTTTCAGATGTTGATAGGTCGATTCCTTTGAAACTTGGTATGGATATTTACTACCATGTGATTCTGTGCATCTGTGATTATAGTTCTGATCAGACTTTTTTTGCCAGAATTAAGGCCTTTTTTGTCTTATAATGTCTGAATTGCTTGGAATCTTGTCCGGAGCTTTTCTCTGAAGATTATGGGTCGATTTTGCAGAAGCTTGGTAAGGTTGTTCACTACCATGGGAACCTGTGCACCTGCGATTATAGTTTTGATGGGACCATTTTTTCCCAGAGTTATATGCCCCTATTCATCTTAGAATGCCTGAAGTTTGTCTGGAGATTTTCTCAAATGTTTATGGAATGATTTCTTTGAAACTTGGTATGGATGTTCACTACCATGGGTACTTGCACACCTGTGATTATAGTTTTAACAGGACTTTTCTTGCCAGAGTTATGCCCCTTTTCTTCTTAGAATGCCTGAATTTTGTCCAGATATTTATGGGTCAATTCCTTTGAAATTTGGTATGGATGTCTTCTACCATGGGAACCTGTGCACCTGTGATTTTTGTTTCGACCAAACATTTTTTACATGAGTGGTACCACTTTTCATCTGAGAATAATCATGGCCACGGGGGTATGGACAGGCCCATCTGACAGTTTGGTACATTCACACCTCTAGTTTGATATAAATTGAAAAGAATTTTCATCAAATCGAGTCATGGCTGCTGAGAGCAGCCATGACTAGATTTGCTGAAATATCTTGAAAATACTCAGCAGGCTAAGAGTTAAATTCTGATACATTTTTGGCAGATTTTGTTGTGGTACTCATTAGTGAAGTAACTTTTCCGTCTATTGATGAGATTTCAGCATCCACCATTTAGGCCTAAAAAAATAAAAAATCTGTTTCTCAGGCCCTCCTGCACGGTCCTTTTGACTGTCGCATGCTCTCTTTTTATAACCAACTTAAACTTTAAAAAAATTAAAATTAAATGGTTTATGTCTGATATTTTACCCAAGTTAAAAAATTGATGAATTTGTCCCTTGAGTGCAAGAAGGCTTTGCAATGCTTTAGCATTGCAAAGTCTTCTTGCACTCAAGGGATGAAATACACCACCACCCATGCTATTCTGTAGATTATGAGGCCTAAAACTTGAACCAAGAACATGAACTTTTGATGGCAAAAAAGTAATTACTGAAATAAAAAATAAAATAAAAAAACGCTC
Organism: Pictodentalium vernedei; assembly: GCA_031216915.1. Taxonomy (NCBI): domain Eukaryota; kingdom Metazoa; phylum Mollusca; class Scaphopoda; order Dentaliida; family Dentaliidae; genus Pictodentalium; species Pictodentalium vernedei. The sequence goes on from CM062295.1 coordinate 21,549,499, forward strand.
ACCCGCATGCAATTTCACAACTTTGTGTGGCGTTGATCTGTAACTCTTTCAATAGAATTGATGATGTCAATGTAAATGTTTTCAGGAGTTAAATTTCATTGCTGGATTGGTTAAAACAGGTAGATTCCACAAAGATGAATTAATAGATGTTCTTCATGTTTTATTTCCATTGAAATCTGAGGCTGATATACAACACATTTTTGAGCAGATTTACCCTGGAACACCATCACCTGAAGAGGAGGCTGAACAGTTAAATTCCTCGTAAGTTGCTGTCTTCGTAGTTCATTGTTTGAGAAAACTTATTGTGTTAATTAACTTATAGAGTGCTGGAAACCCATATGTGGGCTTTATTCTGAAGTGAGGATACTGCAAATGGAGGGTATCATAGTCTGTAAATGTACTTCATATAACCTTTGAAGTTAAATAATTTTATCTGTTAGGAATCGCTTTGTTGAAATTTATGGGAGAGTGCCTATAGGCATTCTCCCATAAATTGTAACCAGGCAAAGACACTTGAACAAAGTTATTTATTGTTTATTGGTGTTTTAAGGTCACATACTTATGCACGATGGCTAATTGTGACCGTGACAGTTTTACGGGTGAAAGAAGCCGGAGAGAACCACTGAGCATCGATGAGCAACTGTCAGCTCCTCAACATTCTAACTCTCTTCAAGCTTCGCTCAAGTAGGGTTTCGGGGTTGAAGACATACACCATCGGTGTGCAGTACGCCTTATTACACAGCATCATCATGACCCATGTAGGCAACTGAGATAAAGTGCCTTGCCCAAGGATACAATGCGGGTTGTCTCGGATGGGAATTGAACTCGGGACCTCTAGCATAGAAGTCCAACAATCTGCTACTGAGTCACCATGCTCCCACTCTACCAGTTAACTCTAGAGTGGTAAGTTATTTTTCAATGTCAGAATTTGTTTTTCAATAATCTTTGTACATGTATCACAGGTACTTACTAATCATTGGAGAGTGCCCATAAATTGTAACAAAACAAATTCATATTAGGCCAAAAAAGGTGTTTTGAATCTTAGGCAATCCCGCATTGAAACTGACCCCTATATCTTGTTTGAAGAGCTCCATGAGCTAAAATAGAACCTCTCTTGAGAGACCACACAAGAGTGGTCTCTCAAGACAGATGGTCTCTCATAACAGGTTTCAGGTTTTCTCAAGTCAGTGAGTAACCAACCACAAAATTCATAAATGGAGAAGAATGGATTTTTGTAATTACTTTGTAGTTGTTCTTTTTTATGAAGTTTTTGTAACAAATTGAAAAGAACTGTTATAAGAATTATAAAAATAAATTAGTGTTGAAAATCATTTAAGATTTTCAACACAAATTTATTTTTATAATCCTATCTGTAACATTTCAGGTATGTATGAAATTATTTATTCAGCAATAATCCTAACCTTTTCACAGGAGTCTTATAAAAATATCTCAATCTTTAATGAGTTATGTAACTGAATAGCAATTGAAACCCAGTTAAGAGCTTTTAATACTTTTAATTATGTTAGCATAACCACAATGGATTTTCCAATTCCAGAACAGGTAAAAAGGTTTTGTCATGGTTTCAGTCTTCAAAGGGGCGGTCTCTCAAGACAGGTCCATCATGGCATAAAAATACACGTTGGTACCAGGTCACAGTGACCCAACCTCCCACACTGGTCCTCACCCGAGGGTTCAACCGAGATATGTCAACGAAGCCATCACGCCGCAACCGGAGACACCTGCTGAGTACCTGAACCTTTGCCCCCTTCAACACGCCTAGACATGTGAAAACTACCCATATACAGTCACTGAGGGTCGAAAGGGGCTTGCTCCCCAAAACCATCCCTGCGTGCCTTCGGCGTGCGAAACCATTCCATCCAAGGTCACAGTGGTCTCTGAAGACAGGTGGTCTCTCAAGACAGGTGGTCTCCCATAGCAGGTCCATTATAGAGTAAAACCAATCGGAGCCTGACAGATGTGGTCTCTCAAGACAGGTGGCCTCTCAAGACAGGTTTTACTGTATTTAAGGTGACACAAAATAAATTAATTGATTCTCAGGCATTTTTTTTTAAATTGGTGAGGGAGGGAGGGAGGCAGGGTTTTATTTTTAATTTTCATTTTTCTTTAATGTGTTGAGCATGGATTTAGAAGCCTTCTGCTGACTTTTTTACATGCCAAAAATGTAGAAAGTGCATAATTGTACAAACAGACTCATTTAGGCCTAAAAATGTAAAAATTTGTTTCTCAGGCTCTCCCACATGGCCCTTTTGGCTGCCGCATGTTCTCTTTTTTTATAACGAAGGCAAACTTGAAAAATTAAATGGTTTATGTCTGATATTTTATCCAAAAATTGATAAAGTTGTCCCTTGAGTGCAACATGGCTTTGCAATGCAATCCCTTGCACTCGAGGGATGAAATACACCACCACCAATACTATTCTGTAGTCCTAAAACATAAACAAACCAAGAATATGAACTTCTGAAGGCAAAGAAATAATTAAAAAATAAAAAATAAAATAAAAAACCACCCACCCGCATGCAATTTTACAAAACCTGGCCTGAGAAACAGAATATTACTTTGTGTGACTTTAATTTTAAAAATGAAACTCTTTTGCAGTTTCAGAGTCTCTTCCTTGTATATATTAAAGCCCAGTCTCTGAATCACCTGGTTTTGTAGTAATATCGAGGAATACACTGCAAGGCAATAAAAACGTCCAATGAGGAGTTTCAATTTCAGTGAGAATCAAAATATTTTTTATCTCATTATATTGGTAGTATTGTCTATAATTTGAGTAGGGTTCAAATTATTCAATTTTTGTGTAAATTTGTACAAATTGCAGCAAAAGAAGCAACCTGAGTTATCGAGTGAGGTCTATGCACAGATCATCTCTAAAGAATCGTCCTGGATCAAGATTATCTAATGAACGTGAGCGACCAGGATCCAGACTGTCCTTTGAGAGACCATCATCTGGATATAGTGAGAAATCGAAGGGTAGTAATTACGCAGATTTCAGCATGAGGTAAGCACAAAGAATTTGTTTTATTCCCATAGAACATTTTTCCTTTCATCAGTTACAATAAAAAATAATTTAATCATTTGCCCCACCTATTCGTTTGATTGGTTGAAAGCATACAGCGTGAAAGTTGTCAAAATCATATAAACCAAATCACGTAATGATTTGGAATGTATACACATTCGCACACATCCGATCCAACTTTGAAGACTCTGGAAGCCCCGCCCACTAAACTCAAATTGTCACCATGAGGGCGTGACGGCAGATTGATAACAAGCTTGTAAACAAAGATCAATGATCGATTTTTCATTGCCTCCAGTCAGCGAGAATATAATGATAATTTCTCGGGAACAATTGAATTTAATAAAATATACCAAAGTGGGAGACGAATAAAAGATCATACACCCAAACATGATTTTGTGGGAACTTAAAAAAATGTTTTTAATGATATTGTTACGTGTCTTGCTAAATATCTGTCATCTGCGATCGAAAATCAAAACAACAAACCATTTGACAATGATTGACGTGACCTGTTTGTGGCACACTTTCCTGAAAACGTTTGGCTGTTGTCTTTTGCGAAAATTAAAAGTTTTTTGTTCACTTACACATAGTTTTTATATTTTAATATTACAGCCGGATTAAATTATAAGAAATAACTGTTGTTTTCCTTTGGTTTATGCGATATAAGCCTAAAATTTTCAGCACAAGCTTAATCATAACTCGCTTTCGGTTTATATCGCATAAACCAAAGGAAAACAACAGTTATTTCTTAAATAAATCTCATTTAGCAAGTCATCTCTAAAAATATTTACGAGTTTTATTATTGTGTTTGAAAACTAAAGATTTGTTGAAAGTTGCTGTTACTGTTTGTGATCAAATTCATTTAATAAGTCATTTCTTCAAATATTTAGGATTTAAGTTGTGTTTTAACCAACTATACCTTGTTTGACAGAGCTCTGTGAGCTCTTTCAAACAAGATATAGTTGGTTAAATATTTGTCCTGCATAGACTTCATACTTCATAGAAGAGATTTCCAGGCGAAAAAAAGGTGATGAGGTAGATTTTCTATGACAAAGGAGGTGCTTAAGAAACAAGAAATTCTTGTATAATATTCATAATTTTATTAGCTCAGCTGAAGGAGGAGCTAAACAAGTCATCTTTCATGATTGTCTATCATGACCTGATTTTTCACAAATCAACTGGACTGATTTTTACCAAGCATGGTATGTTTGTTCCTTGTAATGAGTAAAAATGCAGGTCTGTTTATTGCATGCAGACCTGTTAATTCTCCCGGTTTCACTGTGAGTCTCCCAGTTTGAGGCACCAACTCACATCCTATTTTCTCCCGATTTGACACTTATCAAAATAGTTGTCCTGAAATCCATCACATTTTACTGTTTACAAATTTCTGAAATCTCGTACACGCGAGATTACAAACATTTGTGTGAATGTGTTCAATGACATCAGATTCGGCTGTGATCGACTCGGTTTCTGCTAAATTCTGCATCTTTCAATGGCGAGTCTTGTGTTCTATTTTGAAAATTAAACAAGTTGTCAAGTTGGTCACAATATATAAATTTATGACACAGAATACTTGTTGGAAACGATAATTTTTCAAAGATACACATTGAGTTTTATCAATTCTGAGTTCAGAGAATTGTGAACGTGAATTCCCATGTTGTTGATGGAAAAGTCATGGAAATCAAATGTAATGTTTCGAAAATGAGTGAATTATAGTCCGTTTTTTTAAGACGTTCCTTTCATAAAGCCATGCTGGACTGGGATGTTTTGTCCCAAGGTTTTTGGGGCAAGGAGGAAGACCCAATTATTATTACCTGATGTGATCCCTGCAAAAACAGCTGCTCAAAAATAAATCTGAATTAATAGCCCCGAGTTGTAATATCCAGTTTGATCCATGCTACATGAAAGACTGTTTTGAAAACAAAACAAGGGAGAGCCATATTGTTTACAACAATGGGGACACATTATGGGTGCATTTCCGTGGGCCATTCAAGAATACTAGTGTTATTCTGGACATGCGCAGATAAGACAGAATGTGATTCGTGTTGTTTTGTTCAAGTAAATGTATTCTGGAATAATATTCGGAATGTATTCGGTTAATCCACCTCACGAGGAGGAATAAACATTATTCTAGACATGAACAGTATTTCGCACTGACTAAATAGTTTTGCACATCACAAATCCTGAGGCCAAAATTTGTTTTCAACGGTGGCGAATTAGTGCCAACCCGCCTCCAGTTATTTTTCTGTTACAACAGATTAATAAACTTTTATAACAGATTCATAATTTGTTTTAACAAATTAGTAATGTGTTATAACCAACTAATAAGGCCATACAAAGTTGATTGTCTGTTTCTCAGGCCATTTTTCCCAAAAAAGCATGCGGGCGGACGGGGTTTTTTTTTATTTTTATTTTCTTCCCGAGAGGTTGTTTGTGGTAATTTGATGCCCACCCAAACGCCTGGTGGACCACAAAAATTTCGCAAATATATTGGTTATTCACCATAGGGGTGTTGGGTCGTAAATGAAGTGGGGTTTGAATGTTTGTTTTTCAGTGAAACGTGAAAATTATAACACAGGACGAAAGTCACGAAATGCCTCGTGGGTGAAACGTCTCGGGTTGAAACGTCTCTGGGACAAATCAAATGTCGAAGTGCCAACTTTCAGAGATTTATTTTACCCCCAAAAAAAAATCCTTTCACAACCTGCCTAATAAAATCGTGAATCGCAATTTTTCCCCATTATATTCAAAATTATCATAACCCATTTGAATGGGCAGTTCATCCATAAATCATATTTTTTTGAAATCTGAAAATGAAATACAAAACGAATGTTTGCGTTTTTTTATTAACCAATTCGACCGCACATACCTGCCTATATGCGATTTATTTTCAACTATGACGATTACTTTTATATCAAGCAACAGTTACTATTAGTTATCTAATTATCCTGCATCTCAAATGAATTTATTTAAATCAACGGGAAACTCGTAACGGTTTCAAATAACAGTACACAAATTCCCAATGACGGCCATTTTCAATACAAATGTTACTAAAAATAAATGCCAGGAGACTGTGTTCCATTCAACGTAGCACCTGACTTTGCAGACTTTCTGAGGGTTGGTGCGAATCAAACGTGGTGCGAATCGACCATTCCCCTTTGTGACTGTTTGTTGTCAGACTAAAAGACACCTTCCTTCTTGCTGTCATTATGACTTACCTTTTACAGAATAAAACACTTTCTGTCGTGAATATTGCTAAAACCCACTCACTTTATTAAAGTATGATGTAGAAAAAGCTTGAAGTGTGTTAATTTAAAATTTGCGAACGCATCGCGATCGATTTACCGAAATGAGCACAATATCTCAAATTTTTTTTGAAGATTTTTTGGTGTCATCAAAAGGTTGCATGCGCACCAAAAATGACCATGCGCGCGGGCCTGAGAAACAGAGGTTCTTTTTTTTAAGGCCTAATCTGTTTTTAACAGTTTTTATACAGTTATAGCCAACTAATATTCTGTTGCAACAGATTAAGTTGGCCTTATCTATTTTTACGAATTAATGATCTGTTATAGTTATCTTTTAAAAGCAACTAATGGGGAGCACGGCGGCTCATTGACTGGCACATCAGACTTGTGACCGAGAGGTCACCAGTTCGAAAGAGATCCATACCACTTGCATTGTGACAGTGAGCAAGTCACGCCTAACTGCGCACACGGGCACAGATGCAAAGTGTCCTTAGATGTGTTGCACGTTGATGGCACGCGTGCATTCAACCAATGCTCATCTGGCTTGTGTCTGCTGAGTTCGTTGGAGAGTATAGCTGTTACTTGTCGCTGTGCGATGGTTTCTCTAGATACTCTGGCTTTCTCCATCTGTAAAACTGCTCGACACAATATGGCCTTGGCATTCAAAAGTGCCGTAACCATCAATAACAAACTAATTATCTGTTATAACAGTTTAGTAATCTGATTTATTGGGTTTTATTATAGGAAAGTGGTGGGGCCGAAAGATGTCTTCTTTTACGGAATTGCAATTGCAGAAGTTATGTAATTGGGGATGAGGAGGGGGATATCATGAAAATGTCACAGCAGAACCATTCAGAATGGTGTTTTCGCGTGCTGTAAGCCAAAATACCCCCCCCCCCCCCCCCCCCACCACTCATGCACGAAAAATAGTGTACAAGTACGCTTTCAGTGGTGAGAATTAATTTGATTTTTTTGTTTGGGAGTGTAACAATGGAGGTGTATATGTGTGTGTGTGTGGGGGGGAGTGGGGGTGCACTCCTCCTAGTCCCTTAAGAATTGACAAGTTCCGTCATCTGTGCAACCATCAACCTTTCGTATGTGATTGTGCAAATAAAACCTTTATGGTTCACAGATGTGGTATTAGAATAGGATTTCAAGGCTTATGTGACTGGGTACAGACCTTGTAAAGTAGTAGAGCGCTATGTGTTGATATGTACAGTATATGGCTAGAAGCCCACGTGTATCCCCATGCCTATAGTAAGGGCCTCTGAAGAAGGTCCATGACCACTGAAGCAGTTTGATTTACGTAAACAAATCCATTGGATTTTCCAGGATGTGGTCTGTCGATCAGCAGGGCCTTAATGTCGCTGGGGCTTTTGGGCCTTTTCAATACGGCTCAACCCGATGCTTTTACTGATGCTAGTGCACAACACCTTCTTTCCATAGCCTATTTACCCTATATAACACTGTACCCCCTCCCCCCCCCCCCCCCCCCACACACACACACACATACCTCCATTGTTACAAGGGAATGAGCAATCTCAGTGCACAGCTGCTCTCTCGCTCTGACATCTCTCGTGCCCCATGACTCTTTTGCGATGTCACTCTAGTAGCCTACAAGGCCTCTTTGACTCAACCGCGACTACAGAATTGCACTCCACCCAAATGGGCCTTATCATGCTTTACCCCATGTAACACTGTACTGCTACGGCCCATTTGCTTTAACACGCGAGGACTCGGAAAAGACCCATGCAGCTCTACCAACTTTATACACCGAGCACAAACATCTGACTGCCACCTGGTCTTTAGTCGAATTTTTGTGACAGGTGTCCAACGCGCGCCCCTACCTCCATTTCTTCTTGCAAGTTTTACTGCGATATCATATGGAAATCTTTCGGACTCTTTAATTCCCCTGTTCAACAGCACAACGCAACCACACACATAAAAATTTCAGCCAGTAGGTGATTAAATTATGCAACTTGGCATTTTGACCGGACCTTTCCCTGCCCCCCTGCCCCAAATACACTACGCCACTGACCTATTTAGAAATAAGCTGTAAAACATGACTCCTGTTGGCCCCATATATATTTACTGGGCAAGTTTTTGTGAGGTGACGCCTTATCCTGGTACCCAAGTCTGTACTTTAGCTCTCTAATTTCATAGAAAAATAAACTGAGACTATCTTTATAATTCCGTGTCTGTGTTGAGACCAATTTGTTTCAGCCACATCTCACTCTACCATTCAAAAATAAATTCAGACTATTCTAGATACTCTGGCTTTCTCCATCTGTAAAACTGCTCGACACAATATGGCCTTGGCATTCAAAAGTGCCGTAACCATCAATAACAAACTAATTATCTGTTATAACAGTTTAGTAATCTGATTTATTGGGTTTTATTATAGGAAAGTGGTGGGGCCGAAAGATGTCTTCTTTTACGGAATTGCAATTGCAGAAGTTATGTAATTGGGGATGAGGAGGGGGATATCATGAAAATGTCACAGCAGAACCATTCAGAATGGTGTTTTCGCGTGCTGTAAGCCAAAATACCCCCCCCCCCCCCCCCCCACCACTCATGCACGAAAAATAGTGTACAAGTACGCTTTCAGTGGTGAGAATTAATTTGATTTTTTTGTTTGGGAGTGTAACAATGGAGGTGTATATGTGTGTGTGTGTGGGGGGGAGTGGGGGTGCACTCCTCCTAGTCCCTTAAGAATTGACAAGTTCCGTCATCTGTGCAACCATCAACCTTTCGTATGTGATTGTGCAAATAAAACCTTTATGGTTCACAGATGTGGTATTAGAATAGGATTTCAAGGCTTATGTGACTGGGTACAGACCTTGTAAAGTAGTAGAGCGCTATGTGTTGATATGTACAGTATATGGCTAGAAGCCCACGTGTATCCCCATGCCTATAGTAAGGGCCTCTGAAGAAGGTCCATGACCACTGAAGCAGTTTGATTTACGTAAACAAATCCATTGGATTTTCCAGGATGTGGTCTGTCGATCAGCAGGGCCTTAATGTCGCTGGGGCTTTTGGGCCTTTTCAATACGGCTCAACCCGATGCTTTTACTGATGCTAGTGCACAACACCTTCTTTCCATAGCCTATTTACCCTATATAACACTGTACCCCCTCCCCCCCCCCCCCCCCCACACACACACACATACCTCCATTGTTACAAGGGAATGAGCAATCTCAGTGCACAGCTGCTCTCTCGCTCTGACGTCTCTCGTGCCCCATGACTCTTTTGCGATGTTACTCTAGTAGCCTACAAGGCCTCTTTGACTCAACCGCGACTACAGAATTGCACTCCACCCAAATGGGCCTTATCATGCTTTACCCCATGTAACACTGTACTGCTACGGCCCATTTGCTTTAACACGCGAGGACTCGGAAAAGACCCATGCAGCTCTACCAACTTTATACACCCAGCACAAACATCTGACTGCCACCTGGTCTTTAGTCGAATTTTTGTGACAGGTGTCCAACGCGCGCCCCTACCTCCATTTCTTCTTGCAAGTTTTACTGCGATATCATATGGAAATCTTTCGGACTCTTTAATTCCCCTGTTCAACAGCACAACGCAACCACACACATAAAAATTTCAGCCAGTAGGTGATTAAATTATGCAACTTGGCATTTTGACCGGACCTTTCCCTGCCCCCCTGCCCCAAATACACTACGCCACTGACCTATTTAGAAATAAGCTGTAACACATGACTCCTGTTGGCCCCATATATATTTACTGGGCAAGTTTTTGTGAGGTGACGCCTTATCCTGGTACCCAAGTCTGTACTTTAGCTCTCTAATTTCATAGAAAAATAAACTGAGACTATCTTTATAATTCCGTGTCTGTGTTGAGACCAATTTGTTTCAGCCACATCTCACTCTACCATTCAAAAATAAATTCAGACTATTCTTATAATTCTGTGTCGGTTTTGAGACCAAATTGTATCAGCCACGTCTCACACTTCCATAAATAAAACATTGTTGAAAGCTATTGCAAGGTTCAAAGTTTCCAAAGGTTTTGCACATTGCAGTTACATTAAGTGTCGAATCTACTTCCATTCACAGGCACTCGACTAATTCTCAGATTTCAATTTTAATAAAATACATGTTATCTAATCAACACTAATTTTTTTAGTATTGATAATATAATATATATTTTATTAAAAATGATAAAATCTGATAATTTGTCGAGTGCCTGTGCACAGAATAATTCTTGTTAGCTGCCGATAACACAATCAACTTTTTCTGTGTCGTTGGTTAATTCTTCGACGAGAAATGCAATCTTGATCAACATCGATTATTCTGAATATCATGTAACGTGAAATGAACATTTCCTTGAGAATAAGATTCTGTAATTGCACTGTGCATGACTCACTAGTCGGGTGAATTCTGAATATATTCCCTATGTGCACCAGGGCAGTCAATTTAAATATAGTTTGTTTATTTATGAAACATGTTCAAGTGGGTTTATCAAATGCATTGTAAGCCAAATATATTCTCATACTGTCGTGGTTATGTGAAATCAAAATTATATAAACTCAAAATATAAATTAAATAAAAACATAATCTCTCAAGTATAATTAACTTCAGCTGACCTTTTATATATACTATTGTTATGGTTTATACCAAATTTATCTGTTTTGTGTAAAAAAAACTATAATTGAAAGTTTGTTGAAAACTGAAAAAAATCTGTTTTGAGATATCACAAGAATTAAGTTACCTCCCCTTACTTATATACACACAGATTCAAAACATGTCAAGCAGAGTATTTTGTCTTCATTTTGAACCAACAGGATTATTTTGTTTGTTTTTTTCACAATGGGAGTTATGAATACTGAGGGCACCTTCTCTAACGTGAGTAATACAAAACACAGTTCAAATAATATGAATGAAGGTATTCCTAAAAAAATTTACGTTATCTGTCCTATTTAGGGTGGGATATATTGTATTAATCTTTTACATACAAGAAAAACGCCGTTCATTTTTAGCTCAACTTGACAAAGTCAAGCTGAGCTATTGCCATCACTTCTCGTCCGTCGACGTACGTTAGTACGTACATACGTTAGTATGTTAGTACGTTAGTACGTACGTCCACAATTTCCTTTGGCACACCTCACAGGTCGCATTTATGATCAGATTACTTTGAAACTTGGTATGCTTGTTTGGGGTGACCTCTAGATGGGAGCTATCGATATTTTTATACTGTACCAATGACCCAGACTTAGCTTAGCTGGTGCTAACTCCACAAAAACCAGGGCCAAACACAAATTTTGCCCCCCAATCCCCAAAATTTGCATCCAAAACAAAAAGAAATCATGTCCTAAAGGACCTCCATAGTACGACTCTACTGCGCATGCGCAGTGACGCAGTCGTCCCGAAATTGGCGCCAAATATCATTCTCTGTTTGGCCCTTCATCAGTCAACATCTCACTGATCTTTGTGCTTGTAAATCTCAGTTTAAAGGATGCCAGACACGTAATTCTTGGAGAAAATGTAATTCTAAGGAGGATAGAAGGAGGAGAGGAAAAAAGAAGTGGCAAAAAATAATCAGGGCTGTACTTAAAATTTTTTGTTAAAATTATGTTAAGTTGCCTATTTTCGAGGCAAACGCCTCTTGTTGTCATTCTTGCTAATTGTTGCACTGCTTATTCAGTGTTTCCTCTCCCCTAACCTTCTAAAGTCCCCCCTTGCAATTCTCCCATGCTTTTGGCATATTTTTGAGAAGTTTCATTTCTAAAATTTCCCTGGGAGAGTTGCTTGGTTACAGAATGTTTTCTGTTATTTTCCCCATAGTTACGTTTTCACCCATGGGTGTATAACGTTTGTGTTCTGCATCTTCCATCTGATGTTCTGCAGATTCTCCCCTGGGAGTCTCTGTTTTGCATCAGATAGAGTGTAATTGAGGACTGATTCCGGGCCAGTTTTTTCAGTGCCTGGAGTCATGTTTTCTTCTGTGTTTACACTGTTTGTTTTCATTGGCAACAGCCTTTTTTGAGGGGGGCTGTTTGTCTTTGAGGTAGTTTATCTCATTATAAGATACATTTATATTATCCGAAAGTGTCTCATTAATTATTTTATATAATTTTAAAATTTTTGACCACACTTTGCCATCGGATCCATCGGGGCTCAACGTTACTTTTCAGCAACTTGGGCTTCTCTGAAAAAATATTTTTTCAAAATTATTTTGTTTTGCAATTGTTTTTTCATTTATTAATGGATCATGTTATTATGTATCTTTGTGTCAGGGGTTTTTGCGAGTAACTAGGACTTATTGTTGTTCCTTCACAATGAAAGGAACTTGTTCAAATTGTAATAGGAAGAAATCTTCCTCTGACTTTCATGATTATTGCATAAATTGTAGTCAGTGTTCTCGCATTAATCCCTGTCCTGTATGTGAACATTGGGATGAGAAACATTGGAAACGTGTGTCACGATATGTTGTTTCTGGAGAAAGAGCGATGCCGGCTCTTTCTCCACAAGGTCACTCTACTCTCTCAGTTTCTATTTCAGAGGAACCAGAACAGGGTGATGTTTCCATGTTATCCTCTTCAAGTGTGCGTCCGTCGTCACAATTAAATACAGAGCTAGCGGCAAAAGTGCTCATGGAGATTAGACAAATGTCGTCCGCTAGCTCGCCCGGTGTAGCGTCCATTCACCGAATGGTTCGGCAGCCGGGTTCGTCCGATGCGGTCCAAGAGGAAATTTTGGGTGATGCGAGCACTATAAAAATAATAGATGCACACCCAGTGACGGCGGATAGTGAACGAGAACGGAGGAAGCCTTTTAGTCCGGTTCCTAGCTCGTCCAGGTCCAGCCGGGCCGCGAGCGAGAGAGGCCCCTCTCTCGTACAACAACATCTGGGACCAGATGTTGTGGTACAAAATGTGTCTTTAGCGGAGCATACGTCCGTCGCTCGGGACGCTCCGTTGTATAAGCAGTCCGCAGAGACTGTTAAGGCTTCCTCTTCTCGCCGGCGCACACGACCGCACCTTGGCTGCGTGACCTCCGATATCTTGCCAGCTTCGCCGAGGAAGGATTATTCGGCGACCAGGTCACACCATCCGGCAGCCAGGGACTCGAGACCGATGGACTCCGGACGTTCGCATAGGAAAAGTATGCGGGAGCCATCCGATGCGGAGCTGCCCTCGGCAAAGCAGCGAAAGACCGCTCCTCCGCAGGTCTCGACGTCGGACATTCTAGTGCAGATAGCACAGCTTATCGCAGCATCCCAGCAGCCGACAGAAACGGTGTCGGATCGAGAATTATCCGACGGCGCTGGGTCGGTACGCTCCGCCGAAGCATCGGGGGCGGACGACCGGGAACATCGGGAGGTCCGACCGGATGGTGAAAGGGATACGGATGAATTGGAGCTATCCCTTTCGGAACAACACAAAGCTGCCGTAGACTTCATCCGGCACTTTCTTCCTCAAGTTGTTCCGTCGGGCCAGACTGCTGCGCTTCCGGACAGGAGAATTATAGCGTCATTGGACTCTGATTTTTTCGAGCGGTTCAGGGACATCGCTCCCGAGTTTCCGTCGCAGTCCAATAATGTTGCAAGAACATTTGAATTATTGAACGACGCTATTTTTAAACTTGCTTCCAGGACAGGGAAAGCAGGCTTCTTGTCCGCAAATACTCTCAACCTGCCTTTCATTAATGCAAGGAATAAATTCGACACGGCAGGTCAGGGTATACCGAGAGTTCCTCTGCGTATGGACGACGAGGCGGAAGACTTAGAGCTATCATTACCGTCGTCAGCTTCTATTCCAACCGCAGTGTTGGAAACAGCTATTGCGTCTAACAGAGCCAATTTAGATGCCTTATCTTACGCAGATCACCTTACGAAGGCGTTATCACTGCGTCTTCAAGGGGAAGAGTTTCAGGATATACAATCCTCCTTAAGACTTCTTTCAAGGGCAGTAGCTTATTCCACGTGTAACTCCGCCCTTTCAGTGGCTAATCTGGAGTTGGTTAGACGTGACGCAGCCCTGTCTACATCCACACTAGTGGATTCTAAGGTGAAGAACTCTCTTAGAGTCGCTTCGGTCTCAGGAGATCTTCTCTTTGACGGCAAGCTTTCCGCTATTTATGATAATATTAAAAAGAAAGCTAGTGATTCTCTGTTGTTTAGATCCGCTCCTAAAAGGTCGGATTCAGCAGACACGAATAAGGCGGGCACTTCTGGGTCTTATCCGCCCAAGAGAGGTTCCTATAGAGGTTCCGGTGCGTCCTCTAGCTCTTATTCGAGAGACCGTCAGGATAGCGACTCTCGTTCGGGACGTCCTTCAGGCCGGGACAATCGGTCGGACGCCCCGAGGTCGACGAGGCGAGGTGCGGGTCGTGGAAGACGTGGTTTCTCCTACCGCAGGCCTCGCAGATCCAGGAGGTGATGGCTCAAACCTCTATCGCGTTCCGGTTGGCGGAAGGTTGTCGAGTTTTTCTCAAGAGTGGGCGTCGATTACGGACGACCCTTGGGTGAGAGGAGTGACTTCGGAAGGTCTAAAGATATCCTTCAAACGAAAGCCTCCATTAACTCGAAGTCCAAAGTGGACTCATCTTCCGTCAAACCCTCAGAAAAGAGACGCTCTGCTATCAGAGGTGCAGTCTCTTTTAATGAAGAACGCGGTAGAGGTCGTAGAAAACCAGGAATCGCTGGGATTCTACAGCCATCTGTTTCTGGTTCCGAAACCAGACGGCTCGTTCCGTCCAGTCATAGATTTGAGCTGGATAAACAAGCTGATCATCGCTCCGAAGTTTTATATGGAGACGATTCGATCGGTCAGAGCGAGTATTCGGGTGAACGATTATGCAACGAGCATAGATCTCAAAGATGCGTACTTTCACGTCATGGTACATCCGACATTCCGAAAGTATCTACGCTTCGCAGTCCTAGGAGTGGTGTATCAGTTCCGGGCCATGTGCTTCGGATTGAATCTAGCACCCTGGGCTTTCACTCGAGTAATGAACTCGGTAATGATTTACTTCCGAGCTCATTCGTCTGCGGTAACGTCGGCCTACCTGGACGACATTCTTCAGAGGTACGGCAACGAGTTAACGCTTCAGAACGATGTTCAGAATCTTCTTCTATTGCTCCGACGTCTCGGTTTCATAGTAAACGAGGAGAAGTCGGATCTGGTGCCGTCCAAGTCATTCACTCATCTGGGAATGAGCTTCGAGGCGCACAACAATCTCGTTCGTCTGCCGTTAACCAGAGCGAAATTAGTCAGTTGTTACGCTCGCTATTGTCTAAATACAGACAAAGTCACAGCGAGAGAATTTATGAGACTGATAGGTCTGTGCGGAGCCGCTGCGGATCTCATTCCGATGGGACGGCTACGCACACGGCCTCTTCAAATTTTCTTGACTCAGAATTGGAGTGTGAAAATTCATTCGCTCGATGTAGACGTTCTCTTGTCAGATCAAGTGAAACAAGAGATTCAGACTTGGGCAAACATTCAGTGGTTAACTCAAGGAGTTCCGCTGCAGTTGCCGGATCCGAGTTTTACCATTATGACGGATGCCAGTCAAACAGGTTGGGGTGCATCATTAATCCCAACGGATTCGAGATGCCAGGGTCTTTGGGATCCGCAATTCCTGTGCAAGCACATAAACATCAAGGAAATGATGTCAATTTGGCTTGCGTTACGTCACTGGATGGACATTATTCACGATGCTCATGTCCAAATCCTATCCGACAATACGACAGTAGTGGCGTATATACGGAATCAGGGAGGCACTCATTCAGTTCCGTTGTTCAATCTAACGGAAAGAATCCTTCTGTTTGCGTTGGAACATCACGTTCTTCTTTCGGTCCGTCACATACCGGGTCGTCTGAATGTGCTAGCAGACTCCCTTTCTCGAAAGGGTCGCTTGTTGCCGTCGGAGTGGACTCTCAACAAACAAGTATTCAATCAGATTTGCTACCAATGGGAACGGCCAATGATAGACTTATTTGCGACACATCTCAACAATCAGTTGCAGACGTATGTGTCTCCGTGTCCGGATCCAAGAGCATTTGCTGTAGACGCTCTATCGATCCCTTGGGACGGAATGATAGGATATGCGTATCCTCCAGCACCGTTAATTCAACAAGTATTGCTAAAGATAAAACAATCTCAATGCAAGATTCTGTTGGTAGCATCTCTGTCGCCACAGAGACCGTGGATAAATCTACTCAGGTGTCTGTTGTGGGACCTACCGCGGAAGCTCCCTCCACGAGAGGATCTTCTTTGGCAGGGGAAATCGCGCCAACTGCATCACAACCCGCAAGGTCTCAACCTTCACGTTTTTCCGTTGTGCGGTCCTTCTTGCATGGCAAGCACTTTACAGGACGAGCAGTGGACGCGATTTCTAACTGTAGGAGGACCTCCTCTTCGCTAAACTATGCGGCTAAGTGGAAGGTTTTCCGTCGTTGGTGTAGGGATCATTCTGTTGATATATTTGATCCCTCTATACCAGACATTGCTAACTTTCTAGTATACTTGTTTGACGAAATCAAACTGCAACCGGTTACTATAAAGGGTTATAGATCTATGTTATCTGATACCTATGCACATCATGATAGTTTACAAATTGGATCTAATGTCTCTTTATCGAAATTGGTTAGAAACTTTTCGATAAATAGACCCAGAACTCTTAGATTAATTCCTAAGTGGAATTTAGCTTGGGTTCTCCTTAAATTGAAGGAAAAGCCATTTGAACCTCTTGGGACAGTAGATTTCAAATTCTTATCTTATAAGACAGCTTTTCTCTTAGCTTTCTCTTCTGCCAGAAGAGTCAGTGAGCTTCATGCACTATCGGTGGATGATTCTCATTATCGTAGTGTTGGGAACACTATCACCTTCACTACTAACGTCGGTTTTTTAGCTAAGAATCAGGCTCCTAATAATATCCGGAACCTATTGTTATTAAGGCTCTTCCGTCTTCAGACGGGCGTAGGCCTTTACTCTGTCCTGTTAGAGCACTACGTATCTATAAACAGAGATCTCAGTTCATCAGAAAGGGACGGAAACGTTTCTTTCTGTCTTTGATGCCTAATAGAAAGGACATTTCAGTCCATTCTATTGCTAGATGGATTCAGTTAACTATCCGTACTGCGTATGAAGATTTATCTTCTTCTCAGCAGTCTGTGCTTAAGATTTCTGCTCATGAAGTAAGAGCTCTTTCTACTTCCTGGGCTTATGCTAATAGTGTTGCTATTACAGATTTAATGAAGGCTGCTTATTGGTCTCAGCCATCCACATTTACTAATTTTTATCTCAGAAATATTGAGTCCATTTCTGGAGACCTGCATTGTTTAGGTCCGTTATCTGTTGCTCAGAATGTCGTCCACTAAACAGTTGCAACTATAGTTATGCAGGCTTTCTGTTCCGGCAGTGACTCCGTCCGGCTGCCCTCTTCGCTCTGGGCTATTTGACCCAGGGCAAGGGGAAGGGGGGGGGCGGGTGTTCCCTTAGGTCACCTGCTTTATAGTGAAAAGCAAGGGAATGCCTCCTCCAAGACAGTATTTCTGAGTCGCTTCCGGGATGGTTTTAAAGTGTAATATTAATGTTTAATTTCATTCATGTCTTATTTTTAAAGTGTAGCTCGGTGTGAAGCATTTGTATATGTCAAGTGTCAAACGGGCTTTAATATACAATACTCGGACACTTTTAAATGATTATAAAGAGTCTCAATTCTCTGGACTACTTTATTTATTGGCTTGTTTTAATAATAATTAGTATAAAGGTTATACTGGATATTAATAGAGAACATGAATGTTATTGTGCTCAATTATTAAGGGTAGTGTATCTTTCTAATTTAAATATTAAATAAGAAAGATACATGTAAAGCCTTATACTCCTTTTCTCCTTAAGGGGTTATCTCTTTATTTTATAATTGAGCTTATTGGATTTTCCTCTATGTCCTAGGCCCTCCAGCCTGTTTACTATTCAGCTAAGTCTGGGTCATTGGTACAGTATAAAAATGTTAAAAAATTTATAGTAATTTATATATTTTTTATACTTACCAATGACCCAGACGGGGATGGCCCTCCCTGAGTTGGGAACTCTTGCCTCCCCGCTGAGTACATAGCGCTGACCAGGCACTGCCAGTAAGAATGATATTTGGCGCCAATTTCGGGACGACTGCGTCACTGCGCATGCGCAGTAGAGTCGTACTATGGAGGTCCTTTAGGACATGATTTCTTTTTGTTTTGGATGCAAATTTTGGGGATTGGGGGGCAAAATTTGTGTTTGGCCCTGGTTTTTGTGGAGTTAGCACCAGCTAAGCTAAGTCTGGGTCATTGGTAAGTATAAAAAATATATAAATTACTATAAATTTTTTAACTTTCTTCAATTTCCGTCAAAAAATGTTGCCGCTGCCAACGTTCTTAGAACTTAGTTTAGTCAAACCACAATATTTCCCTTTTGCACACCCTACAGGGCACATTTATGATTTGATTGCTTTGAAACCTGGTATGCTTATTTAGGGTGACCTCTAGATGGGAGCTATCGATTTTCTTCAATTTCTGTCAAAAAATGTTGCGGCCAACGTTCTTAGAACTTAGTTTAGTCAGAAGACTCAATATTTCCCTTTGGCACACCCTACAGGGTACATTTATGATCGGATTGCTTTGAAACCTGGCATGCTTGTTTGGGGTGACCTCTAGATGGGAGCTATCGATTTTCTTCAATTTCCGTCAAAAAATGTTGCCGCTGCCAACGTTCTTAGAACTTAGTTTAGTCAAACCACAATATTTCCCTTTTGCACACCCTACAGGGCACATTTATGATTTGATTGCTTTGAAACCTGGTATGCTTATTTAGGGTGACCTCTAGATGGGAGCTATCGATTTTCTTCAATTTCTGTCAAAAAATGTTGCGGCCAACGTTCTTAGAACTTAGTTTAGTCAGAAGACTCAATATTTCCCTTTGGCACACCCTACAGGGTACATTTATGATCGGATTGCTTTGAAACCTGGCATGCTTGTTTGGGGTGACCTCTAGATGGGAGCTATCGATTTTCTTCAATTTCCGTCAAAAAATGTTGCCGCTGCCAATGTTCTTAGAACTTAGTTTAGTCAAACCACAATATTTCCCTTAGGCACACCCTACAGGGCACATTTATGATTTGATTGCTTTGAAACCTGGTATGCTTATTTAGGGTGACCTCTAGATGGGAGCTATCGATTTTCTTCAATTTCCGGCAGAAAATGTTGCCACGGCCAATGTTCGTAGAACTCAGTTTAGTCAGACATTTCCCTTTGGCGCACCCTACAGGGCACATTTATGATCACATTGCTTTGAAACCTGGTATGCTTGTTTGGGGAGACCTCTAGATGGGAGCTATCAATTTTCTTCAATTTCTGTCAAAAAATGTTGCCGCGGTCAACGTTCTTAGAACTTAGTTTAGTCAGAAGACTCAATATTTCCCTTTGGCACACCCTACAGGGTACATTTGTGATCAGATTGCTTTGAAACCTGGCTTGCTTGTTTGGGGTGACCTCTAGATGGGAGCTATCGATTTTCTTCAATTTCTGTCAAAAAATGTTGCTGCGGCCAACGTTTTTAGAACTCAGTTTAGTCAGACCACAATATTTCCCTTTGGCACACCCTACAGGGCACATTTACGATTTGATTGCTTTGAAACCTGGTATGCTTGTTTAGGGAGACCTCTAGATGGGAGCAATCGATTTTCTTCAATTTCCGTCAAAAAATGTTGCCGCGGCCAACTTTCTTAGAACTTAGTTTAGTCAGAAGACTCAGTATTTCCCTTTGGCACACCCTACAGGGCACATTTATGATTGGATTGCTTTGAAACCTTTCATGCTTGTTTGGGGTGACCTCTAGATTGGAGCTATCGATTTTCTTCAATTTCCATCAAAAAATGTTGCCGCGGCCAACATTCTTAGAACTTAGTTTGGTCAGACCACAATATTTCCCTTTGGCTCACCCTACAGGGCACATTTATGATAAGATTGCTTTGAAACCTGGTATGCTTATTTACGGTGACCTCTAGATGGGAGCTATCGATTTTCTTTCATTTCCGTCAAAAAATGTTGCCACGGCGAACGTTCTTAGAATTTAGTCTAGTCAGACCACAATATTTCCCTTTTGTACACCCTACAGGGCACATTTATGATCGGATTGCTTTGAAATCTGGCATGCTTGTTTGGGGAGGCCTCTAGATGGGAGCTATCGATTTTCTTCGGTTTCTGTCAAAAAATGTTGCCACTGGCAAAAAAAATGACATTGGTACCAATGATCTTCAATTTTGCCATTTCATTTATAACTTACCAAGTTCAAGTTTGTCAAGTTGAGCTACAGTGTCATTGACACTTTCATTTTTTATATTTTCACTTTTTGCTTCCAAAACATAGGTTGTGACCCCTCATTGGAATGAGCTCAACGAGCTCGTTCCAATGAGGGGTCATAACCTATGTTTTGGAAGCAAAAAATGAAAACTTTTAGTTATATGAGGATGTTTTTTCCAAGTGCTGTCTACAACTCAAGTTAGGTGATGGGTTAAAAAGTCATACTAAGTGGCTAATTTGTGCGTGTGTGTGTCATATGATAAATAGAATATGAAATGAGTATTTTTCTCATATAATATTTATGAAACTCATCCGAACTTTCCGTTTGGGCTCGCCAGAGGCTCGCCAAAACAGAAAATTCTTAGACTCCTTTCATAAATATTATATGAGAAAAACACTCATTCTATATCCTCTGTATCTGTTAGGATTTGCCTTCTTACAATTTATGGGAGAGTGCCTACTGGCACTCTCCCATAAAATGTAACAAGGTAAAGATGCACAAAGAAATTGTAAGGACCAAAAATAATTTAGCACTCTAACAGTCAATAACTGAGTAACTAAAGCTTCGCACAATGTACAGCATTAATTTAAATCTCATCTATAGCAACTCTCTACCCAATGTAATGGCCAAAACCAGCCAGTAATATTCCCAAGAAGCATTTAGACTTAGCTTATGGCCCCTCATTAGGAGGAGTGTGGTGGCTCAGTCAATATGACATTGTACCTCAAACTGAAAAGTCCATGGTTGCACCTCCACCAGTAGTACCTGCATTGTGTCCTTGGGCAAGGCGCTTAATCCAGATTGCCCACATGGGACAGGTTTGTGCTGCGTACAAAGATGTTCTGCATGTCAATGGTGCACCTGCATTCAACCAATGCTAACCCTGCTTGTGTGGAGTTAGTGTGTTGGGGAGCTGACAGTTATCGCCGTTGCTCGATGAGTCTCTCTGGGTACTGCGGTTTCCTCCACTCGCCAAACTGTCCTGGTCATGATTAGCCATTGTGCAGAATATGTGACCTTAAACACCAACAAATAAATAAATAAATGGAGAGTCCTTGGGCAAGGCACTTAATCCCCACTGCCCAAGTGAGGGGCACAGTTGGTGATGTGTACTAAGGCATAATGCATGTCAATAGTGCACCTGTCTTCAACCAATGCTAACCTTGCTTGTGTGGATTTAGTACGTTGGTGAATCTGACAGTTGCTCACCATTGCTTGGTGGTTATCTCCAGGTACTCTGACTTCTTCCACTCATGAAACTGTCTGACACGAGGTGACTCTGGCTTTTGAAAGTGTATCTAAACCTCAAAAAATAAATAAATAATTAAATAAATAAATAAATAATCCCTCATTGGAATGGATTGTGGAAAGTTTTTTTTTTAGTGAATTCCAAAAATGAAAACATATTCTATTTTCAATTAACTCTTTACCCAACACAGACGTTATCAAAATTTATTATTTTAAATATCATTTTCAAAATTTTTCAACAAATTTCAGCAAAACCATATCATGTGATAGGGCTGCACGATATTCAAAACTGAATACCGGTATCGGTATTCAAAAAATACCACGGTATACCAGTATATCGCAAACTGTTCAGATATATGAACACAAGAACCACAATCGAGATTCGAGGCATCACAGTCGGAACGAATTAGCAAGCCTTGATGATGTGGTTCGAAAAACCTTTACTCAATGCAGACGATATCAAAATTTATTATTTTCAAAATTAATTTATCAGATTTTCCCCAAAAATTTCAACAAAACTATATCATGTGACCCTCATTGGAACAAGCTCAACGAGCTCGTTCCATTGAGGGGTCACATGATATAGTTTTGCTGAAAGTTTTGAAAATTATTTTTTCAACTGTTGAATTTGTATATTACGAGGGCACAAGCAGGCGATTTCTTGGATAAAGGGATAATATTATTGATTCGGGTCTACAGTTAAAAAAGTCAAAACATCTTGAAAATTAAATTATGGGTAATAAATAATGACGATAAACCGATATTTTTGTAATTATGCCGGTATTCAATCGATATTGGTTTGAATACTGGTATATATCGGTTTATCGATACACCGTGCATCTCTATCATGTGACCCCTTTTTGGAATGAGCTCAACAAGGTCGTTCTAAAGAGGGGGTCACATGATATGGTTTTGTTGAAATTTTTTGAAAAATAATATTTTTTTCAGCTGCTGAGTTTGCATATTACGTGGGTGGATGTGGCCGTTTCATTGGGTAAAGGGTTAATACCTTGTTAAGCTTCTTCTGGACTACATACATACATGAGCTATCATGTTTTGGTGAAGTTTGTAGAAATAATCAACACCCTGGTGACCATTATTATGAAAAACCAGGATACTGAACAAATTGAGCTGTATATTCATTTTTGTTTCTAACAAGTTACTGTTTTCTACAGAGTAAAATCTCAAGGGTTGACTCCATTAGAGCATATAGAAGAAAACTGACATACAGAGTAAGAGGTTGCACTGTGTTTTATTTGCACACACTTGTTAAAACTTTACATAACACAACTGCATCTTCACCAGCATTGGTTCTTGAAGTCATACATTTTGGGTTCCAAGACATAGCTTGTGACCCCCTCGAACTTGTTGCAATGAAGTGTAATAAACTATGTATTGGAGGCATATATTTTAAAAAATACAAAATTTAACCCTTTACCTAACATGAAAAGCAGACGACACTTGCAAACAAAATTCTTGAATAACTAATTTTTTTCATTTTTTGTCTCAAAAGCATAGGTTATGACCCCTCATTTGACAAGCTCATTGAAGCCAAAGAAGGGTCATAACCTATATTTTTGAGATAAAAAATGTAAAAAATAATGAAAATTAATTGGCGATTTTGGTGAATAGTGCTGGCCGGTTTTGGCCATTACGTTGGATAAAGAGTTAACTGGTTGAGTATGAGAAGCCACTATAATGGCTCTATTGAATAGTGCTAAAAGCCATTTTATTGGATTTGGACTGTCTGCATCAGCATGTTGTTTGTATAGCAGTTGGAAATTTTGTTTTTGCATAAAATTGTTTCTTTCACTTTATTGGCAAGTGTCAATGGCACCCTCCAATAAATTGTAACATAATGATTATTTATGAGCAATAATTTACTAAAATAAGCCTCCTCTTGCTGGTAGTGTGTTACCTTTGAAAAAACTGATCGTGCTACTAATCTCCTTTGAAAAATGTTGTAGCACTCTACCAGTTAACCCTTCACTTAACGAATCGCCCACATCCGTCCGCGTAATATGCAAATTCAGCAGTTGAAAAAAATATTATTTTTCAAAAAATTTCAACAAAACCATATCATGTGATCCCTTGTTGGAACGAGCTTGTCGAGCTCATTCCAACGAGGGGTCACATGATATGGTTTTGTTGAAATATTTTGAAAAATTAAAAAAAAATGGTATTTAAAATAATAAATTTTGATATCGTCTGTATTGGGTAAAGGGTTAAATTGTGATACAGTGGGACCCACTTAATTGTATATCTCTTAACTGAATAACCCTGTTAACTGAATATTATTTTATAACACAAAACCATTTACCATACCTCTGGTACAAATTTGACCTGCTAATTAAATATAGGCAAAAGAGTAAGCTCCTGTTATTTATTTATTTATTTATTTATTTGTTTATTGGTGTTTAAGATCACATACTTATGCACAATGGCTAATCGTGACTGTGACGGTTTTACAGGTGGAGAAAGCCGGAGTACCGGAGAGAACCACCGAGCATCAACAAGCAACTGTCAGCTCCTCAACGTTCTAACTCTGTTCAAGCTCTGCCTAAGCAGGGTTACAGCGGTTGAAGACATGTGCACCATCGACGTGCAGTACGCCTCAGTACACGGCGTCATCGTGCCCACATGTAGGCAACATGGATAGAATGCCTTGCCCAAGGACACAGCGTGGGTTGTCCCAAACGGGGATCGAACTCGGGATCTCTAGCACAGAAGTCCAACAGTCTACCACTGAGCCACCGCGCTCATAAGCTACCGAGCTCCTGTTAAATGAATACAAAATCTTGTAACCTGTCGAGAAATTACCCTGACTCTCCCCAGGTTTCCTTTGTTTATTGACCTATTTGGCTTCAGCACATCCAATACAGGCATTTAATCTATTATATGTTGTTTGACAGAGCTCACAGAGCTCTGCCAAACAAGATATAATAGAATAAATAGCAAGTTTATCGCTAGAATACAGGAAAGTGACAAAATGCCTGTTAATTGAATACTCCTGATAATTAAAAATAATTTTCATTGGCAAAGTAGCTGTCCAATTAACAGAGTTACACTGTATTTGTGACTAATGATGGTCAGATATGACCTACATTAGGGAGAAGGTTAATAGCACAATTTTCATTGATGTCACCATCTACTAAACTTTAATTGTTTACATAACCCAATTTTAATATGAGTATATGAGTATTTTTATACTCCCCACAATGAGTTGTGGGGGTGGGGGGGGGGGGGGGTATATACTGGAATTACCTTTTCTGTCTGTCCATCCATCTGTCTATCCATCCATCCATTCATCTGTGTGTTCGTCCATAAACACAATTTTGTCCGGAGCTTTTCTCAGACATTTATACACCAATCTGCTTGATACATGGTATGAATGTTCACCACTATGGGAACCTGTGCACCAGCGATATTAATTCTGGTCGGATTATTTTTGCCAGAATGATTCCCTTTTTCTCCTTGAAAAAGCAGACCTAGAATTTTGTCCAGAGATTTTCTCAGATGTTTATGGGTCGATTCTTTTTTTGAAACTTGTTATGACTATTTACTAACAGGGGAACCTGTGCATCTGTGATTATAGTTTCGATCAGACCTCTTTTTGTCCAAATTATGCCCCTTTTTGTCTTAGAATAATCATGGCAGCAGGGGGTATGGACAGGCCCTTCTGGGATAGTCACACCACAAGTTTTTTCGGAAAGACCATAAATAATTTCAAACCAGAGCTTATTACTCCTTGTTCCAATAAGAGATTTTAAGCTAAAAAGAAAAATCATGGCCATTAAAACAAATCTGGTTTCTCAGGCACCTTCCTTGTCATGGACCCTCTGCACATTATAATCCTGAAATTTCAAGTGTAGTTTTTTGTCCATAATGCAATAAGGAATTTAACAAATTCAATATGGTTTGACAGAGCTTGGTGAGATAGAATTGGTTAAATTCCTAGATGCATCATGCTAGAAAATATGCAGCTAGAAATTTTAATATTTTGACATCAGGGGTGCAGGGGATTAACCCTTTACCCAACACAGAGAATATCAAGATTTATTATTTTAATAACTCTTTTTTAAACTTTTTCACAAAATTTTGACAAAACCATATGTAACCCCCTCATTGGAATGAGTTCATCGAGCTCATTCCAATGAGGGGTCACATGATATGGTTTTGTTGAAATATTATAAAAAAAAATTTTTCAACTGCTCAATTTGCAAATTACGCGGGCGGATGTGGGCGATTCGTTAGGTAAAGGGTTAAAATTCTGCAAAATATAAGCTCCCTCTTCCTTAATATTCTGCCCTCAATTTTTTTGTACCGATGTGTTTGCATACATTGATAGGCAGATTTTTTTCAGTTCATTAATTAGGTAAAGGGTTAATTTATTTTATGCTGGCTGAATTCAGAACAAAACATAAAATTAATGCCCATACTCCATAAATCAGTACATTGTAGTTAAATGATCAGGCCTGAAAATAAGCAGTCTGACATTTGCAAACTGAGGTCCCCAGAGGGTGAATTTGATGATGCTGTCCCATACAGTGGGCCAATTTATCCACTGGGTACCTCTTTCTGTTTAGTTTTAAGACCTTGATTCAGATTGAGGTTCACAGAGGGTAAATTTAGGGATGCTACACTGCTATGCAGGGTAGCATCACTAAATTCTCCCTCTGGGGACAGTCTGCTTATTTTCTGGCTTGGTCCTACTTCTAAAACAACTTTGATTCTGTTCTACAATATTCCACTTTCTGTTGGTTTTGATTCAGATGGAGGTTCACAGAGGGTAAATTTAGTGATGCTACCCTGCCTTGCAGGGTAGCATCGCTAAATTCACCCTTTGGGGACCTTATTTTGCAGATGTCAGTTTGCTTATTTTCTGTCTTGTAAATGATACATATAGGTTATTACCACCCTGGGGGTTTTCAAGATGGTGTATTCAAGTCGAGAACTTGTCTCAGAGTATAGATCAATGAGTATGTTAAGACAAGTCGATATAATGACCTAGAGGCGAGATCTAGACTTCATCTCGGAAACCCAAATGGTGGTAATAATCATAAACATGTCCTTTTTGTGAATCAAAGAAAGATGTAACAATAAAATATGGATTATTTTGCAGATATTTGCTTCATGTGGACTGTTCACATGATCATGTGATAAACATGATCTCAAATCCAACCTATTTCATGGAAAATTTATTAATCTCATCCAGTGAATTTGACTTGAGCCTCAGTAAACCTCAGCTGAAATCAACTTTAGTGAACTATAAATTCCATATAAAATAGGATCCCATTTGAAATTGTCTATGAGTAACAACAAAAATCAGTAGATACTTCCTAACTGAGGAATCAAGATTTATTTTACTTTCACTTGTTTTTGTCCTTGTAAGTAGGATCAGGTGTATTGTAGAAATCACCCGGGAAGTGGAGTAGTTCTTCTTTACTGTGGTAAACAAGTTCTACTTTACTGGTAAATACAGATTATCATGATAATGTGCATGTCCTGTGGTTTGTATCAGATTCGAGGCGGTGTCCAGAATGGGATCTTAACGAGCCGGCTCTTGTGATCCCATTTTTGGACACCACCGAGAATCTGATGCAAATCACAGGGCATGCACATTATCATGATAATTCATTTATCTCACAATTCTGTCACATAAACAGATTAAATCTTAATCCTTTACCCAACGTAACGGCCAAAGCCAGCCAACACTATTCTCAAAAATCGCCAGTTAATTTTCATTATTTTGTCTCAAAAACATAGGTATGACCGCTCATTGGAACGAGCTCATCGAGCTCGTTCCAATGAGTGGTCATAACCTATGTTTTTGAGACAAAAAATGAAAAAAATTAGTTATTCAAGAATTGTTTTTTGCAAGTGTCGTCTGCTTTTCATGTTAGGTAAAGGGTTAAATTGTTTTTAAACATTTTTGGGACATAATGTTCGGTCGATCACTGAAACACTCGTAGAATGTATCCATGCGGCTGTTATGATAGCCCATAGCGCTACCGGAAACGAGTCGTCTGATACGGAATCAGAATGAGTCGTCTTTATGATACAGAATCGGAACACATTATGTGATACATACCGTTTCTCGTGGTTTTCAGGACAAAATCTATATGATTGTTAGATAAAATAGAATATTCTAACCAGTGTATGAGGTGAGAGTCCTCTAACGTGGTTGGCATAGGTGTGACTGATTGGCTAAACTTGACTTAATACATATATTGCAGTCCTTATATAGCCATAGATGCTGGAAGTGACCTTAATCACCATTTATAGAAGTAGAGGTCTAACAAGTCCCCAGTTTGGGGTGAAATTAGTAAAATGTGTTCAGTAAATTAGGTCAGAACCTCATTTACTGCATAAGTATTGTACGTCCGCCGCAGACTGGTCACTTTCCAAAGGTTGGCAATATTTCCATGGGCGCAATAATATTAGATTCCAAACTCAAATTATAGGAATAACCATCAAAAATTTAATTAATGAAGCACAGGGTACAACCGAGTGCTTCATTAATTAAAGTTTTGCTGATTATGATTTTGATTACCTGGTAAATGCATACATGGACATCACTGCCCACGTGTGGATTATGACCAGTCCACGACAGCTGTATTGTATTGTAAATTTCTCTATAAATGGAAGACAAGTTGACAGTTCAATTTATCACTTGATGCAAAACCTGATAAATGATGCCTGAATGAATTGAGAAATGCTGCTTTCCGCAAGGTTTCACATTATGTTGTTAAAAACAGTGCAATATTTGAGAGAGTGTTCGCTCTCCCCGAAAAAAGGACTCCATAATGTTGATATTTTTAAGTATTCAGTAATGAAATTGTATTGAAATAACAGTTCTAAAAACTCAGTAAATATTCATTGGAAGGGTTTTAACCCTTCACCTTGTGCACAGGAAATCAAAAATTTATTATTTTTATAATTATTGTTCTTTCGATTTTGTTAAAAAATTGCAACAAAACCATATCATGTGATCCTTCAGTGGAATGACAGGGTTCATACAGCTCTTGAAAAACCCTTGAAAATGAGTTTTTTCTTGAAAAACCTTGGAATTTGAAATTAGCCCTTGAGAAACCCTTGAACTTCCAGAAATCTCTTGAAAAACCCTTGAATACCAAGCGATTTCCTGGGCATTGTAAAATGTATGTGTACTCGCCTTTTACTTGTTTGTTGCGCTCGTGTCGCCTAGTTAAAAAAAAAACATAAAAAAGTATGGAACGTTTTACCAAGATTACTGTAACACAGATCACACTTTGGGTACCAGTACTTCCTGACTTCCAAAGTCAGATCCGTGTCACATGAATCCTAGATTTTTAGAGCTTATACAACAAGCTGAATAGTATATGTAGCCCTTGACAAAAAAGCCTTTGAAAAACCCTTGAACTTTGTGAGCAAATTTTGTTTGTATGAACCCTGAATGAGCTCATTCCAATGATGGGGTCATATGTTATAGTTTTGTTGAAGTTTTTTTTCAACTGCTTACTTTGTAAATTATTCGTGCTGATGAAGCCAATTTCTTAGACAAAGACAAAACATGACAAGGATGGAGGGAGTATATGGGGGACAGGCCTGAAAATAAGCAGTCTGACATTTGCAGAATGAGGTCCGCAGAGGGTGGATTTGATGATGCTATCCTATACAGTGGGCCAGTTTATCCTCTGGGTACCTCTTTCTGTTTAGTTTTGAGACCCTGATTCAGATTGAGGTCCACAGAGAGTGAATTTAGTGATGCTACCCTGCTATGCAGGATAGCATCACTAAATTCACCCTCTGGGGATCTCATTTTGCAGATGTCAGTCTGCTTATTTTCTGGCTTGATGGGGGACCAGAATAAACAACCCGAGTTGGAGTTTTCCTATATTTTATGAAAACCAAAGGCACACATGCATGAAATACAAAAAAAACTTCAATAATGGTAGTTGTCCCCCATACTCTGCCTAAGTTGTGTTCTGTGTTTTTACTATGAATAAACTTGAATTAAATTTTTAAAAAAAATATCACCTTGGTGGTCTGTTTACTTTCTTGCTTCACACTGTTTTGTGTCAAATCATTTCATTAACATCATGAAGTCAGTAAGATATGTAACAACCAATATGTTCTTTTGTGGCATTCTCATGGATAGGCCAGATACCCATGTATGGTAGGGAGCATAGTGGCTCAAGGGTTACGGCATTGAACTTATAATAGGCTCAGATGGGTGACCGTCTGAGTGAGCGATTCGGACTCCCGCATTGTGTCCTTGGGCAAGGCACTTAACCCCAATTGTCCCCATTGGGGCACGATGACGCCGTGTACTAAGGCGTATTGCACGTTGATGGTGTGCGTGTCTTCAACCAATCTAACCCTGCCTGTGCTTCAGTGCAGAGTTATGATGTTGAGCTGGCAGCTGCTCATCGTTGCTCAGTGGTTCTCTCCGGATACTCCAGCTTCCTCCACCCATAAAACTGTCATGGTCATGATTAGCCATTGTGCATAAGTATGTGACCTTAAAAACACCAGTAAATAAATAACTTACAACAGGCACTCTCCAATAAATTTCAACAAAATAATTATTTAATTTATGAACAAAATCTTACTAAACTAAGGTAATCCTTGCTGATCGTATGAAATTATTGAAAAAAATACCCATGTTACAAATCACTTTTGAAAATAATTTAATTCTCTACCAGTTAATTTACAAACTATGTAGAAGAATGCAACCAATTCATTAAGTAAAGGGTTAAATTTCTTAATTATTTTCATCAAATCTAGTCATGGCTGCTTTGAAGCAGCCATGAGTAGATTTGATGGAAATATTTTAAAAAAATATTCGGCAGGCTAATGGGTAAACTCAAATAAAGAAATAATTCTTACTACCAAAGTTAATCTTGCACTCTAGCAGTCAATATTTTGTAATACATTGTATTCTAATTTATTTAATGCTCAGGCATCAATTCACGCTGAAAAATTAAGTCATATTCCCCTGTCGGTCGGCAAAACGAAATATCAAAATGATATTTAGAAATCGATATTTCATCGTAGGTTCGGATGACGAATCACATGTACTTTAAATTCTACGTATTTATGCACGTTTAATGGGCCGATAAACATTTACATGCAATCATCACAGAGTCAGCACATCAGTAATGAATTCCAGAGTCCCAAATACAAACGAATTCGAATAATTGATAGTGACAGTGACTAAATCAATTCATTAAATCAGCGGTTTCAAAGTTTGACTTTCTCATTCACCTTCCAGCGAAAAGCCGAAATCACTTTCAAATTTCTTCAGTTCAACTTCACACGTCTTCAGTGCATTGAGTTCAAAAAAAATAAAATGACGTGTCTTGTTATTGAAAATAAGAAAGTGGTGTTTTTTGTTATTGTTCTATTTCTTCGAAACACATTGCGATTATTTCAATTCGCCAGCCTTGGTAAATCGTAAAGTTAGGGGAGAAATAAGACGGGACTACTTTTTGTGCGGATATTCACACATTCCAATGGTTGGAGTTTGGTTGTTGTAATTTTTGTATGGACGCCGGTTCGGCACATAAATTTTGCGCCTTAATGGCAAATAAAGGCCACAAATTGGAGAGTTTGTAGTCGTAGAGCATTAAATAAAAAGAAAATTATCCTCTATTTACTTCCGTGGGAACCCCTAGAAAATGTAGTAGTACTTTTTACTGCGGTAAGGAAGCTTTGTTTTACTGGTAAAATAGGCCCCACTTAACAATACTTGGGGCGGAAGATGAAGTGTAAACGATTGACTAAAGTTGACTTTATCTCCATGTTGCAGTTACAATTAGCCATTGTTCAGAAATATGTGACTTTAAACACCTATAAATAAATAAATAAATAAATAAATAAATAAATGAAACCTATAAATAAATAAATAAATAAATAAATAAATAAATAAATAAAACCTATAAATAAATAAATAAATAAATAAATAAATAAATTTTTATTTCAGTCCTAAAAAGCCGAAGAAGAAAAATGTGAAAAAGTATAAATTTGGGAGCAGAACAGAGCAAGATGCTGAAGTAGTTCCAATTGGTTACAATGCTTTGCCAGAAAACAGCACAGATGAAGGGTACTATGATGATGATGATAGACAAAAGAAATCACTACCTCCAGTACAAGAAGTTCCTAAACGCAGCTCAAGACTTCCTCCATTAGAATCTAGAACAACAACAACAACAGGAAAGAAAAGAAAGAAAAAGTTTCTTCAAAAACGGGTACATAAACTAGATGATGCTTATGATGACGATGATTTATAGTAGTATACCAACCTTCATTCTGGACATTGCAAGAAGCTGAAATGAGATTTTTCTATTATTTGTCAAGAATTCTTCAAAATAATTGTTTTTATTAGTTCTTTGCCTCGACGAGCAGCACCGGTAGTCAGGAAGAATGTCATTGTCAGATACAGTACAGTTGCTGTGGACTGGTTATTGTTTTTATTAGTTCTTTGCCTTTACGTGCAGTACCGGTAGTCAGGAAGAGTGTCGTTGTGAGACACAGTACAGTTGCCGTGGACTGGTTGTAATCCATGCGTGGGCAGTAATGTCCACACATGCCTTTACCCCAGGTAATAAAAATCATCAGAAAATTTCAAATAATGAAGCTCCGGGTTGTACCCGGTGCTTCATTAATTAAATTGTTGATGATTCTTGCTATAATTACTGTTTGGAATCTACGGTAATATTGTTTCATTCGTGGAAGTATTGCCAACCTGTGGAAAGTGAACACTATGGCCATACAGTAGTACCCTACCCAAGAAGAATATGTATCTTTATACTCAGCCTAGTGAGGTCAAAATACTGAAATTCCAAGGGCATTTTTCTTCCCATAATGCAACAAGGAATTTAATCAATTCAATTTTATATGACAGAGCTCATTGAGCCAGAAGTCTGATCTACAAGACTGAATTGGTTAAATTCCTAGTTGTGCCATGTGAAAAATTTGTAGTTTGAAATTTTCATACTTCAACATCAAACTGTAGCTGGATACAGAACCAGCATGACACACAAAGGCAGACTGGTCATATGGTTTACTGGGAATATTGCATGGCCCCTGAGGACCCCCCCCCCCCCACACCCCAAATTAATGCACCCCAACACCTGTTCGTGCTTGAAATTTTATGAAAACGCCCAACAGGAAAAATGGATCCGATTGCATAGAATGCCAGTATATTGAAATGTTCTCTGTGTGGACTACTAATGGCAGTCCACATAGAGAACATTTCAATATACCAGCAGTCTGGTCTGCCACTGATCGCTCAGATGCAAGGAAACAGCGTTCTTTTATTTTGAAAACTCAAAATTTTATCCTATTTGGCTGAACTATGGTTAGCCCGATGGGTCCACGCACACCACCCCCTGTTGATACCATTCTTCCCATACGAGTGATGAAGATGATCCAAAAATGCCATCAAAACGTCCTCACTCAGATGCGAGGAAGCTGTCTTCGTTCAGTTCGATAAATCTAAAGTTTCTCCTGGTCTGGGGTCTGCCTTGGCTCATTTCCCGGCATCTTTTCTTGGCCCAATCTGCCCCTGGTGACACAGACATCGATAGCCACATGTAAAGTCCAACATATCCAGCATTATTAACCCTTATGGGTCTGAAGATTTTTTAACTGTTTGCTTTCTGTGGCTTTACAGTTGTTTCTTAGCAAGTTTTAGCTGCCTACAACACTGTCATCACAGATTACTTTTTACTGACGAAATCAGATTTTTAAACTTATTTATCTGTTGCATTGTTTGAAATGACAGCTAGGCCCTAAACTATGTTACGTGCATTCGGGAAACTTAACCAATCTATAGAAATGTTTGGCAGACACTCTCCAAAATTTTTTAAAACATTTTCAAATACTGCATAATTTGGGCACAGTTACATTATTTTGTCACAGCATTTACCATCATGATTTGGGGAGAATTCAATCCTTTACCTAAAGCACACAATATCAAAAATTATTATTTTAGGCCATTCAAAGTAGATCTTCTGTTTCTCAGGCCATTATGTGTAAAATTTCATGCGGGCGAGCAGTTTTTTATTTTATTTTTTATTTCTGTAATTATTTCTTTCCCATCAAAAGTTCATGTTCTTGGTTTATGTTTTTGGCCTCATAATCTATGGAATAGCATGGGTGGTGGTGTATTTCATCCCTTGAGAGCAAGAAGGCTTTAAAGATTACGTTGGTTATAAAAAGAGAGCATGCTGCCAAAATGACCATGCGGGAGGGCCTGAGAAACAGATTTTTTATTTTTTTAGGCTTTAATTATTCATTTTTTAAACTTTCTCAAAAAATTTCAACAAAACCATACAATGTGCCCCTCGTTGGAATGAGCTCGATGAGCTCGTTCCAATGAGGGGTCACATGCTATGGTTTTGTTAAAATTTCTTAAAAAATATATATTTTTTAACTGTTTAATTTGTAAAATTTTAACCCTTTACCTAACGAACCGGCCATAACCGCCCATGTAAAATGAAAATTCAGCAGCTGAAAAAATATTATTTTTCCAAAAATATCAACGAAACCATATCATGTGACCCCTCTTTGGAACGAGCTCGAAGAGATCGTTCCAATGAGGGCCCACATGATATGGTGTGTTGAAATGTTTTCAAAAATTAAAAAAAATGATATTTAAAATAATAAATTTTGATATCGTCAGGAAAAGGGTTAAAGGACTGTGATATACCATAATACTCTTGTATAAGGTCCATCTGATGCATTCACCAATCACCACCATTTGGTTGCAATTGAGATTGCTGGCATTGGGCAGTACTGGGGCCAACAATTTGTTTATCAGAATGAACACTAGGAATACAGGGAGTTTGGTCACTCACTAGACTTTAAATCCAAAGGTTGATGAGTCCGTCCCAACCACTTTAATTATGTTGTGTCATGGAACATGACACTTAATCCTGATTCCCTGTGTTGAGGCATGGTGGCGCTGTATACTAAGGTGTCCATGGTGCACTTGCTTTCAAACGCTACTAATTCTGATTGTGCGGAGCTAGTAAGTTGCTTTAGTCATTCGATTTTGAGGGGAGCTTCGAATCACAATGTTTACTTTTTGAAAGTAGACAAGAGCATGCCTCGGCTCCACCTAGTGTATTGGCTGTATCCATCCACCATGATCCACGTAATATACAAATTGTGCAGTATGAAAAAATTCAAGAAATAATTCAGATTTCAACAAAACCATATCATATGCCCCCCTCATTGGAACATGTTCATTGAGCTCATTCCAGTGAAGCGTCACATATGTTTTTTTTATTTTTTAAGAATTGGGGGTTGGGAGATGGGAATTAAAATAACAAATTTTAATATTATGTTGTTTTATGTAAAGATTTAAAATTTGTTCATGGTAAATAGGTCAAATAATGCTTTTATTATAAGCTGTGGTATTTCAAGGCCTTAACGCTTTACCTACGATGAAAAGCAGATAACACTTGCAAACAAAAGTCTTGAATAACTAATTTTTTTCATTTTTTTGTCTCAAAAACATAGGTTATGACCGCTCTTTGGAATGAGCTCATTCCAAAGAGGGTCTATAACCTATGTTTTTGAGACAAAAAATGAAAAAAATAATGAAATTAATTGGCGATTTTTGCGAATAGCACTGGTCGTATTTGGCCATTACATTGGTTGAGGGTTAAACTAATCAAACCTTTCTTTCTTAAAATTGGTACATAAACAACATACTTTAACCCTTTACCCAATGCAGACGATTTCAAAATTTATTATTTTGAATATCATTTTTTTATTTTTTTTCAAAAAATATCAACAAAACCATCTCATGTGACCTCTCTTTGGAACCAGCTCAACGAGCTCGTTCCAAAGAGGGGTCACATGATATGGTTTTATTGAAATTTTTCAAAAAATAATATTTTTTCAGCTGTTGAATTTGCATACTATGCAGGCAGATGTGGCCGATTCATTGGGTAAAGGGTTAACAAACTTGTTACTCGCTGTCTCTTCGCTCATGCATTCATGCAGAATCATCTGATTGACTTACAATTGCTTCATTGATGTTGCACTTCTTTTAATATACCAAACTCAAATTTATTATTGCTGAGAAAAGCTTATTTGAAAAATCATGTATTTTTTCGATCATTACTTACAGTACAGGGAGAGTGGAATGTGACTAAATCACCCACAGAGTGGAGTTATCACCCAAGCTATAATTTTCAAATTTTGTACATATGGACAAAAAACACAAGCAATGTTTCAGCCAATGGACCTCTGGTCCATTGGCTGAAACTTTGCTGGTGCTGGTTATGCTTTGCAACAAATTTGCAATTATTGCTCGGGTGGAATCTCCACATGGTGGGTGAATTTGTGATAATACACTCTCCACGTGCTGTACTTCACACCAGTGGAGTGAACGGTGTGTCGATGTTCGTTGATGCTTTTCTTGAAAACATTTTCCTGATGCCGGGACTAAAAAATAGCGTGCTTCACTTCAAATGGTAGCGAGCAATATACAGTGCTCCTGTCATTTTCAAAATCGAAAGACTGCTGGAGAGTCTTGAAAGTTGCTTGCCACTGCTCGGTGGTTCTGCATTTATTTTAGCTTCCTTCACCTGTAACACCGCCCGGCATGATATGACCCTGGCTGTTTAAAGTGTCATTAAACTCCAGTAAACAAACAAACTAAGATTACAATGAGATTAACCCTTTTCCTAACATAACAACCAAAACCAGCCAGTTCTATTCACAAAAATTGCCGTTCCATTTTTATTATTTTTTCATTTTTTGCCACAAAAGCCTAGCTTGTGATCCCCCCCCCCCCTCCTTGGAACAAGCTTGTTGAGCTCATGCCAATGAGGGGGTCATAAGCTATGTTTTTGATGCAAAAAAGGAAAAAATTAGTTATTCAATAATTTTGTTTGCAAGTGTCGCCTTCTTTTCATGTTAGGAAAAGGGTTAAATAGTTTTAATAAAAACATCTCAAGAATATTTGATTTTGCCAACATGTATGCAATATATTTAGGAATATCTCACAACAGCATTCACTGGGTCAGCCCCTGCCTGAATCTGCTGCTGCTCTTGAATAAGCAGAATTCCCCCCTCATCCAAGCATCTTGGATGAGCAGGATGAGGGGAATTCTGTGAAGCATAAAACGAACATGTCAGAAAGATGCCTTCCCCCCCAGGCTTGGGTCACAAGAACCCACCCATTTTTTCATACTGCCAACCTCCAATAGGCTTTAAATCGACATTCTGTTCATCATGAACCAGCATTTTATACTCAGGCAACAATAACTGATCATAAAATCATTCGTGCATAGCACTCATTTTCACCTCTTTTAATAGAGATTGGCGCGCCCCCTATCGGTGATGATGCAATTTCATCCCGAATGACTGAGTTTTATGTGTAACAGAATACATGGTATGAAAAAAACAAGGTTTCACTTGTGAATTTCCAATGATAAAAATATGTTATTTTGCATCAGCTGTGAACTAATTTCGGTATCATCTCAAACCCCCAGTCCAACCCCAGAAACGGTGTGGAACAGTGTTTGTTTACTGTAGTAAACACATTCTATTTTACTGGTAAAATAGGACCTCGAAGTCTTCTAAAGTGGGTATAAATGATTGGTGAAGCGTGACTTCATACTATTGTTGGTGTCATGATAAAGGCATACATGCTGAAAGTGAGCTTAAACACCATTAATTAAATAAATCAGCTCAAAATGTGTAGATACATTAGAGGCCACTTAATGGAATAATCCTTTTAATTGAATATAACCTCCAAACAATTTACCGTACCATCAGTACTGATATGTAACAGTACAGATATGACCTGTTAATTGCACACAGGTTTTAGAATAAACTCCTGTTAACTGGTAGAGTGCTGGAAGCCCATATTTGGGCTTTCTTCTGAAGTGCAGGTGCCACAACTTAATGGCTTCATATTCTGTAGACGTACTTCAAATTATTTTTGAATTGAAAGTATTTTTAGTCTGTTGGGATTTGCCTTGTTACAATTTAGTGGCACTCTCCCATAAATTGTAACAAGGCAAAGAGACGTGGACAAATTTGGATGACCAAAAATAACTGGACACTTTCCACACTTCTTCCAGCCACTGAATTTCACGTTTTTAAACCAATTTGTCCTCAGTATGTCCAATACTGTCTTTTAATCTATTATATCTTGTTTGACAGAGTTTTATGAGCTCTATCAAACAATATATAATGGAATAAATGCTCAGTTTAGAGTACAGTCGCCGTGGACTGGTTGTAATCCACACTTGGGCATTTATGTGCATGCATGTGTTTATCAGGTAATAAAATCATTATCAGCTAAATTTTAATTAACTGGTAGAGTGCTGGAAGCCCGTATTTGGGCTTTATTCGGAAGTGCAGGTGCTTCATCTTAAAGGCATCATTTTTGGTGGCTCAGCTTCATATTACCTTCGAAGTTAAATAATTTTGTCTGCCAGGATTGCCTTGTTAAAATTTATAAGAGAGTGCCTATTGGCTGTGTGAGCTGTGCCTATTGGCACTCTCTCATAAATTGTAACAAGGCAGAGATACATGAACAAATTTTGATGACCAAAAATAATTCAGAACTCTACCAGTTAA
Organism: Pictodentalium vernedei; assembly: GCA_031216915.1. NCBI lineage: Eukaryota > Metazoa > Mollusca > Scaphopoda > Dentaliida > Dentaliidae > Pictodentalium > Pictodentalium vernedei. The sequence goes on from CM062295.1 coordinate 21,587,924, forward strand.
TGAAGCACTGGGTTGTACCTGGTGCTTCATTAATTAAATTTTTAATTACTCCTATGATTCATTAATTAAATTTTTGATGAATATTCCTATAATTAGTGTTTGAAATCTAACTTCATTGAGTCCGTGAAAATATTGCCCACCTGTGGAAAGTGTCCAGTCCACAACAGCCGTACTGTATCACTATAGTACAGAAAAAGGAGTCATGTTCTGTTAATTGAGCGCTGCTGTGTTAATTGGATGTATTTCATGGGGAAAAATGCTAATTAACATCATTTCACTATTATCTGCATGTTTGATTTTCTTCATTTACATCTCATTGCATTTGCAATTTATCCTCGTCAGAACTGCAGGAAGTGGAGCAGTGCTCGTTTACTGTGGTAAACAAGTTCTGCTTTACTGGTAAAATAGGATCCAGAACCAATGCCTTTGGTGAAGTTCTCTAAAAGTGGGCAGCACAGGTATAAACAATTGGCTAAACTTAACTTCAAACCTATGTTGCTGCCATGATATAGCCAAAGATGCTGAAAGTTACCTTAAACACCAATAAAAAATAAGTAAATTTGCAACTTAAACTTTTACAGTACCGGTCATCATGGAAGGGTAAAAATCCACGCCTAGGCAATATTTTCACACATGCGTTAACAGCGAATCTCTGACATAAAACAATGGAATCCCCATCAAATTTCCAATGAATGATGCACCAGGTACAACCCGGGTATGACACGAGTACGAGATGGGTATGACCCAGGTACAACCCGGTGCTTCTTTCATTGAATATTTGCTGAAAACTACTGATTATTGAATGAGGAAAGCCCCCATGGCAACAATGCTGATGCGTGGATTTTTTTTATCATTCCACAAGGGGGAGGGGGGGGGGGGGTGCAGTGGCATTGCGGTAACCGGTTCTTGTCAGATCACCGAAGTTAAGCAATGTCGAGCATGGTTAGTCCTCAGATGGGTGACCTTCTGAGCAATCGATTCGGACTCCCACGTTGTGTCCTTGGGCAAGGCACTTAACCCCAATTATCCACATGGGGGCATGCTGTCGCCATGCACTAAGGCGTACTGCATGTCGATGGTGCACATGTCTTCAACCAATCTAACCCTGCCTGTGCTGCAGTGTGGAGTTATGATGCTGGGAAGCTGGCAACTGCTCATCATGGCTCGGTGGTTCTCTCCGGGTACTTTGGCTTCCTCCACCTGTAAAACTGTCACAGTCATGATTAGACATTGTGCATAAATATGTGACCTTAAACACCATTAAATAAATAAATAAATAAATTATCATTCCACGGTGGCTATACTGTACCTAACTCTCCAACCTGGCCAGCACTATACACGAAAATGGCCAAACAAATTTTTAAAATTTATTTTTACTCCAAAAAAATAGCTTATGACTCCCTCATTGGAATGAGCTCATTCCAATGATGTGGCATAAGCTACATTTTAAGCAAAACATGAAAGATTTTAGTTATGCGAGAAAGTATCCTCTCCTAGTGGCATTAGGTACAGTTAAAACTAGAAGTCCTGTCATGAATTGTGAGCTTATCTAGGCTTAATTGGCCGTATGAAATGCGCACAGTTTCCATATCGAATGGCATCCAAAGCAGGGCAGGTTCTCCTGGCTACTCATAGAAAACACAGGCAATGTTTCTGCCAATGGACCTCCGGATTACCCAGAGGTCCATTGGCAGAAACATTGCTTGTGCACAGGCCATATGTACAGAATTTGATAGCCTTACTGTGGTCATAACGCGTAGATTAATGTGCAGATCTACGTGCTATTTGTGCGCATTTCATGACAGGACTTCTAGTTTTAACTGTAACGGGTGATTGAAATGCAAAATATATCTTGATTCTCAGACATAATTTCCATACATATAATGAAGGCAAGTGATAATTGCTCCCCCAGTGAAATGTTTAGGAGAGTAATCACTCTCCTTTCCTGATAGTCTCTACTTCAGTATTTTGTTAATTTGAGGCAGTGATATGGACCTGGGAGTAATATCAAAAAGTGATGTTGATGTTTGAAAGTCATTTTAATATGATGAGAGAAGTATTAATTACTGTTAATGTTGAAACAACATGAGCATGCATGGGTCCCTTTCTATTCATATTGTGCAGCATCATTGTTAAGACAGACATTGGGGGCATGGTTCAGGTTGGGCCTAAATACATTTTGTTCTGTTCATTGTGTCATGAAAAGAAATACTTTAGCCAATCATTTTACCTGAAAATGCATGAACAGAAAAAAAAAGTTTAATTATAAATAAATATACACAAATTTTACATCAGAATTAAGGTTGTGGTGTATAGAACATAGAAAACATATACCATATTTACTCTATGTATTGGGACAGCTAAAAATAATTATTTTCACAGGTGTCCCAATTCTTAGAAAATGGGAAAAGAACACAGCCTGGTCTTGATTTGATGCAGAATAAAGTTGTGTGTGATTCATTTTCCATCACTATATACAAAAATCGCCGTCCAATTTTTTTTATATTTTCATTTTTTGCTTCCAAAACATAGCTTATGATCCCTCATTGGAACGAGCGCATTGCGCTCGTTCCATTGAGGGATCATAAGCTATGTTTTGGAAGCAACAAATGAAGATTTTTAGTTACTCAAGAATTTTTTTTTATGAGTATCGTCTGCTACTAGCGACGGGTCAACTGGAAACAAATCTCCTGAATGTCCCAAACTTTAGAGCATAAAAAAAATATAGTTTTCAGGAAAAAATGTGTGTCCCAAATCATAGAGTGTCCCAATACATAGAGTAAATATGGTACTTTCAACTTACACAGTTTACAGTAGGCAAAGAACGTAGAAAACATTTCTTTCAACTAGGGATCTGCAAACCACAATTTTTTTTCGAATCGAATCATGTCTCTAATATCGATATCGAATCGAATCTCGAATCGAATCTTAATAGACAAGTTATTTCATATTGCACCAAACGGAAGTACGGTACACTATGATGACTCTTACAAGACTGACTGACTCCTTAAACATCAATAAATAAATATTCTCTGTAGCACCGTCGCTGAAACAGCTATCTATAGTTTTAGTTTTTAGTTTTAGTTCTTAAGAACGTGAATAGTAACATGTTAAGCCTTCAAAAACTAAAAGTATGGATAGTGTTCTGGGCAAAATTCACTACTTACCTAACAATTAAACATTGTCAATTACTCAATTAAATATAAATTGAGCCTACATGAATGAACTGTCTGATGTAAACTTTATCCAATGTTTGTTGGAAATGTGACTAACTGAAGTTAGTACGAGAGATTCGAAAACAATTGAATCTTCAGACTGATTTGGGATTGATCTCGAAGCAGATGTGTGGTGTCGATATCGAATCGAATCTCGAATATTCGCAGGTCCCTACTTTCAACTTGCACTGTTTACAGTAGGCATAATGGTTCCTGAAGGTCTGCTACCACAAGAACTGATAATAAAATAACACTTCAGAAGAACGACTCATGGCCAAATTTGCTTCACATAGCTAAGAACAAAGCCTAGAATTCACAACACTTCACAGTTACAGTGGCAGCGTCACGTAGGTAAAAATGCCAACATCGTCTATGTTTTTCTTGATGGACACCATTTCTAAAAGTTTGTTGTCACATGATACTCTTGAGTCTTCTCAAAAATTTATCGAAAAATAATTTTGGAATTCTTGGAAATTCAAGCAAGTGCCACAATACCACGCAAGTAATTTGGCAACTGTGCTGTATTCTGGTGGTGACAGCCTGTGGTGTGAATGCGATTGGTCTCGTAATGTCATTTTAGAAGGCATTGTATAACAGAGATTTTTTAGCCTCTGCTGACCTTAACCTAAATGTAAACAGGAAGTGTGTTGCTCTTGCCAAAAGTAAGCTGACCTTGATGACACTTTCCTCCATGTAGCCTTGTCACTACATTTTGAAGAGACTTGAATCATAGCTTTGTTCTTGGATGTATGAATAATATTTGGCCATGAGTTGTTCTCATAAAAAATATTTTATCTGTTCTGGTATCATTGGAGTACATGTAACAGACTTTTAGGAACCATTAATACTTGCTATCAACTATGAGAGTCAAATACATATCTGTTTCATGCACACCACTGCCGTCATTTGAGTGCATAATTTGTGTATATTTATCTGAATTTTAAGGAATTTTATATGGTGATTTTTAAAGAAATTCACATTTCATTATTTTTTTTAGCATCTTGAACACCAATAAATAACTGTTATAAGGCCACACAAAGTATTCTGTTTCTCGGGCCATTATTTGTAAAATTGCATGCGGGTGAGCGTTTTTTTATTTTATTTTTTATTTCAGTAATTACTTCTTTGCCATCAAAAGTTCATGTTCTTGGTTCAGGTTTTAGGCCTCATAATCTACAGAATAGCATGGGTGGTGGTGTATTTCATCTCTTGAGTGCAAGAAGGCTTCGCAATGCTAAAGCATTGCAAAGCCTTCTTGCACTCAAGGGACAAATTCATCAAATTTTTTAACTTGGGTAAAATATCAGACATAAGCCATTTAATTTTTGTTTTTTTTAGTTCAAATTGATTATAAAAAGAGAGCATGCAGCAGTCAAAAGGACCATGCGGGAGGGCCTGAGAAACAGATTTTTTTATTTTTTAGGCCTAAAGTTTTACTTTATTGGTCATGAATCATGGTCATACATGACCATTTTTAGATATATTCTTCAAATACTGGTTGCCCATTGGATACTAGCTAGAGAAAATAGCAGCTTTAACCCACAGCACTCTGGTAGTGCAACAAAATTTTTATCTAATTACTCCATTTTTCTCTTTTTTAACTATGAATTTAACAAAATATATCATGGAGCTCTGTCAAACAAGATATATTTGGTTAAATATCAAACTGCATTGTGGGAAACATGTTCTGCTGAAAACTGCAGAGGGTTATTACTCAATAAATATTAGGTCGTCCAAGGACATTGGACAACCTTATTTGTAAACCCTGATTGAGAAGTTAGAGAATGCTTTAGGTAAGTTTCTGAATGTATTCTGTATTGTCTCCTATTACAGGAACTTGTTTTTTGTTCTATTGTCATTTTTATTTCTAATCTGGATTTACATCTGACCATATTGGTTTCATTTGCTTGTTTTTGAATTATCTATTTGAGAAAAGAAACTCAAGAAGTTGGTAAAAAAAAATTGTCTGTGATATATGCACCAACATGCTCAGGTGATATTTTTTATTTATATATTGTATCTGTTTAGCATTGTACAGAATTTTATATCTACATGTAGAATAACATTCAGTAATTCTCAAACATTGTCTTGTTGTGATGAAAGTCCAGTAACCAGAGGGGGTAATCTTGGAACGTCAGGAATAGTTCAGCGATCTGAATGTAGTGCCTACCCCTCTACGTTCAGATTCTTACCATTCAATCCTATACTGGCTATAGAAAAAGTTCCCATCAAGTTTTTATGGGAACTCAAAACTCGAAATAAGGAATATATATCAAGCTTTCGCTCTTATTACTGGCTGCAATCTATAGTACACGTATTTCCTTACATTTGTGCAGAGTTATTGATCCAAACTATGTTTGATCCTTTAATTATCATTATTTTAATACTCTCAAAGCGGCAACGACTGTTTTGAAATCGTTCATGTTTTTGTATAAATATAAAGCAGTAAAAACAATAACCCGGTAATACCGCCAAAACGACTAGACCTTTTCTTTGATGTGGAATCTCAATCTCAATCTCATTCACGCAGAGGAGGTTGATAACCTGCTCTGTGCGAATGCAATCGAGTTTGATAATCTCCTCTGTGCAAATGAGATAGAGATTCCGTTTTCGCATCGATGAAAAGGTCGGTTCGTTTCGCGTTAGGTAAAAGGTTAAGAATCCCCATTTTCTACCTATTATGGATGTACTCTAGTTACTCACACATTTGCAGGCTATCCTATCTTATTCACTCTTGACTATCTCTGATCCTGATCCGACCTCTGCATTCAGCCAATCAGTTCGCTCCATTCATCTAAGCCCTGCTCACTGCCACATCATTGTTTGATACAAGAGCTTGGGCAGTTCTTAAGTTGAAGAGTCAGTCGAGCACTGATTTCAACAGGTATTGCTCGAATGACTCACATCTTTCCATGCAAATGTTCGAAAGGGTGATCCCTTGAATGACTCTCCTCGGTATTGGAGGATACTAATGACAAGATGATCTACTACTGACCTTTTGCTTCTACATGTTTGTCGCATGAACCACGAGTGCTGTGGCGAAGACTTCTTATACAGAGTTATCTCCCCAATCCATAACGAAGGCCTGTATGGTTCCCTTTTGAGGTATGGTACCAACATACTTCCCTCATGAGGGATAGGCTACAAAGAGATATGATATGCACTTTTCGATCATTTCTGTTCTGATCGTCGTTGACTGAAAACATGAAAATCCATTGCTGCGAGTGTTGTGGAAAACCTTTTTTTCTGGCAGTTTAACATGAATACAAACAAAGAAAGGTATTCTGCCAAGCCGACTAAATGAGACAAAAATGCCCAGCAGAGGCAGAACGTTTTTTAAGAGAATGGGAGGAGGTGTGTGTGTGTGTCGGGGGTTATAAAATAAGGCTCTATACTAAACCGTAATTTCAATACAGTATAGTGACCTGTTTTGGGAGCAAGGTGGTTCAGTAGGTAGAGATGCAGGCTGCAAGTCGAGTGATCCTCGTTTCGAATCCCACCATTTGGTTCCTTGGGCAGGACACTTAATCCCAATTGCCCACGTGGGTGCACAATTGCGTTGTGTATTAAGGCATATTGCACATCGATGGTGTTTGTCTTGAACCAATGCTAATCCTGCTTGGTAAGATACGATTTATTCAAGCAATTAACACCTACAGAGAGGAAGATTGCGAAAACAAAACAATAACAAAGACAGAATGAAACATTCAAAAGACAAAGTCGTTACAAGTACACAAAAATAAACTATATACAGTACATGGAGAGTGTATTATCACTAAATCACCCACAGAGTGGAGATTCCACCCCAGCAATAATTGCAAATTTGTTACAAAGCATAACCAGCACCTGCAAAGCTTCAGCCAATGGACCTCCGGGTTAAACCCGGAGGTCCATTGGCTGAAACATTGCTTGTGTTTTTTGTCGATATGTACAAAATTTGAAAGTTATAACTTGGGTGATAACTCCACTCTGTGGGTGATTTAGTTACAATCCACTCTCCACGTACTGTACATCAACATAAAGAACAATTATTTTATTTTCGTGAGCTTATCTCCCCTATGTAGAAATAATTGCTTGTTGAGTTAGTATGTTGGGAAGTCTGACAGTTGTTCACCATTGCTCAGTGGTTCTCTCCAGGTACACTTTTTATACCCATAAAACTGTCCGACACAAGGTGATTGTCGAAACTGTCGTTAAACCCCAGTAAACAAGCAAATCCAGTGAATTCATGTCTCCCGCTGGGCACCAGTTTCAAGGGGAATTAATGCATCCAGTGGGATATAGTTGAATTGCAAGTGGAATCGGTTGACTCTAAGGAAAGTTAGAGTCTGGAAACCATCAGCCAATCAAATTTAAGCAGGCTAATTAAATATGCACGGAAATGCCCATGTTCGAACTTGGACCCACAATTCATGAAAGTGATCTACTACCCAAATTTCATCGAAATCGACTGACTATAAGGAAAGTTAGAGTCTGGAAACGAAAAATATGGAAGGTGTGCACTTACTGTATATCAGTAGTAGCACTGAATAAATCAAAGATTTCCTAATTTGCATAAGTTTTGCACGAGAACAAAACCTGTATTATATGTGATGTATTGCATGTTACTAAACATTCATACAAAAATTTATTCAAATCAGAACTTTCATATAGACGTTCTGTACAAAAAACTGATTACACCCAATTTCGGAATAAAATGGCCACTGGCGGCCATCTTGAATTTTAGACCAAACCCCCAAACACATTTTCTGGTCTCACAATGATAACAAAGATACCCAAGAAGTTTCATGAAGATCGATTCATAAATACGGCTTTTAGTCCGAGGTGCATTGACGCACAGGGCAGAGGGACAGGCAGACAGACAGATTTTCGGTACAAAATTTCCCACTTTCGAACTTGACCTAGGTATTGATAAAAGTAATCCATATATGAAATTTTATCGAAATTGGTTGTTTTTAAGGAAAGTTAGAATCTGGAAACCGTCAGCCAATCAAATTTCAGCAACCTAATTAAATATGCGCGGAAAATGCCCATATTCGAACTTGGACCCACAATTGATGAAAGTGATCTACTACCCAAATTTCATCGAAATCCGGTCACTGTAAGGAAGTTAGAGTCTGGAAACAAAAAACACGGAAGGACACCTGAGTTTAATATCTCCCGTTTTTTTAAAAAGCGGGAGACAATAAATAAATAGTGACCTATTTTATTGGCACACGCACATATGCATTGTGATTTACGAGGGGTTAGTGGATCATCAAATGCCTGTAATATCACATGTATTCAAACACATGTAAACAAATTCGAAGGCGAGTAATTAGATGCTAATCATAGGCTCCAGCACAGCCCACTAGGTATCCAGGTGAATACCTATTGGGATGCTCAGGAGACTATGCTAATTAAGGCAGTGTACAGTATGGAAAATGGACACCAATTTCAAATTAAAGTTGGATCACTGCGGAATGACGAGCACTAGTTCATGTATAGTCTTCGATGTGTACGTGTGAGCGCTCGAAATATTCAGGTCTGCCAGTGGATGGACTTTTGCTTTCTGAAAACAGGCATTGTTTGATAAAAACTGGGGGCATAATGCCATACCCACGGGTCCGACTCCTCTGTTTGTACCAAAAACCTCTATTTTTACACAGTATACCTTTGGCCCAGACATAGCTGGTGCTAACTCTAAAATATCTATTGACCAACACAAATTTTGCCCAATCCCCAAAATTTCCATGCAAAACCTAAAATTAGAAGTCAAATCTGGTCCTCCATACATTTACTCCCTGCGCATGCCAAATCAGTGGTCAATTTGGTGGATCCAATGACACAACTGGATAAAGGAAGGAAGAAACGGTGGTTTGAAATGTTCAGGGCTGTAATTTTATAATATTTATAAAAATTAGTTCATGTTCCCAAATTTCGGGACATGGGCCTGACATCATCATTGTTGATAACGATTTTTCCACTGTTGGTTAAGTATTCCTTCCCTACCCCTCCCCTGATCCCCCCCCCCCCCCCCCCCCCCCCCAGTTAAACTCCCAAGCGTTTTTGCTTGTTTTATGGAAATTATTTTTATAAAATTTCTTGGGAGTTTAACGTGTTACACAGAAAGTTTATTCTGTATATCCCCAGGGTTACGTCCTCACTCTTTGGGTGTTTAGGCGTTTTTAGTCATGCATCATACATCCAATGTATCATATTTTCTTCTGATGAAGATCTTGCTTTACATTGGATAGTTAAAAAATCTGTTACTGACTTCGGGCCGTGTTGCCTGGGGTCCCGTTTCCGGTTTTCAGTCTGACGTTGTTTACATTAGCAACGCTCTTTATATATATGTAGTTTCCTATTTATTATATGGTAGTTCTGTTGTAAGATACATTTATCAGTCCCGTAGTGTAGCAGTTCATTTTTTGGACAGAAAAATTAATTTTTGTCCACACTTCGGCTCTATTGGGATACATTTGGGCACTTCATTCCCTTTGGGAGCTTGGGCTCTTGTCAAAATTTTTCGAAACTTTTTTTTGTGTAAACTATTTTTCGATTTATATTTTGAATGTTTTGTATATGTTATGTATCTTTTTATATTATTTAATGTGGAGTTGGTGGGATTTCGATCGACTTAAGTTTGCTTCATTATGTAAGCATATTGCTCAGTAAGCAAGGCGAGGAAGTCTTTCCTCTGATTTACATGTTGGTTGCCTTGCTTGTAGTCGGTGTACTTCCACTAATTCTTGCTCAACATGTGTCGCATGGGATGACAGACGTTGCTGATGGGTGTCATGGTACGTTGTTAGTGAGGGGCCACTGCCGGTCCTCTCGCGATGAGAGGCTGCCGCCGGTCCTCTCGCCCAAAGGTTGCTCTAGTTTTTAGCTCACCGAAGGGAGCTTAACTTATCACTTGCTGTCCGTCGTGAACTTTACATTATTGACTTCTCCTCCCAAACTACTGGACCAAATTTGGTATGTTCCTTATTATATGTCAATTCAAGCTTGTACAATAAACTTTCCACGCCCACAGGGGGCACCACAAGGGGCATTACTCTGATCGCACCCATAAATTTTTTTTTTAAAATTAAAAAAATCTTCTTCTCCAGAACCATCATTTAGAATCTTTTGATATTTGGTATATAACATCTCTATTGGAGTCAGATTCAAGTTTGTTCAAATTGAGTCCCTCGGTTAATAATTGGGCTCCTTGTAGGAGCCCAAATTTTAACTTAGTGAAATATGAGGAAATTTCTTCAGATCCACCAGTCAGAATGCTTTCATATTTGGTATACAATATCTATAGGGGGTGGGGAGGGGGGGGGGGGGTCAGATTCAAGCTTGTACAAATCGGGTCCCTGAGTGAGTATTTGGGCTCTCTATTGGAGCCCAAAGTTTAACTTCGTGCAATTTGAGGACATTTCTTCAAAAATCTTCTTCTTCAGATCCACCAGTAAGAATCCTTTCATATTCGGTATACAACATCTGTAGGTGGGTCAGACTCAAGTTTGTTCAAATCAGGTTCCTGGGTTAATATTTTGACTCCCTATTTGAGCCCAAAGTTTAACTTAATGCAATGTGAGGACATTTTTTTAAAAACCTCCTTGTTCAGATCCACAGTCAGAATTCTTTCATATTTGGTATATACATTTGTAACATCTCAAGGGATCAGGTTCAAGTTTGTTCAATTTGAGTTCCTGGCTAATTATTTGGGCTCTCTGTGGGGAGGGGGAGCAGGAGGAGCATGTTAGGTTCAGGTTTTTCAGATCCATTTCCATAAAAATTGCGTTTGCATGGCTTCATTCCTTTGTAGTGTTGATGAACCATGTCTAATTGAATGTGACCCCAAACGCTTCTTTGAACCACTTTGGCCGGTGAGCGATTAAGGCACCTTGGGGCCTCGTGTTTAGTTTCTATTTATAGAGGAACAAGAACATGGTGATGTTTACGTGATGCCGTCAGAAAGTGTGCTTCCATTGTCGCATTTGATAGTCAGTTACAGCTAGCGGCAAAACTGTTCATGAGTATGAGACGGCAATAAACCACAGCATGGTTTCAGATCCCTGTCGCCAGCTAGCTCGACCGGCGAAGCGGTACACCGTCCAAGGGTACTGTGATGCCAGGTGTGTCCATTGCGGTTGAGGAGAGTAGAAAGGGTAGAGCGAGCACTATAAAATAATATCAGGCTCACCCTGCGACGACGGAGAGGAAGAAGCCGGCAAGTTCAGCAGGAAGCTCGGCGAGGTCTGAAGGACCGCGAGCGAGAGAGCCCCTCTCTCTCTCTTTTTTATAACAACGTCTGGGGCCAGATGTTGTGGTTCAGAACTAGCGTCAGTTGGAGCATACGTCCACGCCTCCCGTCCGGGATGCTTCATTCAGTTTACAGCCGGGTTCGGCTATAGTTACCGCTTCTTCTTCAGCGTCTACCAAGCACACACGACCGCATCTTGGCTATGTGACCTCTGATATCCAGCCTGCATCACTGAGAAGGTCACTCTTCGTCAGAGAAGTCACACCACTACAGTAGCCAAGGAGACGAGGCCTCATTCATTGGGACATCCGCAAAAAGAACCCTCTCCGACACACTGTCCCAGGAGCAGCCGGCGGCCAAGCAACAGAAGACCGCTGCTCCTTAGGCCTCCGCAACGGACTTGCTGTCGCAGATTGTGCAGCTCATCGCAGCATCCCAGCAAGTGCAGAAGCAGTCGACGGCAGTCTCAGAACTTGAGCTGTCGGTCCAGTCATCTGCGCGTTCAGATGCCAATGACCGTGAGTATAATCTGATTCAGATGGTGAAAGGGATTTGGAGAAGAATTACCCGTCCCTTTCGGAACAACACGATGGCAAAGAGTTTATGCATCGATACTTCCCTGAGTTCGTTCCTGAGAATCAGGATGCTGCGACAGCTCGAAAGGAACACTATTCCGTAGGTAAGATGAGGCATTGTATATCGGGACGTCCGGAGAAAAGAGCACTCTCAGACACACTGTCCCGGGAGCAGCCGACGGTCAGAAGACCGCCGCTCCTCAGGTCTCCGTTACAAATTTGCTGACTCAGATTGCAAGCTCATCGCAGCATCCCAGCAAGTGTAGAAGTCAGAACCTGAGCTGTCGGATGGTGCTGGGTCGGTCCAGTCATCTGCACGTTCAGATGCCGCTGACCGTGATTTTCAACTGATTCAGACGAATGATGAAAGGGATATGGAGGGGGAATTACAGACCTATCACACCAAGACAACTCGGACCACTTTTGAAGACAACTCGGTTCAACTTTGAAGACAACTCGGACCAACTTGGAAGATAAGTCAGCCCAACTTTCACGACAACTCGGACTACTTTTAAAGACAACTCGGACCAAATTTCACGACAACTCGGCCCAACTTTTGAAGAAGTCGACCCAAGTTTCAAGACAAGTCAGACCAATTTTCTAGACAACTTGGACTGACTCGGTGAATAATTCGGACCTTAATACTGGACAAACAAAGATTCTGGGTAGATGGGGAAAGTCACAAAACATCCAATCATGGTTTATTAAAAACTGAGGCATGACAATCAAAGACATGAATAAATGAATGAATAAATGTTTTCACATAAAAAGCAATGTTCAGCACATATTTTATCAATCTGTATGTACAGTATATATGCATTGGTATTTAACCCTTTACCCAACGTAACGGCCAAAACCGTCCAGCGCTATTCTCAAAAATCGCCAATTAATTTTCATTATATTTTCATTTTTTGTCTCAAAAACATAGGTTACGACCCCTCGTTGGAACGAGCTCGTCGAGCTCGTTCCAAAGAGGGGTCATAACCTATGTTTTTGAGACAAAAAATGAAAAAAATTAGTTGTTCAAGAATTTTTTTTACAAGTGTCGTCTGCTTTTCATGTAAGGTAAAGGGTTAAGGTCACAATTCTTCAAATTTATGAACATCTGCATTATTATCTGAATGCTATAATATATACATTAACCCTTTACCTAACGCTTGTAGCAGACGACACTCGACACACATGTTACTAATTTTTTTTGCTTCTTAAACATAGGTTATGAAACCTCATTGGAACAAATGTGATCATAATCAATGTTTTGGAAACAAAAAAATGAAAAAATATTGAATAGCAATTTTCTTGTATAAAGGTTAACTTATCCTTTTACAGTTATGAGATATATTTTTTTAAGCCCCTTTGACACTTCTTTTGTGAAATTACCATTAATAACAATAACCTTTGAGTAAATGGATAAACCTGAGACAACGAGCAATAAAAAAACAGTCAATAAATGACACACTCTAATTGTTTAACAATTAGTAAAACAAACATTGTATTGTGAAGGTTACCTAACGCTAGTAGCAGACAACACTCGTAAAAAAATCTTGTGTAACTATAAATTTTCATTTTTTTTCTTTCAAAACATAGGTTATGATCCGTTATTAGAACCGGCGCGACACGCTCGTTCCAATAAGGGGTTATAACCTATGTCTTGGAAGAAAAAAAAAAAAAAAAACAACACTATAAAAAAGATTGAAAATCAATCATTCTTTTCTTCACAGTTTGTCCAATCTGTCTTATAGTCGTTACAACTTGTCTTGAAAGTTGGTCCGAGTTGTCTTCAAAAGTGGTTCGAGTTGTCTTGAAAGTTGGGCCGACTTGTCTTCAAAGTTGGCCGAGTTGTCTTCAAAAGTGGTCCGAGTTGTCTTTGGTCCCAAGTTGTCCTGATCCCGGAGGGGGATTCCCCTTTTGGAACAACACATGGTTGAGATGGATTTAATCCATCAACACTACCCTGAATTTGTTCCAACGAATCAGAATGCTGTGACTACTTGCAAGAAACCGCTGTTGGATGTTGACTTCATCTAGAAAAAGAGGAGGAAATGTTTTTTCTGGTTAAGTATAGACAGGTGTCTCAGACCTTTGGCCTTTTAGACGATGCCATATTCAACTTCCCAGTGGAAAGAAGTAAGGCGGTTTCTTGTAATAATAATAACAACACTTTGGACAGCCGCTGATTTGTCGCGGTTCTCGGACGAGAAGGCCTTGGTTACTCCTGTAGTCCCAACTGCCTCCCTATTCCCACGCTTCTCCTCTACTCCCAACACTCGTAGACGAACTGCTTGATGACATCCCTTGCCCCATTCTTCCTAATCTCTCCGATTAGCATATTAACCCTCTCATTTGAGTCTCCCCCTAACCACATGTCCTTCATTCTCCCATCCCACTTCCCCAATATACTCCCAGTGAATCTTATTCTGTTGGACTGGTACTTTGGGCATTCTAGAAGAAAGTGTTCCAAGGTCTCCATTATGCCCAAATTACACATCTGGCACTCCTTTTCACTGTTTTTCCCATTGTTTCCCCTCAGCTCCAGGGACCGCGACCTCAGCTTGAATAACAGTGACCCCCCCAAAGGTGCCATGAAGGTACTCTTCAAAACCTGGCTTCTCTTTATCACGCAGGCCACCCAAAAAACCTCTTTGATTTGACCCCCTCTTGTGCCAATTACGGTTACAATCCTTCATGACCCTTTCTCTGATGATTTTTAGCTCAACTTTGGCAAAGCCAAATTTGAGCTTATGCCATGGCCAGTTGTCCGTCGTCCGTCTGGCCGTCTGTTCATCTGTCCGTCAACACGGCTCGGGCTAGAGGCCGTATTTATGAATCGATCTTTACGAAACTTCTTGGGTACCTTTGTTATGACCGTGGGACGAGAACGAACGAGTGTTTTGGGGTGCGATCCGAAATTCAAGTTGGCCGCTGGTAGCCATTTTGTACAAAATTAGGTGCGATCAGATTTTATGCGCAGAACTTCCATATGAAAGTGCTGATTTGAATATTTTTTTGTATGAATGTTTAGTACCATGGGATACATCACATATAATACGGGTTTTTTTCTCATTCGTTTATTATGCAAATACTTTCAGCACTGTAAGTGCAAATGCCAATACGGTTCGGGATAGAGGCTATTTATGAATCGATCTTTACGAAACTTCTTGGGTACCTTTGGTATCACCGTGGGACGAGAATGAGTGTTTTTGAGTCCGGTCCAAAATTCAAGATGGCCGATGGCAGCCATTTTGTACAAAATTAGGTGCAATCAGATTTTTGCACAGAATTTCCATATTAAAACGCTGATTTGAATAATTTTTTGTGTGAATGTTTAGTACCATGGGATACATCACATATAATACAGGTTTTTTGATGCAAATTAGATGAACATTGATTTTGTCAGTGCTACTTCAAGTTACGCACAGTAAGTACACATGTCAATACGGCTCGGGCTAGAGTCTGTATTTATGAACCGATCTTCACGAAACGTCTTGGGTACCTTTGTTATCACCTTGGGATAAGAACGAGTGTTTCTGGGTGCGGTCCAATATTCAAGATGGCTGCCAGTGGCCATTTTGTACCGAAATTAGGTCTAATCAGTTTTTTGTACACAACTTCTATACGGCTCAGGCTAGAGGCTGTATTTATGAACTGATTTTTTCGAAACTTCTTGGGGTACCTTTGTTATCACCGTGGGATGAGAACAGGTGTTTTGGGGTGTGGTCCGAAATTCAAGATGGCCACCAGCAGCCATTTTGTACCAAAATTAGTGCAATTAGTCTTTTGTACAGGACTTCTGTATGAAAGTTCTGATTTGAATAAATTTTTGTATGAATGTTTAGTAACATGGAATACATCACATATAGTACAGGTTTGTTTCTCGTGCAGAAATTATGCAAATTAGATGAACTTTGATTTATGCAAAGCTACTTATACACTGTAAGTGCACATGTCAATACGGCTCGGGCTAGAGGCTGTATTTATGAACCGATCTTCACGAAACTTCTTGGGTACCTTTGTTATCACATTGGGACGAGAATGAGTGTTTCTGGGTGCGGTCCAAAAATTCAAGATGACTGCCAGTGGCCATTTTGTACCGAAATTAGGTCCAATCAGTTTTGTGTCACAACTTCTATACAGCTCGTATTTATGAACTGATCTGCACAAAACTTCTTAGGTGCCTTTGTTTTCACCTTGGGACAGGAACGAGTGAGTTTTGGGGTGCCTTTGTTATCACTGTGCTATGAGAACAAATATTTTTGGGTTCAGTCAGGCCCACTCTGGGACTCAAAGATTTCTTTTCTAGTTTAGCATCTGACTGTCACCCACCTTTACAATACTTTACCTATACATTTGTTACAGGCTACGGTCAGTATTTATGTACAGACTGTTACAATACTTTATATGTACCTTTGTTATCTGGTTATTACCTTCATGTTTGTCATTGCTGTGTCACATACTATACATGTACATGTCTTGACAAGTTGAGCTACAGTGTCATTGACACTTTCATTTTACCCTGGTTTGCCACAACGTCCGGTCCGAGATATCCATTGAGTAGTTCTCTACTAGCTCCCTCACTTGGACCATCCACCCCGTCTTGATATTTGAGTTGAAAATTCTCAGGAACAGTACTTTACACCATCGGCTGCCAGGGAGATTTACCAAATAATTAAGATAACCGAGTTTCAACAGGTCTATCCTCTACTTGATCCTCATCCACCCAAGCTCACCCCGACTGCTTCTAGCGCCGCGGCATTACTCGACCCCGTTATCCATCGTTCTGCAGGATTTTCAAGCTCTTTACGGCCGTCTGGTTTAGGGGTACCACTTCCGTACTGTAAGTTATACTTGGCAGACCCACCATTTCCCAAATGGTTTTCCCCACGAAAACTTTATTGAAACTGTTTCTCCCTATAAGTTTTATTTGGTTAAGGATTCGCTTCCCCTTCAGAATCAGTTTGTGTGGTCTGGGTAGATGCCTCTTCCTGTAATGTTTATATTTACCCCCAAATACTCGTAATCACCTGTCTCTCCTACAATGAGAAGTTTGCTGCTACCTTCCGGAATGCAGAACTCACCCACTCTCCACCTTCGAGTGTGGTCCACTTTGCGGCCCATAGGCATAACTTTGCTCTTGCATTCATTAAGTTCGAGTCTCCATTTGCTCCCATATTTCCCAACAATTCCCAGCATGTTTTTCCACTATACCAATGGCCCAGACTAGCTGGTGCAACCCAATTTATTACCAGGGCCAAAAACAAATTTTGAATCCCCACAAGCCCCCAAAATTTGCCAAAAACTTAAAAACTAGAAGACCAGTATGGTCCTCCATACTTTTTGCGCAATGCGCAACTTGTTGTCAAGGACAACAATAGGCTACCGCCATCTTTTCATTCTATTGTTTGGACCATGTCAGATCAACACGTATGCTGACTTTTGTGCTATAAAATCCTAAAGTATAATGTAGCCAGACACGATTTTGAAGTGGAATGGTGGAATAATTGCAGCAGAATGTAGCTGAATATAGACATTGAGTTTTTGAACATCAGGGCTATAACTTTATTGAAGTTAAATAATATTTCTTGTTCTTCCCGTTTTCGGGATATGCACCTGATTCGTTCATTCTTTGTTTATCATTAAGTATGTGTTCAGTGTTCACCTTTTCCCCTTGAATCCTCTTATTAGATTTTTAAGAACTAATTGCTGTTAGCGAATTTGTTATTAATTAAAATTCTTCTTAACAATCTTGGATAATTTACGGAATGTGGATTATTCGTACCCCCTTTGAAGTAGCGAAGCATTCTTCTGTTTTGGGGACAAAACAGAAAGATTCGACTTTTATTGCCAGTTCCGCTGGTAGTCCGGTAGAAAATGCTTTGGAGCCACTTGTTTCTGATGTACCTTTCTCTGCCAGTGCGGCTGGCAGTAATTTTGATATAAGAGCCTCTTCTTCGTCCGTTTCCAGGAGTAGACCGCATGCTAGCCGGCAAGATCCAGAGGTAGAGAGTCAGAGCCAGGATCAGGCTCTCTCCGAGGCTAGCATTTCGAGGCAAACGTCTTTTTCAAAAAGACGGTCACAGGGCGCTATGTCAGATCACCTACCGGAGCCAAAAAGGTGTAGAACGGGGGTGAACATGGCCTCGAATACGGAATTGCTGGAGCAAATTGCCCAGCTAATTGCAGACACCCAGCAGCATAATATGCGGCCGTCATCGATCTCCGCTTCGGATGATTCGGACGGTGCTGGATCGGCAGAAAGATGGGTTTCCTCAAATAATCAGTATGCCGATAATAGACCAGGCCAGGAACCCTCTAGCTGGTAGTGTTAGGGAGACTGATGAAGACGAGACTGACACTACATGTTTGGCTTAGCAGCATATGGAAACTATGAGGTTCCTGCAGGATTTTTCACCTGAATTAATTCCTTCTGGTCAGAGTTCTGCGCTTTCTAGAGCCAAGCACATGTCTTCTTTAGACAGGGAGGTCATTAAGTCGAAGGAAAGTATCCTTCTGTATCCGTCTCAATCAGTCCAAGCGTCAGATGCGTTTGATTGTTGTGACGAAGCTATTGCTGACCTGGCTCTGGCTTGAAAAAGTTCTTTCCTTTCGGAAAGGAAGCTTGACCTACCGTTTAGAGGCAATACCTTCTTAAATACGGTAGGCGAGAATAAGATTCCAAGAGCTCCTCTGCGACTGGATGATGGAGCTAGGGACTTAGGTATGTCTCGTCCGTCTTCGTGTTGCGTCAGTTCTTATGTTGTAGATACTTGCATTGAATTTAGCAGAAGTATTTTGGACGCTACGTCATATGCAGATCATGTTTGCAGAGCATTGGCCGGCAATTTGGAGTCTGAGAGCTTACAGGAGTTGTTATCTCCTTTGAGAGTGCTCTCTCGCGCCATCATGTACACAGCATCCCACTCTGCTCTTTCAGTTGGGAATTTAGAATTGGTCAGGCGCGATGCTGCCCTTAAATCTACGTCATTTATTGACGACAGTGTTAAGAGCTCTCTAAGGGCCGCTCCCGTTTCGGGCTCTTCATTATTCAATGATAAGCTAAAAGCTGTATTTGAAGATGCTTCTAAGAAAGCTACAAGTCAGCTTTTGTTGCGCTCAGCTTCGCAACCTCAGCCTTCTACAAGTGGTACTCATCGGAGAGGTACATTTTTCTCCAAGAGAGGCTCAGTCCGTGTCGCTTCTAAAGCTAATCGTGGGCGTGGTGGCTCGAAACAGGGGAGCGATTTCAAAAAGGGGATGACGCAGTAGGGTAATAACGAAACGCGTAACCCCACACTGACGTCACAGAGGAGTGCGAGAGCTTCACCAGGTTTCTCCTCGTATAAGCCTCGTAAGTCCTACAAATGAAGATTTCGACCTCTACTGTTCTCCGGTTGGCGGAAGGCTTTCAAAATTCGCAAGCAACTGGAACAAAATAACTCAGGATCTTTGGGTTCGAGACGTTGTGAAAAATGGTCTACGTCTTTCGTTCCGGAGAAAACCTCCATTAACGCGGATTCCGCGTTTTGTGAACCTTCCATAAAATATAACAAAGAGAGAGGCTTTGATTTCAGCAGTAGACTATCTCCGACAAAAGGAGGCAGTAGAGGTCGTAGAGAATCCGAATTCAAAGGGATTCTACAGTCATCTTTTTCTTGTGCCGAGGCCAGACGGCTCGTATAGGCCGGTCATCGATCTCAGTTGGATAAACAAGCTAATAATTGCTCCAAGATTTTATATGGAGACAATTCCACCGGTGAGAGGCAACATCCGAGTAAACGATTACGTCGCAAGTATAGATTTGAAGGACGCGTATTTTCACATCTTGATTCATCCGGCTTTTCGGAAATACCTCCGTTTCGCGGTTGAAGGAAAGGTATACCAGTTCAGAGCAATGTGTTTTGGCCTTAACCTTGCTCCGTGGGCGTTCACTCGGGTGATGAATGCGGTGATGAGCCATTTCAGAGCACACTCGGCTTCGATGACGTCGGCATATCTGAACGACATCCTTCAAAGTTACGAAAATGTTTGTGCTCTTCAAGGCGACGTTCAGAGTCTGCTATCGCTACTACAACGCCTAGGTTTTATAATCAATGTCGACAAGTCGGATTTAATGCCGACGAGGTCGTTTGTTCATCTGGGAATGAGTTTCAATACTCTCAACAATCGGGTCAGTTTGCCGGTAGCAAGAGCAAAATTAGTTTCTCTTTACGCAAAATACTGCATAAACGCACAAGTCATTATTGCAAGAGAGTTTATGCGGCTGTTAGGGCTTTGCGGCGCCGCCGCGGCGTTAATTCCGCTAGGTCGTTTGCGCACTCGTCCACTTCAAATTTATCAAATTCAAAATTGGAGCGTAAAACGTCAGTTGTTGGACAGTCTGAATGTTTTAACACAGTCAGTAAAACATCATCTTCAAATTTGGGCGGACATCCAGTGGTTATCCCAGGGAATACCACTTCAGATTCAGGAGCCGTCATTCATAATCATGACGGACGCCAGTCAAGAGGGTTGGGATGCTTCTCTGATTCCGGGCGATCAAGTGTGTCACGGTTTATGGGAGAGTCAGTTTCTTCTGTCCTCTATAAACTACAAAGAAATGAGGGCAATTTGGTTAGCTCTAAATCATTGGCTCAGTCGAGTAATAAACTCACATGTTCAAATTCTGTCGGACAATTCAACAGTAATAGCCTATATTCGGAATCAGAGAGGTACTCATTCCGTCCAGCTGTTGAATCTCCCCGAAAAGATTCTTCTTTTCTCTCAAGAGAATCAGATTCTGATATCGATTCGTCATATTCCAGGTCGTCTCAATGTAATAGCAGACTCTCTATCGGGAAAGGATCGTCTGCTCCTTCAGAATGGGATCTTCTGACACAGGGGAAACTCCGTCGGCTTCATCACAATCCGGAAGACCTGAACCTTCACGTTTTTCCGTTGTGCGGTCCTTCCTGCACGGAAAACAGTTTTCCAGACGAGCAATGGACACAATTTCTAACTGTAGGAGGACCTCCTCTTCCTTAAATTATGAAGCGAAGTGGAAGGGTTTTGTTCGTTGGTATGAATCACAATAGTAGTATGTCATGTACCTTTGAGGGATCATATGTTTTTCAAAAAAGGGGTGCCGAAATTGGGGTGCCGGGGATATTGCCATTGATATAGGTTTTTATTATACAGAAGGGAGATAACCCTGCATACAGTTTATCGGAAATCAAGCAATCTAATTGGTTAATTATAATTTATATAAATGATCTAGATAAATGAAACAACAAGAGTACTCGGAATAAGGTAGGAACTACTGGTATTACGTACCACCTTACCAGTAACAGGATGATACAAAGCATTTGGTAGGTTAATACTATGAACGGTTAGGATGGGACCTATAGGGGAATATACCAACCATACTCTGCTGCCGTTCTGTATTACCAGGCATTGACCCCACTCCAGAATACCGCTCAATAATATGAAGCATCTGGTGGATCAGTAGTACCAAGGGCCAGCAAGAGACCTACAGGGATATGTACAGCCTATGCTATTCTACCGTTCTAAACTACCAAGCATTACCCCCACCCCCACAAAATCACTAGGTCTACCATAACGTACTACATATAACAGCCATATAATAAAACAAAGCAATCGGTTGGTTAATAGTACCAAGCACTAACAGGGGCCTATAGGTGTATATACCGCCATACTATAGTACCGTTCTAAACTACCAGGCAGTACCCCTACCCACAATACCCCTATGCCTAGCATTGCATACTACCTATACCAGTCATAGGATAGCATAAAGCATCAGGTGGATTAATAGTACTAAGGACAAGCAAGAGACCTATAGGGATATGTACAGCCTATATAGTATCCTCAGATAAGTATCCTAAAAAAGGTATCCTCGATAGGTATCTTCGAATAATACAATACCAGGCCATGGGTATCCTCAAATACCGAGATGAGGCTAAGAGTCGTAGTAAATTATGCCTCATTGAGGGATTTTTAATGGTCCTTCCTCATAACCTCAAAATCCAATGAGGTTATGAGGGACAGTAAATGAAGACTCATTGGGGGCTTTTACATAGCCCTCATGGCCTCATACGACAAAAAGGGATTCCACAGTCACAGGCGTTTTCCAAAATGGGATTCCATAAGATATACCTGTTAAATACTGAAATGAGGATAAGAGTCGTAGTAAATTATACCTCATTGAGGGATTTTTCAAGGTCCCCATAACCTCAAAATTCAATGAGGGTATGAGGCATAATAAATGAGGAATCATTGAGGGGTTTTACATAGCCCTCATGGCCTCATACGACAAAAAAGGGATTCCATAGCCACATGCGTTTTGCAAAAATGGGATTCCATGGGATATGGCCATTATATATAGTCTTTTGTTACACAGAATGGAGATAACCCTGCATACAGGTTATCGGAAATCAAGCAATCTGATTGGTTAGTTATAATTTATATAAATGATCTAGATAAATGAAACAACAAGAGTACACGGAATAAGGTCAGAACTAACAAGAATAGACTAGAATAGCTAAATATAGTAATAATAAGCAAAGCTGTTCCAACTAATAGGCTCTTCTACGTTACTGGAGTATACTCTAGAACAAAGGAACATGGCCAGATAGACGTAAACTATTGCATATATAGATGGAAGCACAGAATTCTGGGTAATGACCAAAGGAACGTGTCTTTTAATGGGAAAAACGTCATGGGATAGGGATCCAAAAAGGGATTCTGGGAGAATTCTAAGCCAGAACATTACTCCTGTTCAATCGAACGCACCCCTTTACCCCCTTAGTCCTATAGCACTACGTGCTAAGCCGATAAATTGGGGAAATAAAGTCAATTTCGGTGATTTTGGGTGGATTTTGGTGATTTGGAGGGATTGTCGGGTTGTTTGTGGTAATCAGATTTACTCTTCTACAAAAGAACACACCTCCCGAACATACCCCTGTCTTGTTAGAAGCCATTGGTAACATAGCAATCACGTGCTACCATAGAAACCAAGATGGCGGCCTCCCGTATACAAAATGGACGACGGAAACACGTATCACCCTAACAACACGCGCTGCGCATGCGCACTCACATCACGTATCATTATGGAGATGACGTCACAACATGTCCGCTCACGCGGGTTACCATGACAACACAACATGGCGCCACTAGGTCACGTGACATAACGTCACTTCCGGGGTCCCCCACCGGGGTCCCCCAAATGATCCCTCAAAGGTACATGACATACTACTCACAACTGTTTGATTTTTTTAACCCAACTATTACTCAATTAGCTAACTTTTTTATTTATCTTTTTGATGAAGTTAAGCTACAGCCAGTCACTATTAAAGGCTATAGGTCTATGCTTTCTGACACCTATGCACACCAAGGGAAATTAAACATTGGGTCAGATTTATCTTTAAATAAATTAATGAGGAACTTCTCTATGAATAGACCTCGTACCTTGAGACTAGTCCCTAAGTGGAATTTAGTTTGGGTTCTTCTGAAACTTCAGGAAGCACCTTTTGAACCGTCAAATACTGTTGAGTTTAAATTTCTTACTTATAAAACGTTTTTTTCTCTAAGCGTTTGCGTCAGCTAGAGGAGTTAGTGAGCTTCATGCTTTGTCTGTTGAAGACTCCCATTATCGCAGTGTTGGTAATTCTATTACTCTCACTTAGAAAGTGGGATTCTTAGCTAAGAATCAGGTTCCGGACAAACGGCCTAGTCCTATTCTGATTAAAGCATTTCCGTCTTCAGATGGTCAGAGACCTTTGTTGTGTCCAGTAAGAGCGCTTAGGATTTATAAGGAGCGTTCTAGTTTTATTAGAAGAGGTAGGAAGAGGTTATTTCTTTCTCTTCTTCCTAACAGAAATGATATTTCTGTTCATTCCATATCTAGATGGATTCAGTTAGCTATTCGGTCGGCTTATAATGCTTTGTCTGTGAATCAGAGAATAGCTTATAAGATTTCAGCTCACGAAGTTAGAGCTTTAGCTTCTTCTTGGGCTTATGCTAGTAGTACTTCTTTGAAGGATTTGATGCAAGCAGCTTACTGGACACAACAGACAACTTTTACCAAATTTTATCTTCGAGATTTAGAATCAATTTCGGATGATCTCAGATCTTAAGGACCGTTATCGGTAGGTCAGAATGTCGTCCATTCTAATTAGGATTTTCATTCAACCTTCTGTTTGGTTTGCTCTAGCACTGTCTCCAGTCTGCTACCCTCTTCGATTTGAAGTGCAGTTACTTTCAAAACAAGGGGAAGGGGGAGGAGGGGGGGGGGGGGTGTTTCCAAATAGTCATCTGGCTTTATAGTGAAAAGTATGGACATACCTCCTTCAGTGATAGTATCCTGGGGTCGGTGCTATGGTAGTTTTAATGTGTAGCTTGATATGAAGCAATTGTCAATGTATTATATGCTTTTAATGTGTGGCTCGATGTGAAGCGTTATTGTATATGTCATGTGTCAAGACGAGCTTTACTATACAATACTCGGACACTTTTAATGATTTATAAAGTCTCATTTCTCTGGACTTCTTTATATTTTGGCTTCCTTTATCAAATTAGCATAATGGGTTATGCTAGGCCTTAAATAGAGTTACACCTATATTTTCATTGTTTTTTCTGTAATAAGAGCAATGAATATCAAGTACTAGGCCCGCCTGCCTGTTTACTATTCTCAGCTAGTCTGGGCCATTGGTTTAGTGGAAAAATATGAAAAATGTATACCAATTTTAATATTTTTAATACTTACCAATGGCCCAGACGGGGATGGCCCTCCCTGGAGTAGACACTCCTTCCTCCCCGCTGAGTTATATTACAGTTCTTAATAACATTTAACAGGCACAACAATAAAGAATGACAAGATGACGGAAGCGTATTGTTGTCCTTGACAACAAGTTGCGCATTGCGCAAAAAGTATGGAGGATCATACTGGTCTTCTCGTTTTTAAGTTTTTTTGGGGCAAATTTTGGGGGTTTGGGGATTCAAAATTTGTGGTTGGCCCTGGTAATAAATTGGGTTGCACCAGCTAGTCTGGGCCATTGGCAAGTATTAAAAATATTTATTTATTTATTTATTGATGTTTTTAAGGTCACATATTTATGCACAATGGCTAATCATGAGCGTGACAGTTTTACGGGTGGAGGAAGCCGGAGTAAACCACCGAGCAACGACGAGCAGCTGTCAGCTCCCCAACATCGTAACTCCACACTGCAGCACAGGCAGGGTTAGATTGGTTGAAGACATGCGTACCATCGACATGCAGTACGCCTTAGTACACGGCGTCATCGTGCCCCCACGCGGGCAATGGGGATGAAGTGTCTTGCCCAAGGACACAACGCGGTTGCCGCAGGTGGGATTCGAACCGAGGACCTCTCGGCTTGCAGCCTGCACCTCTACCTACTGAGCCACCGCGCTCCCCATTAACAATATTAAAATTGGTATACATTTTTCATTTTCGTTAGCCCCTCTTCGCTTTCTGACACTAGCACCATATCGTCTGCAAAAAATAGCCCTGTGATCTTCAAGTCCCCAACTGCTACCCCCTCGTCGCTACGCAGGAGCTAATCACTTAAACCTTTGATGTACAATGCAAACAGAATTGGCGAAAGGATACACCCCTGTTTTAGGCCTATCTCCATAGGCACACGTTTTGTTGCAATGTTCCCCAGGCTAAGTTCACTCTGTACGTCTTTATATAATGCTTTCATAATTCCGACAAACTCGCCTCTTAAGCCCAGAGCCTCCAGCTTGCGCCACATACCCTCCCTCCATACTCTATCGTATGCCTTTTTGACATCCAAAAATAGGCCGATGAAATCGTCAGATGTGTACCCATACGCGCAACTAGTAGAAAGCTGTATGATGGAGGGCCACCACGGATGCCGACATTATGTACACCATACATGGTATGGGTACATATAGAAATGGATTGGAGGAGTGGCTAATTTGATGGATAAAGGGTTAATATCTCCGGACCAAATTATCAGATTTACATAAAAAAACTATACAGCACAGCACATCAGTAACATGACAATCGGATTGATATTTTTTGAGTTATCTCATGCCAAAGGGATTGGAGGAATTCTCAATTTGAAGGTCAAAGGGTTAATATCTCAGGATCAAAATAACAGATTTACACCAAAAACTATACAGCTCGGTACATCATTAACCTGAATACAAATATAAAGTAACTTGACAATCCAAACAATATTTTTCAAGATATCGAATGCCAAAGGGATTGGAGGAATTTTCATTTTGAACGATAAAGGGTTAATATCTCAGGATCAAATTATCAGATTCACACAAAAAAGTATACAGCTCGGCACATCAGTAACCTGAACACAAATATAAAGTAACTTGACAATCCAAGCAATATTTTTCAGGTTATCGAATGCCAAAGGGATTGGAGGAAATTTCAATTTGAAGGATAATGGGTTAATATCTCAGGATCCCAATAACAGATTTACACCAAAAACTATACAGCTCGGAACATCAGTCACCTGAAGATATATATAAAGTAACATGACAATTGGACTGATATTTTTTGAGCTATCTCATGCCAAAGGGACTGGAAGAATTCTCAATTTGAAGGATAAAGAGTTAATATCTCAGGATCAAATTATCAGATTTACACTTAAAACTATACAGCTCGGCACATCAGTAACCTGAACACAAATATAAAGTAACTTGACAATCCAAGCAATATTTTTCAAGTTATCGAATGCCAAAGAAATGGATACGGACGCCGGAAGGACAGACGGACGGACGGACGGACAGACGGACGAACAAAGGATGGACGAACGACGGATGGCCACCCCGGATGCCGGCATTATGTGTACCATACATAGTATGGGTACACATAAAAAGGCCATAAACATCTTTTTCTTTTTTGCTTTCGCGGATTCTATCATTTGGGATAGAGTGAAAAGATGATCAGTAATTCTCCTTCCCTTCCTGAAGCCATTTTGGATTTCTCCCAAAAACCCTTCTCTTCAATCACCTCCTCTAGTCTCCCATACAGGACTTTACAGAAAACTTTTTCCAATATAGCTACTGACAGAGATCCCTCGATAGTTATCCAAAACGTCTTTTTCCCCCTTTTTGTGAATAAATGTCACTCTGCTTTCTCTCCACTCGTTTGGGACCTCTTGATTTTCTATGGGTAGATTGAATAGGGCAGTTAGGCTTTCCAAGAGTTCCTCTCCCCCTTTTTTGATAAACTTGTTAGGAATTTCATCCACCCCTCCCGCTTTTCCATCCCTTAATTTTGAGATCACATTTCGCACCTCCTCCGTTTTGAAGTCGCTGCACACGAAGTTTGATAGATTTTTCTCGACCTGGTTTGGACCCTCCGGTGGGTTCCCCATGCCCCATCGCTTGTCGTTTACCTTTTCCCAGTGCTTGTCTAGTTCTAATGCGATTTGATCTTGCTCGGCTGTTACTCTACCATCCACTTAAATACTCTGTGGGTTAATTCCTTTGTTATTATCGTCCTAATAAGACTGCTATTTCGCACTCGGCGATTGTCGTCTTCAATCTTATTTACTTTACTTTTTTCGTGTTTGTTGGTATTTTTCAGGACTTTACAGAAAACGTTTCCAACGTTGCTACTGACATGAAATCCCTCGATAGTTATCCAAAACGTCTTTTTCTGCCTTTTTGTGAGTAAATGTCATTCTGCTTTCTCTCCACTCCTTTGGGACCTCTTGATTTTCTATGGGTAGATTGAATAGGGCAGTTAGGCTTTCCAAGAGTTCCTCTCCCCCTTTTTTGATAAACTTGTTAGGAATTTCATCCACGCCTCCCACTTTTCCATCCCTTAATTTTGAAATCACCTTCGCACCTCCTCAGTTTTAATTTCGCTGCACACGAAGTTTGATAGGTTTTCCTCGACCCGATTCAGACTCACAGGTGGGCTTCCCATGCCCCATCGCTTATCGTTTACCTTTTCCCAGTGCTTGACTACTTCTGATGCGACTTGATCTTGCTCGTCTGTAGCTCTGCCATCTACTTTAATACTCTGTGGGTTACTTCCTTTGTTACGTTTATTCACCCATTTCCAAAATACGCGTGGAAGCGACCTTGTACAAGCCAACGGCTTACTGTCGAATCCACAAACATCTTCATGTTGTATACTGTACTAACTGAGGTTGGAAATAAATATTGTTTAAACTAAAATACGTTCGAATTCGACCTCCCTGTCGTTCTTATCGTCCTAATAAGACTGCTATTTCGCACTCTCCGATTATCGTTTTTAATCTTATTTACTTTATTTCGTGCTTGTTGGTATTCTTCCTTTGCTACTGTGGCCTAGTTTCTTTCAGCCCCCTTAAGTTTTCTACTTCTCCTGTATGCAGCACATTTAGCTTTTCTTCCCTTTATGGCCCTTTTCAGTTCTTCATTCACGCTGGAACAAGACTGCTGTAGAAGCTAATGATAGGACAGATAGGCCATAGACCCGTAATGGCCTTGGAGCTTTGGCGACAAGATGGAAGCGGTTGGTAAGACTACGTAGCCTACTTATCGCCCTAATAAGACTAAAAAATCCTTAAAAAGGATGAATAACAACGCAACTACAACAAGAATCTGAACAGATACAACTGACAACCAACCACTACAAAACAACAAAGGTACAGAACGAAGAGAACCAAGATTGAAGTGAACATAACAAAGTGAAAGAAGGTCAAACTAGTCGGATTGAGCGAACTAGTTTGATCTGATCGAATGAAGTGAACTGACCATAAAAAATGAACAAAGATGCAACACAACCAAGATCGACGTGAGCATAACAGATAGAAGAGAACTGACCCAATGAAGGTATCGAAGTGAATTGACCATAGCAAGGTTTTCAACTGAATGAACCCAAATATAACCCAATGTTAACCCTTTGAACACTTTGAATGGACCTTATGTAATTAAAACACCCTTTGAACTGTTTGAATGAACTATAACCCTTAATATAACACAGTGTCAGTGGCGGCGCCAGAAATTTTTTCGTGGGGGGGGGGGGGGGGGGGCAAGTAGGGGGGCAGACTCCCCATGAAGGGGGGCAAATACGTAAAGGATCATATCATTACTTTATTATGAGGTAGTCGAAACTTGGACACAAAGTCCGTAATATAATTTTTTGGTTTGGTACGTCCTGTGGACGTACCAAACCAAAAAATTATATTACGGACTTTGGGTCCAAGTTTCGACTAAATGTAATGGTAATTAGCGCTTCTCCTTTCAAAAAATCCTGGATCCGCGTCTGGAGAGAGAGAAGGCAGAGATAGAGAGATGGATAGAGAGAGGGAGGGAAGGAGAGAGGGAGGGAGAGAGAGGGGGAGAGAGATGGAGGGGTAGAGAGAGAGAGAAGGGAGAGAGAGAGAGAGAGATGGAGGGGGATGGAGAGAGAGAGGAGAGATAGAGAGAGGGAGGGGCAGAGAGAGGGAGGGAGGGAGAGAGAGTGTGTGTGTTTGTGTGTTTGGATGGATGTGTGTGTGGTGGGTGGGGGCAAGTGGGGGGGGCAGAGCCCACGTTTGGGGGGGGGGGGGGCAAATCCCCCCCCGTGCCCCCCTGTAGCGCCGCCACTGCACAGTGTTAACCTTTTGAACTGTTTGAATGGACTTTATGTAATTAAAACACACTTGAACTGAACAAAACGAAGATCCAACATAACCAAGATCTATATTGTTTAACCATAACCTAAATGAAGGTATTAAAACCCTTTGAACTGAATGAATTTTAAACTTAATAAATTTTAACTGAATGAACTACAACCCATTGAACTGAATTCTTCTAACAGGAAAGGGGAATGCCCTCGAGTGTCGATGTTAAAACACGGAATCCAAATTTTACGGACTCCGCTAGGAATCTCAATAACGGAATGCCTTATATGTATACAGGGGAAATCTGATTCAACCTTGATCAATGTTATAGTCGAGACTGAGATAGGTATAGCTAGGAAGTAATGGATGAGATATGGGGCAGAATAACTGAAGCCAATAGTACTGGTACAAGGTCACAATGGAACAAGACTGTTGTAGAAGCTAATGATAGGACAGATAGGCCATAGACCTGTAATCGCCTTGGAGATTTGGCGACAAGATGGAAGGGGTTGGTAAGACT
Organism: Pictodentalium vernedei; assembly: GCA_031216915.1. Classification (NCBI taxonomy): domain Eukaryota; kingdom Metazoa; phylum Mollusca; class Scaphopoda; order Dentaliida; family Dentaliidae; genus Pictodentalium; species Pictodentalium vernedei. The sequence goes on from CM062295.1 coordinate 21,618,064, forward strand.
ACCTTAGACCCATTGGGGGCTTTTACATAGCCCTCATGGCCTTATACGACAAAAAAGTGATTCTCCTAAAGGTATCCTCGATAGGTATCCTCGAATAATACAATACCAGTCCATAGGTATCCTCAAATACTGAAATGAGGCTAAGAGTCGTAGTAAATTATACCTCATTGAGGGATTTTTAATGGTCCTCATGACCTCAAAATTTAATGAGGCTATGAGGGATAATAAATGAGGACTCATTGAGGGCTTTTACATAGCCCTCATGGCCTCATACGACAAAAAAAGGGATTCTCCTAAAGGTATCCTCGATAGGTATCCTCGAATAATACAATACCAGGCCATAGGTATCCTCAAATACTGAAATGAGGCTAAGAGTCGTAGTAAATTATACCTCATTGAGGGATTTTTAATGGTCCTCATAACCTCAAAATTCAATGAGGCTATGAGGGATAATAAATGAGGACTCATTGAGGGCTTTTACATAGCCCTCATGGCCTCATACGACAAAAAAGGATTCTCCTAAAGGTATCCTCGATAGGTATCCTCGAATAATACAATACCAGGCCATAGGTATCCTCAAATACTGAAATGAGGCTAAGAGTCGTAGTAAATTATACCTCATTGAGGGATTTTTAATGGTCCTCATAACCTCAAAATTTAATGAGGCTATGAGGGATAATAAATGAGGACTCATTGAGGGCTTTTACATAGCCCTCATGGCCTCATACGACAAAAAAAAAGGATTCTCCTAAAGGTATCCTCGATAGGTATCCTCGAATAATACAATACCAGGCCATAGGTATCCTCAAATACTGAAATGAGGCTAAGAGTCGTAGTAAATTATACCTCATTGAGGGATTTTTAATGGTCCTCATGACCTCAAAATTTAATGAGGCTATGAGGGATAATAAATGAGGACTCATTGAGGGCTTTTACATAGCCCTCATGGCCTCATACGACAAAAAAAAGGATTCTCCTAAAGGTATCCTCGATAGGTATCCTCGAATAATACAATACCAGGCCATAGGTATCCTCAAATACTGAAATGAGGCTAAGAGTCGTAGTAAATTATACCTCATTGAGGGATTTTTAATGGTCCTCATGACCTCAAAATTTAATGAGGCCATGAGGGATAATAAATGAGGACTCATTGAGGGCTTTTACATAGCCCTCATGGCCTCATACGACAAAAAAAAAGGATTCTCCTAAAGGTATCCTCGATAGGTATCCTCGAATAATACAATACCAGGCCATAGGTATCCTCAAATACTGAAATGAGGCTAAGAGTCGTAGTAAATTATACCTCATTGAGGGATTTTTAATGGTCCTCATAACCTCAAAATTCAACGAGGCTATGAGGGATAATAAATGAGGACTCATTGAGGGCTTTTACATAGCCCTCATGGCCTCATACGACAAAAAAGGATTCTCCTAAAGGTATCCTCGATAGGTATCCTCGAATAATACAATACCAGGCCATAGGTATCCTCAAATACTGAAATGAGGCTAAGAGTCGTAGTAAATTATACCTCATTGAGGGATTTTTAATGGTCCTCATAACCTCAAAATTTAATGAGGCTATGAGGGATAATAAATGAGGACTCATTGAGGGCTTTTACATAGCCCTCATGGCCTCATACGACAAAAAAAGGATTCTCCTAAAGGTATCCTCGATAGGTATCCTCGAATAATACAATACCAGGCCATAGGTATCCTCAAATACTGAAATGAGGCTAAGAGTCGTAGTAAATTATACCTCATTGAGGGATTTTTAATGGTCCTCATAACCTCAAAATTCAATGAGGCTATGAGGGATAATAAATGAGGTCTCATTGAGGGCTTTTACATAGCCCTCATGGCCTCATTCGACAAAAAAGGGATTCCATAGCCACGGGTGTTTCCCAAAAATGGGATTCCATGGGATATGGTCATTGGATATAGAGGTGATGAGAATCGGATACGACTTCGTTGTAATAAGGGGAGATAACTCTGCAAACAGATTATGGGAAATCAAGCAATCTGATTGGTTATAAATGATCTAGATATATGAAACAACAAGAGTACTTCGAATGGGGTCAGAACTAACAAGAATAGACCAGAATAGCTAATTATAGTAATAATAAATAAAGCTGTTTCAACTAATAGGCTCTTCTACGCTACTGGAGTATACTCCAGAACAAAGGAACATGGCCAGGTAAGGGAAAACTATTGCATATATAGATAGAAGCAGAGAATTCTGAAAGAATTTGAAATAGTAAAAGTTGGGTGGATTTCGGTGATTTGGAGGGATTGTCGGGTTGTTTGTGGTAATTAGATTTACTTCGATTCAATCGAACACACCCTCTGAACATACCCCCGTCTTATTGCAGAAAAATTGGGTAACATAGCAATCACGTGCTACCATAGAAACCAAGATGGCGGCCTCCAGTATTCGAAATGGACGACGGAAACACGTATCACCTTAACAACACGCGCTGCGCATGCGTACTCACACCACGTATCACTATGGAGATGACGTCACAAGATGGCCGCTTACGCGGGTTACCATGACAACACAACATGGCGCCACTAGGTCACGTGACATGACGTCACTTCCGGGGTCCCCCACCGGGGGCCCCCAACCTGTACCTCAAAAGCCCGAGACATACTACTCACCTTCCTAACCTTCTCTCTGACTCCCGCCCTGACAGACGCCACATGGTCCTCGCTATCCCCCTCACCATCCGATTCTAAACGAATACGCCTTTTGGCCCCCCGACTCACACTACTAGCCTGGTGATTTGACTCTCTAGCCTCCACCTCTCCACTACCCTCAACCCGACGCACCTTCTTATTCCCAAAAGACCCACTATCCACGTCAAAAGTCCGCTTCCTGCTATCCACCACCTTCCATCCCCCATCGAATGCTACCCTAACTGGGGTAACGCCAGACTTTCCTGCCTTCCCCAGTTTCCCCCTCACCTCCTGCACCTCTTCCTCCAACTTTACATAGGCCTCTAACAGCTGCATCAACTCTACACAGATAGCGCATATCCCCCCCCCCCCCCAGCTCACGCCCATCCACATACACCATATCACAGTGCTTACACACTTCCGTTCGCTGGCCGTCCGTTGATATCTCACTAGCCCCCCCCCCCCCCCCCCCCCCTTGTGCTGGCCTCGACCACTGCCCACACCTGTACACCTATACTAACCGTCTCAACACTGCTTGTCTGAACCTCTCGCGTCAAGAAACACTTACCATCCATATCAGCCATAGCCAAAACTGGAATGAGAAACTTAAAATTTTGAGAAAAAAAACGGTCGAAATCGTGAACAAACAAAGCACCGAAAATGGCCCGCGCGAAGATAGGGAACACGCCACTTATATCCAATAAAAAACTAAACTAAACACTAATATAACTATCTTTTTATTAAAAATCTCATCTATACAACACTAAAACATTATATATATCTACAGTAACACCTTGAAGAAAAGTATGGATAATTGAGCTAGCTTTCGACAACTGAAATGAAAATACTTCCTGTTTGTTCCGAGATGGACACACCGAAAAAACTATAATAAATCTGTTTGATACTTCACACAAGAAGCTCATAATCTTTCTTAATAAATACAGACAAATATCATGCTTTTTCATGTTGTTTTGAGATCAAGGTAACCTTGAAGCTGATCAGACAAGAGGCAGTTAACTGTATTGTTTAAAGGTGTCAAATTGGTTAAGCTCAGACAAAGGCCACCAATAAAGAACAAGTTTTCAATAGTTTCTATGTAACAGGTTGTGAAGGTGTCTTCCCACTAGACCAATTCCCTTTAGACTAATTCCCTTTAGGCCAATTCCCAAAAGACCAATTCCCCTTAGACCAACTACATACTGTTATTGATTAAGGGTTGATTAAGGATAATTAAGAAAACATTTATTTACTGATGAGCACTTTA